>OZ019759.1:16473508-17073508 GCA_947034885.2 Thuidium tamariscinum | reverse complement strand
CGCAAAGCAAGAGAGAATAAAATACACAAAGATAATGCAAAGGAAAAGACTCCCAGTCCACCGCGAGGGGACTGACTTAAATAATCAGCAAAAAGCAAAAAGCGCCATACAAGTCCGCCACGATTAACGCTCGGCGGATCCGTTCCTACCTACTTCTGAACCGGAACGGATTCCAACCCGCTCCAAGTTCCTAAACCGGACCGGATTTCCTCTTGATCCGTTCCTAAGTCAAAAACTACAAAAATAGGAAAATCTAACACCTACGTATCCGGCCCTGCTACCCTAGATCCTATAGTCGGGCTTTCCGCCCTACTAATCTGCTCGAAGACCTCGGTGAGGTTCCGATTCCGTTCCCCGTCTATTGCAACCGGAGCTCCAGTATCCGGACTCGCAGGAGACTCCGACAACTGAATTGCCGCCTCCCGGTTACCCGTTGACGCTCGCCCCGACTTCTTGGATTGCGGCGTCCTGTCCTTCCCTGGCCTCTGAGGCAACCCTTCGGAAAGATCCGGTAGAGACAGATCGGAGAGTCTGACCGAAATTTCCGTCAGCCTCCGGCTGCAATCTTCCATCCGGTCGACTGCCTCCCGAACTTGCACCAGAGTTGCCTCCACCCGATCGGAGAAGTCGGTAAGGATCCGAGCTATCCGGCTTCCGGATAGTTTCTTCTCCTTGTGCACCTCCTCGTCAAACAGGCGAGCCCTGATGATTGCCGATCCGGGTTCCCCGAACGTCGCCTTCACGTGCTCCGCCACTTTGACGGTCTCCGCCGCCATCTCCTTGGTAGCGGTCTCGTTCTCCCTCAGGACAAGGAGTTCCGCCTTCAAACCGTCAACTTCATCCTGAAGTTTCCGGTTTTCCGCCTCCAACTTGGCGAGATCCGTGGGGGAGGCGATGCAATTCCCCACTATGCCCGGAAGATCTCTATCCGGTTGGCCATCAACCATAGCCGCGATAGATTCCAGGGTAATCCGTTTGATCTCCCAATCTGCCCGGATGTCACACAAGATCTTCGTCAATTTGTCGAACGGATCCTTAGGGCCCTTCGCCTTCGGTGCCGGTTCGGATGGCCCCGGCTTTGACGGTCCCGGTCTGTCCTCCGTGGCCGGATTCCGTCGGACCAGAGGTGATCCTCTCGTGTTCAGCGGTGTTGATTTATGCCGCTTCACGGGAGGAGCTTCCGGTTCCTCATCTTTGTCCTCCTCTTCCGAGTCGGAATCGGAGGGGGTCTCCTCGTCATCCGTTTCCGACTCTCCGTACTTCAGGACTATCTCCTGAGCGCGCCAAGTCTTTTCCTCCGTATCTGTGAGGAGCTGTAAGCTGTGATAGAGGTGGAAGAGGTAGGGAGAGATCGGGGTCGCCCTGCTCCCTGTGAGGTTCCTCAGTAACCGACCGACCAGCTCCTGGATGATCCGTCCCCAGTCTACTTTCCGGTCTCCGATCAGAGCACCGAAAATGGTGTTGGCCAGGCCGATCGTGATCCAGGTTGGTTTCTCCGGATGAAGGACCGGAAGCAGAAACTTCAACAGGCGTCTATGCCTGTCTTCGTTGCAGTCCATGATCCGGTATCCGTCCTTCGGGTGAGGGGTGCCACTAAACTTGTTTTGGAGGAAGTCTACCTTCCTCCCGGCCGGTCCATGCCCCTGGTGCCTGAATCCGTACACGGCCCTCCAGTGCTCTTCCGTCCATTTGTGCGCTACTCCCCGCTCCGTGTTGTCGAACTGATTCGACACCTTCCCCATCAGTTCCTTCACCATCTTCTCCTCCTTGAACCCCCAGGGTATCTCTGCTAACCCTAGGCAACCCATGGTGGTCAGGTCCTCCATCAGATTGCCTCTCTCCGGCTCTATAGAAGGGATGAGCGGAACTACTTTCTTCAGGCGTACTCCTCGGGGTGGGGGTGTGGTGGACTCGTTCCTCTTCCGGCGTAGCTGCGGCATGGCAACTATCCGGAAACACTACCTCACTTCTCTCCTAGCCGCACGTCCCGTTCCTCACACACACTCACAACACAAACACAAAGGCAATCCGCCCGTAATAACCACCTGCACAGAACACACACAGTCCTCCCGCGCACACCAACGCTTCAGTGCACAGTCTGAAACCCGCGCCGCTGACAACTATCCGCTCTGACTAACACCAGCCGCAAACACTGACAGCCGCGCCACAGAAAGTCGCGCCACCAAACACGCGCAAAAAGACAAACTCACAGAAAAGGCGAAAAACGCTGAGGGTTAAAAAACACACAACGAGGCGCTTGAGAGCAAATGGGCCAACTGAAAATGTCAGGCCTTATATAGTTTCCCGAAATGGATCCGGTCTTCCGGTCCTGATCATCCGTTCCCGTTCCTATCCGATCGGTCCAAGTCTGGAAAAGGTCCGGTCCGGATCAAGAACTGAATCCGGATAGAATCCGTTCCTCTCCGGAAAGGGTCCGGAATCCTTTCCGATCCGGACTTCCGTTATCATGGACCGGATTTATTCTGTGACCGGTCACTACAAAATTATCCGGTACTATTGCAGGATTTTACTCGTTCCATGAGAAATTCCGGTTGCTAAGTTCCTGACTTCCGTTCCCAAAACCTGCTTAAAGGAAAAAAAATCAAAAATATGCCTTGCCACACAAAATGCCAACCAATGCTCCAAGTGATGAAGTGAGTCTTCCGTTGTAGCTCCAGATGATAACCACCATGACCGAATTGCAAGATAGTGCACCTCCGCTTCATCCAAAGTTTTGGATTCTTTGTATTGCTTACACAGTGCAATGTGTTGATGTTGTAGTCCTTGCTTGATGTGTTTCTAAGTGTGCTTCTGAAGAGAATTACTCCAATGCAGTAGGCATGTTCTCTCGCAATTCTTCATAATGTCCTCTACTGAACCACTACCATAGACAATGCGAACTGCATTCCAATTGGCCATTGCGCTATCTGCTATGAATCCTTTAAAATTTGGCTCAGCCACTCCGTGTTTCTCCATTACAGCATTCAATGACCTCCAGAACTATACTTGAATCTCTATATCTTCTGATTGTATATCACACACTGCAATGGTCATGACCTTCTTGTACTGAGAGTCGTACACGTGGCATGCCATGGTGGTCCAGTCCTTCACGTGCTTCACGTGGTCGAATATCATCCACACATTTTGTAGATCACCTTCAGGTTGCATGCGCCTTACCAAGTCCACTCCACTTTCAGGCCCTTCAGTAAGTATTTTGAATACATAAACCTTCTCTTTGCCTTGGCCTGGGAAGACACTGTCGTGTATGAACTCGAACTTTGATTCCTTCTTCATGGTCATGATGTTGTCAATGACCCTTCCTTGGTTGTTTGATCGGAAAGAGGAGATAATATTTCATATACTAGGACTACTTAGCAATTGAAAGCGATCCATGACCTCTTCCATTTCTTCTCCCTTCAATATCTTCTTCTCTCCTTCTCCGTGGTGAAAAAGGTGGTTCGTAAGGAAGTCTTTGCTAGCAAATAAAGCTATGGCGGAATTTGTAGCTGACGGAGTTTTGGCAACTTGTTCTGCTATGAGTTCGGTAATTTCTTTTGTAGAATCTCTATACATGCCTTTTGCTACTGGGTGAGTGTGGTTTCCTAGGTGAATAGCAGCCCTAGTCATATTTGCGTTATCACTGTAGTAGTAGTAAATTCTAGCATCACAGGTGCTCAAGCATGTAGGTATTGTTTTGCAAACTTTACAAACTAGTTTGCAATCTTTTGGTGGAATGACTCCTACTACAAAAGGAAGTATTGTAGAACCTATCCATTCTGTTTCATTTTTCCTAGAAGTCCTAAACAAGTACTCGCAGCTAGGGTTTTCACAAATCAGATGGCCAGCACAGAATGACTTACGAAACTTCAAATTGTCCGAGTTGTGGATGTTTGTTGTCACTAGCTTGCACCAACCATGTCCGTCGTACCGCTTGTCCATTCCCTCCAAGTTCTTAGCTGCAGATGAAGAAGAAGAGGCCCGACACGGCGGTAGTTCAAAGATGGCATTTCCGTTGTAAGTAGGTGGTAGAAACTCCACTTGGTGGTGCTTCACAGCATTCATATCTAATGTTGAGAGTTCATTTCTTGAACGGTGAAGACCAGAAAGTCCCTTCAAGCATTTCATTATACTGGTTATACTAGCCACACTTGGATGACAAACTTGTTGTGAAAAGGTACGTTGCTCAGAAGTACTAGTGGAGTTGTTCTGTATAGAGTACGTAAGACTGATGTCATTGGACTCTTTCTTGACGAAGGAAGGTTCCATGTCAGGAGTCAAGGAAGGAAACTTGCCTTCAGACTCACTAGATAGTTCAACAATAGTCCCTAACAACTCTACCTTTGCTTCAGTAGGCAATTCATTTCGTACTAATGTAGGGAAGCATCCTACAGGAGTAGTAGGATTAGCACTCTCAGGTTCAGAAGATCTGTTCACTGTAGAATTATCAGACTGGCGACTTGCTATCTCAATGGACGAAGCTAACATGGACCAAGGGAGACCGTAAGCCCTATAGTTCCCAAGACCTAGATACCAGCAATGCCCTTCATCAGAGAGACATTTTGAAAGCGGGATTGACTGAAGTAATTCACCAGACTCAGAATAGAGCTCTTCTTCAACATAGATAGATGACTCTAGAAACTTGAATCGAACATGAAGCAAGTGGCTGAATACAGTAGCACGACCTTCTAGGTCTAAAGGAAAGACTAACGGAACCTGATGACCATCTACGCGAATGCTTGCCATGTCGCTCACAATACACTATAAGATAGAAATGAAGGAAGAAATGGCTTGAGAGAGTGAAAAATAGACATATGGATTTATATAGGGTTCTCAAGGGTGCATTGATTATTTGAATATGATGGCAGGTAGGACAATATGGGTTTAGGGTTCATGGATTAAGGGTACAGAAGCAATAAAGTTTAACAATAGTTTCAAATGTAAATATTACATTACAATTAGTGAATACAAGGTTTGTACTACAATCATTACTTAGTGTAGTTGAATGTAGCGCCGTTAATTTTCCATGTACAAATTAGGTTTTCAATTATAGAATTATCTTATTTGTACTGAAGTCTAGGGAACTTAGCTATTCTGGCATTGCATTCGTGGCGGTTGGCAGAATGATTATTACCTTGGCACAGGGTTGTCTATCCCGACGTGACGTGGGCTTTTCCCGTCCGGATGTCATGACGCGTCAGTCGTGACGAGTCAGGACGCGTCAGAGGCCGTCCCGAATGCTGACGGCGTCGTCGACGGCCTGGATGAAGTCCGTCGACCGTCGACAAGGCCATCCACCATCGACAGGGCCGTCGAGGAGGCCGTCCACCGTCGACAGGGCCGTCGAGGAGGCCGTCCACCGTCGACAGGGCCGTCGAGGAGGCCGTCCACCGTCGACAGGGCCGTCCACGAGGCCGTCGACCGTTAACAGGGCCGTCGAGGAGGTCGTCGACCGATTAGGGCTGGCCGGCTGCAAACTTCAGAGCCTTGTAACTTTTGCAAAAAGTCTTCAAATTGGGCAAATGAGATGTTTTTCGGCATCTAAAGTTTCTGTAGATGCCGAAAAACATCTCATTTGCCCAATTTGAAGACTTTTTGCAAAAGTTACAAGGCTCTGAAGTTTACAGCCGGCTAGCCCTAATCGGTTCGATTCTATCCTGGACGGTCCAGTCGACGGTGGACGGCCTCGTCGACGGCCCTGTCGACGATTTTTCATCCTCTGTCGCGGATTTTGTCGTGAATTTCATCCTGACGGACGCTCGGCTCCCCGTCACGTCAGCGGACGGACATCCTGACGCACGGACGTGACGCGACGGAAGCAACCCTGCCTTGGCAACTCGATTGAAACGGCTTCAAGTCTCCAAAACATCTCATTCAATATCCAAATCTGTAATTCTATTGACATTGACGGCGTAGTCGCATGAAGTTGCATCGGGCAGTGCCAATTTCAAATTTCAAGAATTGCCGGCGTTGTCCCGTCAAGTTGCCTCGAGCAGTGTAAATTTCAAATATCAAGAATTGCCAGCGCTATCTCATCAAGTTGCCTCGGGTAGTGCAATTTTCAAATTTTGAGAAATGCCGGCGCCGGAATTGATATGTCATAAGACACGCGTGAAGTACAAAGGAGACGTAATGTAGAGGGTTATACAAGGGATTCTTGGAACACAAGAACTCATTTCATTGTCACCTTTGGAGGAGAGCGTTCATTTCTGTATAGAGCTGGAGTAACTACTTGTTTTGCATGCTCATGAGTTTAGAACAATCAAGTGCACTTTTTAGCCTTTCAGAGCGAAGTAAGAGTCATAGGAAACACTCTTCTTTCTTCTATTCTTCTAGAAAAGCTTGAGGAGAGCCAAGATGACTCGTGCGAAGAAGACTGTGTCAAAGCGAGGTCGTGGTCAGTCGAGTGAGTCGCAGAGGTCTCATTCTATCGAGGGAGAGGGACGCGACTATATGACAAGTGCTGAGGTCCAAAATGTTGATCCAATCCAAGAGTACCTGGAGGAGGCGCATGCCGAGGACGAAGGCAGAAGGTCACCGGAAACGACTAGTGTAAGTCAATTGCACACATCTTTCCAATCTTTTGCATTCCTGGTTGTTAGAGTTGCAAGCATTGAATCAATTCAATGAACAGCAGGTCTTAGGTTGCCAACATAGTTGTCATTTCCAATTTGGTTAATAAGAGCTATTGAAGGTGATGCAGTAGTAGTAAGTAGAAACAAAAGAGCCATTCTTTTGCATCAAGTTTGAATGCCAACTATGAGAACATTGTCAGGACATTTCTTAGAGTAGAAATGACAGAGAGGATTGAGATAGAAATTGTAATCCATATGATCATTGAGCTCTGATTGAGGCTTACAGTCGGAAGAGAAGTTTAGACATTCGATTGTAGAAATTAAAGAAATTCTTTGAGTACTATTTTAAAAGAGCTTAGAGATTTGTCTATATTCATTGGAACCTACCGTAGAAATTGAGAGATTTCAATATTAGTGTAGGGTTCTGGATTGTAGATCTTACACTGGCTTTTGCAACCACGCAAGAGGGGCTCTAAAAAAGACATAAACATTTTGGAAAAGTTTATTCTCTCCTGTGATGGAGCTTTATGTGATTTGTTTTCTATTCTTGAATGTATGGTTGAAGAATAATGGGTCATTTGTTCCTAACTAAGTGTCTAGGTGTCTAATAATTTACTTCAAAATTATTATAGGTCAAATACCACTCATGCTACAAGTAATTATGAATAATGATAAAATTTGAAATAATGAGAAAATCAATTATTCACTTTACATGAAGTAAGATACTTTTCCAGAAACCGTTTCAAAGACTTTATAAAAAGAGTAGTGCCATTTCTTTGGATTAGACTTCAAATCTTTAAAAATTTGCATAGATGCATTCACAAGTGCCTATAATTGTGTATAGGAATTCTAGTTGTGTTTGTGTTTGAAAATTCATAACTAACTCAATAATGATTAAAAAAATATGAAACAACTTGTGTTGGATTCCTCATTCATTTCTCTTTCAGTGAAAAATATACTAAAAATATTTTAAGCTTAGGGAATACATGAAAAAGCCGGATCAATCCAAAGGTGATTGGTTTGTACGCATTCCTGACTCATTCAAAATTAGATTTTGGATTTCAAATCCAGAAGAGGAAGTCTTTTACCCAAAATCAGGCATACTGAAATAGAAAATGCTGTGTATGATTAAAATTCCTCAAGGAATGTTGGAAGAATTTCCTCCCTAGTTTCTGAAATTCTGAAGAGCCTAAATACGCTCACCTACCGATTGAACACACTCACAAAAATTTGAAAGTATCCGGGAAGAATCCTAGGCCACCCAATCGCGTGACTTCAGTAGAATCTCAGAAGTCAACTAGTGCCGAAACTGTAGCTCAGTGTCGGCTGGGGGAAGAGACACTTGTGCGCGCCGCCACCTTTGTAGCGCATCCCAGCTCATTCCCACCCTGCAACCACGAGAATCCGGCAATTAGGACTTTGAAAGGTACTTTTTGATTAAGATAGCGCTGGAATGGTGGCGGTTGAGGATTGCGCACCACTGCGCACCAAGCCACCGCTCCAAAGTGCTTTTTCTAACAAAATCGGCTGCCGCAACAAGTTCCACAATCAGTCCTCGCAGAGGTCTCATTCAGTCTTGCAACAGATGGCGCGCACTACGAGGAGCCGGGCGTGAGTTGGAGAGAATGCAGATGGGTCGGAGGTGCAGCAAGAGGTAAGATCTCCTAACCATATCTTGTTTTCTTGAGCTCCAGTTGGTCGTGTGATGTGCACCTGTCCTCATGGCACGCGCGACGCACATTCCTGTGCACCGCGGGTGTTTAGCCGTGCCTTGTGCACGGTGGGTGTTCAGTTCAGCCTTTGCACGGCGCTTGGGGACCTCAGCCTAGTGCACAAGTGTGCAAGTTTAGTTGCTTTGAAAGATCTTAGGGTGATCTGAATCCATGAGACTCTTGTCCCTTCCTCCTTCCATGAGTCAGCCCGGTAGAGTGTCGCGGCGTGAGCGCACCCTGGAGTTCCCGCGTTGTGGCGAGTCCGTGCTCGCGTGGGCTGGGGTAGACCCGATTTTTTCTAAGTGTTGGATTCAGCTCGGGAGCGTGTCGCGACGTGAGCGCACCCTGGAGTTCCCGCGTCGTGGCGAGTTCGTGCTCGCGTGGGCTGGATTTTTTCTAAGTGTTGGGTTCAGCTTGCATTGGTAGAGTGTCGCGGTGTGAGCGCACCCTGGAGTTCCCGCGTCGTGGTGACTCCGTACTCGCGTGGACTGGGGTAGACTGGATTTTTTTCTAAGTGTCGGGTTCAGCTTGGTTAAGTGTCTCGAGGTGAGCGCACCCTGGAGTTCCCGCGTCGTGGTGAGTCCGTGCTCGCGTGGACTGGGGTAGACCCGATTTTTTCTAAGTGTTGGGTTCAGCTCGGGAGAGTGTCGCGGCGTGAGCACACCCTGGAGTTCCCGCGTCGTGGCGAGTCCGTGCTCGCGTGGGCTGGGGTAGACCCGATTTTTTCTAAGTGTTGGGCTCAGCTTGGAAGCGTGTCGCGGCGTGAGCGCACCCTGGAGTTCCCGCGTCATGGTGGCACCGTGCTCGCACCGGCTAAGGTAGTCCCGTTTTTTTCTAAGTGTCGGGTTTGGGTGAGCGCACCCTGGAGCTTCGTTGCAAGCAGCTGAAAAAGAAGAGTGACGCCCGTGGGTAGCACGGGGCTCACCGAAAAACCAAGTCGGATCCGACTCGGTTTTTCAGTGAGCCTCGTGGTACCCACGAGCGTCACTCTTTTTTTCTAAGTATCGGGTTCAAATTTGTAGAGTGTCGCATTCTAAAACCGCACCCTGGAGTTCCCGCGTCGTGGTGACTCAATGCTCGCGGGGGCTGGGGTGTCCCGATTTTTTCTAAGTGTTGGGTTTAGCTTGGTAGAGTGTCGCAGCGTGAGCGCACCCTGGAATTCCCGCGTCGTGGCGAGTCCGTGCTCGCATGGGCTGATGTAGACCCGATTTTTTCTAAGTGTCGGGTTTGGAAGAGCACACCTTGGCGCTTCGTTGCAAGCAACTGAAAAAAAAGAGTGACGCCCGTGGGTAGCACGGGGCTCACCGAAAAACCAAGTCGGATCCGACTTGGTTTTTCAGTGAGCCTCGTGGTACCCACGGGCGTCACTCTTTTTTTCTAAGTGTCGGTTCACATTTGTAGAGTGTCGCGGCAAGAGCGCACCCTGGAGTTCCCGCGTCGTGGTGACTCAGTGCTCGCGGGGGCTGGGGTGTCCCGATTTTTTCAAAGTCTCGGATTCAGCTTGGTAGAGTGTCGCGGCGTGAGCGCACCCTGGAGTTCCCGCGTCGTGGTGAGTCCGTGCTCATGTGGGCTGAGGTAGACCGGATTTTTTTCTAATTGTCGGGTTCAGCTTGGTAGCGTGTCGCGTTTTTAGCGCACCCTGGAGTTCCCGCGTCGTGGTGGCACCGTGCTCGCGCCGGCTGGGGTAGTCCTGTTTTTTTCTAAGTGTCGGGTTGGGTGAGCGCACCCTGGAGCTTCGTTGCAGGCAGCTGAAAAAAAAGAGTGATGCCCAAGGGTAGCACGGGGCTCACCGAAAAACCAAGTCGGATCCGACTTGGTTTTTCAGTGAGCCTCGTGGTACCCATGGACGTCACTCAAATCTTTTTTTTCACTTTTTTCTTTAATTTCGTTTAGTTACTTACATATATTTCTGTTTGTTCAAACTTTTGTTGCAGATAAAAGTGTTGGTAAGGAAAGTGAAGAATTGAAGCAATAGGTACACTTACAGTCACAGTGTTGAAATATCTTGAAGTAATGTTTTGATTTGCTATTGACTTTCACAAAGTGACCCTAAAGACATGATTTAAATGATAGAAATATTTAATTAAAATCTAATTTGAAACTAGCTAAATGCACTGTTTATATTTTATTGAATCATTTTTTTGCAAATGAATGCTAAGTTTAATCTTTTGTGTCCAAGGTGGCCAGGGAAGGGGCAAGCGTCAGAAGGTTTTATCTATGGAGGAAGAGAGTCCTGTAAAGCAGACTGTCCCAGATGTGGACGTTGGTGGACCATCCAAGCCCCAGATGTGGCCTCAGCCAGGGGTGTCCATTTCACTTGACCAAAGTGATGCAAACCAAAATTTGGTGAGTTTTGATGACGTCATGGATGCTACGGAGTATGCCGTTGACGCGTTTCAAACGAGTGTGCTTAGTGGGACTAGGGGCAATGGCTAGTGGTTCTCATCTTTCAGTGAAGAAGAGGAGTATTCCTCTGATTATGAGCCCTCCAACTCCAATAGTGTAGAGTTTTTTGATTTGTACACAGGGGAGAGTGTGGTGTCAAATATGGACCTGTTTCAGTCAAATGAAATCATCATCCTCAGCTCTGATGAGGATGAGGATGAGGATGTTCAAATCATAGACTAGGTCGAGTTTTGTCCTCAAAAACACTATATACCAGGCCAGGCTTTATCTTTATTCAAACTACATCATTTTTGTACATGTATTTGACAATCCAGTTGCAAGTACTTTTTTCCACTTGAAGTAAACCATTGTTGTTGTTGTTCCAACAGTTTCATTGCAATTTATATTGCCTTTGTTTTCTATGAACATTCCATTAATTGAACTTGGAATTGTTCTTCTAGATGGACATTTCCCCAGCCAAAACCGTGGAAGTGGAAACAATTTTTGAAACGCCTTCCTCTCAAAACTAGAGACAACCAGAGATTGAGCAAGGAGAAGGAGAAGGAGAGGAAGGAGAAGAAATAGACATTGTCATTCAAGACCGTGAGGAGGAGAAGGTGATGTCAGAGGAAGAACTCCGGCATATTCAAAAAGGTGATGTTGTGAAGCTTTTGGCACAACTTCGGATGAAGCCCGAGGAGGTATTTCGAATGCACATACCATTGTGCAGGCTTGTGGCAATGCCAATGGTCAGACCCGCATTGGCATCTGATATCCTGCAGCTAGAGCAAGAATTTGCAGGTGGAGGGTACCGAGATGGTGCTGCGGTATTCTATGTCTCACCTACAAACGAAGATGGGAACACTGAAGAGTTCACCCAAGAGGAGATGGATAGTTGGGACCCCATTTGGAAGGAGAAGAATGAAGTCTTCAAACAGAAGTTCGAGTCCAAGCCAGAGCTTCAGTTCTTGAAGAACTTGAAGATCTTCATTTGCGATGGGAATCACAGACGAATTGCGTGGATGAACTACATCTCTAAGCACTCGGAGGAGCACTGCAGTGTCGATTCTATCATGTTAGACACGAAAGGTCGGAATGAACTTGTCATGCAAGTCATGCATGACGTAAACAAGTAAGTTCTTTCTTTCTTATTGTTTTTATTTTTCAAAAAAATATTCAATTTGAATGTTGTACTTTCTTGGAGGTAGTTTAGATCTTCGACTTATGTTGAATTGAATGGTTTTTAGGTCTGTAGAAGACTCCCACGTGAAGACGAACTTGGTACACACCTTGTACCAAATTCAGAAGTACGGAATGCTACCCATAGCAAAGTTTGCAGCTCTACTTAGGCCTGCAGAGAGGAAGAGGTGCCTTGAGCACAAGGTCACTAAAAAGTGGTACTCAATTCAACCCGAGGTCTTCACATCTTTCATCTTCCGGGTAAGGTCTTTCAACTTGTTTTTGATAAATATATTTTTATTTTTAAAAAACATCAATGTCCATATTGACTTCGCATCTATTTGGGTTTCTTGTGCAGCAAGAAATTTCACAAGCTGCAGATGCAGCTGTAAGAAGGTACATGGAGGCCACACAAGAGACTGGAAGTGTACCACTACAAGCAGCAGAAGCAATGAGGTTGGGAGCAAGGGAACGAACTAAGGCAGCCATGGTCAAGATGTTCAAATTGCTAGCGGTGGCCAACCCAGCAAACGGAGTGGACTTCCTTAAAGAGGTACAATTCAGTAATTAGTCTCCATTTTCACTTAAATTCTTCAAAAGAAAGTTCAAATCCGTTTTGAAAAACTAACTGAAATCTTCTTGTAGGTGGAAAAGCATTGGGGCAACTACGAGGTGCCTGAAATGACTTTGGAGAAGCTCCAGCTGGTCGCCACCTGCAAGATGACTGCAAAGCACAAGACAAAGATACTTCAATGGTGGAACTCTTCTACTCTTTCACGCGAATCAAGGAAGTTGCCACCAAAACCTGTCTCCGAACTCTTACTTCCTCAATTTCTGGTGAAGTGCACTTGGTACGCTGGGGTAAGTATTCAATATCTAATTCCTTTCATTGAATAACAAAACATGTGGTAGTTGTTTTCATTAAAATATTTGTTAATACCACTAAGCTTTTTCACTATATCCCATTTTTCAGATAGAAGATGCTGCAGTGGAGTTCTTCGACAAAATTGTAAAGGAAGACAACCTTTCCATCGACTACAACGTAAAACCAGAACCAGAGCGGCTACCAGAGTACATTGAAGGATGGAGGCAGAAGATTTGGGAACATGGCTTCATGAATTACTTCAAAGGCTCGAAGTACTTCAAGAGGGGCCAAACTTTTTCATCTCACGAAGGCTCTAACGCTGTGGTGCGTAGAGTCCTTTATCGGTATGTCATTTTCTTTACTACTTAGAATTTTGTGGCATCATTGTATACTTTTTAATTATAGAAATTCTATAGCATCTTCTACTTCATTATAAATCTTGAATTCGTATTGTCTTGGCTACTTTTCCACCATTCAAAGGACTGCACTTTACAACTTCCATGATATATTTTGCTCTTACTCTTTCATTTTGAGATTGAACAGTGCTCCATATAACTCATTATGATTGAATTACAGGTACTTCAAGTTAGAGCTTGAAGCAAAGGGGGCCATTGCAAAACTGGACCTCCCTCAATTCCTTCCACGCTTCCTCGACCGCAACTCGACTTCATGCATGTTCAGCCCACATCAATTGCGCACCTACACTACTGCTCATCTCTCTGGCGCGGGTTAGTACTTGGACTGCACACTGGAGTTCACCCATAATTCGGAGGTTCAGCTCAGGGCATCATTGGAGGGCAAGGGGGTAGTAGATTTGGAGGATGTTGACGAGTTCATCGACATGGATGATGATGCCAAGAAGAGGGCCATCAACAAGAGGGATGCACTGGACCGAAAGAAAGAAGTGAAGAATCAACTCATCGTGGAGGCCAAGGAGAAAAAGCAGGCGGAGAAATCAGCAAAGAAGGCGGAGAAAGAGGCCGAGAAGGCGGAGAAAGAAGCCGAGAAGGAGAAAAAAGAGAAGACTAAGGCCAAGGGAAAGAAGAAAGTGGAAGAGAAAGGGCAAGTCTTAGCTTCCTCCACTGTGGATCAAACACAAGGCGGAGTACCAAGGAAAGTCACCATCTCACAGCTCACTGAAGATGTGATTTCACGAGTCACTCAAGCCATGGTCCTCTCCGACGATGATGTGCCAGAGACTGAGGATTTAATCCTTAATATTTGCATTGAGGACATCGCCATGGATATGGAGGACAAAAGACAGGGTGCCTACGACGAGGTCTTGAAGTACTTGGTTAAGGTGATCTATTCAAACATCTTTGCTAAAATTTATTTTACTTGTTGTCAATGATATGAATGCTATATACCAAAGTTGCTATAATGAAACATTGAAGGCAAATTTCTATGTGGTCCACAATTACATTTTGTATTTAAGAATTTTTGTATTTGAAAAAATTAGTAAGACAACAAGGCAGAATTTACAATTCCGTCGGATCCAACGGAATCACCTAAACCACTATTTTGTTCTGTTTTTCCCTACTCAACATTACCTACTTTCATATGGTTTGGTTTTCTCTAGAAATTGTTGAACATTTTGACAAATGTAATTTCTTTTTCAGCTCAGACTTTTATTTAAATGACCCTAAAATTCCTAATGTTGTACTAAATATTAAGAATTTGCTTTGAAGGGTAAAGAAGTATGCAATTCTAATATATTGAAATTCTATTGAAATGTGCTTTTGTAGATGGCAGTGGACAAAACTCGCATGTTTGAAGGTGTAGCAAATGCAAGGGCTGGTGTTGATGTCATCTTTATTGACTGTCCAGAGAACTTGCCTGTGCCAAGCATTTCTTTTACGTCGAAGGAGGTGCCAAATTGGAATGCGGATTTAGAAGCTAATGCTTTGCAATCCGCATGCACCTTTGCATTAGAGCATCTGCACGATGATGGATGCATCATTGTGTTTCACTCCTTCAGCATTGCATCCAGGGAAGATCTAGCAGGAGTTTGTGAAGCATTTGACTTCAAGAAGAAGAAGGACTGGCTAGGCATGAACCGCATGCATCTCACCTCGCCAACGGACACCACAAAGACGGTAATTTCAGTATAGATGCTTCAATTTTGTAACCTATTTTCTTTTAAAATTCTATTCATTGATCTCTAATGTTCTTGTGTCATATATGTTGCAGACACAGAAGTTTGGAGTCACTCTCCTTGTCAAGGACCTCAAAGCAAAAGGCGAATCCAAATTTGCTTTCAAGCGTACTGAGATGATGAAGAAGGCTGGGGTGGATGTTGAGAATGATGATATGCTGATGAATTACATGCATGCAGATGACATCTCCATGAATGGAAAGAAGCCATGGAGAGGCCCACGTGAAAAAGATCCGAGGTTCTTCACCCTCCTCCTTGAAGCCACAAGCAATGAAAGCGATGCCATTGTGGACTGCACGGCATCCACAAGTTTGTCTTCAATTTTAATATTTCACACTTCTATGTCATTGTAACAATTTTGTCATCTCTCTAACACATTTTCATTACATGAATGCCCTAGGTGCTTGCATTTTGGCTTGTAGAGGAACTGGATGCAACATTCTAGCTTTTGAGGGGGACAAAGATGTTTTCAATGCCATTTTGAAGCCCATGAAGAAGTCATCACCCTCAATGGCAGTGGCTCCAACCCCCGAGAGAACAGTAGACTTGACAGTGGATGTGCAAGACGTGCCTATTGTGCCTCGCAAGTTCGTTCGTAAGGGAAAATCCAGTAAGTAAGTGGAAACTTCTTTCATTCTTTATTATTTTTCTTCATATCACATTTGCAAAGACTAATATAATGTCTTCAATTTTTGCAGAGGTTGTGGATTGATCTTGAGAGAGGTCATGGAACAAAATCAAAGGCTTGTCGTTAGTCCGGAGAAGTCTTTCGAGCTACCACCGTATGCTGAGCAGATGGCAAGTGCCTTTGCAAATTTTGGTTGTTCCAAATCAAAACGACGCAAAGACACTTACGCCCTCAATGTCTTACAGTTTATAGATGCTTGTGCATCTGAGGGACGGGAGTCCTCAGAGTCCTCAGAGTCCTCTACAGGGTCAGATTCAGTGACTGAGTCCACAGCCATTTAGATTCTTGAGATTGACTAATCTCTTGAATCTTACTATTGTGTATTATTTGGATTGGATTTGGATTGGATTTGTGTGTTTTATGGCTACTTATGGAAGTCTCAAATTTCTCTTTCTATTTATTTGATTTTTGTTTTGAAAACATCTAAGGCAATGGCTCTTGCTAGTTCTCCCAAAACCTACACCAGAAATAATAAATAAATAAATTTTGAGGCAAGAAGGCAACACGTACAATTCCGTCGGATCCGACAAACCCTTACGTATTGACCATCCAATTCTTTCTCTTCATTATACATCTCAAAATCAATCTTCTTTCAACAACACCTAGATTGACTTATTTAGTGAATGAGTTGCATCAAATTAGAATATTTCAAATTGATGCCTTCTGTGATTTCAAGGTTTGGGTATTTATAAGATGTTCTTTGCTGTTTTCATTTTGCCTTCACATTCCTTAATTTATCTCTATATAAAAAAGATTTAATATTCTAAATTACAGCTAATCGACAATATAAACCTAAGTGCTTTGGTTCTCACAATTAGATTTTATATCCCTACTCTTGTGTATACAATGTCCATGATCATAGGTGTATGCAAAGAGAAAATGAAGAAGAAAACAAAAAGTGACTTCTGTAGTCACATCTTTGAAATTGACATCATATCTTCTTCGTCGCCTAAACGTTTAAAGTCCACGATCATAGGTACTAAACTCTAATTCTTGTTACCCTAAAATCCACGATCATAGGTGGTCAACTCAAATTTTTTTCAAAATTAATTTCCCGCTCACAGGCTCACAGGCTTACAGGCTCCTGCTCCCCCGCACGCCTGCTAGCAACCCTGTGTGGGTAGTTATACAATCTTTATTGTACTGAAATGTTTGAAACTTTGCTCATAAATTTGGTTTTTAGTATTTTCAAAACTAAAATCAAAATTTCAGTTGAAGATAGTTTAATACTTTAATACAATAATAGAACCATTGGAATTGCCTTTTTTCATTTCCATAAAAGAATTCTTCACAATTCATTGTTTGCAAGTAGTTTGTAGTCTATACTTATTTGTACATACTATTTTTATGGTCAATTTCGTTAAAATGGCGATAGTCCATTAAAATGGCATGATATTCCGTTAAAATGGCACAACATTCCGTTAAAATGGCACATTTTTTTGCTCTACCACTATGCCTCTATGTCAAAATGGTACACAAAATATGTCAAAATGACACTTGAAATTTGTCAAAGTGGCACATGGAATATGGAAAAGTGGCACTGGAATATGGAAAAATGGCACTGGAATATGGAAAAATGGCACTCGGGATACCGCCATTTTAACGAAACTGACCATTTTTTTCTTATATGTTGTACGATTCCAAATGATTTGAAATTTTTTGAGCATGTATCCAATTTTCATTGAAGAATAAATTCAAAGAGTATCACTATTTTGAACTTTCTTTAATACAAATGTGACCTCATGAAGTATAGCTACCTGGCTTTTGGCTTGGATAAAAAAAAATTTATGCCAATTCGAATGTTAATTTCTCACTACCTACATGGTAGAAATGTCTGATATTTTTTTAGCATTTTTTTAAAACACCTTACTACAAGATCCTATGGTTATATGTGTCAAAATTTATCTTTTCTTTCTACAAATTACACTTATATGAGAAATTGCAATTTAAGAGTGTTTTTGATGAAAACACAGTCCTCAACTTATAGAGGTTAAAGCTTTCTATGAATTTGCTTCAAGATTAATAAATTCAATCATTATACCAATTTCTCTTGTAGTACATTTGATGAAATCCTTCTGTATTTGTACATCTATCCATCTTTTGAACTAAAAACATGTTTCAATCATATCCACACACCTTTTCATCTAAATCTTGTCCATTGATTATATTTAGAAGGAAAATGAAAAATTTATCGCATAGGAAATTAAGAAGATTCTTTTGGTATAGCAAATATTAGCCTATTTTTTGGAAATTGTGAACTTTGGCACCATCATTCTCAAAGACAAGGTCGAAGTGAACTAGTCCCCTCACTCCGCTACTTGAAGTCTTCAACTCTCCAAATAATTTTAGGGGTGTAAGTAAATTAAAAAAAAAAAACTCTTTTGTGCTTATCAAATTACCGCACTCCACCTCCTACCTAATTTGGGGCCTCTCATTGCAAGTCTGAATTCAAAATTTCCAAATTAAATTATTTAAAGTAATAAAAAGTTCCGACATTTTCCCAAATGGCCGAGCAAGGGGTCAGTTCATATCCACCAAATAAAAAGGACTTGTGGTATAATCCTAAGATCCGACGGACACTCGGACGACACATCGTCCGCCCGTCCGCTTGTCCCCCCCGACCACTGGACGTACAATAGTGAGAATGTCAAATGATGTCCGAGGGCCCCCGGACGTGACGTGGAATGTCAGGACGTGACGCTAGACGTCCGGGCGTCTTGTCAACCTTGACCAACTGCAACTTCTCCAATGCCATTTCAGGAACCTCATTCATACTCCAATGCCTTTCTACCTATACTAGTAGGACATCCATTTTTTATTCAACTTAAAATGAAAAATAAGCAAAAAGCATAGTCATGTAATATCTTAAAACTTAATTCACCTCTTCTAGGAAGCCAAGTCCATTAGAGGGATGAGCCACTGCCAAGAATTTACCTACTTTAACCATTAAACTCTTAGTTCTCTCCTTCATTCCAATCCTCATGGCATGAATGGCCTCTTCTAGCCTTGTATCGCTTTTGGTGTAGCATCAGTATACTTTTTCACTATAGCATCAGTCATCACAAAAGTTTCAAAAGTATGCTAGGCGAAAGGATTTGAATTTCTTGTAAAACAATGTATCTTCTCCTAAAAATAAATGATGTGAAAACCCCATAGGTATACTATACCATTTTCTAGAAACCTTGTTTTCAAAAAACCTTCTCTTCTTTGTAGGCCTGAGTAGATCAAAGAATCACTCAATTGGAAGAAGTTCATACTTTTGCACTTGGTATAAAACTACAAACTATGTACCTTGCTGAATTTCAAAACTCTCTTCTTAGTCATGGTTTCAAAAATTTTGAGAACAATACCTTTCAAAAAATCAATGGTATTAAAACTAGAAGTATCTCTAAGCACTCTAGAAAGGTTAGTTGAACCCAACAAACCTTTTTGGGATGCTTGGAGATACCCCTTTTATAGGTACCCTACTAAATTCAAAATCAATTTTTTGGTCATGGTTTCAAAAATTTTGAAAAAAAAACCTTTGAAAAAGTCAAGGGACCAAAACTAGGGATAGTTTGAAGAACCTCTAAGAGGTCCATTGGAGCTAATGGACCTTTTTGGGGTGCTTCAAACTACCCCTCTTTTAAGTACCTTGTTGAATTTCAAAACTATCTTCTTTGTCATGGTTTCAAAATTTAGAAAAAATTCCTTTGAAAAAATCAAGGGACCAAAATCAAGGGTAGTTTGGAGCACCTCCAAGAGGTCCATTGGATCTGATGGACCTTTTTGGGGTGCTTGGTGATACCCCTAGTTTATATACCCTATTGAGTTCAAAATCAAATTTTTGGTCATGGTTTAAAATTTTTTGAAAAAATACTTTGAGTTCTTGTAGAAACCCTTTTTGGAGGTATTTTTTACTATTAAAAAAGTATTTTTTTCAAAAAATTTAAAACCATGTCCAGAAACTTGATTTTGAACTCAACATTGTATATAGACTAGAGGTAGCACCAAGCACCCTAAAAAGGTCCATTGGATCCGATGGACCTCTTGGAGGTGCTTCAAACTATCCCTAGTTTTCGTCCCTTGACTTTTTCAAAGGAGGTTTTTCCTAAATTTTTGAAACCATGACTGAAAAGATAGTTTTGAATTTAGTAGGACACCTAAAAGAAGGGTAGCTCCAAGCACCCCAAAAAGAATTGTTGGGTCCAACTAACCTTTATGGGGTGCTTAGAAATACTTTTAGTTTTAATACCATTGACTTTTTCAAAGGTATTTTTTTCAAATTTTTTGAAACCATGACTAAAAACTTGATTTTGAATTTAACAAGGTATCTGAAAGAGGGGTATCTCCAAGCACCCCAAAAAAGTATGTTGAAACCAACTAATCTTCATAAGGTGTTTAGAGCTCCAAAATGCAAAATGTATCTTAGTAAAGGATGAAGAAGAAGGTGATGCTTCTAGACATCAATGAAGAAATTATCACTGATTACACAAATGTGAGTGAATATTAATGAACCTTGTACAAGTCAAATTTTTATAAGTCTTAAATTTGTCCTTGCAGATGGTGGTAGGAACTAAGCCTAGGATGTACGATGGAGTCATCAATCAACGACTAAGATTTGATTTCATGATTTTTGATTACTAAGCAAATTTGTCGATGCCGGAGTTGTTTCACAATCCAAAACACATGCCTTACTAGAACAAAGATAAAGATAATTTATAATCTTTTAAATTTTTGCCTTTGCACAAAAGCGCTTGTAAGACCACATTTGCATTGTGGTGTTTCATTCATGGAGCATGGATGCCCTAAGTACCATTGTAGGATTGTATAAGGAGTACTCAAACATGAGGAAAAAGAAAGACTTGATGGGTATGAATCAAATGCACTTAACATCAGCCATTGACACTGCCAAAACGGTACTTTTTTACAAAGTTCTTACAACGATGATTTTATTTTCAATTCATTACTTCTATTGTAATTTGTTCTGATACGAATTTTATTTTTCAAATTGTAGACTTTGAAGTTTGGCATCACCCTCTTAGTAATACACATGGGAGACAAATGGGAATCCAAATTCTCATTCAAGTGGTCTTTAACAATGATGAAGGCAAAAGTTGACCTTTAATGTGACGACTTCTTGATGAACTATACACTAGAAGAAACCCATGTTTTAGATGATGAGCTTGGATTTTTTGGAACAAATTTTTTGTTACATCTGTGCTGACATCTAGTTGTTTTTATGTCAACAATAACATCCAATGAACATCATAAAAAACATAAAAACAGCTAGATGTCAATATAGATGTAACAAAAATCCGTTCCAAAAAATCCAAGCTCATCACCTACAACGTGGATTTCTTCTAGTGATACCATGGAGGATTCCCTATTGATGAACGAGATTGATCAAATGCCTTGGCACGAAGCTTGAGAGAATGACACCTACTTCTATCAATTCATCATTGAAGGCACTACCGATGAAAGGAATATAGTTCTAGACTCTACAATATCTCCAGGTGAGTTTTGATTCTATAGAGTGTGCATACAATGTTTATTTTATATAGTGAATAGTCTTAGTAATGATTTCGTTTTTGGTTATTGCTTGGTAGGTGCGTCCATTATGGCATGTCACGCAACAAGGTAACACATTGTGGTGTTGGAGGAAGATAAGGCTATTTTTGAAGGCGTCCTTCAACCCATGAAGAAGTCTATTCTTCTTGTCACCGCAAATACAAGTATCAATGTGCTACTAGTTTCTTAAATCGTTGTATTTGGTATGCTGGAATAAGTCCTTTTCTTCAATCATTTTTTTATCCTAAAAACTTTAAAATTTATATTGTATAGGGTTGAGATTCATTAGAACTCTTGCAGTCACTTCGTGTCATATGATTGCTAATTTGTCTACAATATTCACAAATTGAAGATGTAGCAGTGAAATACTTTGAAGATGTTGTCCAGCAAGATATTATCATCATTAACATGAAGGTCCCATTGCAGCCAAAAGCCTTATCGAAGTATTTGGAAAGTTAGAAGAAGAAGGTCTAGGATCAAGGTTTCTTGGCTCATCTCAAAGGAGTGAATTACTTCAAGAAAAGTAACAATTTCAATACTTTTGAGGGGTCCAAACAAGTAGTGTAGAGGGTTTTTTCCTAATAAGTCTCCACTAAAAAGTACTAGTCTACTTCATAACAAGTTATGACATTAATTTGATAACTCCTTATGTTCTATTGAAAATAAATTTTTCTTAGCAAAAAATATGGATATGAAGGGAGGACCAAAAATGGGGGATCTTTGAGATAATTCTACAAGATCCCTCAAATTTGACAGACGCTCTAGTAGTATTTCATAGATCCTCCATTTTTGGTTCTACTAAATCAAAGAATGATATTTTTGAAGCTCAAATTTTATAATATGTTAGAATTATTGCTGGATGAAAGGTGTATGCGAGGTTGGAATATGTTTTTGGTCTTTATTGATTTTTTCTAATTCTTCCCTAATTTTTTTTTTGGACATTTCACATACTTCAAATATGAACTCAAAGGAAAACATACAATTGAGAGGAAGGACTTGCCTGCATTCTTTTCAAACTTCTTGGACTGCAATTCAGTGAATTGCATGTATACAACATATTAGCTTTGTACCTACACTACCACTCATTTAAGTGGTGGCGGATGCTACATTGATTGCCTGATTTTATAAATGCATCTATCAGAGGTTCAACTCCAAAACTCTTTGAAGGGCATTGGAGTGATTGACATGGACGTCAATGAGTTTGCAATGCTCATAGATAAACAAAGGGAGAGGGCCATTGCAAGGATGGAAAGGAGAGACAAGAAGAAAGCAGCTTGGATTCAACTTGCTTTGGAAAACAAAAAGAAAAAGGAAACAAAGCGTGTAGCCAATTGCAAGCTGGAAGAGAAGGAAGAGAAAAGAAGAAAAGGCCAAGGCAGAAGGCAAGAAGAAGGACGATGGCAATGTTGTTGTTCCTTAATCATCAACGATGAATGAAGGCTCTTAGATGCAAAGTGCATCTCAAGAAGGGATAAAGAGGAAGGCTATGCTATTGGACTTCATCAAAGAGGCGATTACTTAGGGAACATAAGTCATTGCCATTAGTGACATTGATAACGTGACCTTAGAGGAGTTGATATTAACTGTATCTATTGTCAACGTGGTTGACAATGAAGGAATCTGAGGCCCAAATTCCTACACTAAGGGCATTGATTTCCTTAAAAATGTAATGTAATCGAATATTTTGTTATTGAAATTTTCCATTACATCATTATAAGATGAGACCTTAATCTTAGCAAATACTGGTGAATTGAAAATTTTACTTTGTAGATGGTGGTTGGAAAGCCCAAGGTATATGATGACATTCTAAAACGGCAGTCAAGATTCAGCCTCATGATTTTTGACCACCAAGATAATTTTCCGGTGCCAAAGTTGTTTCATGATTCATAACACGTGCCTTACTAGAACAAAGATGTGGACTATTTCATGATCTTTTAAACTTTTGCCTTTGTACAAAAACATTTGCAAAACGACGATTGCATTGTAGTGTTCACTTTATGGAGTATGGACATCCTAGGCACCATTGCCGAACTATGTAAAGAATATCCAAACATGAAGAAATTGAAAGACTAGATGGGCATGAATTGGGTGCATTTGACAACAATTATCGACTTTGAAAAAATAGCATTACTTTATGAAGTTCTTACAATGTTGTTTTCATTTTCAATTTATTACTTTTGATGTAATTTGTTTCCATATGATTTTTGCTTTTAAAATTGCAAACTATAAGGTTTGGCATCACTCTCTTGGTGAAAGACCTAGGTGAAAGACAGAAGTCCAAATTCTTTGTCATGCACTCTTCAATAATGATGAAGGCAAAAATTGACCTTTGACACAATGACCTCTTAATGAACTATACCACGAAAGATTCCATATTGATGAACAAAATAGATCGCATGTCGTGGCATGGGACTCAAGAAAAGAACGTTCACCTCTAGTAATTCATCATTAAAGGTACTAATGACAAAGAGGATATAGTTTTAGACTACATAACATCTATAGGTGAGTTTTGATTCTATGAATTGTGCATACAATGTTTATTTTTTGTAGATAATCATTTAAGTAATGATTTGGTTTTTGATTTTCGGCAAGTATGTCCATTACGACATGTCGTGCTATAGGACAGCACATTGTGATGTTGGAGAAAGATAAGGCAATTTTTTAAGGTGTTTTTCAATCAATGAAAAATATCGTTTTTCTTATCACCACAACTACAAGTATGGATGTGCTAGCAGTTATAGCACCACAAGATCTTGATGCTATAATTATAGTACTACACAAGTTTGTTTGTTGAGATCGACCTAATAAATAAGTTTCTATATTTTTTAATTTCTGATTTCTAGGGTACTTGTCATATTTCATAAATCTAATAGTATATTGTTTGGATTTGCAATAGAAAGGAATTGATGTCAAAGGTTGTAGTTAAGAAGAAACGAAAACTTATCTTGAGTTCAAAGGAGCCCTTTGATCTTTTAGTGTATGTAGAAGAAGTAGCATCAATGTTTGCACAATTTGGTACTTCAAAATCCAAACAACATAAACCTTCATAGGGTTTTACGGTTTTACGGTTTACGGTCCAAATGTCTTACGGTTCATAGATGGATCAACATGTGAGGGTAGAAAGACTTTAGATTCTTCTAATGATAAGAATTCTGCAACAAAGTCTACAATGACATAGATTCATAAGATTGACGTATTTTATGAATCAAAACATTATGTTTTGATTTTCTTTATGATTGTGTGTTTTATAGCTACATGTTGTGTGATACTCTTTTATTTTGGATTCTGTATTGTAACCAAATATCAACTACAATGTCTAAAATCCCAATAAATGTTTAGGTGAAGTCAAACAATTATACATCCTTTCTGATCTTCTTGCAAAAAAAAATAATTTCAAGGATGTAAATATATTCACACAAAGCAAAACATATGAAAGAAAAAAGTAGAGTGTATTATTAAAACTCACAATAAATACTGTTTTATACTCTCAAAGTTTATGTTTGAAGTTAATAAGCCTAAATCCTTCACCAAATAGAACTTTTTTTTACAATAGGAAAATTTCTAAATGAAATTACACCAAATAAATTATCTCATTGAAAAAATAGTTCTATAAAATAAAATAGAAGTTCACCTACCACGCAAAGTGTCTTATTAAAAACATTAGGATGGTAAAATGAATTAAACCCTCACACCAATAAATGTGACAAAGACACAATAAGCAAGGGGACTCTAGCTAGAAGTATAGTTATACTAATAAAAGAGTTTGAATAAGAAATAATTTATCGTGAAAGAAAATTGTATACTCATATCATGCACAAACTTTTTACAAAATAAAATGGAGTGTGGACAAAACAAAGTATGAATACTAGAGTCTTCATAAAGCAAAAAATAGATTGTCATGAAGATAAATTATTATTTTTTTTTTAAAGGACCTTATCAAAAATTGAAATATAAAGAATCTAAGAGAATTCAAACTTATGTATAGGTCTAAAGTAAAATAAATAAGTTGTCATAGAAAAAATCTTATTCATACTAAGAAAGGACTCTTCAAAAAAAATAGGGAGAGAAAAAAACATTTCACCACTAAAACTATTTCCAAAAAAGAATGGGGTGTTTGAAGGATCAATCATTTCTAAAAATCCTTAACTTTAAACTAAAATATATAAATGTGATTCAAAAATACTACATCCACCTACGGATCTATAGCAATATAAATTGGCTATCATATAAAAAAAATTATGCATACCATGCAAAGACTCTTTAAGAAATAAATTATAACTAAACCCTAAAATGAAAATCCTAAACAACCAAAGTATCTCTACAAAAATATGATTTGTACAAGTGCATGGGAAGTATAAAACATATCCTAAACCTTAAATCAAATGTAGATGTTTAAGCACATTTTTTTACTTTACATTTAAAAATCATTCAAAACTTGGAACCAAAAGTTCTTGTAATAAACTCCAAAGTTTTAGAAAAATAATTTGCAAAATAATGAATTAAAAATCTCTTAAAAAGAAATTATTTTAAATAACCACGATAAGTACATCCACAATAATAGATTCATTATCTTTCTTTTCCAAATTCTTTTTTCCCACTTGCAAGCTCATGCTTCTAAAATTGTATGCTAATAACCTTCATCAACAATCTTATGCCATTAAGAATGTACCACATTAGAAAATATTAATTCTTTTAATGCTTTTATAATTCTTTTATTATTTAGAATTTTTGAAGAAAATTGTTTTTATAATTAAGTTTTGATTTCTTGACACTTTTTAAATCTTTTGAAAAAAAAAATAAGAAAATTCAACCATTATGGGATAATTCACAATTTCTAAAGAGCACAAAGAACAAGTAGGAAAATAGCTCTGAAATGGCCCTCTTTTGTTTTCAACCCCCTCTAATATTTGAAATTTAAAATTTGAAACAAAAATTTGGCTACCATTTATAACTTAATTTGAAATCCATAAATCACCAAAGATATAATCAATGGAAACAAAAAAAAACATAATTGTAAGCAAGCCATAATGAAAGTCTCAAAAATCAAAATCAAAATCAAAATTACAAAATCAAAATTACACTTTTAGAAAATAGATTACAAGTTTATCTACATGCAATCTACATCTTCAATTCTTTACTAACTCATTCATCATTGCAAGCATTCCTTATAGAAAACTTAATGTAATCACTTTAGAATCTTTCACTAAATCAATAAGCTTCAAAAACAATTCATCCATCTATACAATTGCTTGCTATGTATATTCTTCTTATCTTATACCCAAGTACATGTAAATTTAGAAACTCTTGTAGTTTCCTACAAATCTTCTCTTTATATTGCACATAGTTAGGATCTTCATCATGTGCACTAGCATGAACATGTTTGAACATAGTAGCCCAACATATTGCCATCAATCAAAAAATAATATTTGCACTTTGAAGATCTCTCATTAATAGATATATTGTTGATGGTATAATCGACTTTATAGTCATCATAAATCTTCTTCTACTTGTGACATGCATTGTTACTATAATCAAAATCAAGACAAGTAGCAACAAGGGGAATGTGTAGCACACCCTAATTTCCACACCTAAAGAGAACCAAAAAATGATAAATATTTCATGATTGCCAATTGCAATGCAATGAAGGTCCTTTCATGATTGCTAACAACATGATACTAAAAATCAAAGCATCAACATGAATTCCAAAAATTAACCAAAAACAATGTATAGGGCAACAAACCTTGCTTTTTCATGCCACTAAACTTCTCATACATTGACCCTGTTAAGGAAATGAGGTTAACAATCCAATGATCCTTCCAATTTGATCCTCATTTATTTTCCTCTTCCTTATTTAAACTTTCTCCAAGGTCTGTGGGGTTGGTCCTCAACTTGGCTCCACCCTCTTTCTTGCTCTTTTGTTTCTACTTGGCAACCTTGAAACGCTTCTTCGTGACAGGTTCAGCCTCCTTGCCTTCCAGGGTATCATCTTGCATCGTCTTTGTTTCGGTGAAGTCAGTTTGAATCCCCCCCCCACCTTCATTTTCTCCATACATCACGCCCAGAAATCTCCCAAGCATATTAGTTGAAAGCATACACTACTACTGGGAAAGTGCAAGTATTAGAAAACAGCGCCATGAAGTAATTAGTTTATCAGTATAGGAAAGATAATGAATTTCTATTGCCGTTAAGGAAATGATTCGAACACAGTGCACTTCCTTGTAGCAAAATTAACCATAATTAGCAAAAACAATGCCCTTCTCTACAAAGTTTATGTTACAATATTATGATACATTACAAATTCAAGCATGCCATTTTCAAGCAGAGCTTTCTATTCCTAACCACAATCCTAAGAGCAGATGACGGATTCATGAGTCGAAGTAGGCACTGACTTTGCAACAAATGAGATCCCCAAGCATTCGGATGAAACGCAGAAATTAAAGACATCGACAGACAACGCAATTCTTCACAAAAATAATATCGAATCTTAGAAAACTGAATTGATGATTTGAAATAATTAAAATTGCCGCTTGGAAACGAAGTCTGAATTCTATTCAAAGGAAAAAGAATGACTATAATTCATGACGGTTAGTGAAATGAAGTACTGCAAAATTGAACAGAATGCAGCAAAACAAACGAAGTGCACGGGGAACAATATAATTCATATTGGAACAATCCATACCATCATCCTACTCCCTGTGAAACCTAAATTTCAACAGTTAAAAATCATCAAGTTCACATTCTAGAGAAGTAATTATAACAACAGTTCAAAGTTATAAGTATACCTTTTGGAATCAGTAATCTACAGTTTCCTTGTACAGAAGAGTTTGTTACTCATATAACTTGGTAGAAGTAAGTATTAATTATTAAGTGAATCATCTATTTACACAGCATGATCTTCTGCACCCTGAACTCTGACTCCTCATATCACGAACAAATTTCTTTTAACCGAAAACCCCCATTTTCTGAGAACAACATCAAACTTGAGTAGGAAGCTGGACCAGATTTACAAATTTTACAGTGAAGACCAAGCTTGAAAGACGTGCAAAACAATAAATCGAGAATTATCCAAAACATTAGTCTAAAATCGTCCGTGAAATTTGAAGTTCCACGGAAATCCAATTCTATAGAACTCTACACTTCCAAATAATAAAAATCTCCATACCACAAGCTCTCTTAAGGCCCCCCAAAAGATTCAAAAGCCATTGCAAAACCATTCCCGAATGGACCAGAAAAGAAATAGATTTCAGAAACGTGAAAAACCAAAATGCAGCAAATTTGAACAAAAAGTCACACCTGTTCAAAGATTGAAGACGACATGTTGAGGGAGAGCGCAACTTCAAGTATGATGGAGAAGAGCAACACAAATTGAAGTCGCACTGGAGAAAAACGACATTTCATCCTCTGGACAAGTTTGGGACCACCTCCAGACGTGAACCCAAACTTGTCCGCTACAACTGCAAGTTGATCCCACGTTTCGGCGGAAGTGATTGATGATGTGGACTCATAGTCAAGTAGACATCCCTCACGTGTGAATGCCCTATCGGACGAAACCCTAAGATTGACCAATGAAATTGTTTTTCCTTTCGTCCACTACCACTGAACTAAAAAACAAGGCGAGAACTAAAACAACTCTGCATTAGCTAATTATTGATGAGCAAGTATGCAACGACATATACACAATACGAGATGTGCTCGTAACAAAAGTCACATCGTCAACCCCTCGCAGCTGACAATCAATGCAATGGAGTTTGCCCACTGTACTTGTATCACAGTAATCCCGTCCTCCAGAAACAACGCTTCTGAAACTTGGTTTCAGAGTCCTGCAGCAAGTAAATCGTAGCAAAGACTAGCTTCTGCAAATTGATCAACAATTACATTACAAAAATCGGAGGTCTTCGGCGTTTCACAGATCGTGGCAGTCTTGCGATTCTTTGAAAAACCCTATACACTGGCATGAAGAAGATTCACTATCTACGATGTGCAATGGCAGTAATTTCTGAAGAGGCTAGTAGACCGGGTATTACTATCTGGTGATGAAGCAAACGAGAATCCACTAGATTGAAAAACATCACATTACTACTAAGCCATTTGCATTCACACCAGCTCCCTGGCACTTCTTTTTCGACAATCGCGGATCTGCTTAGATTGTGCTCACAAAATAAGAGTAGAACAAGACGTATGTCAAAATTAGAAAATCTAAAGAATCTAATCTTCGTGGTAGAGGTATAATCCCAAACCGAACCGAGCGCAAGCTCGTCGAAAGGCCATGCCTTCTGCCTTCTGCACTGGATCACCATACGATGTGTCCGCCATAGCAGCCGTCCCCGACGACTCTCGCCAACTCTCTCCATCAGAACCTCGTATGGTGACACGGTACACCACAGACACAGTAGACCCATCTCCCGAAAAGATGATACTCCGCACTTCTCCGCTCCACCCCGGCGCATAGAAGCTGAGCATTCGATTAGCATGGTACCACGGAATGTACTTCAACACCACTCCTTCATCATTGCGCGTCTTCAAGACTTTGTCCGGCACCCGCTTGTTCATATCTCGAAGTATCTCCGCCAGTGGCCTTGTTATCAGTGATGGCTCCTTAGAGGCCTCCAGCGGCACGGCATAGCTCGCATACGGGACCGCTTGTCCCCCGTCCATGGATGACATTCTCACCCCTAGGCCATAGCCATGACCTTTGCTGCTCTTTCTCTTCAACCCAGTCGTGTTGGTGATGCTAATCAATGTTGGTGCCCTCTGCCGCAACGGCACCACGCACAGCGTAGACGACGCCATCGTTACCGCCATCGCCATGGCCACCTCCACCGCTCACAATTTGACGCCTGCCAGAATGAAAACACCGGGCCTCAAGGTCTGAGTCAAGCCTTGACAGAAGACTGCACCTCATCTGAAGTTGTGAGCTATTCAAATCCTACTAAGGTCGCACCCTGCCTACAACCGCCATCATAACTCTGTGTAGATCTCCACAATCATGATGTACATATACAGAAGAAACCATTTTAGAACATCTATAAAAAAAATTTGACTCTATGGAATATCATGTTCTTTGGTACATGAGAATCTCCTTTCACTTGTCAACAATAAAGTATGATGATGTGAGTTTTTGAAGTTTTAAGAACACCTAAAACTTTAAAACAATCAACATTCGTAGAGAAAGTCTTTATTCACATATTCAAATCATCTAAATTTTATTGATCAAATTTATCAAGACTACATTTAGCTTGATGGTAGAGATTTGTCGTAAAGACCATTGCTAAGGATATTTAGGCTTTAAAAAAGAAAATAGTTTCTTGAAATGTTTTTATATTATCCTTCATGACTATTTCGAAGTCAATAAGAAACTTCAAATTAGTTGAATTGTTTTTATCATATTTATAAAAATGATAATTATTTTTAGAAAATAGAATTTATTACAAAAATAATAGAGACTTTCCACAATGATAAACAATAGATAGTCTCATGTAATGATAATATTAAATTGAAATTCAATAATAATTTCAAAAGCTAAATTGAATTCAAAAACAAAGTTTAAATACATGGATAAGGATCTGGTTCTATAGGGACAATCTTATCAACTCTTGAATCTTCTAATGATGTTTTTGATGTTTTGAATTATATCTTTAAGTAGATATATTAGTTACATCAATATCATTAAATTTTTCATTAAAGAAATTCATCTTTAACCCCTCAATGTCCAAAGGGCCCAAAAGTGGCCACACAAAGTCTAGAAGTTCAATTCAAAGTGTTGTAATTTTTGCATTCAATGTCTAAATCCAATAAAAATTGTTGTGAAAGTTGCACATTCTAGTCTAGTTTGTGTGATAAATTTTTTAGATCAATCCAAGATGTACAATTTTTTTTAAAAGTCAATCTAAGATCATAGGTTCAATTTGAGTTCACCAAACTATAGTTGATGGTTGCAACTTTTGGAGCTTGTATCTCCTTCATACAATGTTTGTTTTCAATAAAAATTTGTTGGTTTATGTTCTTCTAGAAGTCTTACTATTGTAGTCAAATTTTAGTGGAAAATCAAGTTGTTCTGAATGTTTGGGAGCAATTCAAAGTTCAAAAACCGAACATCTTTGAATAATAATGAACTTACTTGTTTCTTCTTCATATAATGTCCATTTCTAATTCTTTTTAAATTGGAAAAGTTGCACAGTCTAGTCTAGTTTGTGTGGCTAAAATTTCATATCAATTCAAGAAGTTATGAGTGACTTAAAAGCATATTAGTAGAAGGAGGTGCAATCATAGATGTGTTTCTTGGACCCTTTTAGTGTGCACACTAAAAAATTTACAATTGAGATTATTATTCATAAGTGACATGTAGACTTATAAGGCTTGACAAGCAATGATGTTTTTTAAATCCAAAATGGCCTTGGGCCTTGAGGGATTAAAAGATTCAAGTATCAACTCTCAAATGCCAAAGACCATTCTTGAACTTCTTGAATTTTGTTAGAAATTAAATAGAAAGCTCAAATTTTTATAAATTTTAAAAATTTTAAAAAAAACTATGATTGGCCAAATTCAAATTAGATTAGTTATGGATTGTATAGAAAAAGAAAGTAGAAAAAATATGAATAATAAATTAAAATATTATAAATCTAGATAAAAAATAGTACTAAAATTAAAATTAAAAAGTCAATTGATGTCTTTCAATTTTCTTTATACATGTAAAGTCTAAAATTAAGGTCATAAAGAAAATAAAGTTAAAATAAATATTATGCATCAATTGTAATTAAAATACAAATTTTCATAATCTATTCTACAATATTTTTTAATGAATTTTCAAATGTAATGTTTTACCTAAGTGCATTTGAGGCACATCTTTAAAAAATTCTAACATTGAAAAGCCAAGATTTGCATTGGATACTTTAATAGAAAATCTTCAATAGAAAAATTATAATTTTTAAAAATTAAAATAAAATATTTGGTGCTTAAAATAAACCTTTTAAGGTATTTAATCTTAAGAATACCAAGGACAATACTCTAGTAAGATTTTAGCTAGTTTTAAAGTTTAGTCAACATCCAAATATAATGCCTTGAAAATTTACAAGGTTAATTCTCACCTAAAATTATATAATAAGAATAGGTTTATATCGATATAAGTTTTTTTTGGAATAAATGGTTTGATACATGAAATGCCATAGGACACCTCTATTAACCCTTTAGTGATTGTTGTTGATTTGGGGGGCGGGCATAGTTCTTCAAGAAAGTGTATTTTGTGGCCACTCTAAGGATGTAATCTTAAATCAAACTGTATAAAGTATTTCCATAAGGAAGATTCTTCACCCTAACAAAAAATGAAACTCATCCAACAGTACAAATTGCTATAAATAAAATAGAAGGTCCATAAATCAACCTCTTGAGGGCTAGAATTGAATTTTTGGGAGGTGGAACATCCTTAAATATTTTTCAATAAATTTTTCTTGAGAAGCAAGTAGAATAGGCATCTAACTCAAGTTGTTTCATATTATTTGAAGTTCTTAAAAATTAGTTACAAATTTTTGAAGTTCACAAAAATATGGTCATATGTAGCCATTAAAAGCAATACCCTTCTAAAATGTGCAAATTTGGTACATTGAAGAAAACAAAATGTATTTGTAAATCATGTTTGCTTTTAGAACCTTGTGGGAAATTTGAATTATTTCCATTAAACCTCAAAAATGAGTGACTTGAATGACCCTTTAGAATTTGCGCTACATAAATTTCAATGCATAAGTTTACTTTGGGCATTCATGAGATTACAAAGCAACATTTATGCCTTGTCAAAACATCAAGATACAAAAAAATCTCACAAATTGGTTAGATTTTGTATTTTTGTTGAACAATTTCCATTTGAAGGTCCAGGCCATTTGAGGATTCCCCTAACCCCTTAGTGAACCATAATTTCAATACCTCAGTGTGATTATAGTGTACAACTCATAGATTAAAACTATACTGAGCATACTATGAAAAGTTCAAATTTTTGGAGGGAAATTTTTAGCGGGGCTATTTTAGAAAAAAATTAATAAATTTTAGTATTTTTGTATATCCTTCATTATTTTTAAGGTCTAAAATCTCATTACATGGGTGCAAATTTACTTTGAAGGGTTGTATAAAATTTACCTCCAATGCAATTAAAATTACCCTTCAATAGTTTGCACGTCGACATTAAAGAAACGGGGAGCAAACACTTTGGGCCAAAAAGTGGTCAACCACTCACTAACCTGGATTAAGAAAGAAGGTGATATAGATACTAATAGAAGTAAAAATATTCTACAATGTTAGTTTTATAGTACTATAATCTATAAAAAAATTATAGGTTTTTAATAAAGAAAAGAAGAAAAGTGCAATTTTTTCTTAAAACTTATAATAAATTAAAAAAAATCCCAGGCAATTGTTAGCACTCATTGCAAATTGAAAAGACCTATTTTGAAATTTTACCTTTATATGAATCATACAAGGACTCAAAAAAGTGAGTGGTGAGTAATAAATAATGAAAAGTGAATTGTTGGATAACTTTAGCTCTTATTTTAATAAATACAAATCCTTTTCTTGATAACCTCTTTTTGACAAAGAGAATTAAATTGATATAATTGGTTCTCCAATTGCATTAAATTTCTAAATTTGTACTTTTTCTAATGTCAAAATTATCTATTGTAGATATCATTTTGATAGATTTAAAAATTGTATAAATATAAAATACAATGTACCATATTTAAAATAAGCAAATATTATAACATTAGGAGGGATTGGAGGCTTCTACAGGGTCGTTTCAAGGTCTGTTCCAGACACAGAGCAAGGAACTGCTGGCTACTTGTCAACCAGCAATTACCCCAAAAAATCAAAAATCAAAAATCGGGGGTCTTGAAATATGAAAAAAAGTCTAATTTTTTTGGTTGACAGTATTCATCCTGGCATGGTCTCGGCTACGCTGGATTACTACGTTTTGGGGTTCCCACGGCAGTTTCGGTGTTCCCAGACTATGGGAACCCATAGTCTTGTAGAGGCCTCAAATCCCTCCTAACGCTAGTGATGTACAACTAAAAAAACCATGAATGAATATAAACATAAATATATAAGAATACTTATAGTACATGATTTCTAAGAGAATATGCACATAGGCTCAAAATGTTGATATAAAGTCGTTGGACCTAGAAAATATCTAGAATTTTTAGTAAAATGTCAACAACATTCTATGCAATTTTTTTCCTATACAAGACAAACATGAATATAGGAAAAAATTCATTGAAAGTTTTTTAGAACCTTTAAAAGACTAAACATTACATTCATTAAAATGAGAGTTTTCCAAATAAAATGATAGATCATAGAGACACTCATTCATCTACAAGGGCAAAAAACAACACTAACATGTACTATAATCAAATAACAAATAGCCCAAATAGCCCATGAAAATTAACCCCAAAGAAGACACCAATTTGTCTAAAACCCTTGTAATTATAGTTGACAAAGCCTTTTTTCATACAATTGTTCAACATATTTCTACTTTGATTCACAAAAAGTATCACAAATATGTATGTAATTGCTACGAATATGATTCATTTATATAGTGTCTACACTGTAATATCTACACAATGCTTCTATATATATAGACTAGTCATAAGATCTATAATATGAGAAAATATTACATATGTGATTCACTCTTGATTACTTCCATTGCCCTCAAAATCTTTGGCCCTTGATTATATCCATTATCATTTTTCTTGTACTCCCATAGTATTTGAAGTCCTTGTAGTTGTATGAACTTATGGTCCTAAGCATTAAACAATAAATATTGCATCGACTTGGTAATACTCCATTGTGTGTCTTTGTCTTCCTTACACCCAAGAATTGGACATGTGGACGTGGTAGTGAAGGAGCACGAGAGTAGACACTTCCTCTTCAGTGAATTTTTTGGGCACAATAGACTTTGTCATTGTTCTAGTTGTTGGAACTCCAATGTCTTCATACAACCTCCTATATATCAATCTATTTGCAGCTAAAGGTGAAGTTTGAAAAGCAATGGGATCCTTTAACTAAAGAGGCAAAGGCCTTTTTCGTTAAAATGAGACAAATTGCAGTCTCATTTTAATGACTTTCTATTTTAGGATAGACTTCTCATTAAATTGAGACTTGAAAATGCCAAGAATTACACTTTATTTTTATTTTCTATCTTCTATCATTGGCAAATATCCACTATTAACATCCGAATTTTTTATTTTAATTATTTTATAGATAAACAAAATACCTCAAAACATTTTTAAAGTTAGATGTTTCCTTAAAAGAAGAATTCTACTTCTTACAACGCACATGTAAAGTTCGATGATATCACACTTTGTCTTCACAAACTTGCCATGATCTCCTTTATGCAAGAAAATATTTTCTACACACACTTTCTTAGATGTAATTCTAAAAAATATATATTTATTATTAATAGAAATCAATATCTACTACATAGTCACAACATTGTCTCAATATTGTGAAGAAAGACATCCATATCTTTTAGTCTATATGCATACAAATATCAATCTAATAATCTATAACTACAATAGGAAAAACAATCTAATACTTTGAATTGAATAACAAAAATCTACTACTACTACTACTACTACTAGTATGACTACTACTACTAAAAAATATTCATTCTTCCTCCATAGATTCATCCTCTTCATTGATTGTAAAGGCTGCCAACAATGCCTTAATGATCCCAATTTGTAAATTTGGAATTGACACTTTTGGTTTTTTAATGTTTTCTCGGAAACAAGGCTTCCAAGTCGTTAGAATACAACCCATACTTGACCATGTTGGCTTGATTGCGGTGTCCTCACGCCACACATTCCCTTGTTTCATATCCCATCCCTCATATGTATCCATATTATTTTGCCGATTTGAAGCAGGTGTCCAATATTGAATTTTGATCATATGCATATGCCTTGGATCTGGATTTGGAGCTATAATGGCCCTAGCAAGCCAAAATGGTTTAGAGTCACCATCAACGGGTTGTACAGCAATAAAAGAACCTTCATGCATATCTACATTAACACGAAATGAAGGACGTGGACAATCACATCTACGTCCAACGAACAGCGCATCTTCTACGTCTTCCTCATGCAATGTGCCATCTCTCTACATCCGATCTGTCTCGTCTGAAGCTATCCTGGAAGTCGACCAGAATCCATCGAGTAATGCTTCACACACTTGAAGAGGTGCATCCAAAGCCGCTTGAACACCTTTCCAATAATCTTCCAAGACTCCATCCTTCCGCCTGAACTCTCTTGTGTAATCATCATTTGCCATTTTCTTCTAATGCGCAACAAAACTGTTTAATCCCTTCTTTATGTGTTCAAGATTCTTCATCTTCTCTGGAACAAGAGTTTGAGGATTTCCACTTGAGCGGCACTATAGGAAGTCCATCTTCAGTCTCAAACCACAATCTAATTCCCTTGCCATCCTCTAGCAACCACTTTGGATCATTACACAAGTTCTTATACTCCATCAATGGCCATCCATCTGGATCCATGAAAAACTTGAATTGTTGAGCTCTAGAATGCCCTTCCAAAAAATCCCCTCCAATGCCCAAGTACCCTTGCACAAATGCCTTTGAAGTCAGGAACTTCCTCAGTGAAATGAGAAATCACTGGGTGCGTTTCGCAATCCATAAAGGACTTCATAAGCCTTGGAAGTGTTGGATAGCTACTTGCTTTCAATCTTGGGCTCCAATGACCAAAAAGAGCATCAATGTCTTCGTGAGTATGTCCTACAATGAAGAAGTTAATATATACCTCGCGAAAAATGCCTTTGCAAACAAGCATAGAGCAAAAAGAAAAAACATATCGGTTCTTGTTGTCCCTTGAAGCATTGTCTAATTGCAATATTAACACAGGAGGAAGAGGGTTTGTCGGAAGTGGTTCTCCTAGAGGTGGAAGGAGGGAGTCCAAGCAAGTTTTTGCTCCGTTTAGAAGCGCCTTCGTCAATGTCGATTGGTCTCTCCCTATAGAAAAAAATATGCGCGATGAATTCTTGGGAACTCCTTCCAAATCACGCAACAACCTCGCAATTGATCCAATGGTATGATTTGAATCTGTAGGATAAATGCTTAATCCATAGTGTGCATATCGCACGTCACCATGACCATGAGCAATCATACTTGTAACTGCTATAGGCATTTTCATGAAGGATTCTATCACTTTCATCTTATGAGAGAAGTGTGGAGAAGCAGTCTTTGAATGATCCATCTTATCATGAATGATACACAACATCTTATCAGGGTGTTTCGTAGAAGTGCAACGATTGGAGTAATAGTACTTCCTATGAGCCTCTTGCCCTTCATTATGGGTCTTATAAAGATTAGTCCACTTCAACTTAGACTCGAAACCTACACAAGCTTTTTTCAATTGTTTGTAGGTGTCACACACACCACACCTAGCAAAGGTGTCTCCATGAGCCTTTGTAGCATATTCAAGGAATGAAGCACGGCGAATGTTGCTCAAACCACTCAAAGATATTGGTGGCAAATCCAACATTGCATTAGAAGTATTGATTTCTTCTAATTGCTCATTCCAACGAAACGAGGATGGCAGAACCATTGCAGTGACTTTTTCTCCAGATTCAAGTGTTCTAGTTTTGTGTGGCATTTGATCAGCATCCGAGTCAATAAATGTCCGAAGTGTGGCAGTAGATTGAATAGTATGTTTGCGAGGCTTTTTGGTTCCCAAATTTCCATGAACCTCTACTTCCTTCCCACTTCTGGCTTTTCCTTTGTACTTGTAGAATGTACATTTTGCAATCCCATGAATAATCCACCAAGCAGTGGGGCACACTTCTCTACCTTTCAAAGTTATCCATTCTTTGCCTCTATCATCTTTGTGGATCTGCCTATGTACCTCTAGAAGTGTCTTGTTACAAGCTTTGAAGTCATCCTATCCATAGAATTCAGTCCATATTGCTTGAATTTGCGCACGTGGAAAAGGCTACACACAATTCATCTCGCAACATATTTTTGTAGAAACTACAGTGATTGATTCCATACTCAAGAGAAGTCTTTCTTAAGAAGAACCTCAAGATCAACTCTTTCCCGAGTTGTTTCATATGAACAAACCCCCTTTCAAACTCTTCTGCTTGAGGGGTTTATAGCTGCATTGTATATATGTGTTTGATCGTTATCATACAATGAGGCTCCGTCATAAAGAAACACTCTCCTAATGTGCCAAGAGCGTAGTAACCACATGTTCACAGAAAAATAGAGCTCCTCATTCAAAGACTTTGCAATCTGGATGGCGACTCGGTCATCACCGAGTGACTTCCCGTCGTAGTCAACAACCAAATCGAGATCAAAGTTTTGACAGATTCCTCTAGCAATGTCCACCCCGTCATCGATCTGGAGAGTCATAGACTAAGAGATCCATTTTGCACAAGGGATCCCCTCGCACAATCGAACATCATCTAGAAGCGTGGGGATTGGATTTGCAAATTCCTCACAACCATGAAAGTCCATTCTACAAAAAGCAAGTCAAAGAATGAGATTAAATATCGTCATCTCGGTGATAAGGAATTCGTCCACTAAATCATAGTCACGCTTGCTCTTATAATTCATAAGTCATTCCTGTTCTTTCATGAAATAATGTTTGATTGGTCAATTAGGAGACTCTAACCTCAAAACATCCACAAAGGGATGGTGTTTCAATCCCAAGAGAAAACAACATCACCATCATGAAGAAAATGTAACTATTATGGACTCAATGATAAAGCCACAAAGTTCATAACCATGAAGGACCTACACAAATATGAAGGATCTAGGTCTTCTTGGAGTCAAGGACAAGACTACAAGAAACATAGTTATCACCGAGTCGATGATACACACAGAAGAGAAATCGAAACCCCTCAGTCGTATGTCGGATACTGTTAAGTTAAAGAAAAACCCTCAAATATAATAATCCTAATTTACATTCCTATCTTAGTATAATAGGAAGATTATCATCGACTCGATGATACTTTCTAAATCCTTCCAAATCATTCATCCCTTGTTCTATGTACCCGAAGAGATTTCTACATGAAATCAGAAATTAGCACTTGTATCATCTATGCAAGAAACGATACAAAAATAATGAACACTCCGTCAGCAACAACTACAAACTAGTACAATCTTTGCAAACGAGTTATCCTCGACTCGATGATAAGAATTACAGATTCGTCCTTAGCTTCTAGACTGACCTATTATATAGTCAACATTATATCTCCAAAATCTAGGTTGGGTTACGAAGGATAAACATAGTAAGCGTTCTAGATGTACTAAGCTTCTAGATGTAGTGAGCTGCTAATGGATAAGTTATCATCGAGACGACAATAAAAATGATTCTTCTAGGCTAATGTATAAGCACACATTATCCTCGATCGAGTCGATGATACCTTACTACCATCAGTGACACTAAGAATGTCATATTCTACAAATTCCGCCGAAAAGTTCGGAGAGAATTGCAGACCAGAGCTCATCGGCCGCTCTGAAAACACCCTTCACACTTACCTACGAATACAATGTGATCACAGAAAACAAAAGAACATTCATAGAAAACACCGCGTACTACGCATATAAGTGATTATCAAAGTCGATGTACCTGCTAGCAATCGAGGACAATGTGAAGGCTCTTGACTGAAGAATACTCCATTATGTATTCAAACATTCAAACAACAAGCCACAACAAGAAAAAAGGGGAACGACAGTGGCATGGTGCGCGGAAGCCACAACATGAAGAAGTGATTGTTTGTACGATGTAGCTTAGCTTTAGACCTATAGATGAAAGGAAGGGCGGGAAATTTTGAGCGTGTAATGGATTGAATTTGAATTCTTCCTAGATCGGCATCCACTACCTCCATAATTTCATGCAACTTGGCTGAACTTTTCATGATGCCTTTTGTTAGCTTTAAGGCACCGAATTGCGGGAAAACTATTTTTTGACAACTTACAACTGTCTACTACAAATGGTGATCGTTGACATTTGGAGTCGGAGCTTCGGATTCCTTGAAATTTTTTAAATCTGACTCTGTAAATGTACATTCCAGAACCCTTTCAAGGTGTTACAGTACACTTTTACAATTTTTAGGGTTTGAGGTTAGGTTTTCAAGGTTTCCAGGATCAAGTTTTGGGCCACGGTTTAGGATTTAGGACTTTTAGGGTCAGAGTTTAGGGTCATGTTTTGAGATTTTAGGCTTCCATGGTTAGAGTTTAGGGTCTTTAGGGTCTTTAGGGTTTAGGGTTAGGGTTAGGATTTGCGACATGTGGCTTTAAAATGAAGTTTTCTAGACACACTTTCAATAATATGAAATCCTAAACCCTAAATCCCAATTCATTACAAAACATTAATGTTTACTAAACTTTGAAAGCTAACAAATTTTTATTTACTTCACTCTTCTTCATTGTAGTAATTCTATAGAAGTCTTTCCTAACTCTAATTCATTGAAGTCTCATTCTATAATGCCCGAGAATTGAACTTTCAAGTTCAAAAATTCTTTATTCACTATAGTCTTCTTAATTGGAGTAGTTTTTGAGAGCTCTTTCCAAACTCTAATTCATTGAAATCCATTTTGCAATGCCTAAAAATGTCTACATTACTTTTCATATTCAAATTTTATGCTTTCCGATTGCCCATTTTGTCATTTACATTTAAAAGTTTAGGAAATTCGATTAATTAATTTAATTGAAGTCCAAATTCTCTACTATCTTCTATGAAACCTATATCCAATAAGGCCCAAAGAATATAGGACAGTTCAACCAAGTCCATGTTTAGGATGAAGTATAATTTTATTATTCTATAAAGAAATTACATTTCAAACTCTCAAAATGCATAGTCTCGAACTATTTCAAATGACAAAGGACACTGTCATTTTTCTAAATTATCTTGAAGGGATCTTTAAATGCATATTCTTGAATTTTAGGTAGTAAAATCCCGGAGGTATTTTATTTTGTTCATTATTTTTTATGGAAAAGCAAGAGTATTGCTCGTGAAGGAAAACTTTGTATATTTCGTGGATACCTTGTTCTAAATAGAAGTGCAATGCCAAAATTAGACTCTTCATGCTTAGAATATTCCTTAATAAGAGTCAATGATGATTTGGTAAGGCTAAAGTAGTTGCTTAAACTTTAAAGAACACAACATACTTGCATATCTCATGAGCTTTAAGCCTTTATCAACTTATTAATTGAATTCACTAATTGATGTATTGTTGACTAAACTACAAAATTTACTACAAGTGTTATGGAGGAGGTTCAATATTCATTGTGACAGGTCTTCTTCATGTTTTCAAAAGTATTACTTCCTAGTTCTTTTGGAAACATGTGATTTTCAATAATTCATCATTTTCTTTAGCGTATTACATTTTAAAGTTGGTAAGGAGTGTCCATGGACAATACAAATGCACACTTCATGCAAAATTCATCGAACGTTACAAATTGGATAGACAAAATAAAGTTTATAAGGACTGTCCATGCACAATACAAATGCACACCTTGTGCAAAATTCATCAGAAACTCTAGAAAGAACCACAAACGTTAGGAATTGTACTGACAAAAGAGCCCAGGCATACAAAATTGAAAGATGATAGGGTGTCATAAAACATTCATATTATATAACAATTTCCATCTTACACAATGTAATTGCCTATTAGCTAAGTCATGGAAAAAGAATTGGCACCCCTGCCATTTCCTTCTCACAATAACGAGGTCCAAAATGTTTTAGTATTCACGTTCACAAAAGGCCAAAAAAATGTCTAGAAGTTGGAAACTCCTAGAACATTCACAATCTAGGTTGAAATTTACTTTTGTGCTCAAACAATTCAAATTTCCTTTGTGACAAAATGAAAGGGGCAACCTAGGCCTTTTTTAAAAAGAAATGACGAAACCATGAATGATAGACATTGCACGGAGGCTAGAGCCAAAAAGAATAGGAAGAGGTTGGCATATCATAGAACATGAATCAATGAGTTCAGTATGACAAATTCCATCTTATACACCGCAATTGCTATTTAGCCACTACTAGAAAATAATGTCCAAATCAACAAAAAATCAACAAAAACTTGTTGATTTGGGTATTGCAATGACTGTCTTTACAATTTTTTGTTGATTTGGACAAAAGTTAATAGAATGGTTAACAAATTTTTGTTGATTTGAGCACAAGTTAACAAAATGGTTTAACAAATTTTTAATTCATTTGAATAGTGCAACAACCAAATCAACAGATTTTTGTTGATTGTTTTTGGACTGTGTTGGGGTTGTTTTGGGGTTGTTTTGGACTGTTTTCAGACTACTTTTAATTTGTTTTGAGATTGTTTGTGGAATGTTTTGGAAATATTTTTGAATCTTTTGGAAATTATGAATTTAAAGCTCAAATTGTATTTTATTTTAAATTAGATTTTGAGTTTGATTAGGGTTCTAATTACATCTACTCTTCTGAACATCTTTACAATCTTTTTACAAAATTTGAAATCTTCTAACTTTTTTTATGATTTAATGATTATATTTGAAATTATTTTAGTGTATTTAGAATCTTTTGAGTACATTTGGAATTTTTTAAATATTTATTTTCAAGAAAATGTATTTAAAATCTTTTGAGTATATTTTAAATCTTTTTAAAATATTTATAATCTTTTGACTATATTTGAAATCTTTTAAATATATTAGGAATGTTTTGAATATGTTTAAATCTTTTGAGTATATTTGGAATCTTTAGAATGCATTAAGAATCTTTAAAATAATTCAAAACCTTTTGAATATATTTAAAATCTTTTGAATTTATTTTTAAAATATATTTAGAATACTTTGATTATATTTGGAATATTTTCTATATATTTGGAATGTTTTCAGTATATTAAAAATCTTTTGAGTATATCTACAATCTTTTGAGTATATCTACAATCTTTTGAGTTCTTCTAACTAGATTTGAAATCTTCAAAGTATATTTTGAATATATTGATGTATAATTTTTTTATAACCTTTTGATTGTAAGAGTAATTTTCTTAAAAATATGAGAAACCTTTTGAATTGTTTAGGAATACTTTGAAAATATGAATAATCTTCTTATATATACGTGTAGAACTTATTTGAAATCTTTTGAATCAATTGATAATCTTTTGAAATTTTTGAGATGCTATTATATAATTATATGCTTCAAGAATATATTTATCAATAATTTTGTAATTTTAATAATTTTGATAAATTTTCTTTTGTATATTTATATAAAAAAAACTTAAAAGACAACATCAAATTTAGATTTATTTTAATAAATTATAGAATTGATAATAATAAAAATTCATTTCTAAAGATGGTTTAGAAATGAATGAAAGTAAAACCATCTTCAAAAATGTTTATTACAATTATTTTGATAAGATAGATTTGTGTAAAGTTGATTTCATATATGTCTAATGTACTTGTAAAAATCAATATTATTCTGATAAGATAATAATACATAAATTAGTCTATATCTACAAATTCAAGGATATAACTATATATATTTCAAAACAAAACATTTAATTATATATATAACAATATAAAAAAAGTCCTTTCTTTGCAAAATATTTGAATTCTTGATAGATCAATGAGTCTTCACCTTTAATGCTATAGACTCTCTCAAAGTATGTAAAGAGTACATTTTAATTTCAAAAGTCCTTTACAAAGAATGTGTAAAATATTTTGCAAAAGTTTCTTTTGTATTTTATAGATTATCAAGCATTTAAAAGTAATACATGTCTTTTTCAATGTTCTACAACTTGTATATTTTATATTTACAAGACTTTCAAAAAATCCCAATAAAATAAGGATTATGACAATCTTTATTGGTTCAACATAGTGTGTATTTGCCTATAATTACCATGGATTCTAGAAGAATTTTTTTTAAAAATTGTTATTGAATTCATTTTTATTTACATAATTATGAAAACATCAATGGAATTAAATGAACAATAGAGTATAAACAAAAAATACCATAAAAATGTAAACAATTCAAGATGATTGATCAGTATACCTTTTAAGTTTATATTGTTTTGGTAACCAACTTTTTAGATTTGACCTGGAAACAGTGGATCGGAATTATTTTCGAAGACTTCCAAATTTTTTATAGTTTTTACAACTTCATAATCAAACATTCTAATCTTTGAATGTAGAAATGATATTGTTGTGTTTTATTTTCCTATGTGATTTCTAACATGTCTACTTTGAATTTGTTTTCTTTTTTGGGTTTTTTTTTCCAATGGTAATATGTCTCATTTGAATTTGTATAGTTAGAAGTCACCAAAATATTGATGAAACTTATCAATAAGTTGGCTTTGTGTTCAATATAAAGCAAATTTTCCTAAACTCAAGAAAAACCTTTAGAATTTTGGTGTAGAGGAATTGATGATGAAAAACTTGGAATTTGGTATAAGACCAAACATCAAATGATACAATTACAAGTGTAATTTCCAAAATCTTTTAGAAATCATAAAATTGGAAGATTGCAATTCACTTATTTTGAATCTTCACTTATTCATTTTCTCTATTACCATTTGCCATTTCTAACTCCTTATAAAAATTATTGGGTAGTATGAAGAATACACTATCATTTTAAAAATACGTTCTCAAAGCTATCTTACTACATTTATTATTTTATGACATCTCCATCAATACAACAAATTCATTGAAAAAACTTGGTGATGAATTTTTCAAATTTTATTGCACAAACATTTAAGAAACATCAATGTAATCATCTCATTTTGTGGACAAATTCACATTATCAAAGCAAAAATTTAAACTAGAGAGAATTCAAGGTGTTGCTTTTCCAAATTTTAATTATCAAATAAATATTTTTAAATTGTAATTATATTTTATGGATGGACCCTTGTACTATGACTACTATATTTTTAAGCATGATGGTTCAATTGGTTTCTCAATACTAATTATCATTTTGGAAATTTTGGTGTACTAGTTTTTATTAGACTTCATAGTGGGCTTGCAAAACTTCTTGAAGGGTAATGTACTATACATTGGAATTTAGTCTTAAACTAAATCATTCACAATTCAGTGTTTTTTTAACTCTGCAGATTTCAGAGGCCGTTTTGTCTTAGTAGAATAACTTTTTTCACAAATCTTTGAATTAATAAAAGTTGTAAATTCAAGGTAGGTTTCACCTCCAAAAATCCGTTTGTGATTTTGAGCTCTCAATAAAAAGTTATGGACAAAAATCAGAGATGGTGCATGAAGGAATTTTTTTCTTATATTTTTTAACATCCTCTCTGAATTTTGTTCATAACTTTTTACTGAGAGATCAAAATCACAAACGGATTTTTGGAGGTGAAACCTACCTTGAATTTACAACTTTTTTTAATTCAAAGATTTGTGAAAAAAGTTATTCTACTAAGACAAAACGGCCTCCAAAGTCTGCTGGTTGTACAAAGTAAGCGAAAAATAATTCAAAGCAACTAGTTAAATTAAATTTCACTCACCTTTCTATCATGTGTTCATTTGAGTGGTGTAATGGTCGAACCATTGGACCTCAAGTAGGAGGTCCAAGGTTCAAACCTTGGTGGCGGTGGTCTTCGCCCATGTGGCACGACCTAGCCGCGTGGCATGTGGCATGGCCTAGTTGCCTGGCTTGTGGGCTGCCGGCCCAGGCTCGGTGACCAATTAAAGTTTTTTTTAAAAGCGAAAAGAAAATGAAAACAAGAATTTAAAAATTTAAAATTTTGTACAAAAATCAACACAAAAATTAACACTTTCTTGTTCAAAATTAACATAAACGTGTCAAAATGATTGACTAAATCAACACTTTCTTGTACAAAATCGACATAGAAGTGTCAATTTCAACGTCCAAATCAACACTTTTTAGTAAAAATTTGTCCAAATCAACATGTCCAAATTAACAAAAAATTTACCTAAAAAAATCAACACTTTCTTGTCAATTTGGACGCTGATTTTTCTAGTAGTGAGCTAAGTCGTGATAAAAGAGATGGCAACTGTGTCATTTTTTTTCAAAGTAAGAAGGTTCAAAATGTTCTAGTCTCCGTGCAATTTCTATCATTTGTGGTTTCTTCATTTAAAAAAAAAAGAAAAGCCAGGGTTGTCCCTTTCTTATGTCACAAAGGAAATTTGAATTCTTTGAGCACAAAATTAAAATTCAACCTAGATTATGAATGTTCTAGGAGTTTCCAACTTCTAGACATTTTTTTGACATTTTGTGAACATGAATACTAAAACATTTTGGACCTCGGTACTTTGGGAAGGAAATGGCAGGGTTGCCATTTCTTTCCTTATGACTATGGTAAATAATGAGCAATTTCAATGTTTGAGATGGAAATTCTCATAGGACATGAGTGTTTTATGACACCCTAATCTCTTCCTATTTTTTTTGGGTCTTTTGTCCGTGCAATTTCTATCATTTGTGGTTTCTTTATTTTTAAAAAAAAAAAGTCAAGGTTGCCCCTTTATTTTGTCACAAAGAAAATTGGAATTCTTTGAGCACAAAATTAAAATTCAACCTAGATTATGAATGTTTTAGGAGTTTCCAACTTCTAGACATTTTTTTGGCTTTTTGTGAACATGAATACTAAAATATTTTGGACCTTGGTACTTTGGGAAGGAAATGGCAGGGTTTTTTTTTTTTTTCCCATGACTTTGGGAAATAATGAGCAATTTCAATGTTTGAGATGGAAATTGTCATAATTACAACATTGATGTTTTATAACATCTTACCTCTTCTTATTTTTTTGGCTTGATACTTTGGAAAGGAAATGGTAGGGCTGCCATTTCTTTTCCCATGACTTTGGTAAATAATGAGCAATTTCAATGTTTGAGATGAAAACTGTCATAATTACAACATTGATGTTTTATAACATCCAACCTCTTCCTATTTTTTTGGGTTCTTTTGTTTGTGCAATTCCTAATGTTTGTGGTTTCTTCATGCTTTTCAGAAAATGGCCAGGGTTGCACTTTTTGTTTTGTGACTAAGGGAATTCAAATACAAAATGTACAGTATTTAATGTTCTTTTAATTGTATATAGTTAGTAAATAAATATTTATATGAAGTTCTGTTTTTTTATTTATATTGAAAAATCCTATGAATGTTGAAAAGTATAAGATAGTTGGTTTTTTCTTAGCAATGCACAAGAACTCAACATTAAATGTACTGCGTAAAGTAGCTCTACAAAAATATTTGAGTTCCACTATTAGTAGGTTTATTTGGAAGTGGAAAGAATTGCACGGATAAATGATTTTTCAATCATGTAATAATCACACATTATTTTCATTTTGTATAGATTGAAATCTTAATTTCAAACTTGAAAAACGAGTTTACTATTGCTTGATCCATGCCTTTCTATAAATCGTAAAGGTTAGTTTGTTCTGGAATTACTTGTAAAATAAATGCCATGTACAAATAGAACTTGTTGACAAGAAATAAAAAATTTCAGAATTGAATCTATTAAGTCTTCCTCAATTAGGTTGCAATACAATATTGAAGAAGTCATTGAAATTTTTATTCTTGAAGTTCTGAAATTCTATGGAAAACGGCACTAGAAGTATCACTAGAAGAAAAACCTGTTGATCACAACACTTCTGTAACAGGAAAACCATGTTCCCAGAAATGCCCTGCGAAAACGGAATACGTCAGGTAGATTTTGTTGAGAGTCACGTTTAGAATATGGAAAATGCGACATCTTCTTTGTATGGTTGAGCTTGTTCATTATGGTGATGAGCGTGTTCGTGGTAACATATCATGTTAGCCAAATAGTTTGCCACGTGTAGCTTGAAATGATGGTTTTCACAATCTGAATTTTGTTCTGCGAGTGCAACACGTGTCCTGCCATGTCTGACTTCTGACAATATTTATGGAAATGCCGTTCTATATATTGACATGTGTGCTACTGTTCAGCTGTCTTGATGCTTCTGGGAACGTGTATTTTTGCAGTTGAATGTGTTGTAACGTGTTTGACTTCTAAACTCCGCGTTTGAAGGAATGTCTCAAAAAACGGAAGTACTTCAGACGGCGTTGCAGTGAATATACATTCTTGACATGCATGTTCAACTGAACGTGTTCTTTGAATGATGAACATAGGTTCCGACGAAGTCATGCTTGTCTATGTCAACAATTGCGTGTTTCATTGAACATGATTATTTCCAATGTCGCTACATAGACATTGGTAGTATTCCATGGAGAACATGCATTGAACTAGAGTACACAGTCAGCAATAGGTCAATGGGCAGTGAAGCTGCATGTTACAAATATTCCAACAAAATAAATAATGCATTGAAGTGAATGAAGTCATACATTCACTGCAGTGACTACCAAATTCCCTAGGTCCTGCTTCTCAAACACAAAAAGAAACATTCTCATAGAGATGGTCTACAATTAATGAAACTCCCCCATTATTTAAGAAGCGAAGTAATTGAACTATACATTGCCATATATAAGTTGAGAGAATTACATATATATATATATATGCATTTGCGTAATTGATGTCAAAGAACTTGTAGAGTTCTGAAGTCTCAACAAGAAATTCCTATATTATTTCCATAAACACCAAATTGTGGACACATTCTGTTCAGAAGAATTCTCAGACTCTTCAGATAGTGAGGGCTTATGGTTCTGTAGTTCTCAGAGTTCTCGGTCAAAGCTAGGACCTCTGAAATGGAGACAATTAGGCTTCATAATTCCCAACACGATCCTCACAAAAGGAAAACATTAAACCTACCTGGTCACCCTTGTTGTCACAATAGTACTCCAACATCAGTTGATTGTTATGATGCACTATAGAGAAAGCTGAGTGCCGGTGTAGATTTAATAGGCGCCTTGTAGCGACCTCTGGTCTGCCCTCTTGCTTGTTGCCATCCTTCAGGATGCCCAAGTATAGCTTGCCATAGCCTCCTTGCCCAATTCGCTTGTAATCATTGGAGTTCTCCGGTGCATGGACAAGGTCCTCGACCATAAAGTCCTTCACTTCTGTCCACTTGCAATGTTCGGTTCTTGTTGGCTCAACTGAGTGGGAGTTACACTAGTGGTGCCAACGTGAGCATGACAAAAAATGAAATACAAAGTCCTTCAAAATGGTGATATCAAATTGCTTCATAATAGTGACTACAGTAGTACAGTGCGGCACTACTGTGCACATTCACAACACGGATTTGTCCTATTCATGCTTCATATGAATTATCAAACTTACAGATGATTACAAATTTTGAGGAAGGAAGTGTTCAGCTCTTACCTATTACATTTGTAATTATTCTTTCAAATGAATAACACTAGAAGAAATATGAATGGCATGATTCTTCTTCCTCTGTGAACAGTTATAATGGCCAGCAATGTATGCATGTAAAAACTATCATGACATTCTTGTCTGAGAACGCATTCATTTTGAAACCTTTCATTCACAAAGCCTCTCATTATCCATACATATGTGACACCCAATCACAAAATGGAGTACAGAATATAAAGAAAAAAGTCTCAAGAAGAAACATACAGTGTAGTATTTCGGGGACGAGGGTAGCTGGAAGTTGACGACGTCCAAGGAAAATGAAAGAACAATAGAAAGCCCGTCAGCATGTCAGAGTGGCAGCAGCTTCAATAGCGACTGCTAAGGCTCCTCATCAGAAAGTAGTCTTTGATGTAGTACTTCAATATGCTGCACAGGAAAAGAAATCAGATTTCAGTCGTTGTTTCAATATTATGTCTTTGATGTTCCCACTCTTTCCATTGTTCTCTCCATCACTACAATTGAGGTCCATGACTTGCTTCCCTGAATCCTACATACTAGAACCCCAAAATGTTCCATCTATGCTACTTTACCTGTAAAGGAACGGGGAGTGAAGGAAAGGTTCTACGGTCCGAACGTGGAACAATCCGTATTCTGTCACCTTCCGAAGCTGCTGTGTAGCTTGTCATATTCCAATTGCTTGAAGGTGGCGGTCGCTCTTGCGTACACCTGAATGTCCTTCGGCAACTGAGGTGCTTTGTGCCACATGAAATCTTGCATAACCACCGAATTCCTTCCCCAAAGAAGTTTGCTAAACGTGCAGGTAGTACCTACAGGACACTGTCGTTCTTCACTTGGAAACACATGAAAGAAGAATGAACACACTAGGATTTACTTCCATAAAAAACTAATGAGCCATCAAAGAGGTATCAATGACATGACATTGAAGTGCTTTTAAATTATCATAGAATCAGAGATCTTGTAAGCCCAAATTTGTATTAACCCAACACAGTGACCAGTTCCATAGAAGAAGAAAGAGTACTGCCAGTTTCACATCCATGTAAACGGAGAGTCTGGAAAGACTATTTCCAAAAAGATGTCATTTTTACTAATCAAGGTTGTCATTAGTTTCCTTGTCTCATGAGAAACAATGAGAAAGTACTGAAGCACTGACCTCATTAGTGGTGACGCTCAAGCTCGTAGGGAGATGAGCTACAAACGGCAGGCAATAGTTACTGAACACGGAGAAGAGTGGACTTCTCAGTGTAGGGCCCATGGTAATGCACTTGCACGTTTCGCAGATGTAGGTTGGCATGTGCATGGGCAACGTGGAGTCCTTTCAGTAGAAGAAAAGTTCACTGCAATGTACAAAAACATGTTATAAATTACGTTGGAACCACAAAAACATGTTTGGAACTATATTAGAACCTCCCAAATCCCATGTGATTGGTTTTGTTGAGTTCTGCATATTGTACACAAAATTCTGCCTAAAACTGTGTTTCTGTATTATAATTCTGTTGAATTCTCTATGACACTACATTCTTGCGTTTGAATTTTACAGAACTGTAACGCACACTTGTAGTGTACAGCTGAATTCTGTAGAACTCTGCGCTGGAAATGTAGACCTGAACAGAACCAATCTGATGTGGTTCTGTAGGTTCCAACGCAGTTTCTGACGCATTTCCAACACATTCTTCTTCTAGTGCATTTCGGATTTACAAAGGAGTCTTGTTTTGGAAGGAAAGCGGAGTCCAAAGGCATGCACTTGTGGGACACATTACTGGAATCCCAGCTACTTCGCATTTTCTTCGTCAACCAATACAATTTTGCTTGAGCTTCATATATTCACCTTCAGAAATGGATGCTGAAGGAAACATGCATGTGCCAACACGAGGTACAAACGAAATGAGTAGTTGTAAGCAATTGGCAATTTCTGTGAGGTCATCTTCAAGTGGTTGTCCTCATCTTCAACGATTAAATATTCCACAACTGAATTTAGAAACACAACACATGATGTTGAACTTCTTGTCCATTACAGCACAATACAACAAGATTGTCAGTAGATGCAAAAGAAGTTGAACGTTGAAGACTTTCATTTCCACTATTAAAGTGCAACATGATTAACAGAAGAGCTCACCGAACATGAATCATGCAATTCCTCGTATCCCATTGTGCCTCTGTAGGACCAATTCTGGTAAGCTGATAGTTTCCAAAATCTGTACAAATGAAGGACACAGACCACATTAATATATATCACTTTGCGTGACTGACAATGACGGTCACTTGTTGCAAGCAATAGCTGAAACTCAGGAAATGTCATCTCCCCAAGATTGCATACATGAATTGGAGAACAGACTTTCCAATTCTGTATCCAATAGTAGATGATTTTTTGGGAAATGAAATTCACTTGACTGAGAGAAGCAAGTGATACCGACTTCTTCCATGACCTTCACTCCTGCAGAATAGTCAAACAACAATCCTCATTCCAAATTTGCTTCAATGGTGCCAATAACACTAGTGTTCTTCCAACAATTCTTCACCTTCTACTATAACGTTACAATAGAAAATTGTGTTAGAAATCTGTGGAACGCGTGGGCTGAAATTTGTTGAGTTCCACATTTCCAGCGTGAATGCATTCCAGCGCAGATTTCTGCGCTGCACATGTGGAACTCAATAAATTTGAGGCCACGCGTTTCGCAGATTCCTAACGCTATTTTCTTTTAGTCAACGGTAAAGTATTCACTTCAAGAGTTCGTGAAAATGACGGTCGTTGTTCCACAAGAATTGAACCGACATTCAACATCATTAAGAACTGAACTGCTAAAGAGTTTGTTCAAGTGAATCTCGTTAACAAGCCACTTGCACGTTCTACGCATGTAAATTATAGAGAAGTCCGAATAGAAGCAAACCCCTAAATTGCTTTCTTAGTGAACATATAATACACTTGTCATTGACGGATAACATACATGAAGATGTGAAAATTACAAGACGTCTCTAACAAACATAGAACTAAGATCTTTCATATTGAAACATGCATGAATGAAGAGGCTTCCTGAATTCTGTATGAACAATTTGTCGGCTCACAACATGATCCCATCATCGCTGCAACTTCATGCTCTTTTAGCTGTGGCTCTGCAATAGACGTGCACATTAAAGTTATAGTGCATTCCCTTCAATAGAGTTCCCCTCTTCGAGAAACTAACAAAATCTCTAAGAAGTGCACGTTAAGTATCGAATGCCGGATCCGGCCACTGAACTTCTACCTCGACAAATCTTTGCATGCCTTCTCACATTTCAGTTTACCACAAAGGCCTTCAGACATCAACTAACTAAGAATACATTGTCTCAGAGCTCATAACACCTCTATAGTGTTTCATTCTTTCATATGCAGTATCATCAAAACCAAGGTCATGGATTCAAAGAGCGAAGCTGCACACTAACATTTGAATACGGGTACTGACCTACATGGATGTGACATTAGCATCGTATTCAGAGATGGAAATGGTACCTGTGGAATTATTTTCAGTGTAATCTAATTGTTCCTACAATGGGAGAGCACCGACTTCTGCAATGGCTACTTTGAAGCCATAATTGTTTCGACAAGTATTGCACTAGAATATGAAACCAGAATTCTTGTCACATAGAAGTCAGCGTCTCCATGCCCAAAGTGGTAGTGTCCTGGGAACGGAATTTGACTACTTTATGAAATTGAAAATGTACCTGAGAAGTTCCTTTCCTTCTTCAACATCATTTTCTTCTCATGCCACCAAGAGCACAAACATTTCCTCTCTTCGTACTACTAAAAACCCATAAGATATGTGTACAACTAACAAAGGTATAAGTGCTGCAAGATTAATAGCAGCCCCCTAGTTTTCCAGAAATGATACTCATCAACAAAGGCAAATCCTATGTCAAACAAGGCATCACTTACTGAAAAAGCAACTAGCCAATGACATCCTGAATACTTTCAAACTCGCTTGTACTTGCCAACGTACGTACCATTGCTTCATTTCTTTCTCGTTGGCAATTCTGTTCTGCTGTGGCAGAGCACTAGCATATTCCACACTTTCATAGCGCAACAGACGACGGACGTCACTGACGTTGCCTCCACCTAAGAAAAACCGACCTTCTGCACAAGAAACGGTGAACACAATTCCCGTCATTTCTTTATAAATATGCTTGTCAACGACGTATGAAACTACACGTCCACGAACTGCCTCCTAGCACTTCCACAATCATATTCACAACATGAGACTTCAATGTTTCAAATTCCCCTTCATGCTTTCTCAAGTCACCTGATATACACCCAATACAGCAACTGCCTTCACTGCGGCATGTACGTAGCATGTGAATACATTTCCTGAAACTATCATGTACACTAACTGTAGAGGGCGCTTCCACAAACACAATTACAAAATCAAAACATTCTACCAACGCTATGCAAATGCTCTCTTCTCTGGTTCAATTGAACATGGTTTCACTCACCAACAACAGAACATGAAACTGTATAGAGCATGATTACAGGAAGCATGGGCAATCCGAAATACTGGTGCTTTCACCTGCACCCACGTTCGGAGCATGCATTCATCCAATTCACTATACAAGTCACATGCAGTGGAAGAAGTGAACGACCCACACATGCATCTGATTATAGTGCACTGTACATCAAAGTATAGTAAACTTCAGTCGTCACTTACGTTTCTCATACGAAAAGGCTTGCTGGCAAAGAAAACCCTTAACAATACTAAGCACCACTATTTCTTGCGCTACAAATGCTCATACTTCAAGTATGGAATTCATTCAAAAAAGCGTTTACACTTTCTCTTGGTACTACAACTTCTCTAACCCTTGCAAAATATTGTTGCAGCACCAAGAAGAATTACTATTGAAGACCTTCACGAGGGATGCAATGACAGCTTTACACATATACATGCACCACTTTCACTACTTCCATAAATCCTTTGCTTCTGTAAACAAACGTTCATCCTTGTACCTTTCATGTGCGCTAGCTGACACTTGAGAAATATAAATTGCAAACTTCAGAAGACACTCCATTATTCAACCACCACAAATTACTTCTACAGTACTGCCAATCATCAATCCTGAAGATTGGCAACTCGTTGAACACAGTTTTCGCTACATTTGAAGAAGTGGAACTACTCTATGAAATGGTTGACCAATATTGCTCAAAGAAAACTGTGTTTGAAATCTGCAAAATGCGTGGGCTCAATTTTGTTCAGTTCCACGTTTGTAACGCATAAATCTGCGCTGGAACGTTGGAAACGTGGAACTGAATAGATTCCAGCCCACACGTTTTCCACATTTCTAACACAGTTCTCTTCTAGTGCGAGGAAAGAACACAGAATGTGCTACCCAGAAAACCTAAAACACCGTTCGTTTCAAACGACAAGGACCAGTTGAACTTCACGATGTTCAAAGACAAGAAGCCATACATAGCCTATTACCACCGTCATAACAGCAGCAACGCCAATAGACATGCTTGGTATCCCTCCTCCTTACAGTACATTCTTCCATGCAGTACGTGAAGATGCTGCACAACCAAAGAAAAAACACAAGTAGTCGTTGCTCTTACATTTTTTTCCTCATCTTGTCACTACTTCTATTGTTCTCTGCATCATTGGAATTGAGCTCCATGATTGTATTCCCTGCACCCTACATTCAGGAAATTGAAAAACGGATACCTTCCTTGCATGTTTGATTACTTGCAAATAAACGGGAAGGTGGACTACGACAAGAGTATGGTGGACAGGTTCGACTGGCCAAAATACCGCATGTTTAGAAGTTTCTGCTAAGACGGCCCAATTCCGTTTGGTTGAAGGTGGACGCTGCCAATGAATGGAGCTGAGTGCTCGACGCCCAACAAGGCCCTTCATGACACTTGAAATCATGGAAAACTAGCTCATGCAGTCCCCACAAAGGTCTGCACAATGTTGACGTAGTCGCTAGAAGAGAGTGTACTTCTTTTGTCAGGAACCCATGAAACGACAGACTGTGAAAAGGGTATTCTGTTTGTAAGCATGAAAATTATGCCTCACTTCAAATTTCATGTTGACCCATAGCCGCTCAAAGATTGCCTCACGTGGCTATAGTACCTCATAAGGACATGAACACCTGCGAAAGATATTCAATCATTTGTAGGTCGACTTGAAGTCATCGTCACCATCCTACACAATTAATTTTTACTCATGGAAATTTACAGAGCACATAGATGATGGCCAACTTCCTGTTCCCTTCAACACGAAGGCCCTCTTCTTCCGAGACATGGTAAGCAAGTTCAATGTCCCACACTTCCATTTCTCACCCCAAATTCCAACATCATGGAAGAATGAGCTTACCCGGCCAACATGACTGTTCCACTTCGTCCTATTCCATTCTGCCAAAGTACGACCAACTCCGCTAACGTGCTTTCTTTGTTACTGTCAAGAACAAGAGCACACATACCAGAGGAACGTACATCATTCTGCATGACTGACACAGAAATGGGTTTGCAATAGCAAGGCCTCATCCTAATACAAGGTCGCTTCTCCTGAAATGAATAGATTAATTGCAAAAGAGACTTTGCAATTCCACATCCATGAATTGACGAGTCTTTCCAAATTCAACTTCGCTACACAGTGAAGAAGAAACGACACTCACTTTTTACATTCACTGCAGTCCTCACGAGTTCCTAAACACAAACGATGTTCGCAATTTCGCTGGAACACTTCCTTTGACAATGCTCTAGCTCATTTGAATTCCTCTTCATGTAGCACTAAAGCACTGAAGTACTGACTTACACAGTTTGATCAAGTCCAGCAAGTTCTGCAACATCCACTGTACCAAACATTAGCGTCATTAAAAACATAACGACTGAAGATTCTGTTCACTGAAATGCCGTCATTAACAAACATGCATGTACTAACTACGTTCACTGCCTAACTGCCTTCATGAAAGGCAACCCCAATATTGCTTTGCCAAAAAATTCTGGATACATGTCACTCCTGCACAGCTCATGAGCACATGTTCCAATGATAACACGTTTCTAAGAATAACACGAGTGACATCTGCCAGAGTACAACCCACGTGAATAAGGAGCGCCCGACAATTTCATTCAAACTGATTGTCCCCTTCAACCATCATCCCCACTTTGTTGCATTTTTCCGCTTCTGTAGCACTGGGACTACAGTAGACATGTCAAGTGAACTCAGTTTATGATTAACTTCTGAAGCGTTCTCCTTTCAAAGATGTTAGAGAATATGAAATGATAGCTACTTTCGAATCAAATGAAGGAATGCTGCACAGAACTCTTTGACTGACACATGTGAGCATGACTTGTGACGTAACTATGAAGCAGGAACACGTAAGCTATGGACGAACTGTGAAGAGAGCTTCTGAGAAGAGAAAAGAACAGTACAATCTTTGCTTTGCTGATGTGCATGACCATGAAAACTACGAGCACTCATTCGCTGACCACACTTCTGTTCCGATATATGAGTTGGGGTCTTCTTCTATAGGCATGTGACATTGCCAGGGTTCAATTCACTGAAAATAGCATGAGCAATATTACTCACTGAAATCCTCTTCTTCCTACAGTGGAAAAAGAGCGCACTCTGTAATGGACTCTATCAATGCACAGTTCCGTTCACTCTTCCACTAATTACAAAACACAACTTTCATGTTACACAGAAGTATCGCTGTACACGCTGAAAAACGCATTCCACTTCACAAACAAAATGGCTTCTTCATGTCATTGCAAATCGATCTTGCTATTGAAACATTCACTGCCTTCTTCATCCTGCAGTTCTTGTCATGCCTCTGAAGAGTAGTAGCACTTAGTCTCTATGCAGTCCTAAGAATACATAATAAATGTATACAACTACATAAGGAAGAAGTGCTTCAAGAAGAATTTCAGACCCCAAGTAGTTCGGATAGTCATGAAGATAGCCACATTGTACGTACAATAACGTCTCAGTGACTACTACAAAAGCAAGCCAATTACATCATTTCTTCTCTTCTCTGCTGTGGCAGTAGCGCACGTCTATACACTTGCATTTTTCCAATTCCACTGTACTTTCCATCTCCCACAAAGCTTACATATATATTCAACACATTCAGTGTGCAACACATAATGAACGTCATTGCCATTCCCTACACCAAACAAGAACGGATCTTCAATTGATAAAATGCAGAACATGATGATGTCATTTCTAAATAAACATTCCTGTCACCAAAGTTTGACTGAGCTAATTGATGACCTCTGTAGAAGCTGCTCAGAACTAATACATAGAATACCACACTTCTATGTCCTCAATTTCCCTTCTTTGGTGAGCTGCTCTACACTTACAATAGGCACAGTGAAAACGGCACGTGCCCTTACACTGCCATCTGCAATGTCAATACACTCTACATGTCAGTGACGCCTGCACACTATACTCACTGTTCTCAGAAACACTCAGTACATGGTGTTTTGAAGAACACCGTGCCATTGTCTACACCTTCTACTTACACCATGCAAATAGTATATTTCATGGTTCATTGAAGGATGCTTTACCTCCGTGACTACAGTACAGAAATGCCGATCGTATAACAAGCACAACTGCGCACACAAAACAATTCCAGGGCTTATTCTTGTCCAGATGTCAATACTATGCATTCATTGTACACATTTTAGAAGTAATGTTCGCTACAAGAACAGAAGTGCACAACTTTGTACGTCAATACAGTACAGACTACATGAAAGAGTATTGACGTTCACTTTCTAGTAGGCTAAGGGTTCACAACACAGAGTACCCTTCACTATAATTTGTAGCACTATTTCTTTCGCTAGGACTCGTGGTACTTCAGGTACTACATCAAGTCTAAGAAGCTTGAATACAATAACTTGCATAGAAATATGTACTGACCTTTCAGGCACAGAAACTAAACGACACTCTTATTTGCTTTTGCTAACTTTCATGATGAAAACCATGATAGCACTCGAAATATGCACGCACCACATTCAACCATTCCATGACTGTGTACCTTCTGAAAACTAGTGGTCGTCCTCGCACTTTGAAACGCTGCCTGCACTTCATAGACATGACATCGAAACATCAGAAGACATTCCAGGACTGAACCACGAAAAATGACTTGAACAATAAAGCTCTTCATTTTGGAGCACGCACTACTACTCTTTGACTACTACTGAAGCTACTTTCCAAAAAGGTGAACTGCTACACAAAATGATCACATGTTCTACCATTGAAGGTCTGCATGCATCCAGAACATAGACATAGTAGGTCCAAGAGGGATGGACCATCATTTCCCCCATTCTAACTCACAAGCAGTCCACAAATGTATGATGCAATTCCCTACATGGAACACAACTGACAAGGTCCTTCTACTGAATACAAACACGGAAGCATGAGCCACCCCTTCACTTCTGCATACATTACAGAATCGCTTCTGTAATCCTCCCATCACTGCGAATTAGGATTTGAAGTATGGTTCAGAAAGGTCTTGAATGTTGCATGGGAATATGGAGAGGCCTTCCTCTCAACCCATTCGTTGCCATCAGAGGTACTCGAAAAACGCACAGCTGAACTTGAGCATGCGTTCCTTGCATACCCTCAAAAAACACACTACATTCCAAAAATGCCCTTGACCTACTTTCCCCAACACACTGTCATCTCCCAAACCAAACGTCTTACACTCCGTCTTCCTCAGCACTGTGAAACGATGATAATGACACATACCGAACTGTTCTAATCAACGTGCTACTCCTTGTTTCCAACAAGGCATGCAACACGTGACAAACAGGAAGGACACATGACATGCAAGTGCTCTGCATTATTTCAAATTCACATGTCTCAACTGAATACATACTCCGCTTCATGGTTGCACTGTCAATCTTCTTAGCACTGCCATAGTAAAAAATATACGTACACCATCTCCAGCATCAATTTCTATGCATACCAAAAACTTTGAGGACTGCGCACAATAACAACTTCAACTCCTACTTTAATTGGAGCTTCCACTACCGACAAGCGCTCTACGACTCTGAGAATTCAATAGTAGTTATAGAAAGCACGCTTCCACTCCGTGACCCACACCTTCCTCAACTGCGATACATTTTGGTAACCATGAGCAAGGACTTTCACTACTTCCATACATGATGCAATGCTACGAGCCTTTGTTTTCTTTTAACAAACAAATTGTACGAGAAAGTCCTCTCAACGTGCTCTTGTTTATGAGCACACCAGACTACGTGAAGCTATAACTTCAGAGAGCTGCGTTGTACATAATGTTCTGGATTTATAACGTTCCACTTCTACAATGGTAAACACTGGAATTCCTCATGTGCCATCAAGGGACTTCGAAAGAGCTCTGCACTCATCATGAACGACATTTAGAAGTTTAGCCGCCATTTACATGATGAATGAATGGCATCACCATTCTCTACTTCAAACAAACGAATCCAAGCATGATGGCGCTGTCAAAATTCCAAAGTCTATGAAAATCTACCTAGAGCTTCTAAAGTTACGACTCTGTGCACAAGCACGCAAGAAATGCAGAAGTGACCGTCATGAACGCAGTACAGGAATACCGACAACAACGTCAGTGAAGCACTACAACATCCTCCTTCAGACCATGCATTGCAGACTTCATGAACTTCACATGACATTCACAAACAATGTCTTCAGGTCATCTTCACTGATTGCGACTGACATCAACGCTTTCAAACCATAGAAAGCACTTCTATACAGTAGACGCTATTCCATTACCAATATGGTCTTGCACCATACCTTCTGCCTATGACTACAGTTACGAAGTATTCACAGGAACTTATAAAGATGTTGACATTCCTGTGAGCACTTCCAAGGCCAGTACTACGCAACTTCCAGGTCACAAGTGTCACAAATGCAACTGTACTCACCCTTTCCTAAATTCATGAATTACATGAATGTCACACCCTCTGTTCTTCATATTCAAACGTCAATGCACTCTGTGGTCATCAGAAGCTGCTTTGCACTAAGCCCTCTCTTCTGTACTAATTTACATATGAACATACACAAACTCTCTCTTGTACGCTTCTAAGCAGCCGTGGAACTTGAAGACTGCACACGAATTGTTCATACAATAGACATGAAGGAACTACAATTAATTCTGATATGATAATGGTTTTACATTTGCTAGCAGCGGAGGTTAGTAACCAACAAGTGCACATCTTCCGTCTCTACAAATCAGTTCTCTACGTTGGGAATGAAAACACCCTGCAATTACTTAGTTCTACTGCATTCTTATAATACTGTCTCCACTTCGCCATGCTTCATAGCGACAGCGGTAGCACCGTACTTCATAGTAATCTTGAAATAATGCTTAAACTTTCAATAGAATCAGCAAAGTGAGCACGAGATTAGCATTTCGAATTCCAGAAGCTACCTACATGCTACTCAGCCTCTGACATGGTGCCAGGCCGATGAATGCCTCCATCACTGGAATCGAGCTTCTATGAATTAATTGAGACTGTGCTCCAACAATTCACTACGCTTCACTTTCTGAAGACAAGACACTTCACTTTACTGTACTCACAACAATTTTCTAAGTGTAACACTGTGTCACTGTCCTGCATGTGTACACAACGATAGTGCCATACTACAGCTGTTGACTTACAATCGGTCTTTAGCATGCTTACAAACTATGCCACGTGCAACAAACACTGCAAAGAAGCAAACTTCGAACATGAAGTAACGAGCCCCGACATTTCAGTCACTAGTGTATGATACGCACACATGAGGCTTGCGATTCCTACCCTGCTGTTCATGAGAAACACTGTTTCGGCAAACTTAGACAATATTATATGACTAAAGCACAATGACCTCGGTTCCATGGCAATTCAAACAGATTGGTATGAAAAAATGTACCTTCAAGTGCTTCGCCAACGTCTGCCCGCTACGGAATAGAATTGCAGTTTGAATTCTGGTTTCACGTTCAGAATTCCATATTGCACTACTTGAAAGAAGTTGTAGAGGCTTCCGCTTACTTCATCTGTCTTCCAAGAACAATATGGAAATCACCCTTTCACTTTCCCTAGTATATATAGTGCACTCTTCAACAAACCAATGTTAACGCTGTCAACATTATAGACGCTTCTAATTAAAGAACATTACAAGAACACAGTCCGACCGTGCCTTGCAAACAAGTAAGCATTGGTTACTCCTGTCCACACTTAGACATGACTAATTCAAATATCTTGAAGTAGTACAGAACAGTGCAATTACTCTATGGCATGATAGCATCATTTCAACTATTCCTAATTTCTTGCTTGCACTACAATGCATTGCCATAGTATGTCCTCTCATGACATTGCATATACAAAACTGACCTTCCAATACGGCTGGTAGTATAAGGTCATTACAAAGAACTACCGCTAGAGCCTACCACCTCACAAAATAGTGCTTACAAAAAAAGGCTGCCACCCTTGTGCACTTTAGTTCCTATTGAGTACGCATATAAAGAACAGACAACTCTGCAGTTCTTTGAAGTTCACATGCAACTTTGACATGACTACTGCAAAGCCTCATCAGTTCCTTATCTTGTAAGTCTTACAAAACACATGTAGCTCACACGTATGATGTTCGGAGGTCCATGTCCTTTGACAATAAAAACTCTTTCTCAAAATTGGTTCCCACCTGCCATTACAACGCAGCCTATTCACGTCAGAGAATTCCGCATTTGACATCTAGTGTACGCTTCCAACAATTTCAACTTCATCTTCACATTCAACTCCAAATATCCACATGCAAAGTCCAAGGAGAAACTCACACTTTTCATTTCATTTACCTCCTAGCTCCTGCTAGTGCGCTGTTCACTTCCCTCTCTACAACATGGGCACCACTTCGTTAGTGCATGGTAAATAGTTCTCCTCTGTTCACTTTCATTGCGAACCTACTTCACAACTTCACAATACTGAACCTGTCTTCAGGATTCCCTTCAGTTCTACATGCACACAGTTGAACCCAAGGATTTGTACTACTTCTATACAATGATGATGGCCACTGCCATACCATTCACAAGTGCAGGCACCAACACTACTAATTGAACGTTGCAAAATTCTCCAATTCTGCAATGAGGACTTCTTGTAGAGCAAACGTCTACTATGAAAGCTTTCAATTCCTGTGTGCAAGGCATATGACATACGGAGGTAGTTCATGTTCATGATGGAAATAACAATTTTGCAGCTATGTCTTTCATGAACGTCATCCCTGGCAAACTCAGAATGATACCTTCAATGCCTTGCCGTCCACTTTCAATTGGGAAGGTTTCCTATTCTTACGAAAAAGTTTATTACCCTTCCCTGAAATGCCCTTTCCTGAAGCTTCCTCCTGCGCTGCTCCTTCATCCAGTAGCACAGGGCTATCTACGGAGTGCAAGCCGACCTTCTGTCGCTTTGCTACTTTGCTGTCTGGTTCCTTCTGTATTTCTTCACCACTACCGCCAACCTACAAATCATAATTCCAAACTTCTTATCTAAACTTCGTGCAATACTCTTCTTCCACTGATAGCACTACATTCCGTCATTTTCACTTTAGCGCTTTACTTGTAAGAGAAATCAGGCATTCCAGAACTGGTTTTGTATGCTAGGAATGACTAAGTGCTTCATCATAATTTTTTAAAGATCAGCAGTGCTTCTGACCTTTTCTGTGCGAAGCATGTTATCCGATCCAATAAAACATGATGACAGAAACATTTAAGAACTTCAGAATTCAGTGACAGTCACTAGTGCCTTCGAAATGCTAGGACTTAATATACATGAACTTCAGAAGCACAAAAGCTCCACTGTGGTCATTAAAGCTTTACCTCCTTGCCTTGACCCGAACTTTCTTTTGCTGGACGTTTACTTCCTTTGCTCTGCTCTACTGCAGGTAGTGCATTGCTGCTTAGTGCAGCTCCAGTGGACTTCATTGCTGTGGTGTTTGGCATTGCCGCCTTACTGAGTGGGTTCTTCCCTTTCATGGCATTCAACTTCTTTGTCGCTTGCTTGCCCACACATTCAGTCTCCGTCTCCACAACATTCACAGGATGCGATTGTAGCGAAGTGTCTTCGTCAGCATCTACATCCTCATCCGATTCGTTGTCGTCGTCTTCATCAGACTCTGACTTATCACTATCAGAATCAGTGTCACTGATTTCCAATTGCTCGTTTCCTGCAGCTTCTTTTGGTGGCTCCTTCTCCTTGTCAACCGCCACCACCAGTAATTCCTCTCGCATCTCACCATCTATGCTTTCAGTTTTTGGGAAATCCAAAGCTTCTTGCTCATTCCACGTCTTACTCCACTCTTTGAGTTCCGGCTCCCACTTCTTGGTAAACGCTTCCAACAACAACAAGCGCATCTCAAAGTCCTTTGTAGCTTGGGTGGCTACATTGCTAGCATTCGCTAGTTTGCATTGCCTTCTCCTCTCAGCTTGGGCCTCCTACACCACTGCCCACTCTTTCTGGAATTCCTTGTCAAATTCAGTTGGGTAAGGCTCACGGCCCATATCCAAAGTCTGCATTCAACAGCAGTACATGGATGTCAGAATTGGACAGAACTTCTCTACTATTTGATTCTGTATAGAAAAGGATAAATTGCCCTCAAATGCTTCGCTTCCATGTACGACTTCAACGCTAACATGCTGTACTAAAGCAAGAGTTATATGCTGCTCTACTATCTACAGATGTGTTCCATGAACCTGGCATCTGAAATTGCCTAATGTAACATTAGGAAGTGAAGAAAGAAACGTCCACATCAAACTATGCTTGAAAACCCTTTTGCAAACACGATTGTAGTTGTTCAAAAACAGTTTCTTACCATTCTGCTAAGTACAGTACGCTCCACTGCCTTCTTTGAGGTATTCTTGGATCCATGACCTCTAGCTATTGCTGCCATTTTCTGTGACTTCTCTTGTGACTCTGTAGTTTTCCTTATGTCCTGCAAGGCCTTCCAATAAATTTCATCAACATCTGAAGGTCTCGCCGCATTCCCATCAATCAATTGGTTAAGAGAGTAACAAAATTGAATGAGGGCTGCTCTAGCCGCTTTCCTCAAATACTTCTCACTCAGAGTAGTGTTGTCCCCATGGAAATGGTAGTCGTGATTGATGCGATCACGTAGTCGTTGTCGAGCTTCCTTCCTTTGCCCATCCCAGCCCTTAGTTGGGTCCAAATCCTTGACAAAGGAGACAATGTCCCCGTGCAGAAGAGTAGCCATTTGCCCTTGCGGGCACCCCAAGGAGTCTACTTTAAGCGGACGCTTGCTGGGCACTTCGGATCTCACCTCGTTTTGTATAACTGCCGAAGAAGACGGAGTGGGACTCAAGGCTCTCGTAGCAACACGTCCATAAAGGTTTGGCCCACCTGCTCCTAACTCCTGTGCATATACATTTGGAGCATGCTGCGGCACTTCAGGGAATCTGCCCTCTTCATACAATCGGCGACTATCATATTCCCTTCCCCCTCGCTGGAAGTCCCGATCAAAGCCACCGTAATAAGGGTCTGGTACAGCAGGACAGAAAATCAAATAACAACGTGTTCAGAGAAGCATCCATGACTACGGAGCACTCGCAATACAAGGCCACAGTGACATCCCCATTCACCATATTCATTTTACATTCTTCACTGAGGAGAAATGTGCATGCAGTCATTGACAATTCTAGAGTGCACCTGCAGCTACCAAGCACTGTCATGTACACTTCAATCTACTAAGCTTCCCATATCTTCTTGACACCAGCATTGTTCACTTTGCTACACCCATATGCGTACTTCCAAGTATTTATTGTGAACGCTTATTTCTCTCAACAAGAAGCACTATAGAGTCCTACACGTCTAATGTGGTATTTCTCATTCTCTAAAGACTTGTATAGACAAAAGGACTTGAAGACTGAGTCACGAAAAGAAGAGAATGACTACAGTAGAATACCTCGGTGGTGCTGGAAATGCATGCGTCCCTCATATTGTCCCCCTCGTCCTCCATAATCGACACCACGTCCGGCATAGTCCCTCCCAAGTCCATATGGAACTGGTGACCAAGGTGTCCTTGACGAACCTCTCTAGGGAGCACTGTAGCTCTGTCCTTGTCCAAGATGAGACATGACTGCGTTCAGGATGTTGAACAGGGTACCCATATTCACCTGGACATCAGATGCCCAAGATGAGACATGACTGCGTTCAGGATGTTGAACAGGGTACCCAAATTCACCTGGACGTTGTGGGAAGTTCATTTCCCGTCTTTGCAGAGGCAATGGCATGTCACGCAAATCCTCCTCAATACCTGAAGATCGGTGTTGTTCAGAAGTTGAGTGAGGTTGCATTTGTGTATCACAGTTCTTGGGTGCGTTGCCTACTCAGTCTTCACGGTCAGCGTTGACGTCGGCTGGGAAGGACGCTTGTTTCTCCGTGGTCGGAGCCTTCTTCTTCATTCCCTTATTCATGGCTTGTTTTTTCGCTCTCCCTGGCCACGAACGAAACTGCTCGTCACTCTGATTTGTAAGGTAAGCACATGAGGTGAGAACTACTTCACTTATGAAAACAGTAGAGCACAAATGATAACAGAACATTGAAAAGGATTTCAAAGTACATGCAGACTACAACTCAAGATCTTCATTTCCTGAAGTATGCACTACAGATTTGCCAAGAACTTGCATGCATCCTCAATGTCCAACAAATTCCACAGGACAACACTATTAGAACATGAACGCATTTTCGGTAGTCAACTTCTTTAGAGGCCTCGCATAGTACCTATTCTCCTTAGTAAAGACCTGCAAAATACTACGTGCTTCTACTCTGCACGGGCAGGCATTTCGAAGGTAAAATGACAGCAAATAAGAAGTTGAAATGGATGTCAGTAAATGGCCCCCTCCCAACAGCAACACTCCTGGCATGCGTCGTACATTGACAACTAATTCCTGTCCTTGAATTTCAGTGTCACATTCATCAGTTTGCTTCATAGAACGAGATAAAAGTGTACTATCGTCGAATTCAACGTTTCCAACGTCACTATACAGTGCAGAACACTTCTTTGTCATTGAAGTGAACTACTAATACAAGCGGATATGATAACGTTGTTTGGTAAGAGAAGCGGAAGAAACTGAACGTGTGCATCATCGATAATGAGGAAGCTCACTATGAATAGAAACTCAGAGATTGACATAGACTTTGACGAGCAGTCGCAGTGGAACGAACAGCTTCATTGCAATTCCTGTATCAAACATCGCTGACTTTTGTTCAGACAAACAGAAAGCCTACTTGCGTTAAATTACGTCAACACACTATACATTTGTCAATACCTAGAGAATGACAACCCCGTCCTCACACCTTGCACATTAGGAATTGTATTGTTGCATAATGACGAGGACTTTGCCACAGATTCTCTTAGCGAACAGAATGTTAGTCATGCACAGTTGAAGTCTTCCTTCAAAGCCTATAGCCATTGTTGCGTCGTCTAGGAAATGCTTGAACTACATTCAAGTACAGTGAGGATATTTGCTGTACTTTGTTACAAAGGAAGGACATCAGAAGCAGTCCGAAAATGCTAGAACTCATAACAGAAGAGAAGCTTCCACACAAGGGTTGTGAAGTCCGCTTGCATGGAAGTGCACAAGTCTTCCTATTCAGTGCTCTGAGGAGCAGGTTCTGGCAACGACGACATGCTTCCAGCGAATGCGAAGTGGAAAACCGATGGGCAGCCCAAGCAAGCGATCTGGAATTCCGTATCCAACGCTGAAGTGAGGAAGCGTGAAGTGCACATACCTGGAGTACGAAGTACCGCCTTCATAGAGCTTTGAGAATCCAGTAGACGTGGGTGCAAATTAGCAGCCCCGCCGAGGAAAGCGCAGACGACAACTCCACGAAACTGTATGCAGAAGGAGAGTCCACGAAGTCTCCCTTGCAGACAAACCCTAGCGAGGAGAGAGAAGTTCTTGTACCCTCAGAAAAAAAAATGGAAAGCAAACACTCATTAGAGGACCTCCGGCACTGCAACATGTGAAGCCTGTGTTTACACCAATTTTGACAGAGTATTACAAAGGCAACCGGGCTTAAATGACATTATGCAAACCCTACGCTAGTGCGCTCTGAATTCTGTCATCGCCATTCAATCATCGTCCAGCTATACCAATGTACATTGAATCCACCCATTGTCCAGGTCGAATGACTCTGACATTCCGAAGACATTTCGTAGCAACATTAGTGAAGGCGAATTCCACAAAACAGAAGCATGCGAGGGGAGAACAATGAACATGAGGAGAAACTGACCACAAAGGCGGACAATACGACAACAAGGAAGAAGGCAGTAGCTCAAAATAGAACGAAGACGTTCTAATTGAACGCACACGTTCCTCTTCTATTTGTGTAGAGGTGCACTTTGAAGTAGTACGCAGGAGTCCCCGATCGTGGGCTTCGTTTGTTTGCAGTCATTGCCTTGCTTAATGGAAGTCGTACATGTTGTGTGCATTCGAAGAGTACTGATTCAGTCGTCATCCAAAGAAGCAATAGCCTCAATTCCAAAACCCAAAGCGACTGTACAAGATTCAGGACACATATGAAAGTAATAAAGACGGTGATGGCGCCGCCGAACAGACACTAATGCGAAGATGACGGCTTTACTGAACGTTTTGGGCAAGAGGAATTATAAAACCCTAATGGACATCGGAGTCCCAACATGTGACTGCCGTGTTCATGAACGACACGCCCTACTGTCTTCCGGTGTGACCGCCACAAGTGTAACCTACAGCCGCGACTAGGTTCCTAATTGAAGTGCACAATAGACATGTACGACCAGAAATACAGCCCCTCATTTGAGGCATTAACTTGGAACACGTGGACAGGTCTTCGAAGCTCTATCATGGACTGAGAAAAATGGCGCACTGAGGGAGGAAGGCACGCAATTCTGCCCGCCGCCAACATTAACTCCAAAACATTATTCAGCCGACGACAAGAAAACACAAGAGAAGAACGTGTACAAGAGCTCTTGCACAATACATGCAGAAGTGCTGTAGTCTTACCCGTTTTTGGTGTCGATCAGCAGGTGCAGGAAGAGGGAAGGTAACTTGCGCTTGCGTTCTCTGCCTTGCACTCCTCCAAACAGTCACTGCAGTTGCAATCCGCACGACCTTCTTCCGACGCACTGCCTTCGAAACGAGAGCAGGCACTCCAGCACTTGCGTCCCCCGCAAAGGCGGACCTCAAAGCAGCCGCTTCACTCAAACCTGCAGCAATTAAGTTGCGTTCAACAGCATCGTGTAAGCACTTCTTCCTTTTGTTGCGTTCCTCTTCGTATTCCGTTATCTCTAAGCTCAAGTGGACGTTGTTTGGTAATGAATTTTCCATGCTTGACGGCTAGAACGAGTGATAGCGAATGTAGGTGTAAAACAGTTGGGACATAGAAATCTCTTCAATAAAGAAATGCGTTCAGAAGTACTGATCGTAACTTCAGGTAAGCATCGCCACGTGTCAGTGCGCGACTTACACATGTTGTGAACAAACAGTGCTGTGGAGCTGGTAGTTGAGCTTCTTCTAAGTGAGGTTTGAAATTCTCAAGGTTATATTTGTCTTCATTTTCCAGAGCATTTGTCAGTGTGTGAGAACATGTACAAGTAGTCAATGATCGTGAAATTGGCAGAATTCATAGATGCTGTCATTAGAAGTAGGAACCATCCATGCACAAAGAGAGACGTCCCTCATTATTCGTCATTAATTTTCACAAGGTAGGTGGTATGCTGTCTTTCAAAAGAGAGACGTCACTTACTGTGAATTTGGATACAAGAAATTCGCCAGTGGTAGACGTAAGTGAAGAATAGAAATTGATGTGCTCCTCAGCTGTCAGGTCATGAACGAACATCCTACAAAGTGCATGTGTCAAAATTTTGAGCTAAAATTGGACGAAGCATTTCTCTTTAAAGTGCTAGAAATTGTCCATACCTGTGCATTATTTCAGAGGACTCAAAAATTGGAGGGGGGTTTGGAACGGAAGAGGTGGCATTAATGAAGGTACAGAATTTGTACGCCTCAACCAGTGACATGTATTGACAAACTGATTTGAACAATACACAGTGCCTCATCCTGGTAGAGAGGGGAGTGCTTCAAGTGGAATAAAATTGGATTCCCTAGCATTTCATTGGACACGAGTCAGTTTTCAATGTGTGAGCACTATAAAACGGGAAGAAATAGAACCCAAATATGAACCCCTAAACGTCACACACATTGTAACTGTCAAGATTGGACCATTTTAAAAGAAGGAACTGAACTTACATATCACTGAATTATTGCATCCTTGATCATACCCATCGCTAGTGACCGACCTCATGAATGTAGTCATTTGTTAAGGGACAGCATACTTTTAGGATGCGATGATTAGAATGTTGGAAGAAGCAACTTGTCCAGCCTAAATCAGCAGTGAGGAAAACATCCCCTTTCACGCGTGAAGGCTCATGCAGAGTTCCTCAGAATTGTGGAACTGAACGTAGAGGACGTGAGAATTCATTTTCATTACTCCTGACTTAGTAAATGATGAGCATTTTTTTGGAGGAACAATTGGTAGGACCTTCTGCATAAGAATGTGATGATGTCTAGTTCAGAACTCTTAGAAGTGAACTTCCAATGTAGTAGAAGTTGTCCCTGAAATGACATGAGTAAATCATTGTAGCATGTGTACTACATTTGAAGTGGAGGCAATTGTCTGGAGTGTTAAAGAATGACAGGTTTTGGAAGTGAACATCGTCATGCGATATTCAGAATTTTCTGTTGCAGTCACTAGAAGAAAACTATGTTGGAACCCACTAAATCATGTTAGAAACTATGTGAAAACCGATAAAAGCATACCACATGAATTTTGTTGAAAACCGCGTTCAAAATGCTCAATTCTACGGAGGACGACGTTTTTGTGTTTGATTTCTGCAGAATTCTGCGTTGGATTGTTTGTTGGGTTTCGACTCTACAGAATGATACCGCTAGAATGCAGTCCAGTGCAAAATTTTGCATTTTCAACGCGGTTTTCAACTGAAGTAAACCTAATATGGTTTTTCTGGTTTCAACAGAGTTTCGAATATGATTTAGTAGTTTCCAACATAGATTTCTTCTAGATACTGAGTACAGGAAGAAGATATGAACTACGATAGCAGAACAGCTTCTCACTACTTGTGAGCGCACAAATGTTCCATGAAATTCAACAGTTTATGCTCATGCAAAATATATAGTAGGTTACCTTCTCTACTATAATGTGTAAGGTAGAAGCATGTCTTGACATGTGCCAATCCAAATCCAAGTTTGTAGTACATGTATTTTCATGAAAGTGTGCGTATTAGTATAGTGTGCTTGTCAAATGTGGAAGTGGAACTACATGGCACATGTTCCGCAGCACTGTAAATGGAAGTAGGAGTCGAAGAGTGAAGAAGCAGTTCTTTGTGTCCTCGGAAGCACAGGAGTTCACATACTGGCAGTGCTATGTAGTATGCACTTGCTTGTGGCCTTGCAAGACTCATAGTAATTACATTTCATGTCCTGAAAGAAGTGAGCTTTCTACAGTGGCCACTGTTGTAGAACTTGCACATCGAGAGAAATGTAGGTTTGGGCTTCCAATACAGCACATGTATTGTCTGTAGTGTAGCTTCAATGATCAGTTCGAGCTGGTTGTAAGTGAAGAAGTTAGATATGTGCATGAACGAGTTCAATTATTTCGAAATTCAAGAAGTTGGTGGCAGTAGTGAAGTGGGTTTGAAGTATTTCCATTTTTCTGCAGGAGAATAGAACATGAAAGAGAAAGAGTGATTCGTTTCGAATCTGCACAACTGATATCTAGTAAGACCTTCCGTTCATGTCAATAGAAGGCTCAGCAGTATATATTCGAAGTGAGTGGAAGTGCTCAAGTACGCAGGTGCAGTAGAGAATTGAAACCATTTTAGTGATACTGAAAGAGAAACACGAATGTGGCCAGAAGTCTATGAAGAACATTTTCAATGGTTTCCGTATATGTCTAGTTAGGTGAAAATGGAGAGAGCATGAAGCGCTAGCATTTTCCCATGCCATTGAACGTATTCACGGAAATAGGAGCAAGAAGTCTATAGTGGACAATGGACACTGTTTCAACATTGCTGTTGAGAAAATGAAGTGACTGAGTACTTCGCAATGTCAGGAGAGAGGAGTTCAAAACGTGTAGAACTAGAAGACACGATGCTTTCTTGCAAAGCACATGTTGAAATTTCAGGCATTCTAATACATTGAATGACATGTTCAAGGGGGAGTCCTGTAAAATTTACCGGCATTAGTAGTTCTCGGTTAGGGTACGTTGTGTGCAAGTCGATCATGAGCAGTACAACGCAAGTGCTGTTTACTTTCGTTTTCGGAAAGATGAATAGATATACATGTTTATGTATATTAAACATGTGATACTGTACTAACGCCATTGTCCTTCATGTTGAAAAGAGTGTACGAAGAAATAGCTCTTCTAGAATTTTGTGAAGTGTAGGACAAGTGGAGTGCATCAAGTTTGTGTTAGCGTGAACAGAATTTAATAGAAATGCTTCTTCAGGCAAACTCAGAGGTTCTATGTAAGACACATAACCAAAAAACAGAAAGCCTTCTATTCCACAACGGTGTACGTATGATGTTCAGTAAGGTCATAGGGGCACTTACTAGTTGGATGTTCCTGGTTCTCCAGTGGAATAGACACCATTGACATATATATGGATGACAAAAAATGCAACAAAGCCAGCAGAACTTTGGAAGTGGTGGGAAAGTGGACTATGATTTCACGGGCTGTTTCAGATGATGAGGACTGCCTACCCGTGAAATGGGAGTAGCGCTCTAGTAACATAAACCAATCACAGGAGGTGAAAATGGGGCCACAGCAGTGGTCATGTGTCCCACATCCAACAGAAAGAAGCATTATGAAGCCGAAAATGAGTTTCGAACAAACAGAGGAATACCATCTGACTCAAGCAAGGGCTCATAGTGAGGATGAAACGCATTGCACGCAGGCAACGCGTAGTTCGGAAATGGATTTCCAGAATGAATTGAAGAACGATCACACAATACTATCATCTAAGAAGAGAAAAGTGTCTTACGAACAGTTCCTGAATGTAGTGTATCCTCGGAAGGCTGGGAAGATTACAGACATAGAGGGTGACATCAAAGTAGGCGGTTCTGTGCAGTGATTAGCACGACAACTTTGTTTCACAGAATGCAGTTTTCTGTTTGCAGGCGTCGTCAAGGGAAAGTGGATTTCCGCCATGCAGTGAAGGGATTTCGATCTGTGCTGTGCGGAGAAGTAGTTCTTAGTACAACGTCATTACACATCATGTTGAAAGCGGTTTTGGCATGACAAGACTCTATAGAAAAGGAGGAAGTGCTACAGGTAGACAACTGTGCTCATGTGTACATAGTATACAACAGATACGAAGGCAGCAAGTGTCTTATTTTTTGTTTGAATTAGTCGAACACTGTCTAGGTGAGTGAAAGTACGCCTTCTGTATTTCGTTGCGGAATGGTATGTTCGGCACATTGCAAATGTGAATTTCACATGTTACACGGCAGAAGTTAGCGTTTTTGCATTTGCATGAATGAAGTTTTCCTCAGAATTTGGGGTGGTGAACATATTAGAAAGCTGAGTTTGAGGTCCTGCAAGTTCACTGTTCTATTCATGAATGTGTTCACTGAACGATACTGCTTGACACATGTTTGTGTATTGTACAGGTCTATATGAATGATTCATAGTTGGGAAAGACGTACAAGGTGTTAGATGGCATTCTATGTGTATTAATGCGTCGAACTGTGATTGGAGGCGTGTCTTCAAATTCTATTAGAGGAAGGTCTTCATGTCATCCGGAAGCTGAACTGTACAAGGGAACCTAGCATTTCTAAATCAGTGGAATATCTTCTGTTTATGTTTATTGAATTCCTTTGAAGCTCTACTTTCGGGTTCACGAACAGCTTTCACAATGTCATCAAGTCAGGGCTCACATATTCCCATGGAAGATCTTATATTGGAAACGGAGATGAGGATTGCAAAGGAGCAAGGTACGAATTCCTACCATTGTCCTTGTACAAAATGCCATAGGGGGCATCGGTACAAACTGAAAGTCATACGGGAGCACTTGCTCTTGAACAGACGTGATCCTTATCTCATGCGCTCCATGTTAGGTGGTGACCCTGAAGACGGTTATCCAAAAGAAGGCATATGGGTGAACTCCAAGGGCGAGAAGTTGCCGACACCGAATGTTTTTGATGATGAACCCAGTCGAACGAACTATGCAAAGAATATGGACCCATACCACGATATCCAACGTCAACTGTTTGATGCTTTTGATGCAGGGGATCATTTACGAGAAGACACTCCACACATTGAAGAACGTGACTGTGGTGTCGACACTCCTGCAGATGCAGTGGACAATTTGGACGATTTATATGAGCAAGCAACGCGGCCAGTGTACGGGGGGGTGAATGCGAGTGTTATCTCTGCCACTATCGTTTTGATTAACATGGCTGTAATACATGGCGTGAGCAATGCTTATGTTGATGAATTGATGAAGTATTTGTCAACAGTGTTATTGCCAGCAAACAACGTCCTCCCTGTTAGTCACTATGAAGCCAAGAAATTGATAAAGAAACTGGGCTTGAATTACAATATTATTCATGCCTGTCCAGAGGGATGTGTATTGTATCGGGGAGAAAACGAACACTTGAGAGAATGTCCGCACTGTGGGAAGTCCAGGTTTCTAAGGGGCTCAGAAGTAATTCCAACAAGAGTGATTCGCCACTTCCCTCTGATTCCCAGGTTACAGCGGATGTTTAGATCTCCCGCAATTGCGGAGATGTTACGTTACCATTATGATCACCCAAATACAGATGAAGGTGTCATGAAGTCAGTAGCTGATAGTCCAGCGTGGAAGCATGTGGACACTGAGGTTGATCCATCATTTAAGGATGAAATTCGGAATTTGCGCTTTGGATTGTCTCTAGATGGTGTCAATCCATTTGCACACAATAGTACTAGTCACTCTACATGGCCAGTGCTGCTGCTGATATACAATTTGCCTCCGTATTTGGTGACCAAAAACTTTTTCATACAGTTGAGCATCCTCATCTCAGGAAAAATGTCGCCAACAAGTGAAAACATTGATGTTTTCATGCGACCACTAATTGAAGAATTACAAGAAATATGGAAAGGAGTCAGTGCTCAAGATTTCTCGAAGCCACCAGCATCACGACGTTTCACATTAAGAGGTATACTTATGTGGACTATATCAGACTATCCTGGTTATGGTCTCATATCAGGTTTGTGTACACATGGGTATAAAGGATGTACAATATGTGGGCCAGCAACAGATGCGAGGTCAGCTACATCCGGGAATACAATAGATGCTCAGAAGAAAGCCAAGGGAAGGAAGATTGTGTCTGGTGGTAGTCGGAGGTGGACAAAAGGAAACCATCCCTATCGAAGGAGTGTTGATTTTGATGGGAAGGTGGACTATAGAGGAACTCCGACGAGGATGTCTGTTGAGTAGACAAAACTTTGTGGTGAGCAACGCGAAGCGTATGTATCAAGTGGAGGTAGGAAGGGAGCCGATAATGACCCAGTGCATGACCATGGAGTGAAGCGTAGAAGTGCACTGTACGACCTACCATATTGGTCGGTGAGTATGTTATTCTGAACAATGAAGTACAAGGAAGTCTGTCTTGTTCAATGATAACCCGTTTGCAAGAGCGCTACAAAATGAAAAATTCAGTTGTTCTTCAAGTATGATTGAATACGTTTTGAACATGACCATGTAGTGTTGTAGCAGAGGTTCCAATGGTAGGAAGAGCTTGATGGTGGGGACTCGGATGAAACAATGAAGTTCTTTAAAACTTTGGAAAGTATATTAACAAAGCTGTGTAATGGACCATGTGAAAGGATGTGGCAGTGCATTTCTTCTTGAAGAACGGTCCATGTGTCTCATGAATGTCAATTACAGCGTCAACAAAGAATGTAGTTAGTCCATGTTTCTTTGCAGGACTTGTAGGTCGTGTATGGCTGCTTGAACGTCTATAAGACTTGAAGACATGAATTTCTTGTTATGAATGAGTGTGCACTTTAGAAGAGAATATGGGCACCATGAAAAGCACATCACATGTGGTGAATGAAACGTAGCAGCAGCTGCTGAAAGCTCGGAAAGGCTCATGAAGGAATCTAGAGGGCAGTAGAAGAACGTAGGGAACCTGGGAATGAAAGCAAGTTCTGACCTGAATTGGAGAAACTATAAAGTGAAAATGATTTTCAGTAGAGGGGCAAGTCGTTTGGATTGTGAGCAATGTAACAGATAATGAAGAAGAACTGTGTAGGCTAGGTGAAGCAAAAACATGAATGTCTGTTTCAATTAGGATGAAGACAGATTGAAAGGAGGTAATGCTTAGCATTTGAAAAAGTCTTTGTATGTATACAAAAACTTCTCATTCGTCATTTGCTGGATCCAATGCATTGTGAAAAAAATTTATGTGAAAATATGACGAAGACAGTATTGGGAGGAAAGGATTCCATAGGTAGTCGACAAGACATGGAGGCTATGAGAGTTCGAAGAGAATTGTGGGTGCAACCAAGTGAGAACAGCAATGAAGAGTTCCACGTACCCAAAGCTCCATACATTTTGAACTCTACAGAGAAGACAACAGTCATGGAGATCTTGAAGGGCTTGAGAACTCCATCAAATTATGTTGGCGCTATCCATAAGTGTTTGGAGGAGGGTAAACTACGATATTTGAAGTTGCACGATTTCCATGTCCTCATGCAGCAGGTAGGCGATGTGAAACAAATGTCAATGTTTGTGATATGGAAAGAGGTCGACGTTGATTAATGCATTCAGTAATTACAAGTGAAGAACATATGCACAGTATTCCAAGATGGAAGACATATTCAAAAAGTCTTACTTGAAAGAAGGTGGAGTCATGTTCTAAAGTATTATGTAGAAAACGTGTAGCATTGATTACTTCTATTCAAATGATGAGGAATTAATGTAAACGTCTCTGGAAATGAATTGAATGTCTATTTGTTTTGTTATACAGGTACTTCCGTTGGCACTGCGGAATGTCCTAACAGAAGACACTAGAAAAGCCGTCATGAAGGTTAGTCGTGTTTTCCAAAGACTATGCGCTCGAGAAATAAAAATTGCTGATAGAGATGCTGATTTCATTGATGCAGCCGATGCGCTCTGCATGTTGGAAAAAGAATTTCCACCCACTTTCATGGACATCATGTCGCACTTGATGATCCATTTAGTAGAAGAACTTTACATTTGCGGCCCCGTTCATTGTCACTGGATGTACCCAATGGAAAGGTACATGAAGACTTTGAAAGACTATGTACGAACATATGCCCGTCCTGAAGCGAGCATGGCTGAAGGGTATGCTATATCTGAGACACTAGGATATTGCACAGAGTATTTGCATCGCTTTCAGGGAACAAGTCGACGAGTTTGGGATGACAAGGAGGAGCAACAAATGAACGACGAAATGGTTCAAGGAAGTAGTTGGGCCCGAGAAATGTCAGATGAATTCATTCAATGGGCTCATGACTTTGTGCTATCAAACTCTGTCGACTTGGAAGACTGGAGATTGTAAGTTTATTTCTGTTTGAAGTACAATTCAAAGCAGGAAGTGAAGCATGTGAACATAATTGGACTGTCGAGAATGCATTCAATTTGACATGTGGTTCATGAAACTTCCAGCAGAGTATATTTAGCACTATACAAGAGCACCGTCGTGTAAGCATATGACATAGAATTTCTGAAATCCACATGAATCTTTGGAATGTTGTTAAATTGTATTGCAAGGTCGTGTTAAATTAATGTGAGGAAGACCAACTGTACTCTGCAAGTCGTAGACTGGAAGTTTACTACTCTTGAAGACGAGGAATGGAAAAACATGTTTAACATAGTTACTGAGGTACACATTCAATTCTTCACTCATTCTATGTTTTGTTGGGTAGGGAATACAACAATGCAGTACAACAGAGGCTTTCAGATCGAAAGGATTACAAGAAGCAGTATGTCACTCGATTTGGTCGACATTCAACACTGCAGTACCCACAAGACTTACAGTGTTTACCCAAATTTTCAGAGTAGCTACGTCTGGAAGTGCAGAGGGCTACCATTGGACCAAACAAGCCTTGTAATGATGTTATAGAGGCGTCGAAGCTACCAGAGAAAGTGGCAACATCCTATAGAGCTATGTATGCTCATGGAATGCATCTACGGGTTCTTAGTGCAGAGGAAGATAAAGTAACTTGTGACAGTGGCATAGCAGCATCCATTATGCATCAGAAAAGGAAGACGTCAGTCATTGAAGGAGGCCAGTGGGAAAATGTAGAGTATATAGGCTGGATTCATGAAATACTGGAATTAAATTATCGTAGCCATTGTTGTGTGCTTCTAGTGTGCTCATGGGTGGAAGCTCAACAAGGTGCACATAATGCCAAGATACTTCGTGACAAATATGGTTTTGTTGTGGCCAACTTCTCCACTCCATTGCCCTTGGGTTCTCAGTCCTTTGCTTTTCCAACACAATGCCAACAAGTGTTTTTCTCGGATGATGTTCAAAGAAGTAAGTGTAATGGAGGAGACTGGAAAGTTGTTTGTGGAACACAAGTGAGGGGGCGATGTGGCGATACCCAAGTGGAGAGACCCATAATAAGCTTTCTTGCGGGAGGAAGAGATGAAGACTTCAACGGTCTTCGAATGTAGCCTATGCAGCTGCATTCAGCACGTATAGCAAAAAAAAGGTACAGTAGTTGTGAATACTATTTCAGAAATATCAATTCATTATGTACTTAGTGGAAGTTCTGTTGCTTTACTATAAGAAAGCTACATTCATGTGTTTCAATGAACAAGCTACCACCTTACTCTTTCTGAAGGTGCTCAGTTCGAAAAGGAAAAACAATCATGTAGGAATATGAACTGCTCATGGAGAACGCAGCTCAAACACAACTTCTAGCAATAGCAGGAAGACAACTTCTCTTGCATGACATTGCAGAAGTGAGTATATGATTATAAGGCAAAACGGAGTAAACGTGACGGGATAACATGCTATGCGATTGTGTGGCACTGAAGAAAGTCACGTACATATATTCTCATCATGCATTGCATGAGTACAACTGTTCACACCAACAAAGATGCAGTTGCAAATTAGGTAAGGGTAGCAACATTTCTATTCGTCCATATGTTGATATTGTTACTGAATTCTACAAGTTATTCGTGTCTTCATTTCTTTGTTCACCTTAATGGAAGACAGGATTAATGACGACGGAGTTCTTTCAACACTCATTCACTGAGGTTCACTTAACAGTATGTACGGAACGGGTGCAAGCATGTTCAGATCAATGTTAGGCAGCTCCATTCCAAGACTTCATACATATGACATGCTTTTGTATTGTTCGGGAGGATGAAATGGATTTTTAGAAGCATTCTAGAGCATAGGAAATAGCTCTTTTTCCCTATGACATTCAAGAAAGCTATTTGTAGAACACCTAAGTACAAATTCAGTAACAAAGTTCACGAAAGTCATTTCATTAACGGTGTGCTTTGCAGTGAAGGTAACCGAAGTTTTCCTTCCCAGCGGCCCATGAAGAAGTAAGTTTTTAGTTCGTGTACGTGAAGATCAGGAATTCGGAATTGGAGCTTGCTAAATGCATTGAATCTAGGAGCTTCTTTTGCATTTCTAGGTACTCATAGCTCTTATATTAGGTTCAACAGAACATTTGGAATGCTTCAAATTCTCACATCTTCAACAGAAGACATTACATATCTCTATTAATTAACGTCAGTTGTGAAATGTTCATGATAGTTGCATGTGAAAATTTCTGGATGCATTCTCATTTTCAATTAAAAATGTAGCACCAACAAATCTGTCGTTGCAGAGCAACAATTCAAAATTATCTCGATCAACAATAACACAGCTTTTTAGTAAGAGTTCTTCTACACTAGTGATGCCTAATGCCAGTGATTGACAACAAATCCTCAAGAATGAATGTGGAAGACAATTTTAGACATGTTCATCCCTTGTAAACATGACAGAATAGTAATCACATCCAAAACCACGTCAACTGTCACAAAACACTCTCTTTACACGTGGCACAATTATCCTTTTATGTTCACTGGAACATGGTCCATGTTTCACTCAACACGAGTGGGGAGCACATCGAACACGATGTCATTTGCTCTATGCAAACTAACACAGTATGTTTATTTCAACGTGCATGTCAACAAGGAAGCAATGTTCAATCCCTGCAACCATGTGCAATTGCTCATTTAACACAAGCTAATGTTAGTTTAACATGGATTAGAACATGCTTTTCTTCTAGTGTATTAGATTAGAAACCAAGAATTCCAAGTTATAGAAGAAGCAAAATGAAATTACTAGAAAGGGAAAAAGCTAAATGAAATAAGTCTATACGAGAAAGAAAAGCCATTGCAGGTCCATGAAGGAGAGATCTTGTCTATGTATATGAAAAAAGTGTTGAAATGATATTGAACCTATGAATACCTTTATACCCTACCATGTATAAATTGAAATGGTACTTTTCCTTTTTTTCTTAGATAGGGCCCTATAACATCTTTATACATTTTTTTACTAGAATTGTGAATAGGAGGAGAAGAAAACGCTAAGTGCAAATTTATGTAGTCTATTATGGAAAAAGAAGATTTTAGAGCTTGCCTATGAGTTCACTTAGTTTTTTAGATCTTAAAATCATAGTATTCTAACTAATTTGAAGTATATAGATAACAATTTGAAAAAAAAAAGATTTTTACTATAAAAAATTGGATCTACGAAAAGAATGATGGTGATTTTTTTAATTCTGAATTTGAAACAAACGTACCTCCATTAAGATTGACTTTTTGTTTTGTTGAGAGGTCTTAAAAATTGGCTTCAAATACACTAAATGTAGGAGAAAAAATCACCATCCAAATCCAAGTTTTGGAAATCCTAGAATACATTTTTTGAAGCTACAAATCCACTGGAATTAAGCATTAAAGGCCCTTCAAACTCATACTTAATTAGACACCAACTTCTTATATTAGTCTTACAAAAAAAGGATACAAAGACTTCACTTTTCTTTTGCAATTTTGAACACCATCATCATTACACATTATAATTTTCACTACATAAATGATATTGCTGTTTTTTCCTAACTAACTTGTGCAATCTCGAAGATGTCAAAATAGGTGTATAAATTAAATAATAAGAACAAAAAACAAAATTTGTACACTTGTAGGAGTTGACTGTGCAGGCTCAGGGTAGGCTCGGGGGAGACCAAACCTCAACTTCGTGAAGCAAAGGAGGCTTGACAGTGGGTTTAGGGTTGGTGTCACCGGCTCGGGGTAGGCTCGGTGCAAGCTCATGGTGGCTTAGCGTTGCTACGGGAGTTCATCTCGCTTATAGGGAGGGAGGGTTTTTTGTTTTTTGTTTTCTCTGTGTATATGTGTACATGCCTTGTGATTCTCCTACGTGTTGGTGTTTTTCATTTTGGCGTTTAGGGATCGCTGTGTGAGAGCAGTGTGATCTTCTGTTGGAGTTTCGGGAAGCGGTGGCTGAAGTTGTCATCACGGTGTGATTGTTGTGTAATCGCTGGTGGTGTTTTCGTGTTGGTGTTGTGTGATTGCTGTGTGATCACTATGCGAGCGAGCGAAGTGTGGGAGTTTTGGGTTTAGGGTGTCTGAAGTTGTGTCGCGGGTTACGGGGAGGTGTGCAGTTTCACTTTGGTAGAAGAGGCTAGAGTTGCGGCGAATGTTGGAGTGTGCACCATAGAGTCACGCACCCACCCATTTTTGGAGTTGCTGGTAAGATCTTTGCGGAATTTCCTTCATTTCAAGTTTTGTTAATGTGCTTGCTTGAATTCGGTCTGCTGGATTGAGTTGGATCTGGTTTTGTAAGCACAATCGTGCATTTAGTTGGTCTGAATTTAGGTTTCACAATGGTTTCATCTTCATGTGGTTCCTATAGCATCTTCAGCGTCTTCATGTGGTTCTTGTAGTTTGTTTGGTAGATTGAGTTGGGTTTGTGGTTGCAAGCACAATCGTGCATACAACTGGTTTTGGTGCACAAGGTTGACAATCTATATTCAATGTTGTTGTGAACATTGTATAGTAATATGTAAAGCGTGGAGGACTCCAGTAGAACATTATACTGACTTGGTCTTCGTTGAATGCTTTTCAGGCTGCAATTTGAAGATTTGGAGCATTTGTGTTTGCATTTTTATTTGTCAAGCAGTTTGCAACTAATTCATTGAAGAGGTTAGTTTTCTTGATGAATTGAATTGACGGGTCCACTTTGCCATAACATAGTATGTGGTCTGAGGTTTAGGGTTTAGGTATATGTAGATTTAGGGTTCAAGATTTGAGACCTTGTAAACATTCAAGAAATTAGGGTTTTGACAAGGGTGCCCGAAGTATTGTTGACTCGGTGATAACATGGTAGACCATGTATTTTAGAAATTAGGACTTGAAGAAGACAGGGAAGCTATCCTCGAGTCGATGATAAGACGATGTCATATTGAGGTTTCACATACATGTAAAAAAAGTATCCTCGAGACGATGATAATAAGAGATTTTGACAAATTTTAAATCTATGACCACGAAACGTAGTATTATAAAGCACCGAAAATTAACATTTGATCCAATATTGAATGAATCCTTAGTTCTAAAAACTCTTCAATGCTCATCTCTATATCCTCGACCCAATGATAATGAGTGAAGTCTTTACGTGAAGGAAAGAAGTCCATCAAAAGTTACTAAGAAGCAAGATATGAACGTAACGATGATAAGAATTTGATCTGGAGACCGTTAGAATGCTGAGGTTTGGATTTAGATTAAAACATGTAAAATTCAGATAATACAAATAGAAAAGAATAAAAAAAGCAACAAAAACGCAATTTAATCTACATATGGCATAAATTACTTCAACTTTCTAAACCGATGAGTGTCCTCCTCACTATGGTTATCATCGGTTCGAGGATAACTGCTTCTTTATGTTTTGAAGCTATCATCTGGTCGAGGACAACAGTGTCCTCATTCTCTAAGGTTAATTATCATCGAGTCGAGGATAATTGTTTCCTCATGATATGAGGTAATCATTGGGAGCAAGAGCCCTTCTTGTCTTAGAAGTAATAAAAACTTTCTTTTAACCACTAAAAGAAAAGCCTCAAAATCTGCGTTTGTTTCAATATAATGCGTCAAGTGAGTTACGTTGAAACAAACACAAAAAACGTAGTGAAAAAGTAGGAAAACGCAAAAAAATGCATTTTTTTTGCCTTTTCCCACTTTTTCATTGCGTTTTTTGCGTTTGTTTCAACGTAACTCACTTGACGCATTATATTGAAACAAACGTAGATTTTGAGGCTTTTCTTCTAGTGAACCCATACGATAGTATGCTAGTAGTGTCAAAGATACTATTTATTCCATAAGTAGGTAATGATACTACATGTGTCTTCATTCTCCGACAACACCACAAAATCATTGACAGTAAATACAAGATCCATCAGAGTAATAGGCCAGAATGTTTATTGTATAATTTTACTCATGCTTATGTCATTCTTATTTCTTGTGCATGGACTGATTCTTTTGCACAGTCAATATGTATCACTGTGTCGATGATATCAAAAAACTGAATAGCACATGTTATGTTATGCAGGAGAAAAAATATGGAACAAATGGACAACTACGACTACTCCTTACCATCTCATCACCTTAAACTGTTCATTAACCCATTTAATGACAAGCCCTTTATCACAGAGATGGAGGACACGTATGGGACGTTGTGGGAATTCAAAGAGCACATTCATACCTGGAGTTCCGGTGTAAATCGATTTAAAAATTATGTCTACTTGCGTTACAGAGTTCAAGGGACGAATACATACATGCCCTTGAATTTGAAAGAGAAGGTTATACTCATCGAGGAGCACCAGAAGGACTACATTCTAATTGTGCTGCGAGAGGTTGACGAGAGTGGAAAACCACAAGAGCACTGCCACTCCATTGTGCTGAACGTGAACGCCTATTACAAGAGTTTCAATCTCTCCAATCTTATGACATTCTTGGAGGGTTCGCAAATGGAGTCACTGAATGACCAGTTTGAAAAAGCTGGATAAGTGCCTTGGAAGAACAGCACAACAAGATCGAACGCAACGAGGTTGCATCTAATTTTTCAGATGCTTGATTGGTACGCACTGGAGCATGTGGAAAAAGAACCTGTAGTGGGTCGTGTTGCCGCCCTCTTGCAAGGTTGTCGTCAAGGAAGCGACAATCCTGCACCCCCATCGCTCACTGCAACAGGGTCAGGAAGCAGACCAAGAAGCTTGGGCAAACAAGGTCCGAGCCTAAAAAGAGAGACCCTTCTAGACTTGGAGAGGAAGAATCGATCGAGCAGAAAGAGGAAGAAAAGCCTTACTAGTGCACCTGCTATTGTAGGTAGTTCTGGGTCTGCTTTGACTACAATGTCCACTGCTCCGTTAGCAACTACGGAGGAGGTGCTTGAGGATGAGAAGTTTGCTTCAATCCAGAAAGCTTTCTAGGTAGGGCACCAGAAATGCTTCATGTTTGATCAGGGGACAGTGAAGATCGACATCAAGGAGTGCATTATAGCAAGTCCTCAATATGTTATTTGCAGCTTATAAAGGGACATTGTGGATGCTGTAAAGAAGGAGCTCGTTCAAGTGATAGATGTGAAGCAACGACAGAAAGTTTGCCTAATACCAGTAGACGTGAAGAAAAGGCTTTTGAAAAGAAAGCCTGAATCATGGGACGAAATTAAGAACGAGAGGTTCATGATTATCAATGGTTAGCACAGCATTATAGCTTTGTAGGAGCTACAAATTGTCGACCGTGGAGAAGCAAGGAAAGTGGAATTGAAGGCGTGGGATGCATACATTGTTTGGTCTCTTGATGAAAACAAGTTGTGTAACATCTCGAAGTACTATAATTGCACAAACCACTTGGACCATGTTCAACCAACTTGGGGGAACCAAATCATAAGTTGTCGGAGAATTTGGGTCACCTACAAGTGTCCTATGGATGTGCACATAGAAGACTTCTCAAGGAAGAATAAGGCAGTATTCGACCTTGATAACTACAAGGTATAGTGTCATCCAGAATTCATATGGTTGAGTCGATGATAAGCTGGCTTTTGTGTTATGTTACTGTGAAACGTTTATTCAATTTTGTTTCTTCATCAATGATTTTTTCCAAGTTCACAACTGAGTCTCAGACTTAATATAATTTGATGTGGGTATCATTGTATTAAGGATAAAGTCCTAGTTTGCTTAAAATGTTACATGCATCTCATGTTGTTATGTAATTCTTGTAGAGTTTCACGGATGCTGTGATTGAGCACTTCCAAAACATAAATCCAGATAGAGAAGGCGCTCTTATCGGTGGCACCTTTGATTTGAAAAATGAAATTCAGATCATCACCTTGCCCGACAATCTTTGGGTGCACTGGGAGTCTTTCTTGACAAAGCACTCCAAAGGCGAGTTAAATGACTTGTACGCCTTAAAGCCTTACAAAGCTATGAAAGGATTCAAGATAAAAAATACACTAGAAGAAATCCCTGTTTATTTCAACAAAACACATCAGCAAGATTGTGGTGAGATTGCGTTGCTGAGAACGCGGAGAAAACGCAAGAAAACACAAAAAACGCGTTTTTTGTGTTTTTCTGCGTTTTCTCCACGTTCTCAACATTTTTCTGCATTTTCAGCACCGCAGTTTCAACACAATCTTGTTGATGTGTTTTGTTGAAATAATAGGGATTTTTGCGTTTTTCTTCTAGTGATATGTCTCTGAAGAGGGAGTTTTTCAAACACTTTGGGCACTTTACGGACGTGGACTTTGGAGTGAACACAGTGCATCTGCTCGGTAAAACACCTGGTCGTCTGGCAATTTATCCGAAGGTGTCAATGACATCAACCAAAGTCCTCGTGCCTGACAACATGATCTACAAGGAGTGGGTGGAGCGGAGGAAGCGTAAGAAAATTGTGTTCCAAGATTTAATAGCCATCAACCCCGATTTGAAGGTCATAGATAATGGTGGAGATGTTATCGACGCTACTTGGAAGTCTTGGAAGGCAAGGCATAGATTCACATTGGCCTCATGGGATTTCCTTCTGACCCATCTACGACTCGAATTTTTCAAGCGTCGTCTCTACAACGATGCTTGGTTGAAACGGGCAAAAGACCTCGAGAAGCAATTTTCCAAGGTACCTTTCATGTTCACCAGGTTCATAAAGTTGAAATATGAACTTCCTAAACTGGAAGAAGGTGTACAAATTAGGGGGATTGATGTTGGCGCTCAAGCTCTGGTAGTAGCTCATCATATAAGTATCATTCCCAGGAGGTAAATTTAGCCTTGGTGGATTTGAGAGAAGCCCCGAGAGCCAAACCCTCTACAGATGAAAGTGCTATCAATCCTTTCTTGAGCTTCCTTGCTTTGAATTTGAAGCCGAAGATGACAACATCGAACATGTGGCTGTTTATCTTAAAGGGAAAAAACGACATCAAGGCTACAACAGCCTTTGTAGCCTTGAAGCTCAAGAATTTCGAGTGCGTGTTGTCTACCTATGTCCCAGGAAGAGCAGAGCTCTTAGACAATGTGACGAATCCACTAGTAGAAAAATGGTGTCCAAATCAACAAAAATTTAACATAAAAGTGTTGATTTCTTTTGTTAATTAGGACATGTTGACTCGGACAATGTTGAGCAAGAAGGTGTTGATTTGGATGTGACTTTCAACAACTTTTTGTTATTCTAGAACATAAAGGTGTACTTGCAGTTGTGTATTTCAACACCCTTATGTTAATAATTAACAAGAAGGTGTTGAAGGTAGTTGTTGATGACAACAACTTCTTCTAGCTTATGATCGAGACTTCCATGTAAACCATTTTTGCATTTTGGTTTACATAATGCTTTCCAAAGGGATTAAAAAAAAAATTTCAATTTCATTCCAACATCATCCTCGAATCAACTGAAAAGTTCTTTTCCATTTTGCATTTCAAGAAATTTCTAATTCACAATTTCGGAACTACTCAATCTCAACATGGCAAGACCATGTCAACAGAACTTGGTTTCTATCATTTAGGCATTCCTCTATCATAGAAAATCAAAGGACGTCAACAGCTCCAACTTTCGAACTATGAGTCCACATCGTTTGTACTCTTCAACAAGATGTAACGTCCCTTCTAAACACGAACAATTACATACTCACTCACTAAAGAACAGACTGCAATTAAGGAACATTTCACTTCGACTACAAAGACTTCCTGAATAAGCGAACCCATTCTAGTGCTCACTTTCAACAGTTACAGTTCTGATTCAGTATTGCCTCTTCAATACTGAAGCGCCCCACTTCTTCTCCTCAAACACATTGCCTGACTTCAATCTTCCTCTGCCTTCTTCCGTTGCTTGTGGACGTCCACGATTCCACACAGACATAAGAAGACTCTACTCACATACTGCAGGGCAGAAAATCTTCCACACTGACCTTGCCGCAGTTCTGACCGCCACGGCCATGGACGGAGTCCGATACACACTGCACACCCTTCCTTAATATAATTAGTAATACTCACATGCTATGACATTCACTTCTTCTTTCATGGAGTTCCTCACAGGAACATCTATGTTCCTATGCAGTCCTTGAACTCCTCCGAATGCACTTGCTTCCATTCCGTGCACTAATTAGATTTCGAAAACACATAGCAGGCACAGCTACCTTCGCCTTCCGAGCGCAATAATGACAATAACTACTCTGAACATAATCAGAATTTATTGGTTCTGTACGTCACCCACTGACGTCGTCCATTTCTTCCTGATTACGCTCTTCACACCTTCATAGTACAAAGAAACCGAGCCTTCACAGCAGTGCACTCTTTCTACCCGTTTTCACGAACAACCGAGCACTTATGCTTACTACTCCTCATTCCAGCGGGTACTAAATGAAGTCCTATTCATGAAGAATTTGCAACATTTCAAAATGATATATACCACACGCACTCCACATTCGATAGTTCTACTCTCCAAACACTATTACTACTCCACAAACGATGCATAGCATGAAACTGAAGTACATAAAATATTGCATAAATAAAATTAAGAGAAAATAACATGCACATTCCATTCATGTTTTCTATATGGCATTTTTTAATTTCTTAATGAATAAATAAGAAAGACATGACAGGAAAAACTCCAAAACAAGAGTCAGATGAAAGAAACTTGCCTTATTAGTCGGAATCTAAAGTGAAGACTCCGACATGAAAAACCTAGAGGTACATATTACATGCTGCAACTCGTCTGTGCATTCCTGTCATCCTCTTTCTACTCATTTCCAATAACTCCTTCTTCACGAAGTCTGCACATGGAAAAAAAGAGAAACTCCTGACGAACTACTTCCTCCTCATCACATTCTAATCTGTGACGTCTGCAGAATATGACGACGACCTGCACACATCCTCCATTACATCCTTCTGCATATGGCATTGGCAAAGAACGTAAGACTGCACTGTCAACGCTCTGCTGCCCCCGAGTACAGCAACCACAATATGCACACTTCATCGCCCCACAACACATGGCAAACACAAGTGTGCAACTGCATTCAAAAACAGAACTGAGGACGCGGCCTTCCATGCCTGCATGCCTCCTCCGCAGTAAGAATAACTTCTTACATTAACAATATGCATACTGGGAAATTGAATCGCATGGACTCAGCATTCTCTAATTGTTCTCTCCAAGCAAGTCTTTCTCGATTAACAAACCCTCGTACATCGTTCACGGAACAACTAACCATTTCTCTTAAAACTGACCATGAAAAATACACGAAACCATTGACTGAGTTCCTGCATACTGTTCCATCCCATCATCCTTCTCCAAAAAAAATTTGCCTTAACCAACTGAAATTTACAACATAAAGGAATTACACTGCAATCACCATTTCTGCCGAAGACCTGCATCACCGAAGAAAAGAACTAACACCTCATTGCTATGTACTTTCAAACATAATCGTTGCATACTGTTTGTGCACTATTCTATGTTCCACACATCGACAGAAAGCCACTAAAGAACTTCCCTCCTGCGCAAAGTCTGTAACTTGCCACGGACCCATACCATATTCCACTCAAAATAGGTCCCCGCCACTCTGTTCTCAAAGGACTGACGACTTCACTATATCCACTTTAGAGAATTACTGAAAACAAGAAACAAGTTACTCTTCAACTACATCCCTCAGTCCTTCGAAAATTCAGCCGTTGACAGACGAGTTCGACGAAGGGAACAAAGAAGTGTTTGACGAAGTTATGCCCGACTCGTCCTCACTTGTGCTGTCTGACTCTTCATCTCCTTCGAATTCCTCATGGAAGAGTTCTTCGAAGGTGCTATCCAGAAGAGCTTCCTCGCCGACTCCATCTGCAACATCATGTTGCCAAATGACTTCACCTCCTCCTTCACGTTCCACACCGTCAGCTTGCCACGAAAAAGGATCCCCGTGTCTGTTCATTGCATAGTAGGATGAGTCTCCCACACTCTCTCCCGAATCCATTTCGAAGCTTGCAGGTGTTTCCTCAGATTGTCACAATTGACAATGCTACGAAACCAAGAAAATGGAACTCAGGATATACTGGTTCAGGTACAAAAACGCAATGCATCTAGTTATGCAACTACCTCAAAGTCAAAAACAAACTTCCCCTAAGGTCCACGAACTTGATTCACTGAAGACATACGTTCTATTCACATCGAATACAAACTTCCATTCAAAAAAGAAAACAGCACCCACTCAATACATCTTCCAATTCATTCATAAGTTCAATGTAAACCGATGTCCACATATTCCTAAACTCACACGGGCTCATTCAAGTCCCCATAGTCAGCATGCCAAAGATCACTGAGGAAACAACAGAAGGCGTGCACTGTGTACCTCTTCAGCCAAAACCAAAGTGCTGAAACTCGATTCCAAAGAAGGACCCAATTTCTGACTCACAGAGTTGACAAGGCTCCAAAAACAGTCCTCAGTTCCTTTTAGTTGGAGTCGGCAACGTCAACACCGTTGGATTTAGGGCAACGGTCAATGGATCACGTTCCTCCCAAGAACTTGTTCCACAAGTCCACTCCATCCCTCCCAATTCAATGCATTATGATCTTCATCTTCATTTTCCAAGATTTGGAAGTACTATGATTTCACCTATCCAATGACTGCTGACATGAAACTAGGATGTCAAACTCAAAATCGTACAATTACACAATAACTTCAGGACATCATGTTCCGCATGTATTGACAACACATAATGACGCTCCCATGTACGAATGCACAAGAACATGAATGGTTACCAGCTTCAAGAACTCTCTTGACTTCCATGAACACTTAGAGAGCCCACTAAAAAAAATGCTGACATTTTCCTACAATTCCGACTACGACTGCCTTCCACTACACATTAGTAACACAAAAGACGATTACAACTGAATGTCCTCTGGACGCATGATTACCCACTACTGACACTTCTAAAGGAATGACGTGAAACAGTCCATGCATGTCTACATATAGTACACGAATAGCTGGTCATGAGTCTCTACGTTTTCTAGCAACCCCTGCTTCCTTAATCAGTGCTGGAGTGAGAAAAGGGTGCCTGCAACCACCTGCGCTCAAACTATGAACGCACTTCACGTAAAGACCATTAATTCAGAACTCCCTGATTATATGAGACTCCAAAAACAATTCAATTCAAGTGACTACAATGTAACAAACACAAACAACGTCCCCTACCATTATTAGAAGCACTTACCAGCAATAATCATACAGGACCTAATCGTGGTCACATTCCATCCTCTCCTAGCATTTCAGACCGGTCTACACTTCTGACAAACAGAATACATAAAAATTTCTAGAAAGACATAAGAAATTGACATGGAGCTGCTGTTTGACAGCCACCTATGACCCCTTGAAGCCAAAAACATGTAACACCGATTCCCTACATTCTTCTGCGCAAAGTAAAGAGAATTAATGCACCTACATCCGTATCCTCAATGACGTCGACCTCTTCATTTGAATCTTCAGCATTTCCTGGTAGAGCTACCTAGATCCGTAAAAGCCTCGCACACGTTTTCCAAGAGGCTCCAGGATTGCATCCACATGGTCTACCTTTTCAGAGCACAGGGCCACATATGGCAGCACGAGGAATGCTTTCTTCCCGGTTGACAAAATTCGTCTTACCATCAGCACTTCAGCCACTAAACTCTCCCCTGCACTTGTAGAGGCACAGTACCAATAATTCACGGTTTTATTAATCACAAATACTGGACAACATGGACACCTCGTAGTATGGAAAACAACGTGATTACTGGTTTATGTTCCCGACCGTGTCGACGTCCACCAAGCATGGACTGAGCATGGACTTGGTGGGACAACAATCAAACATATAAGAATACTTAGAGAACGAAGAGTACACACACGTAAATCAAAACTGAAAGTAGGCTCCCACCTTGTACTTACAGAAGCAGAGTGCCCATGGAGAAATAATTTATGGAAAATTGCATTTCCTTTTTCTTGTTTGCTCTATAATCGTTACCCACTACTGCAGGAGAATCGGTTGCAAGCTTGTAATTAGGTAGCTGCTCGTAAACATCTTCTAAAAAGTATGCTTTCACGGGATAGATCCGCCTTCTCGCCGATATGACAGGACAGTTACCGAAGTAAGTTCAAAATAAGTGGAAGCCCCGAGTTGCGGACCTGATTCGTAAGAGAAAGTCACACCAGACCAATCATTCATTTCCCGTGGGATACGATTTTGAGTAAAGAAACATCCTAAGAAAGCTAGTTGCAGCAAAAACAATAGGTTGGAAGAAATTCTCACTATGAGCGATTTTAATATTACAATGAGACCTAAGCTAGAATTCCGGATCCTAATTTACGAAGGTACAGAACATGAAACTCCATAAACATACATGAGTATAAGCTTCAAAGGGAAACCACTTTCGCATTTTCTTTCCAACAGATCCTTCAATATGACTAATAGAAAATCGCCCTGCAAACAAGCAACAGCAAAATCAATGAAGATGACTGCTTCACAGGTAAGTGTAATAACCAATATGTCCGGAATCAGGGATGTAATTGGTGATGACAGCACTCTCATATTATACACGCCTCCTTTCATGACAGTTTAGAAATTGTACCAAAACTGTGTGTTCATGGACCTCATCCACGATAATATGTGAAATTTCACTGAAATCTCTGTCACCCTATTGTACATTAGAAAGTAACACATCGAAATGATATAAGACACTTATTCATTGCTCCGATTTTGAGGTGGAGAATGACAGGTGCGAATAAAGAAACAGAATCCAATGACTAGGACAACGCTGAATTCAAGACAAACTTTAGAAGGGCCTGAATGGCTAAGAAGAACTGTAAAGTTCTAACCCTTCACGGCATCCATAAACAAGCACTGGCGTAAAATAAGAAGAGTACAACGGCAATCAAATTAGGATAACCAGCAGATGTGGTTTGAAAATGGAAGCAGCCCAAAGAAATCACAGCTAGTCGTTGGAGTAGAATACCAGTCGTGCAGAACATGCACTTGGTCCCTTGATGCGTTCAGCAAGCCAAGATAGAAATCAAACTTTCTTAGCATTGAACTACACGATTTATTGTCGCACAACACAACTACTTGATCACCATCAATGGATTCCTGCAATAGACATAGACCTCCACTTCTTTAAACGCAGAACTCTCATAATAGAGTCCTACAGTACCGCTTTTCAATGAGGCAACTAGAGAGGATTTAAATGTTGCGTGTTATATTACATAGTGTTGCCTGCGTTCATGAAACTAGACTTCTTCAAACACTCAGAGTTGGCTTCTAGTACACTCATGAAGCTCAATCCACATCAAGAGAACCTGTCCTTGGTAGCAATGGACCCTCTAAACAGTTGGTTGCTAACAGCTAAGACGTCCAACATTTATTTCTGGCTTTCATAGTGCCGCGAGGAAAACATGAATCTGATCTAAGAGGAACAGATGGTTTAGTGTTACAATACAAGAAGAGTCAAATCAATAACAATTAGATCTTAATATCAAAAGAAGCATTACCAGGCTGCATCGAGGCAAACTTGATATCCAATGAGAGATTTGCTATTGCCAGGAGGTGGATCACACCGTTCCACAATCACCCTTTCAGCAACTGAAATCGCCTGACCAACACCAAACATTTCTTATGTAAGGGGGGCAACGAAGTACAGTACGGCAACGAAATACGTTCCTTTACTAGAATGGTTACAATAAAACCAATAAAATTGCAAATATTTGAAAAACTAATCATTATTGCTTTAAAGGTGGTAGAGGCAGAGGTCACTGTAATTGCGTCCTGTCAACTCACAACATCCTTTGTTACACACATGTGAGAATAGCTGAAGTCGGCATGAGACAAGGAAACTTCCAGCAATTAGTCGTGGTTGAGTGCACACAATGTTCAAGACGCCACCACGTCTGTCGAAAATCATTTCGTCCAGTATGAATTTTAGCACCTGTTCAAAATACCCTCGCATCAGCATGGCACAGAACCGAACGTTAACATCAAAATTTGTATACTAAGAATTAATATACCTGGGTTGTCTTGCCACACCCTGATTCACCACCGACCACAACAACGTCGTTGTCTCTCACTTTCGCGAGTACGTAACTTTTGACATCAGCCATTGGCAAGCTCGCTCTGGATTTCAGCATATCCTGTTGAAATAACAGATACAATCAATCAATATATATCATGGATGCACTAGGAAAACATGGAGGTACTTAAGAAGCAGATTCTATATTGTTTCTCTAAAACATTAAAAAGTATTCCATAGCATCCCAGCACGAAGAGCCATGGAAAGATTGTAAGACAAGGGGGTTCTCAACAAAGGAGATAACTTTCAAGGAGATTAAATACCTGATATTCCCGGGACTTCAACTTTTGGTCTCCTCCTCGTAGAAGACGAATGCTTTCAGAGTCTTCCCTCGACTTACGCTCTATGCAACCAAACAAGGCCAAGGAATTCAAAGACTACATATAGAACATGCAACCCAACACAGTGTTCAAACCATGACAAGTTAAAAGCCTGTGCGCGCTTAAAGAACCAAAAAAGGTGCCAAAACTAACATTGGATTCAGTACTCTTCTACACAAGCATGAAAGCATGGACAAATCATTGATAATGCTTCAAGTTGACTCGATTTGATACCATCATAAAGCTGAAGCGAAAATTACCATCATTTCTTAATTCCTTGCGCTCTGAGTTCTCCTCCTCTGTTGGCTCAATGTTTGCACTGGAGAGTCATCCACCTTACTCTCCACAGATGTAGAAGCGTCATTGGCTTTGCCAGTGTTTACCAAAGACTCAACAAATGCAATTCTCTTCCCAACTTGCTCCTTTACATCTTGAGTTTTTGCATTTTCACCTTTCACAGGTCAAGAATAAGTTAGTACGGAATTAGACGACTAGAAGACGTGCAAGGAATGAATGCAGTATGGTACAATCATGACTCTGAAAACCTCAATTTCCTGAGGGCAAATCTACGGTATAAAAAAAATCCGAGATGGGTAACATACGACTTTGTCTGAAAAGAGAGCAGGAAGAGGACTTCATCGACAACAACCTTCAGCAATCCAATGCATGCACCCGGTACGATAGGGCTCTGGCAAGTTGCGATACAGAGGCAACTCAGGAAATAGCCAGAATAATGCCCTAGTGGCGACTGCGTTCTGTGCTTCCTGTAATTAGAACTATGTTATGTAATGCCCTCAGAACCTTAAATAAAAATGACAATAAGTTGGAAACTGAAGCTCATCTAAGTAAACCAGCTATAGCAAAACGAGTGCATTAGTCATAATTCAGACACGTAGCCGTAAGAAAGATACCGCAATAGAATTGAAACGATCTTCTTCCTCGGGTAGCCTAATAGTGACAGGTCCTCCCACGACTTTGTTCTTCTTGCTACCTCTAGTGGTTTGAACAATGGTGATTGAGTAGCAGAGTTTTGAATATTGTCCTGGAAATTTCTCGTCTTCGGGAGAAGGCCACCCATTTCTTTGGCATTGCTCCTGCAACACTGCCTTTGGTAGCCTCCGGTGCTCTCCCTGTCACAAATGACAAAACATTTCTGTCACATGTGCAATGACAAGATCCATGAAGACATGTGAGAAAGAAGGTCCTTGTATAAACCTTGTAGACTTAAAGAAGCTGTGATTAGAACCTGAGGAGTAGATTTGATTCCTTTCTTAGTTGCTGCGACTTTCTTATTAGTTGGTGCGTCACCATAACTTCCCCATGTAGTGATTTTCTCTCGCTTCTACATCTGCACCACACTTTGGGACAAACTCTAATCCGACGCTCCGTCTTCATCAAGCATCCCGAAAAGCACTACACCTTCGTCGACCAGCTCACAGACACTCTCTTTGTCATCTGATAGTGTGATGCTAGCCTTTTCAGGAGTTCGTTCAACCGCTTCGCTCTCAGCACCACTTCCTTGAAGTTCATCTATACATACAGAAACAAACAAGTTACACATGAAGCCAACATCAATGTGATTTGAAGTATCATCCGAGTGACAACTCGCGAAAAATTTCTGCAGCATACCATTGTCCACAAAGTTCTTCGCGGGGCCATCTTTGAGAGACAGCTCTTCGATCTGATTTTCGTCATGAGACATTCCAAATGGGCTTGCTTCAGGAAGTTCCCATGATGCAGGAACATTCTGATTGCGAGACACCGCAGCATCTGCATAGCTTCGCACTTGTGAGTGCGCAGGGATATCGTAATCTTTTTCTGATAAACCTCCAGATAACACCAAGGTCTGTCACTCGCAGCACAGATACTCAAAAAAAAAATTCCAAATCAAAGACCAAGATACTGAACACAAAAATGTCATTAGCCTGGCTTAAACTAAAGAATTCAAATCAATCTAAATTAGAATCGAAACATTGACTGTACAAAGGACACAACATCAACCAATAAGGTGTACAGGTGAGGGTGAAATGGATGTTAGACAACATAGCCAATAGTAGATAGACGAGATGCCAACTTAGTACAACGCTGTTCTCCACAGTACCGGTATCACAATCAAGATATATCCCGAACGACTTTGGCTACTAAACTCTCTTCAAAAGTGAGAACAGACCTAAGGATGTGAACTAGGATTTTAGCTCACGAATAAGGTGGCCTCCACCTGCCTGACTGTCTTTGCTTCCTCTCGCTTTTGCATCCGCAGCTGCTTGCTTTGCAGCTTGGTATTTTCTCACAAGAGCTTTGGCCCTTCCTTCTGGTTCAGCAGCCTGCAAAGCAGGCCACTGTCCTACAAAAGTTTAATCATCTATCAAACTTCGTCAATCGTTACAGAATGTATCTATTGCATCTTCATGCCAGAGTCGAAGAACCATTATGGAGCAAACCAAGAGAACATCCTCTCTCTGGAAGAATGATACACGCATCCAAGAATCTTAAGTGCATCGATACGGAATCTGTTGAAGATGTCATAATTAGCTCTGACAACGACTTCTATACATTTTAAGCCTGTTGTAGCTTGTGTCGATCTTGCTCACCAGGGAGTCCCCATACCTCATCAAGAAACCATTAGTTTTGGATGGAAATTACCAAGGTGGATCAATATATCTTATCTCTACAATACGATCACAAGTGGGCACACTACAACCACAATAGTTCAAGACTACTGTAACGATAAAATTACATGCATAGAGGGTCAAGATTTAAAAGACAAATTATGCATCCAAAGTACCTCCCAATTCGAATCATCCTCAGAATCCTCCTCCAACTCTTCCTCCTCAAAGTCCTGCAATGCCAATCTCAAATCAGAGGAAGAAATATATTCACCACAAATGAACAGTCCGACAATCAATAATACAATCCACAAATGACTGTAAATCTGGAAAGACAGAGAAAGAATACCTCAGCTCGTTGGGCCATGTACCGCTTGATCCAGTCTGCTGGCTCTGCTTTCACCTCACTCCCACATTTTTTAGGTTTTCGGACGTTCACAATTAAAGGCACATCCTTCGAACTTTCAACTTTCCTATCAACGTAGGTCCAGTTGGGTCTCGCAACAACCAGCACTTGAGCTTGTCCACCTAGAAACAACGGCATGACCATTTCATGCATCGCTACAAATGGGCATGCGATGCAACAGTACAGAATTCGAACAGAGGACGCCATTCAGCAAAACTAAAACTCCCGATCATGAGCTGTTGAATACCTAGAAACAGCTAATGATCGCATGAAAGTGAACATAGGGAAATACCTTCCGGGTTTGCGACTTGAAAACTGCTGCTGGTTTCAGACGGCAGCTCATTGGGGAACAAGTTTAAGCACAGCCAGTCAAGAGCAACCTCTAAAGTTGCACCACCCTAATGTTACATGAAACAAAATTTTAGTAAATCGAATGATCGAAGCTCCTTGGTACCTTGGAGACATAGAGAGAACTGCATGAAAACTCCGATGCAAGAAAATGCAGGGCACCAATCACCTACATGCTTGACATCTCAACAGAAAGTGGCAAGCAAATTTTTAAATAAGTTCGTCCACTTCTATGGTTTCCAATAATCTGATCTTTCATTAATGAAATTTCTATGGTTCTGTTCTAAATCCTAATTCTTCAAAAAGACATCACCAGCACAATTTTTATAACATGCACAGTCGCCATATTTTGAAACCAATGTCACCAACAGCGAATGTTTCGTATACAACAATCGCAAATCACACAGAAAGTGGCAAGCAAATCTTCCAAGCACTGTTGATTTGTCCGTATTTTTGGTTTACAGTCGACATTCCTATGTTTCTATTCCAAACCCCAACTTCAAAATAAACTAGGAGCACAAACATAATAAAAAAACATGAATCAACTCTTCCTATGAATTTCACCTATTTGACCAGCATCGAATCCTTCATGAAGAATGCTCCACACACAACAATTAGAAATGGCAATTGATAGGATTGAGTATCAAGGGAATCTTCGAAAGCGTAGTTTCACATTGCGAACTCGTGAATCAATTAGCAATGACCTGATCATACATGTTCTTAAGAACCTTCACAACCTGTATCTTCTGCCTTTCGGTGAGCGATTCCTCGGGTAGTTGTGCCTGATTACCACCTCCTGAATTCAACAGCAATCTATGCAACCGAACCTCATTCTCGGACGACAAGTTCACCCTTGCGGCTCCTCGACTGGCACCTTGGTTCGCAGCAGTTGCAGCTTTCGCGCCTTTGCTGGATTCAACTGCCTTGCTAGTGTTTTTCGCCTTCGCTTTCTTCGGAGGCATCTTGTCCAGTCCTTGATCAACTCTCACCTCACGAACATTCTCTAAAACCCTAAAACCCAACTCGTGCGAGTTCCATACACTCACGATTGCAATCATAATCATCTGCACTCCAATCTTCCTATAACCGGCAATAACCTACCAACCGAGCAAGCTCTCTACAAATGTTGTAGCAAATTCGAGAAGAAATGGGAATGGTATTCAAAAATGCGAATGGTATCCATATAAACCTGTCACTTGCTACAGGGAAGATAGGGAAGCACAGGGAAAATGGCATTCTTTCCACGTACTTGAATTCTGGAAATGAAGTTCACCTCAACATTTGTAATATATTAAGGGATCAGAACATTCCTTTTCACTCCATGAACTTTATGACAAGTACCGTCACCACCCAGGTGAATTCATGCACAGTTTGTCTACACTCGCAGAGTAAAGACGTCTATGAGGTCACTGCTACATTTTGGAACAATTTCAGGTTGCCGACGCCGACTACTTCGAAAAACACATGTTCCCTCAGTGACAAGACGTACCCCGAATTACAACTCACACATCCTCCTCTGCTTATACTAAATACAACATCATATTTCAAAATGTCAACGCATCAAGCTAAAAAGAAAGGCAACTCTGTACTCCGGCTATGTATTAAACTGAAACAAAAAACAGCAGTGGACTTCGCATCAGGCAAAACTGAGTTGCAGTCACTTAATATCACGTTTACTCATCTACCTCATCACATATGAACTGACCTGTGCTTAGAGACCATCGGGAACTAAATTATACAAGCTCCATTTCAAAACAATATGGGAAAACAACTCTTTCAATCAGGAAACCTTCATCTGCAACCACCACTGATATTCAAACATTATGTTTAAATAATGGCAGTAATTGAATTCAAGGACCGAACCAAGCAGGAGACCTACCTCTGCACACTTCATGTTAGTGAATTCTAATGACCATGAATAGCATCTGTAAACAACATTTTCACACATGCACGTGCCATTTGTACATGACGTCTTCCACCATCTCTTCCTACCTGCAAATTCTTCTACGAAGATTGAAGAAAACCACCGTCACACAGTACAATTGACTAGCCCTGGGTTCTAACAGAAGTCCGACTAAAATATGAAATTCAAAACAACTTGTACCCTAATGTTTATTGACTGGTTACATAATCCAAAGCAATGGTTCAACATGAGAAAGTGCTACTCCATGCCCTTATGATATGAACAAGCCTTGCTACATTCCTGACCACAACTACGCTAAGGCACATTATGTTCACTGCTTTCAAGTGGTGAATGTCTACTGCAACGCAGAACATTAGGAAACCACGTAGGCAATGCTGTCCAACAGTTTCTCTATAAACGACGACAAAACATACTTTAGAGACACTTCACTCACATCCGTAAGACTTTCATAAAACTATATACAAATGCATACAACCAAATGAACCAGAGACTGTGATGATCCCACTTGCTTGACTCCTCAAAAAAGACATTCATGAGTGATGACGGCCCTTGCTTTAACGTCTCTCAGCGATTTCCCATACGCATGGTCGTCGACAAATGCTTCAGTGCAGTAAGCGACCTGTAAGGTAATATTTATCGATTTCTAGTAAACATGTAAAGCTTAACAATAAATTCAATGAAATGAAAGTGGCCTTCGCAAATTCAAAATGGCAAACGGACGGATCACATGCAAGCAATTTGATTTCCAACTCATTTCAATTGTGCTTTTATTTTCCTATACCTGAAATTCTTTTCAGTACTTTTTGGGGCTCCATTCTCTACGAGATTTCTCCTGACTCATGCATGAGGACTTCCCCTAGTAACCCCTCAGTCTCTCCAACTCAGCTTCCAAGCGGGCAATTTGTTCATCCTTCGTATATTTCCGTGTCCCGTTCTGACCTTCGGATCCACATATTAGTTGTCGTCCTTCCGGGATAAGATCGGTCTGCTCACAGTTGCCACCAACTGAGGCCTCTTTACTTTTAAGTGCCTACGTACCATTCATAAAATGACAAGAACTTCAATTCATTACATACACATAGAAAGAATAAATACCAAATGTCTCCATGGTCTATGCAAAAAGCGCAGCATTCAAAAGAAGGTATTCCCTACAGTACTGCAGAACACAGTATATGATGCACCACCTAGTGCGACATGATCTTGTGGAACATCAACTTCATCATAACATCAATGTTGAAAACAAAGCAATCACACTTGATTCGCTTTCAAAGTGAGGGACATGAATCTGTATTTTCCAATAGTCCTCGCTAGGCGCGTTCCATGACAACCCTGTCAGAAAATGATGTAGACTACGAAGTACGAACTTCATGAGACAGGTGACAAATATTTCACATTTGCATTACTGTCAGTATGGTGGACATATTTGAAAAAAAAAAGGCAGAGTAGCAACTTCACTGCATACCTAAGAAGACACATTTCTTGATGACTCCTGCATCCTGGAATCCTCATCGTAACTATGATATCCACGAAATTCAGTACTTCGTAACTCCTGCCTCCTTTTCACCTTGTCCATGACTTCCTCAACTACTTCATGGCGATTTTGACTGCGCTCTAATGACTTACCCTCCTTACATTTCCCGTAATCTTTATCACGTTCCATTTCCTCCCCAACTTCATGCGGATCAGGTGACTTGCCAAACATTTCACGAAGACGTTCTCGAATTCCCTCTTCACCTGACACACCCGTCCTTCCTAATGTTCTTCGACATGAATTGGCGAAGCGACCATGTTCCGATCTCCTCTCCCTCTGTTTACTTGCCGCAAGCAATTCCAGGCGCTTCCATATTTTTCCATCCATTTGTGGTGGGCAACTGCCGCCCATGCTGATCAAAGAAATGATGTCCATCCTCCTTCTTGTCACAGCTTTCCCCATCAAGCCCCTCAAATAATCCTCATTCAAATCTCCAGAGTATTCGAAGTTCTCATTGAGACGGTCTTTGAATATGCAAATGTCTCCATGTGCTTGTCTCCTAATGTCGGTGCATGATGGATCTAGCCACTTCGCTAACTTGTTGATTTGTCCGACCCACGCAGGTATGCCGGGTCTGTATGGTATTCCTTCACTGTTAAGGGTCAGATGAAACGGTTTCTTCCCTTCTGATTGGCGCTGGATTTTCTGAGATTCACGGAAAGATTGCTTATGTCTTTGTCTTCTTCTGTCATCTGACAAAGACAGGATGTGCATGTCTTCGTTCATTTCAGAGCCACGTGCATTGTAATCGGCCTTTGTAGGTTCAGTAGGGCCACGTAAAGATGAAGTACTGCGAGATTTGTCCACTGGGAAAATTGGTCTCCCATTCTCTCTCTCTAAGCTGCCACAGGGCGAAGCAGACCTCCTGTATCGGTGGCTGTTGAAGGTGGACGAGGAATCCTTGTTGCGCCGATTACCACGGTCCTCAGTTTCTTCGAAACTCTTGGCACCTGAACCTGTGGTCAACCAACGAACTGCAAGTCATACCTCACTTTCTACCGTCATTTCAAATTCTCACTGTACTGGAATTACTACTTCATGAATTAATGGAGATCACTCTGCCCATTAACAGAGACCACTTCCAGATGTCTCCATAAATGAAAACGGCTGCTTACAGGACATGTTCAATCCATGAATACGACTTTGTACCGCACTATTGCAGTGGTGAATACTTCTACAGTAATAGCGTCCAATCAATAGACAGGATACCTCACAACTGCTCCTTTCGGATAATCCATTTCAAGTACACTTCCTCCACCTCGCTCTAACCTTCTTCACTGTTGTACCTTATTTACAATTGTTCTTCCAAATTTATAGTCATGTTTCCCGTAGGCAACATGTTATTCTCACGAAAATTCATTGAAAGTCATATTGACCTACAATGATAGAAGTCCAACTACTGTCGAACGTGGCACGGACTACTTCCTCACTATCAATAAAATGGATGTAGGGAACTGTTTATACCCACTTCAATTGACGCAATTCACTTGACACATGGGATGACCTGCACTTGCTTATTAATTCACACTCACTTGGAGTTTCTCTTGGAGATAGTGGATTTCTGGACTTTTCCAACTGAAACTGTTGTGGGTTCCGTGTCGTCAGATGTACTCTCTGTCCAAGTGCTGGGCTCCTTGATGGACTGCGTCGTCGACTATTACTTGGCATGCCTTCATCTGTGGACGGTGCATGACCCATTCGACTTCCAGACATTGGGTCATATGACCATTGATGGGGTAATCGACGTACTTCTGTAGGACTGCCTCGTTCACGTGAGTGACTCCTTCGACGATGCTGTCATCACAATTAGAACTTCTGATTAGTGTGAGCATTCATGAAATTCCGTTAGAAATTAGAAAAATTAAAGCACTAAACCGTCATGGTAGTCGTCCTATTCCAGACCTGATTCCTTTGAATTTCATTGACAGAACGATGAAACACAAGAAATGTGTACATGACAAGTTGAAAGCACATGCACACTGAATTTCACAATACACGAAAACGGTCTCAGCTGTTACCAATTCAAATTCATAGTTCTCTTAATCCATGAAGCATCAAACACTATGCCTCAGCAGAAATGAACATGCGGTTTAGGCATATTCATGTAAACCTCCCTTTTGGTCTCGAAATGCTTCTGTCATGCGTTTGAAATACTATGAAAGTACACAACCGAGGTAAGACTGAAGTTTATACATACCCTATTGTCACGATATGCGGCTGGTGATGGACTTCGTGAATTCCATGTCGGACCCGAAGGCAGGGTTGACGAATTGCAACGTCCAGGGCAAAATTACGTCCAAAATCCGGACGTCCGGACGTCCAGATGTCCGGACGCAGTGGACGCAGTGGACGTAGTCCTCGGCGACCAACGGACGGCATCCGTCGGAAGTAGACGTGCGGACGGGGGGTCGGGGACTGCGGACGGGGGGTCGGGGAGTGCGAACGGGGGATCGGGGACTGCGGACGGGAGGTCGGATGGTGCCGTCCGCTGCTCCGTCCGTAGTCCGACCGACCACCCGTCCGCCTTCTGTCTTACTGAAAGGCCGTCCGCATGGCTGTCCGGTCGCCCGTCTGCTGGACGTATGTCAAAAAAAATTTCAAATGTCACAGGACGTCCGAGGGGTAGCGTCTACGTCCCATGGACGTCCGAACGTCCCGTCATCCCTGCCCGAAGGCAGACGCACTTGTTGATCTTCCCTAGCCACGCTTTTGTCTTTCCGCATGCATTCATCAACGACGTCTGTTGCACTTGTACGATATGTAGCCTTCGCAGTCGGAAATTGGGATTGAGAATTCCGTTCATTCACTTGAAGCCCTTCACGAAAACTTTGGTTCGAAACCAATGGGTCCTCATGCGCGTCTCCAACTTGTCCGATACATTCGTCTCCTGCACGAAAGCCTCTTGGCCGGGAGCCTGTCGTTTAGAAAACAAGGAACAGAAATAAATTTTTCTTTCTTCACAAAGCAATGGTCACAGAAGAGAATGCTTTCTCGATTTAATGGATTCAGCTACAAAAACATATATTTCAATGAATCATTCCATGCATCTTCAGCTAAAAACAGTCTCTTCCCAGTCATCATTGGAAAGCAGAGGGGGATAATTATATTCTTTACTACTTCAAATTCTAATGCTACCCTACTAATACTAGAATATGCATTCTTACTTGACAAGTGTACCTCAAAGTGAACCAACTCACGACAACTCATTCATTTTGATACCTTCATTAGAAGATGGAAAGTCATGAGTCGGGTCTTGGTTCTCAGGCTGCTCTGGTAATCCTTTTCCAGAGTCAATTCCTACTGTCTACTGCACAAGGGTAGTGTTCGCCCCGTCTCCTACAATTCTTGTTTGACGTCCACATTTCATTGCATCTTCGTCCCTTTTTCGACTGAGTTCTTGTGCATTAGCTACACAGCTTTGCAAATTTCCGAATATGGCCTCCACAACAGCAGGAGATACCTTTTTCCTCCCTCTCTTCGTGAGCTGTATCCCCGAATCCTTCTTTGAAATCTTCTTAGAACCGAGGAGCTTCATACGACTACTTTCACTTCTTTCTACTTCGTCTCTTTGCTTTCTTTCGGATAATTTCTGGCTCCCTCTTGTGCACCTTTTTGTTCCACGTTCTCCCTTGTCATTTGCCAGAGGACTTTCTGGAATGACTTCATGATCTTGAGATGCGTCCATTATGGTGGCCTACAGAACATTGAAATTGTTAGAAAAGTAGTGAGCAAAGCAGTACTAAAAACATGTTCACCTCAATATACAATAACAAATGCATAGTAGCATTACTGCTTCTAATGAATTTCAGAATTCGTAATAAATAAATTTATTTCTTCCCTAGTCAGTCGAATGTGGTACTTCCAACTTTTTTCGACACATAATGTCGCAACACCAAGTACTAATACATAGTTCTCAGATCAAAGTAAATAGCATGGCATTCCAGGAGATGGAACCTCTTATTCTCTCCGTCAAGAAGACAATCATGAATCGGAAGTGCAAATAAGCTGATTTCTATTAATGTATCAGGAAGTCCAACTCCATACGTGCAGTGATATGTACTGAGCCTTTTCGGAAGGAGTTCATTCCAATGCTGTGGGGCAAAGGTCAAAGGAGACGGAATCAATTTCAGAAACATGAATTTCCACACAAGAAAATGTGCATATGCATATTTTCGTTCTCCTCTTTCCACATCTCAAGACGAACACTTCATGAAGCTCAGACATTAACAATGAAGTATTACTAATTCAGCGCCTGTATTGACTTCTACACCACATCAAATACTCTTTCCTATTTAATGTCTACGCTATCGAAGCACAAGCAAAGAGATTCCTATATACTAAATTTATGTGTATCCTAACAGTACCTTCCACTCACATTCGCAATGCCATGTGGCTGTAAGAGGGCAAGTGAAGAAGACATAGACAAATGTGTCTTTGTCTGCACAATGATGACACCCACGACGGACATCCTATTCATGTGAACACAAACTGGACACACAATATTCAGGTATTTTCATCATCAGTACATCACTACTTCTCGAAAACAGAAATCACAACAGGAAACCCATGATGAAATAAACTAGGATAGCACGGTCATTCTATAAGACTGAACATGACGGAAGTTCCTTTCGTCAATCACATATTTCTAGCTCTGTACAAAGTCCGAAATTGGGAATAAAAAAAGAGTAAATCATTCCCGCATTAAATACTTAATGCGGTATCTGAAATCCTAGCAATGATTCAACAGAAGCTGCCAAAACGAAAGGGAACTCTTAAAAGGCAGAGAGCAACAACAATATTGATACTGTTCCGAGGTTTACACATTTTGAAAATCATTAGCACTCGAAAAACAGTATTCCTGAAATTAGACTACGTCTACATAAGTAATCAAATTTCAGGAGGACTTCATGAACTGAATAATCAAGCAAGATTCGAGAACCCGGTTAATATTATAATTGGAACGGTGGAAGACTACACTAGTACACGAACAAGTACATGTCGGTGAAGAACTTCAGAGGACTTGAATGTACGCAGGACTCCCAATTCCTATAGTCTACTCTAAGTATAAGATGGTACAACTTCCTTATTTTAAAATCTCAAACGACTGCAGAGCAATTGTTTTCAGCAGTTCTGAATTAGAATTGTACAATATTGTGTACTTTCTAAAAGTCGTTCACTGTTAACTTCCCACTGTGAAATTCTGAAGAAAGGAATGGCAGCGACAGACGTTGTGAAGGCTTCAATCAATACTAAAACCTCTTTAGGAAAGAAAAGAAAATTTGTGATAGTAAAGAAGGTATTCGCTCTTTCTGTCATGAATTAAATTTTTTTATTAACAAATGTAGACCACTGAAGACGATGAACTTAAACGGAGCTGACAAAGAGTACTCTTGACAATGGTAATCGGGATTGAAATTTCGACGCACTAGAGACGATACCATTCTTCATGCAACTCCTGCTGCATCTTCTCTGGAAACTTGAGCGCCAAGGAAGAATTACATGAGAAGGCCAACTTCCTTTTTTTTAAGCGGGCCTTGCCTTCGCGCTTGGGCTGTATTTCTCCGATTTCTGTTCTTTATCCGACTGTCACAAGTGCGTCTAAGAGTCCTCTCCTCCTCTGTTGCTGTGTCACTCTCCTCTTCCGGTTGTAAATACTCGAATGAACTAGTGCTCCCAGAATCGCTGTGCGAATGGTTGTTGTGGAAGTCAGAGTCTGTGCAACTGATGTGGTCAGTGGACTCCATTTGCAGAACATTCTCCACACATTTCTCTGACTGTTTCTCGCATCGACAGAATTCGACCTCTGAGTCACTGGAAAGTATCACAAAGGGCTCTGGTAACGGTGAGGGAAAACCTCGAAGTAGACTGCGTTCATCAGAGGTACCTCGGTTTCCGAGGTTTTTGTCGTTTTTGTGAATGTCGCCGCTTGAGTTTTCATTTGGATCCTCATTTGATCCTATGTCTTGCGCCGTTAACAAAGTTGGAAGTACCGCAGTCCACGAATCCAGCTGCGCGTCACTGACGTCATTTCCTTGAGTTCCATTCTTTCTGCGCAGTAAAAATAGTTTCAGAGTTAAAAGCGGAGGGAACTATGAAACGCGCTTACGTTCTTTCCCTCCCCTGTAGTTCCTCACCGTAAAGAGCATCTCTGTGAAATTCTCTTCCTCTTAAAGAGTTCAGTGCACACTGAATCGTGAGGGTGACCTTCGAAGACAGTAACCCCAGCCGAATGTAGAGAAACATCAAACAAGAACGGTAACAGAGAAATTACGAAGCTCAGAGTAGTGCAATGCAGTTTTTGATTTGCACCAAACTAATAGACTTCGATTATAGATGAAACTCAATTCATCCGGTAGGGTAAAATTAGGGTTCTTGAAGGTCAAGGCACAGAGGTCGAGAAACAGAAGGCGCTCCTTTTTTCCCCCTGAATGTGCACGTAAATGCCGTCTTCTTCAAGCGGTTCAACATGCCGCGCGTAATGAGCAGTGGCAACTTGCAGGTGCGCCTCCCTCCTTGAAACACACGTTCTTCTGGCATTTAATTTTGCGCAGACTTTCATCATTCTAACAAAAACGACGTATGGTAGAGAAGCAGGTGTGCAGAGAGAAATACTAAAATTATCGTGAATGAAATTGACTTCCTAGATTGCGACCGACAAAGTTTCTAATACGCCAACCTCTATTTCAGGAAATAGTATTGCTGCCTTCTATTATGAAACGCGTCACTGCTCACTTTGGATGTCACTCTTCCCCTACGGAGGACACGTCCAAGACGGGAGTAATGCGTGAAGAGGCGGCTGCGAAATATCACAGGTAAGTTGACATAACTAACTCACTACACCAAACCTACTCCTGGACAAACAGAGTTGACCAGGTTTTGCATAAAACGGATCTCCAAAAATTGGAGGTTCGCTTGCATTGGCAATACTCACATTGACCGCCGCTGCTGTCTCGTCGCCTGGAAGACGTTGCCCTTGCCCTTTACCATTCTGGAAGGCCGTTCTTAGGAGGAACTTGGAAGTTTGCTATTGATGAGTATTCGTATGCATAGGCAGTCCTCAAAAAGCGAGGTTCCGTGCTACACAAGTGAGGGACTGCAAATCGAGAAAGCAACTGGGAACTTCAGTATTGTGAGCTTCTCACCGCTGCCGTCAACACTCCGTCTCCCTGAAGCGTGACACAGGGATACTGAATGTGCAGGTCAGAATGTGAAGTATTGCACAATTGATGCTTTCAATTGAATTGGGAGTTCTTTCTTTTATTCGCTTCGTTTATAGTAGTCTACATCAGTCGATGTTTTGTATTCAATTAATGTGTTCTTTGGAGATTCATTAACTGCAATTTAAGTTGACAGTGACAGCTTAAGAACATGAAGTGAATGCTACAGAAATGCAAAGTAATGAATGGAAGTCTAATATTTCTTTGTGGAAAACGCTACTGTCATCCTATTGTTCCGTCATGCAAGAAGGAAATAAACGGTGTAACAGAATTCTAGTTATTCAAGAGGAATGACTGCTCTGAGGTTCTGAGTTTTTTTAGATGTTCGCATATTCATGCTCTCTTGAGGGAGAGTTCCATTCCATGGAAGTTTCTTCACTGTTGGCGTTCATAAGTTTTTGAAATATTCACTGTTGGCGTTCATATGTTTTACTCTTTCTTTTTTCGAAATATTCTGCACATGAAATCCCTGTAGAAGTGGAAAGCAGTCAAAGTACTCCATTCAAAATTAATTCGTATGTAGAACTTTTAGTAAATTTTAGGTAGGGCAACCACCTGCGGAGAGGTAAGTTACAACAAATGATATTCGGTCATCTCTCTTAGTTTCCTTGTAAGTATGCGCTCGTAAATCTTTGGTGAAGAGCGGCCTGCAATTCCGAGAGTGCATGTTGGTGAGCTTCAAGGAATGTGAAGTATTTGCCAGAATGAAATCCAGTCTTGAGAAATATTTGCGTCTTCATCATCTGCTTTCATAAACTCTTTTTTGGAACATGGTAGTTCACCTTCGCTAAGTTTGCTGTGGTTTTCCTCAATATGCAGGTAGGTGCACTTCAGTTTCTTCTATCTCGTCCTTCAGCAATTCCAAAGTTTTTGTTTAGGCTACCTGTATAGCAATGTACAGCGAATCAATAGGTACTAAGACAGTCTCAAGGCATGGACGGTGTATGCTCCTGTTCAGATTGTGTGCTTAGAGCTGGTATTTTTGGGAAACACTGTAAGTGTACTTTGCGGACTAAACGAGCTTTATCACTTGCGGATGCAATTAGAGGGAGAGCTAGGAAATGCAGGTGCAATTCAAAGAGAGTATTGCCACTGTCCTTGTGTTTAAAAAAGAAAGTAAAGTTGGCAAACAATTCAAATTTTTGTGAACCTGAAGAATCACAAGACGGAGAGGTCGAGGGATTATTAGAAGGATCTTGATTCCAATGTGCTGCTGGAGGTCATAATAGTTGAAGTGGCTATTGCAGGTACTGATCAATGATCATCTTCTCGGCCTTCCCACAGTGCTTTGGAGGACTTCTGTATGTGGTATAGAAGAGTTGCATTCGATAGTTAGTAGGCTTTAGGATTCCTTCTAACAGTGACCGCATTTTTTCCCAATCGGAATGTTCCTAGGTCAAAATTGTCTATCTATTTCTTACAGTTGTACTTCTATAATATCAGAGGTCAGTAATGTAGAAGCTGATGTTTTTTTTGGCTTTCCTAGTCCAACCGAATTCCTTTAGAATCCTGAATTGTTGAGTTGTATGATTGGTATTATGAGTTCATCACTGTTTTCGATACTTTTGAATGTGCATGTTGAATCGGCGCGTGCATTTATAGAGGACAACATTCTCAGTGCAAACTCGAAGAGTACGATCGTGGCACCGTGTAAGTTCCGCAAGTAAGATTACGCCTCTCTGTTTTCACTGGAATAAAGGAGAGAACTATTAGGTAATCGACTTGACACCAACAAGCAATACCACATCGTTCATGGTCTCTGAACTTATATTTTCTGTTTTCCAAAGAATTGAATTTCAGATATCCAGGAGTTCGAATTATCGAAAACTTCATGAGATGTATTATGTCGTTGGATCATGTGAAAGTAGAAAAACTGTATAATCACGAAGGAGTTTGAGAAACTTAGAAGGCATTCCCAGACATAACCATGTGCTTGGTAAGTTCAGGGTCACAAAGGTAAGAACTTTATCAGCGATTATTGAGATATCCTTTGTTGTAGTCTTTCAATGTTGTTTTCCAAGAAAACAACACGTGATTGTGGAAGGTTTTGCAGTCCTTTGTTGTACGACTGAACTTCGAACTTCATTTTCTTGATAGAAAAAAGTGGTTCCTTCAGTTCTGTTTGTCGAAGCTACAGCACTTGCTAGGCGGGTATGGAAATTGAAATCATGAGGTCAAGCCATGCTCAAAATGAATAGAACATTTACAAAAGCATGGATCTCATTTCATCAGCAGTGGAGCATGATGGAAGGAAGAAACCAGTGAAGTAATATGAAATGTGAAGTCTTCAAAACATGTCGTATTAGTAGTTGTTTCCAATTTTTCAATCTCAGTGTTTCATGTTTTTCTGTAAGTCCTGCAGGTGTAAGCTGACATTTAATTTAAAATTTCAAGAAGTCGAAGAGTCAGGGAGTCCGTGTTTTGCGAAGACGGTGCCCAAGTCCGAGTTTTCATTGATTTCTTTGGACAGCTGCCTGTACTGTCATTTCAGTTTCAGGTACGACATGCAACCTTATGTTAATTAGTAAGGAAATAGAAGCTTCATGCATAATAAAACATTACGTGAACCGTTAAATGTTGTCAGCCTGAGCGATGAGGTTCAGAGGTACTCGTATTGCAACTATTCTTCTTGTCTTCAAATGAGTCAGAGTACACACAAATCGCGAAGTCGCTTACAAGGGAGGGCAATAGAAGAATTCGGAATTGTTGGAACATATTCTGGAAACTGTCATATACGAGATCGGGCTACTGAGAAATGAATGCCATCCATGTTAATACGCTTTGTACATAATTGAAACCGCTGCGTAAGTGGGAATGCATGTGGTGGAACTGATGAGGGATGGAAATGCAGGAAGAAGTTCACTATTTGCGCAAGACTTATTAGAAAGAAATGAGTAGTGTTCAGAACCTTGTGAACCTGGAAGTTGACGACTTGCTTCATGAGGAATGCCATGGGATATGCAAAGACATTTCCCGCTTCCAATACACGTGTCTGCACTGTAATTCTCCTCTGTCAAAAGAAACCATTCGACGTAGAGCACAAAAGCGCAGTCGTAGTCAGAACATGAAGGTTCGGCTGAGAGAGCAACTGCAACACATGCTCGATCAATCTAGCATACTTCTAAAGAGGAGTATGAGATTGGAAAGACAGTCTCAGATTCTGTTGGAAGAAGACAGTGACAGTAGAGAAGTCAACCCTGAGGGGGGACAGAATTAGAAGTCCTGTCTCTACTATAATATTGCAGTGTTTTCAATACAAGAGCAATTGCTCGTATTGTTGTAAGGAAGAACTACACATGGAAACCTTGTATGGCTGCATATATCTTAATGTTGATGTACATGTTAATTGTACTCCACTATTTCCTATTTCATTTATTTCCTCCTCTTGAATGACTTGGATTGCAGAGTGGATAAGGTCTCGGGAATTTGGCAATTATTACTGCGTACTTCATTCAAAGTCTGCAAGGTATGTGATTGAATCATCATTGGATAAACCTTATGAAATGGTACTCTCCATTAATTTTTGATCTTCTGATGTCATGTGGTTCATGCTTCCTACGCAAATTTTGCATAACATTGGGAAAAAAAAATAATTGAATCGGCAGTGGAGCTGAATTGCAGTTTTAAATTGTGAAGGCACTCTATCGAAATATGGAATTCACATTTTCATAGGACACTTGTGTAACACTTAACTTGTGCTGTGTTCAAAACTTATTTAAATGTATAGGAAATAATTGTCGAGTACATTTGAAAATTGTTAGATTAGAACGACATTGAATCCAACATTCATTGTCGGCAGAGGTTGCTGAGAAGAGAGGAGTCTATCCCTAGTTTCAAACGCCAAGAACTTTTTCTTTTAACTGAATCGAATATTTCCAACTACAAGTCACGGAAGTAGTTCACTTTACATTAAAGAATACTTGGATACAGAAGTATTTACAAGGTTTCATTGTCAAGGTTAACCTCACGTCTTAATGTACTTCTGTAGAAGAATAGGTCTGAGATCCGGAGTACATTTCTCGTTACCGAATGAAGACTACGTCAGTTTCATTGAACTATAACTGGATCTTCTAGTTCTCTTAGACTCCTTGTCACTGCTACAGGTTTTTGGAGGCACCTGCTCAGAAGTGAGTTCCTGATAAAGAGGTGGGCACCTGACTTCAATGTCGTGTCTTCGTGAAGTAGGTTCTGAATATTTTATTATGTCATTGCATACAGTGCTGTGAAGTTGAAAAAGTTGTCAGCACTGTCGTTTCAATTCGATGCCTTCTCCGTGGACTTTGATGTACACAGGAATTTCAGGTGAAGTTGTTGTCCATGTGTCCAGTGAAATGTAACGTCTCCCCATCATGAGGTTGTGGACCTGTTATATTTCTGTTGTAACAATTAGCTGCGGAACTTTGAGCACACCATATTGTCTGTGCACTATAAGCATTATCGAATTCAAACTAGAAAAGTAACTTACAGAATGAGAGTCGTAAGAGTTGTTACTGTTGCTAGTGTTTTGGTGCTCCATTATGCGGACCTACTCATGTGCCTTGCCTCATTTGTCATTCCGTGCATGAATGGAGGCAGCACAGGCTATATGAAGTGGACAAGGTCAACTTTTTTGAGTATTGATTTTATTGGTAAATTGAAATGTTAAAGCAGTGCAACTTCCAGCGTATTGAAGAACAGTGTTGAACAACCCTCTTGAAATTTACAGAAAAGTGTACCAGGTAAGTCTCTGCAATAAACTTAAAAACACACTGTTATTGAATGTAGTTTATAATTTTAGCTAAACTCTTTCAAATCCTTGTATAGTACTACTATTTGCTTCATCCATATAGTGGGCACACCGCTGAGGACAATTTATTCTGCAACTACGGTTTGTACTGTGTCATATTCTATTCTGATGCTTCTGTCACAGCTAGTGAGTGTATTGCTTGTATAATATACATGCAAATTCAGGCTGCGTCGTGGAAGCTTTCGTATTGTGAATGAATGAAAATTACTTCAACGTTCGTACTGGATGGTTAAATAATAGAGAATGAAATGTGTGGCACCTATCCTCTGCTGTGGTAAATGTGAACCTCGGATATAAAGATGAGTTGTTTGAAGGACATGGATTGTCTACTGCGGGGTCTATGCAAACAGTAGTGTAATGACGGGACGTTGTTATTCAGGATTTCATAATTGACGAACAGTTTCCACGGAAGAATATAGGCAAAATGAAAGTGATTAGCATCCGCTGAAGGATTTTATGTGCTAAGGTTGTAAAGAACATAGATATAGTCATGCAGACTTGGGGATGATTATTATATTGCAAAACAAGACAGACACAGAAAGGAACCGCTCACTAATTTCCGGAATTGAAATTATCTTGCAGGATGCGTAGAAGACGTTCTTCAGCTTACCACATTGAGCGCTCAATTGCGAATAGGTTAAAACTACATGAATATCCATGTGCTTGTAATCAATGTAGGGGTGCAGTGGTGCGGAGAGTTTCTACTGTAGCAAAGCATCATGTCAGATATGGACGAGATCCTCACCTAATCTATCCTGTCCTGATGAGTTCTTGCAAGCCAACTGTTGTAAAGTCTAGAGCAGGTTCATTGCAATGCATTATAGGAACTGTTAAGTGTGAAGTAGTTCATCGTGATTGTGGTTTTGGAGGAATTATGTTATGCATGATATTGATCTCGAGCTGCAGAATGTTGACAAGTTTGTGGATATAATATAGGACATAATGGCTTCATGTTGAACCATGGCATACTGTCTGTTGTTTGGTGCAGACAGTGGACGGCGTGAATGTGCGTGGTCCTGTTGAGCATCCTAATAGTGAAGCAGAAGATTACCACCAGCAAGGCTCCAATGACAGTGGTGGTGAATTCCAGTGGCAGCAGAGGACGACAGTGGATGTTGATAGCATGGTCAGAGATGCCTTCATGCCCTTCGACAGCATTCACACTGATGTTCTTAATGAAGACCATGCAGTACCTGTGGTGGGTATGAACTTGGAGGATGAAGATGATGTCGACATGGAATTCAATGTGGAGAGCTTGCTAAGGGATTCGACAGAATCTATCTTTGAAGGAAGTAACTTAAACCGCCTCCAGTGCTGCATTGTTCTCTATTCCTTGTGCAGCCTATATTCTGTGCCAAATACGTTTTTGGATGCATTGCTGACATGGATAGCTGGGAATGTTCTAGGTACCAACTTCAAATTGTTTCCCACGAACTTCATATGAGATGAAAACCATGCTCATGAAGTGGGGACTGAAACATCGACAAGTTCACACATGTCCTGAAGGCCACCTGCTGTATGAAGGGGATAATGAAGAGCTTGAAGAATGTCCAAAATGCCAGCACCCTCGTTATATACCAGGTTCAAATAAAGTACCTCAACGAGTAGTTCGGTACTTTGATGTAATCAATCATTTGTTGAGGATGTTTCAGTGTCCAGAGATTGCGAAGTTAATGTCTTGGCACAGCAGTAACAAGTCTGGAGATGGGAAAATGCGATCTATTGTAGACAGTGAGCAGTGGAAGACCATTGACCGATTATATCCAGATTTTGCGAGAGTGATGACAAATCTTCGACTTGGACTAGTTGGGGATGGGATTATTCCTTTCAAAAATAATGCCATCAAGCATTCTACATGGGTTGTACTCATTACAATTTACAATCTTCCTCCATCGCTTTTGACAAAGAAGTTTTTCATTTCACTGGCAGTTCTCATTCCTGGACCTATGGCACCCACAACTGAGAATATTGATATTTTTTTGGCTCCTGTGATTAGGGATATGTTGAAGCTTTAGAACGGAGTTCCTGCAACAGACATGTCGAAACCTCGCAATGAAAGGAGGTTCACACTAAGAGCCATTCTGATGTGGACTATTAACGATTTTCCCGCGTATGGTTTATTGTCAGGACAGCAGGTTCACGGTTACAAAGCATGTCCACTTTGTGGTCTAGAGCTATGTGCAGAGCATGCCCGTCTTCTAAGTAAGATGATTTATTTAGGGGCACGTCGTTACTTGCCAGAAGATCACAGGTTTCGTCGGGCGAGAACGTCATTCAATTTGAATCAGGAGTGGCATTTGCCTCTACAGAGACCCACAGGTGAAGAAGTGCTTAGGTGGGGTTCTGAGCGTTCAAAATTTCTAGCAGATGGAGGTGTGGAGAATTCCAGCGATGACCCAGTGAAATTGCATGGTGTGAAGCGACGAAGTATATTTTTCGATTTGCCTTACTGGAAGGTAAGTATGTGAAAACCTACTCACAGGTAATTGATGTCAAGTTATGAAACTGAAATACTGGCTTACAGTAAGGAAGCGTTTTGTTGGATATTTTGAAGTCCAGAGTATTATTTCAGGTTCTCTTGTATTGAAAACGAATCTGAGAAGTAGAAAACTTTTAGCAGAGTAATATAATCTTTGATCCGGGAGGCATACTTCTAATTTGAATGTCCTTCCTATTTTTTTGTAATATTCAACTTCACATAGCATTCATGAATGCAATATTGAATTTGTTTTGGGAGGTGGATAATACTTATGTCTCTCAGTGCAATACAATGTATAGGAAGCAAAACCCATTCTTATGCACAGGATGAAAATAAATCAATATAAAAGCTTAGTGATGCCCCTTTTTTTTTCATTATTGTAGGTATAATTCTAAGTCAGTCATGTACCATCAAAAAGTTTTTGCCATGTGAGTTTAACCTTTTAATTGTCAAAATTATGAATCAGAAGAGTGTAGTACGTAATTCTAGAAGATTTAATGCACAGAAATTGATAAGCAGTGCTATAGTGTGTAGGACAGTGTAAGTTTTTTTAATTTTGTCAATTAAAAAGAAAAACGGAAGTTGAATTAGAAAAACAGAATTGAGCTCACTGTCCGGAGGTGCAAATTGAAGTCCTCCTATGAAATGATTTTTGCGTACCGCACTAGAGTGGTCTATAGCAAATAAAATCAGGAACAGTGTACTTATGAATGTTGAAAAAAGGAAAATTTCTAATGGAAAAAAATGATGTAATACTGCTAAGTGCGGGTGTTTTTTTTAAAAAACACAGGTGATGTATAGTGTGCATTGTTACATTGTTGAGTACAATCCAAGAAGCAATTAAACAAGAATGGGGAATTATGTGTTTTTCCATTTCCTTAGAGTTATTGGATATGGCAGTGCTCATTCATGAATAATGACATTTGGCATGTATGACTTCGTATAAGAAAGTTAAGCGTGAACGGTAGGAAAATATAAACTTTCCTGCTGCCATCATAAGGGTACTTGGAGAGCTGTCTCTTTCAATGGAAAATGATAATTCGCAGTAGCTCTCTTGATCGTGAATGGAACATGTGCAACTGATTAGAATTAGGTAAGACATTTAACAGAGGACTAAATTGTGTGGAGGATTTGGTATGCAGTGTGAGCTATTATTTATTTATTTATTTTTTTAGTGTGAGCAGTGGTCATAGAAAATATTGAAAGGGTCATCGTCCTTTTAAAATGTAGTCACATATGTGGAAGACTAAATAGCAGTAGCACATGCATAACCCCATATGTATATATTCACACAGAAGATGGCAATGTCATTAAGTGAAGGGCTTATGATGGTGAAGGAGTGTTTAATTGTTATTCGTGATTTCACTAATAGTTTTCTGAGTTATAGGTACACATGCAAATGTGTTTGTGCTGAATGCACGAACAGAGCAAAGTACCATGTGCTTAAGCTGGATGCTTTCACGGGCAATATACTTGGAGTGTTAGCATAGTAGAACTATAAAGGATTCATGTATTTGATTTTATGACATCGTAGACATCATGATGGTGTGGTATCCAATTTCCCAGGAACTGTGTTTTGGTAGCAAGGAGATTCATGAATTAGTCAAGAGTAATGGAAATTGAAGAGTAATGATCTGGAAAATGAATATGTTAGAATGACTGGTTTGCAAGTAATATTTTATCTAAGAATATGGCAGTGAACGTGTCATAGTGAAGAGTTCGAATAGTAGTCTCCTCTATTGATGCAGGAGTAGAGTACAAGAATTTTTCATTGCAGTAAAACAGAGAAAATTGAATCATACTTGTATTTGTGTGATGCACTTCATGTCATACTTAATTGTGGCTTTGCTCTAGCAAGATTTACCAGTGAGGCATGTGTTGGATGTAATGCACTGTGAGAAGAACATCTCCGAGAATTTCTTGAAAACTGTGCTCGGTGAAAAAGATACTCCAGCCGTGAGGGCAGATATGGAAGCTCGTGGCATCTGATCACATTTGCACCTGAGGCGAGTAGGTGGAAAACAGGAGTCATTGTTCATGCCAAGTGCCTCGTATGTGCTATCACCAGACGATAAAGCAAAGTTTTTCTCTGTGTTAGAGTCCTTGAGGACTCCAACGAATTATGCGTCACCATTGCATAAGAAAATTTCCAAAGGTAAATTCAGTGGCTTAAAGTCACATGATTATCATGTGTTACTACAACAAATCCTTCCTTTATGTTTCAGGAAGGTTTCTAATAAGGCTCTAGCTGGAACCATTATACGTCTGAGTAGAGTTTTCAAGAAGGTTTGTGCCAAAGTGGTGGATGCTGATGACCAAGCGCAGTTGTCCTTTGATTGTGCGGAGACCATGTGTATGATGGAGAAGGAAATGCCTCCTTCGTTTTTTGACATCATGTCGCACTTACCACATCACATAGTAGAAGAACTATATATTTGTGGACCTGTTCATACGAGATGGATGTACCCGTATGAACATTACTTCAAGTCACTAAAGGGATATGTGAAGAACCTGGCCAGACCAGAAGGTAGTATAGCACAGGGATACCAAATTGATGAAGCACTTGGCTTTGTTATTGAGTACATGAGGGACTACAACTTGACGACCAGAAGAGTTTGGGATAGTGAAGAAGAACCAACAATGGTGGACGAGATTTTGGAAGGAAAAGGGAAGCGCAAGGTGCTCTCTGATGAATTGAGGAGTGCAATGCACGATTTTGTCCTCGACAACGTTGTGCACATTGACTCGTACCGCCAGTAAGTTCTTTAATGACACAGAATTTGAATTAAACAATATGTATGTTATCATGGAATTGTCAGAGTTGGGTTCAGTGTTCTTGAAATGAGAACCTTACTTCCAATTCATGCTTTGAACATGTAGTATTTTTTTCTGTGAATTCATTTAGTGATCTGCTGTGTGTGGACAAGAAAAAATGCCTTTCACCTTGACATCAAGTTTTTATGTGAGCTGAGTGGTCAATAGTTGAAGGCATTCAAAGAACTCTGACATAATGAGAAATAGTTTGAATGGCATAGTTTGTTATTTGATAAAAAGGTACAGGGACAAGTGAATTATATTTCGCGAATGACATTTTTATTTAAAAATTAGTAAGTGAACTTGAATGGCGGTGGTAAAGTACCTGAAATAGTATTGAAAGTTAGTGAGGAGAGGTTGACAGGAATGTTGAGAAGAGAACGAGAAGAGTGAAGTAAGGTAGGGGTCAGTAAAAGCGACCCTTTACCAGATCATTCGTGTATCGGGGAAGGTGAAGTCTTTTAAACATTTTTTAGAAAATTTTGTTGGTATGGGAAATGAAATAGGCATGTAATCCAAGTCATTTCTTATTTTTTGGACTTGTATGTAAGTAGTTCTGAGATTTATAAGTTGAAAAAGTAGTGGTTTTAAAAAGCAATTCTCCTGTGAAATGTAAAGTTCTGGTATATGTTAGAGGAAAAACGTACCAGATCACTTATAGAGAGGGGGGTGCAATTGCAAACTTCAGTAGTGGAGAAATTATTTCAGTATTTAATTTGTATTGAAACGAAATGAAAGGTAAGCATCTGGTGATTGAAGTTTTACAAGTTTTAGAAAAGGGTTCCATGGGGATCCCTAATTGAGAAGTGAAGAATAAGTATTGGATTCTTTGGAGAAGAGGAATTTCTATTAGAAACGGACATGGTTTGCTTGTGGTCATGAGAGTCTTGCATGAAGTGTATTTTCAAAGTTTTTTAATGTCATGGGGCCAATGAGCACGTACAGTGCAGTAGGAAATGTAATGGTTCATGTTGTTCCAGTGGTATGGTGTACGGGAGAGGAATTGAATGTTCATGTGCAAGAGGGTCACCGGTGCATTCCTTTTAACTTTTGAATTAAATTAAGCTGAGTTTCAGAAATTAGTTACGGAAGTGCTTTTGTATTTCAATAATAGAATGGGATTGATTTTTCATGGATGACCTTCATGCAGGAGATATCAGGAGCTACTTCAGGAGAGAACCAATGCTCGAAATGAATTCCGGAGAATGAATCCATCCAGAGGTGGACGGAGAGGAGCACCATATCCTGTAGGTATGGAGGACATGGCACGTTTTGCCCAATGGTTTGAAGAAGAAGTCCGAAAGGAAATCCAAGAAGGAATGGAAATTTCCCAAGATGTGCAGGACTCCTCTAATTTACCTTGCAGTGAAGCGAAGACATTTAAAAGCATGTATGCATATGGATATCACTTTCGAGTGAAGAGCGCAGAGCAGAACAAAAGTACCTGTGATTTAGGAGTAGCAGCTATTTTCCGACAAGTATGTCGATCAGGTAGTCGAGATCAGAATTTAATAGCAGCAGACCTTGAATATGTTGGTCAAATTCTGGAAATTTTGGAGCTGAATTATAGGGGACACTGTGTTGTCCTTTTATTGTGTGATTGGGTGAAGGCTAACTACCGAGGACGGAATGCTACTATAAAGAAGGATGAATGGAGATTCACTTTAGCAAATTTTGGAGTGCTTGTCCCTCTTGGGTATGAGTCTTTTGCCTTCCCTATTCATTATCACCAAGTATTTTTCAGCGATGATGAAGATGACCCAGCTTGGAAAGTGGTTCTTCGAACAGACGTGAGAGGTCGTAGGAATGGCATTGAAGGTGGCAATGAGGAGGAGCCAGAATTGTTTTCAATGGGAAGAGATGCTAACTTTCGAGGACTCCAAGAAGCAGCTGAATCTGCAGAGGCATATGTGAATCCACATTCGAGGGGGCAAACCATCGCCGTAAACGAAATAATTAATGACTCCATGGAAGGTGGACCTTCATTGTTTGACAGAGACTTTGGTGAGTCTTCAGAAGATGAGGACTGAGGAGGCAAAGGAAAATTCCAGGTATGCCCTCCTGAATTTTGGAATTCCAAATGCCTGTATAGAATTGTTAGTGATGTTCCGTTTAATTTTTAAGGTAGTCTGTGTACTAGTCAGTTTATATGAAATATTTGCACACATGGGACCGTGACTAAGAAAGTAAGAGGGATGAGAAGGACCGGTCATGTAAAGAATCCTGAAGTGCATGGAATATGATGTATAGAATAGATCACAAATGTGCAGAGGCTGTACATGAAGAGGCTACATTATATTACATAATTTTTGAAGTCTTTCAATTGAAAATATTTTGAATATTTCAATAGTTAAGGGAGGAGGTCCAGAAACCGACCATCTAAGGGCTGGAGCAGAATTTTGGGCAGGTCAAACATCTTGAAGTATTTTCCAGTGAATTTTTCTTGAAAGACAGCTTGAATAGGCATCTAACCCAAGTCGTTTCATATTTTTTGGAGCTCTGTAGAGTTAGTTATGAATTTCTAAAGTCAATGTGGCATAGGCTCTAAAACCGCCCACCCCCTCAAATGTTAACAGGTTGTACATTACTGTAAAGATCAAAAAGCATCATGTACTAGAAATTTACATTTCAGAAGGTGAGCGGTTTTGGATCCTGAGCGGTTTTGGAGCCTCCTCCCTTACAAACTGGAACTTTGGAATTAGAAGGAATGAGGTAGTTGTAATGGGGAAGTGTGAGCCCTGAAGCGTTTGGTTACTGTGGTAGGTAATAATTAAGCAGAGTCTGTAATAAATTTTTTTGAATGGCTTCTGAATTAACTTTCCAGATGCTGAACAGTGAATTGTTGGAGGGCACTGAAAAAACCTTAAAATGAAAGTGAAAACTAACTTGGAAGACCTCTTCTACTGTCTTACAAGGAAGTTGTAATGGAATGAGCAAAAATTCAGTGTGATGGGAAATAGTGAGTAGTGTTATCTAAAAATTTGTGGCTGCAAAGCCTGAGAGAGTGTTAATGAGGCCTTCAAGAAGAATATGTATGTGGAACTGCTTCAAGTGAACATGAACAGTGTTTTCGAGTTCAATAATATCTGTGGGATTATTGTAAGTGAAGTACAAGTACCTGTTTCAGTTTTGGAGGGCATTATTGAAGCACCTGAGTCTTAGAAGCATTAGCTGTAGTATCTGTAATTTAATTAGTGGGAGGTGGAAGAGGTTGAATACATTACTAAGGCCTTCTTTGAAATGTCAGTAGAGTGAGGATGCAAGAAGTATATATAGTGGGGCATGTTGTGTTCCTCCATATCATTAGTGATGAAGTTATGGAATTGGGAATGGAGTATGACTGGAGCTGGAACCCCACTCAAGTGCACAGTACTCTAAAGAGGATGCTATGTTTTAATTTCACAGAAATGTTAAAGTACTGTGCAGATGAGGTGGAGGGCAGCTGTAGAGCAGTGATCTCAAAACTGGCTAAATTTCACTCATTTTCTACTTAATCTTTTCATGGCCTTTGTATAAATTTTAAAAAATCTTCCCCAAATGAACATTTGACTAGAAACCCTGGATCTCTTCTAAGATCACTGCTGTAGAGAGTGAGGATGACAGTGAAACTTTAGTGATTGAGAGTAATTTATGTTTGGATTCTGCTGGAACTATGAACATGCAAACATAATGGAATTGCTAAAATGAGGTCGGTATGGTAACCTAGTGCTGGTAAGGTAAGAAGCTGTAGTAGCAATAATTTAAGAGCTGGTGAACATTGTTCAATTATCTTCTGAGGTGGAAAAATTTGTAGTTTAAATATATGTCAGTCGAAGAGAAGTACATGGCAATGAGTACCCCATAGAAGGACTGCCTTTCACATTCTGAAGTCCCCATCAAATAATTCCTTCTTCCAGTTCTTCAAGTTTGCAACTGTAGGTACAGAGTAGTGTGGAATATGTCACACCATTCCATTTGCGGGGAGGGAGTGTGACACGGTTATAGTGAATGTTTTTTAGATGAGGAATCAAGGAGAAAAACCTTCAGATGTTTGAAATTTTTATTGATTCAAAAATTATTTCTGAAGCACAACATGCTGTATGGCCCCTATTGTGATAATACAGTTTTTGTAAACCATGCATGCAGATTTAGAGTGGAACCTAGGGCTTGTACAGAAACTGGCATTGCAACTTGTATGAAGCAATGAAGTTGGTTTCGAGGAGTTTCCATTTCTAATATGAAGTGAGGGCTTTGGTGATTTGTGATTTCGAGTTTTTCAATTCCTGTGAGAAGGTAGTTCAACACTGAATTTAAATTTGGAATGAAATAATGAACACGTAGCTTCTAAGTTAAAAATGAATGCAATGTGGTTCTAAAGAAATCCATTACATATGTTATAACAAATGTTATGAAGGTCCATTGTCATGCACAGTTCATTTCCCCATAGTTCAGATGTCCATTTCACAACATGTGCTGGATGGTTGGAAGTGGCCACTAAGTTTTAGAGCCCCCTCCGGTACGCATGGGTGTTAGTAGTGGCTGAAATAGAAAAGTTGATGGTATGTTAATCAGGAACTGAGGAGTTACAATTTGTAGTGCTATGTTCTGTAGAGGCTGAATAGGAAGAGTTGAAAGTTGTAGAGGTCAAGGCGAATTGATTTTGTTTTTTGTTTTAATTTTTAATGTCAGTCACAACGAAGGTGGTCTGCACAGTGAGAGTGGCACATGGAGCGTGTAAGCACTTAGTGAAGGTGCTGAATGTATGAAGTTTTATTATATAAAAATTAAAGATTATAAAGAGTAGAAGTCATGAAAAGAAAGATTTAACAAATACTGAGAAGTAGTCATAGTGAACTCTCTAATTCATAAATCATATGTGTGGTGGACTGACTTTTTTTTTCCTATATTTCTTTACAGGGTGGACAGCAGGTACCAGACGTTGTCATTTCCAGTGTTGCAGTACAAACAAGTGGTATAAAAAGGAATGAAGAATGACAGAGTGATTGCAGTCATATGAATTCTGAGGTCATGAGGCAAATGAGGACTTCAGTGGAGATAAGAGTTTGGCAGTGCCATTGTCATTGCTGAATATGATCATTTGCTCCACCTTCGGTATCATGTCACATGTAATGGATTCCTGAATGGTATGTGCTATTGGAAAGCTAGTTCAGCTTGAGAGTGATCACGTAGGTCAAGAGGTAGATGGTGGCCTACACATGTTATACACATGTAAGGTTTTTTAGAGCTTGTGGACTTTCTGTAGAGAATTAAGTTTTGCATTTTTTTTTTCCCGAAATGAATAATACTATTGGGTGTGCATCTTTCTGTGTAGGAAGTGAACAGAATGTGCAATGTACATTGGATGTCTTTGAATGAAATATATGTTACAGTCTTTTAAAAAATAGTGGAATCTGTGTGGAAACCATTGAAGGACAGAACCTTCTTCAATGAAGGCAGACCATTGCACAGGAGTAATTTTGAGTTGCTGCAGAGCAGAAGTGATGAAGATATGGAATGTTATTTGTGTCAATCTTTGATTTATGTGTTATTCATTTCTGCCACAAACAAGTCAGCCTAAATCAACAGGAATTAGGTTGATTTTTTGTTTAACACTATTTTACTCAACACCAAAATGTGGAAATGGACAAATCAGTACCCGAATCAATAGAAAAATGTTAATGACTTGTTAATTTGGACACCATTTTTCTACTAGTGATCGCATCACGGCTCCAGAAGTACCATTGCTCTTCTTGTTAAAGAAGAACAACAAATTTGCGTCCACTAGTCATGTGTTGGTGAAGACTAGGTACTCTACTCCCCTAGAGAACCTCTATTATTGGGACTGGAATAAGAACACGGAGGCTAAGTGGCGGATAGAGCCTACCGAGTTGCGCATGGAGTTCTACCTAGATATGCTTTGTAATTTTGCCAAACCAGACGAGAACACGCTAGGCATTTTTGCGGGAGCAAAGTTCATGCTTGCTACAAAGGTAAGTAAAGAAACCCTGTGAAGTAAGTATCCTTGACTCAAGGATACTTGTCTTTGATGTATACAATTGCTTGAATGACATGGTGCATTGTTATCATCGACTTGAGGATAACATAAGGTCTTTATGTTGTTGTGTTTCTCTTTTAATCTGGAGAAGACTCTTTCCAACTGTAAACTAATTGATCATCATATTGTGTAATGATGGACAAATGTTTGGAACGTTCTTTTACGGGTTTGTGGAGAAGACAGATGTGAAAGTGTACCAGGCGATTTCATATCTTGCCAAGAAAATGGATAAGAACGACTTTATGATGGCAAACTCTCCGTACTCGATGGTGTACAAGAAACCCCTTACCCGTGGCCTCGTCATCGTTCGTTTCGAATCACCTAATTCACCTCTTGTGAATTTCTGGTCTCCGGCTCGGGAAGCTCGTCCTCTCCCCCGACAAAGAAAGAATGTCGGTCCACACTTGACAATAAATCTAGGTGTATAGGGACTAGATGAGTTTGGAATGAACACGTTCCAAATGTATCTATGGATGGCAAGCGCAGACGTCGTTGCAGAAGTTGCACCGGTCGACGTACAAGCATGTGATCAACCGGATTTGGAGTTGGTTGAATTGCACGAGACGTCGAAAGCACCCCCTAACACTGCTGCTGCCTTAGATCTTGATTCAGATTCTGAGGATGAGGATGATGAGGGCATGGAGACAAACACTGAGTTCGAGAGAGAAAGAGCTCAATGTGCGGAGGAAGTGGAATATGATGACGAGGATCCTCGAGACTTTGGCGTGCGAGAAGACAATTTCATGAAAGAGGGTTCCGTCGATGACGATGTCATCATGCAGAAAGCGCGGCAAGATGATGGATACAAAGAGGGCCCATTGTGCCAATTACCCCCACGGATGTTGTCGACAAAGACGGGAAGCCCGTCTTCTATGACTTTGGTAGTGACGATGATCCACTCGATCATCCTCACGAGTCCGATCACAATGACGAGGACCACGATGACCCCCCAAGGTGACAGAGTTAAAACCACTACTCTTGCCTGACGGAAAAGTAGTGAAGGTGGAGAAAGACCACTGGAAAGAAGAGGAAGAGAAGAGGGCCAGGAGAATCGCTTGAAATTTGGAGCGGGAAGCGAAAGACAAAGCACTAGCGGATTCCAATGCAAAACTCATACAAGTGACGCAGGAATTGCAACAGAAGATGTCAGCGCTCTCGAGTGAAATGGAAGAGCTTAGATGACTAGTGCTTAGTCAAAGAGCTCTAGTGGTGGCTTCCCAACTCCAATCACCCTCGCCTTCAGAATAGGCTCTTCCTGTTCCTCCCCAAGTCCAAGAGCTTGTCTCTAGACTTCCGTATCCTTGACTCGAGGATACCCATTGTGTGGTGTCTTTGGCACACGATGACGTCGTGGAATGCACCTCAGCGTCGTAGCTAAGTCTTTCTATACGCTCTCCGGACGAGCGTGCGTTTGAAGTGTCCCTCCCTCAACCGCAGGGACCTGCTCAAGAAGATGCTCAAGATTATCGTCGCATCGACGATATCTTGGAAAGTGTTGCCGAAGGACCCTCCAACTCAGAGACAACACCTGTATGCCAAGTTTCAGAGCAGGTGCAAGTCCTCATTCAAAATTCCTCTCCTGTGGACGAAGAAGAGAGATTGGACTATGGAGAGGATGAGCTTGAGGACAACGTACCAAAGGAAGGCGAAGTGCAGGCTCTTACCACGGCGTTGAAAGAACAAGTAGCATTAGGAGAGCAGACGGCACCCTAAGCAACCAAATCTATGCAAGTACCATATTGTAACCCTTATGACTTTGACTAACTTAATTAAACTTGAAGTCATGTGATCCTCTTATTAGAGGTAACAAACGGGTTCCGACTCTCATTTGTATTTATGATATCTAACAGGAGAGGGTCGCCACTCCTTAATTGCTTGGTGCTGACGAAGAATCCGTTTGCGGCGGAGAATGTGTACAATTATAGTGTAGAGTAGAACTCTCGGAGTGTATAGTTTGGGCAGCCAAAAAATTTTGAAATGTATATATTAAACCACATCAATAAAATATATACTTTACAATATTCAAAGTATGCATTGTCTAATTGCATTCTTTTGTCCATATTTTTTGGTTCAGCTTGAAAAAAAACAACTTGCATCGCCCACTACCCACGAAAGCACTTCCTACTGGGAGGGCGTTGTCGAATAGAAAATTGCAATGCGTGTCTCCACACTCTGCCTTTACCAGTTCCACATGTAACCAGGTAACTCCAAATTCTTTGTTGTCCTGCTTTTATCAAGTAGGATGGGAGGGGCAAAGAGAGGTCATGCGGAGGATAGACCATCCTATGATGCCTCAATCCAGGAGGAAGTGGTTGAACATTGTCTTCGACTTGAACAGGGTGTTATGCCACACCACAATGAAGTCCTACGGCGACAAATTTAAACCGTACAAGCTCGAAGACAATGTTTTGAGCCATCGGAACCCCACAATCATTGGCCACAAGGCGATGTTCGCGCGACAAAACGTCACCGAATTTCTCCGACAACTTTCGGAGATAGCCAATAAAGTTGTAGTATGGTCGTCCATGGCCAAGCGGAACACAGATTCGATTGCGGAATTCTTATTTCGGGGGTATAGACCGCCCTACAATGTCTTAGGCCATGAGCAATGTACAAAAATAGAAACCGCTCCTGGAACTTTTTTTGTTGGGGGAAGTCGCCCCTCTTCATGAAATTCTTGGAGGGCAATCTGATGGGCACTGACAGTCAGGGTGCGTTGTTTTCTGCACACGACAACATTTTGATTGATGACTCTCCCAAAAAGAGTGTCCTCAATGTAAGTGGGAACACGCTCCTTTTGGAGTCGTGGACCCATGATAAGCGCAGGGACGACGTGCTTATGGGGCATTTTCTATCGTAGATTCGGCGGCTCCATTTGGAGTGCGACCAAGAAGGGGGGTTGCTCGAATACGTCGATGACAATTGGATTAGCGTCAATCCGCTTGGTCGCAGCGACTGCCACTTAAAGGAAATAATGGAAGCCATGAGGGAGTCCGTCGAGGTCATGGGGACTCGATTTGATATCTTAAACACGGGCACCATTATACAGAGGCGTCGTTGTTAGAATTAGACTTTTTTGTAATTGCACGCATTCAGGAAGCACATGCATATCGTATCGTATTGTATCTTACTTTTTCATGTATGGCATAATTTTTTGTAAATAAAATATATTGAGTTCTCTATATCATATTCTTTCCTTATTTTGAAAGTTGTCTTCGACCAAATGGATGCCAGTTTCACATGTACCCATATACTCATGGAAAGAAATCAACGGTGGGTTCTTGTAACCTTTTTGCATGCAGGGTTTAGCCTTTCGCTCTATTCTAACACACAAAAGTCAGAGGATCACGAGGAGTCTCCTCTCTAGATCGCTCAAGTTGTAGTCCATTGGCGGTTCCGAATCCGACGGTGGAAGCTGCGAAACAACTCCCGTATCCAAGCCTTACATGTTCCGTTCTACCACCGCCGCGGCGTCCATCGCCATAGACTTCAACAAAGGAAACATCGAGAATGGCGTCATCAACAATCCTCCGAGTTGCGTGTCGGACAGGACACCCATCTGCTCCCCTTCGCCATTGAGACGGACATCCCTAAGTTGAGGACGATCTTGGTCGCCCGATCCGCGTGTGGATGCTGCAACGAGTCGAAAACTAGAAGTCCCAGACAATGATGTTGGGGGTATCCTTGAGGCGAGGATGAGGTGCCGTCATCTTCCTCGGTGCCCGCTAGCCTCACCAACGGAATGAAGTCGACTTGTGGACCAGTGGCAAACATAGTGGTCCAACCTACTGCGACAGATGGAGCTCCTAGTTTACCTCGACTCGACGATAATCCAACTCGTTCTTCATTGTCCGCAGGAGCCAAACGTCTCTCATCCTCGGATAGTCTTTTTTGTCAACGAATTATTAGTGATCATTGACGCTCTCTTGACACCAAGTCTAGTGGAACTAGTCTCGCGTACATAGGCAGTGTAAAGGCGTGGATGCCAAGGACGCCCCAACGGGATTGCAAATCTCTTTCTATGTCGGGAGTTCCTCAAAGCACGCATAAATCAAAACAAAAAGCCAGTACATCTCTTAGTTTGAGCGAGAACGGTGCTTTTTACAGTGGAAGTCGCCCGCATTATTCTTCTCAACACAAGAATATTTTAAGAGGTCTTGCGAAGCTTAAAGCCATAGAGGCGGAAAAGGCTATTTCTGTAATAAAAAAGTGAGGCCTACGAAAGACAATGAAGTTCTTGAAGCCTTTACCTTCCTCAATTCTTTACTAAAAATAGAATGGTACATGAATGGAACTTAGATTTAGAAGGTTCCTGCTTCATAATCTCTTTACTAAAAATAGAATGGGACGTAAATGGAACTTAGATTCTGAAGGTCCGTGCTTTATGAATAGTCCTATCTATGATTACTATGCAAATGGACACCCTTAAACCCTATGAGAGGTTAAGGGCTTCATGACTATACAATGAACCTCTGCAATCATACAATTTCATGACAATTCATGCCCTTCAGTGGAGTTTGTAGTGAAGACTCACATACTTTTTGTGTATGAAAATCCCAAGTAACATCATATTCATTAATTTGGGAGGTTTAGAACCTCTCAAAATAATATTACCTATTTATAGAATAAAAAATTATTACATAGTTGTATTAAATTTCAGCTAAATCAGTGTCTCTTTCATTAGTTAGTAGTTGTAATTTCCATTAAAATGATAGTTCGAAGTAGAAGAATAAGAATAACTACGGTCATAATTTGGTGCTTTGTTTAAGAGGTTCAGACTACAATATGAATTTATACTCAATGTATGTTGCTTCACACCTATTTATATGTGAATTTCTTGATCAGTTAGTCACCCTATTGAGTTAGGGTATATTGCGAGAGGTCGTGCAAGAGACTGATAGTTGTGTGATTGGAGGTCCGGGTTCGATTCCTGTTGACTACCATCTTGTTAAACCGTAAGCGCTATCCTGATAATCAGCTAGATTGCAATTGTAGTCTAGAATCCATACACCAAATTTTTTGTATTGTTTTAAATCTTTAATAGTTCTATACATTATTCCTTTAAAATCAATAGTACGTAAATGTAAAATGCAATTTTCACAAAGACCAAATAAGTAGATCAACAAAAATAACACAGTAAAATATAGTTGTACTTGTAATAAAAATATGTAGAAACAAACTTGTTTTGTTAAAACAAAATCAAGAATCCAAACAATCTATCTAAAAGTAAATTAGGATATGATATCAAACCAACACAATCTACTACAATTTATTGATTTCCATATAGATGTATTTTACTAACATTACCAAGGACCACCAAAACAATATTCAATACTCAATATTATAAGAACTATAACATATATCTAGAGCTATATCAAATACATCAAGCATATGAAGCGAGGCTCTCGTTGATGATCTCAATTTGTGCAGCCAGGATCTTGAGCAAACATTGACAAGTATCTTTTTTGATTTGAGGCTTCCATGCCGTCATAAGAGCATCTGTTTGTTCCCAAACAGGTGGATCGATAATATCAACCTTCCATCGAAGACCTCTTTCACTATCCCATCCAGTGTAGAAGTCTTGAACATCTTGACTCCTTGAGGTTGGACGAAAGTATTGAATAAGAACACGATTTGGTTCCTTAGGATTACAATTTGGATTAGAGAGGGCCCTTGCAATCCAAACAGGGCGACTGTCACCTTCTGCGGGACAAACTGCAACAAAATAACCTTCGAAGACATCACGTCCGACCCTGAATGATGGTTCCGGGCGACCTCGCAAAGGTCCAACATAGGCATCATCTTCCCCAAACTCTTCACGATCCTCGCCATCTTCTCCAAGTTGATCTTCAAGATTGGCTTGAACACGAGTGGATGGCCAAAATCCATCTTTGAGAGTAGGAGAGGCAGTAATTGGTTCTTGCAAAGCAACCATTACATCATGCCAATAGTACACCAAATGCTCGTAACGCCTACGGCACTCTCCAGTTATGTCTACATTACATAAATTCTCCCAATACTTCACAAATCCAGCTATGCCTTTTTCAATGTCCTCTACACCTCTCATTGGCTTCGGAGAAATTGGCAATGGTACTCCACGGGGCCACAAACTATGTCCTTCAGAATCCTCCTTCCACAACTTAATTCCTCTACCGTCATCTCCTAACCAATCTTCATTAGTGCATAGTAGTTTGTACTTCATCACAGAAACACCGTTTGAATCCAGATAGAACTTCACTTGTTGTGGCTTCGTATGCCCAACAAGCACCTCACTACCATCCAAGAAACAGCCTGCTATGAACCCCTTGAAGTCAGGCACCTCTTCAATTAGATGAGGGATAGCGGGAATACTCTCTACATCCATGAATGACTTCATGAGTGATGGGATAGTTGGAAAATTCTCCTTCTTCAAAAGCATGCTCCATCTCCCAAACAATGCATCAATGTCATCATGCGTATGCCCTACGATCATGAAGTTCACATATACTTCACGAAAGATCTTGTTTGCCACAAGAAGTGACCAAAAACAAAAAACATATCGATTCTTGTTGTCCCCTGTTGCATTATCCATTTGCACATTCAAAATAGGTGGCAATGGTACTCCTGACACAAAGGAGTCTGATTGTGGAGGTAGAGATGCTACACACATCTCGGACCCTTTCAAGACTGTTTGGAACAAAGTAGATGACCTTGATCCTGCAAATAATTGTCGAGAAGAAGACTTTGGGGGTTCTTCCAAATCTCGCAACAACTTTGCCATTGAACCAATTGTGTAGTTCGAATTGTGAGGGAATATATCTAATCCATAGTGCGCGTAATGTACATCAACATGACCATGGGCAATCATCCCAGTGACAGAAACAAGCAACTTCATCAAACCATCAGTATCCTTAGACTTGTAGGAAAATGCTGGGCACGCAGTCTTCGCATGATCCATCTTGTCGTGCATGATTGTAAGACACTCATGTGGATGATTATGCGAATGATAACGATTTGCATAATAATACTCTCTATGAGTGCGGGCTACTACCAAATGCTTGTCCAGTTTTTGGGACCACTTCAAAGCACTTACAGATCTAGGAAGAGCTCCCTTCCTAAGCTCTTGCAATTTGTCACAAGTTCCACAATGAGCAAAATTATCGCCTGGCTTCTTCACCTCGAACTCCGAAAATCTGGTTGCTCTTATCTTACTTAAGCTGGAAGTTGACACCGCCCTCAATCCAAAAGCAGCATTTGTGTCATTTATGCTTGAGAGTTGGTCCTTCCACTGAAAAGTAGCCGGAAGAACCATTGAAACAACCTTGTCCCCTGACTTAAGAGTCCTAGTTCGATGAGGCATGTGGTCTGCTTCCTTATCCAGGAGACACTTTAAAGTTGCAGCAGCTTGTTCAGTGTGTTTTCTTGGCTTCAATAAGCCAAGATTACCATGCTCTTGTGTTTCACGGTCATTTTTCCAATACTTTTGGTATCAATAGAAAGTAGACTCTGAAATGCCTGAAATATGCATCCACGCTTGCATGCACACACTTATGCCTTCCACTGTCACCATCTTCCTTCCTCGTGAATCATGATGAACTGATCTGTGAACATCAATCTTCAAATGTGCTCTAAACTTGAAAGTTGACCTCTGGTACATTCGTTCCCGGAAGATTTTAATTTTCTCCCTTGGAAAAGGTTGCATACAGTTCTTGCTGCAACAGACCTTACTAGACACTGAATTAATAGAATCCTGCGAGAGCAGATCCTTGGACCGGAGTGTAGTTTCCCGAGGAGGATTCTTGATGACACTTGTGTAAGGCCGAGCTAATAATGATGAAGGAGGATTCAATAGACTTGCTTGAAGGCAATTGAAGTTATCTCGAGCCTCATGGTCATGGAGACTAGCCCCGTGACAATGGACGAGCTCAACTGGCTAGGCAACAAGTGAATAAACTTGCTCACAAGGAATGTGTTCTTCAGAATGAGTCTTTGAGATGTGAATAGCAACGTGCGTGTCACTAAGAGGACCACTAGCTCCCAACACAAGATTTGAATTCACACTGTGGCAAGTCCCTTCTCCAACAAGGATGCCACCACTACTATAAAGAATCACCCGCTTTGTATTCCAGAGACAACGTGGAAGCCCCTCGCACTCGGGGATTCCAACATTCATCCCTTCCAAAGTCTGGAATTCATCTTCAGAGAACTCCATGAGATTGTCCAATAAAGCACTTGAATCCATAGTACCTGATTATCAATAATCAAATGTCTTAGAAAGGTTCTCAACATTTTGCAAACAACAAAGAAAAGGCATTTTAGGTTGTAACAACCTGAATTGAATAAATGAATTCACCATCTATTAAAACTACAGGGAACATAGAAGCACAGTTCAGGCCGGTAAGACCTAAAATGCACACTCTGGATAAAAGAGTAAACTCCTAGGAAATAAAGAATGAGCTAATTTACCATCTACAAATAGTATTATAAATATTTACTCCAATAAATACAAAATTCTCCATGAAAAATACACTTAATTTTATGAAACAAAATATCAGTATTTGTTTTTTTCAATACACATTAAAAGGATTTCGATAGACCTCTCACTTTGTCGTTCAAGAGAGATAATCATCAATTCTATTTGAAGAATACAGGTAGTTTGATCATATAGTCAAGGTGAATGGGTTGTAACATTACTCAATTGTATGAACATAACGAGCATGCATTTCAAGTCGTACCGACCTAAATCTTATAATAAAAGAATGTATACTCTGTTTCACCCAATCAGGACTCAAATATTAAAATAATGTGCCATTCAAGACGGTATGCCCTGAATTGCACAATCATTAAATAGACTCAAAACACATCCGGATTTTGCGGCGTGAACTTCGGGTATATGTCATCACTCAAAGTGTCCACAGAACATAATCAGACCTTCACACCGATACCAAATTGAGCACGATCATGAATTCCTTCAACAAAGACCGACCTTCAAACCGACACCAAGTCGTGCACGATCATGAATTCATTCAACAGAGACCAGCCTTCAAATCGACTTTGAACTAGCGACCATTACGAACTCCTTCAACAGAGACAGACCCTTTAACCGACCACGAACTAAGGACGATCAGTAACACTTCCAGAAGAGATAAACCTTGAGACCAACTTCAAATCAGAGACGATGATCAAAAACACATTCAACAAACAAAAACAACCAAACACCCCTGAAAGTAGAGACATCCATACACTCATTCAGTACAGATAGACCTTCAAAGAACCTCTAAAGTAGCGACGGATTCATTTAACAGGTTCAGCGATGCACATTAGCAAAAAGTGTAATATATTCGAACAACAATCAACAGCTCAACTTTTGTATCACAGTCAGGAGTAAAATTAATGAGCGCAACTCACTCAATAAGAAGAGAAACCTAAACTAAAGTACAAAAAGTCTGCTGCCCTTTGAAATCAAGATGCCTTCATCAAGTATAAGCAAAAGTAGTAAGATCCATACTAAAACAAGCGAGCACGAGATATTCCCTGCAACGATGCTAACTTCACGAACTCGAACAACCACGATTGATACAGCACGCATCGCAAGCAGAACAGAACGCACAGAGGGTGGGGGAAAAAACGAAATGAGAGAAAAGACATGGCAGAAATGGGCGCACACTAATCGAGCACTTTCGAGCGGGGGAAAGTTGGCGCCAACAGAAATTGCGGCGTTTGAATCGTTATCCTTTCGAAAAAGACGCCTCTTCCACTTTACAGCGCCATACATTCATGTACATTCCGCAAGTTGACTTTCGAGGTCACCTGCCTCAGAAGATTCGTCCGCTACTAACAGCACTAATATCCGGAGGTGCTTTATACTATACTTTGGAATTTGGTGTCTGGCGGGGAATCAAGGATGCGCCAAGAATCTCCCATTGGCGCGGCTGATGTTGCGTCTCCCCGCATCCAATCCGTAATGAAGGTAGACCTAATACTAACTACAAACTATTTTCTGGACCGCTTGCAATTGAACGGTGTTTGTTCATCATTCTCGGAGTACAAGTTTAATTTATTTGTATCAGAAAAGATCAAGTTGCCAACTTTTCATGACATTAATAAATTTATGTGCACAAAATACAGGAGGCCATTAACAATAATCCTAAAGTCTAAAATGGTAATTTGTTATCATAACTTCTATAATAATCCAAATACTAAACATTGAAATTTATTTAGTGAAAACTAAGGCAAATCTAAAATGTGACTCTCACTCATAATCACCCCAAATTCAACACCGCAAAATGTTCATTGACAATAAGAATTATTCATACAAAACCCAATAGACAAACGTTGCACCATTAGAATACGATTATGATTTAGGGTTCCAAAGATTTAGGAAATTGAACTACCGAACTATCTGAGTGCATCTACCAAAAGCATTTAAGAAAAAAAGCAACTTGAATGACAAACTGAGTCCGAATTCTATGAAGTTAATCCAATCAAAATCAATCGAGTGGATTAAATACTCAGCATCCAAAACGCACTAAGAAATTTCCAAATAAAAACAATGCAACCAAACATTCAAATTACAAAAGAAAATAACTAAGCAACATTAATTTTAACTCTGGTCCCACAACACCTAGATTTCCAAGTCCATAGGCTATTTAGAAGAGGAAAAAAAAACCTATTTAAATAGATTACTTTTTGAAATCCACCAAAAAAAGCATTTTCAAATTTTGAATGGAAATTTGTCATAGAACATGAATGTCCTATGACATTCCAACTTCTCCATATTTTTTTGGGCCATTCTTTACATAGAATTTCCATTGTATAGGCCATTTAGAAAAAAACCCAAAATTTCGCAATGTAGCCTACTTTTTGAAATCAAACAAAAAATAGACAAGTCCAATTTTGGAATGAAGAATAGTCATAGAACATGAAATCAATGTTTTATGACATTCAAACTCCTGCATTTTTGTTTTGGCCCCTCTTCACGTCGAATTCCAAATGTATAGGCCATTTAGGAAAAAACCCAAAATTTCATAGTGTAGCCTATTTTTTGAAATCCCACGAGAACTTGGCAATTTCTAATTTTGGAATAGAAATTTGTCATTGAATATAATTGTTCTATGACATTCCAACTTCTCCAAAATTTTTTTGGCTCTATTAGACATTGAATTTCAATTCTAATGACCATTTAGAAATTAGACCCAAAAATGGCTGGGTAGTGTATTTTTTGAAATCCTATAAAAACTACATAATTTCTAATTTTGAATTGAATTTTGTCATAGATTGTGAATGTCATATGACATTCCAACTTCTCCATATCTTTCTTGGCCCCTCTTTACGTGGAATTTCAATTCTATTGGCCACTTAGAAGGAAACCCAAAATTTCGCAGTGTAGCATATTTTTTGAAATCAAACAAAAAATAGACAATTTCAAATCTTGAATTGAAATTTGTCATAGAATATGAATGTTATATGACATTCCAACTTCTCCATATCTTTTTTGGCCCCTCTTGACGTCGAATTTCAATTCTATTGGCCAATTTGAAATTAGACCCAAAATTTTGCAGTGTAGCCTATTTTTTGAAATCAAACAAAAAATAGACAATTTCTAATTTTTACTTGAAATTCGTCGTAGAATATGAGTGTTCTATGACATTCGAACTACTCAAATTCTTTTTAGCTCTCTTAGTCATTGAATTTCAATTCTATTGACCATTTAGAAATTAGACCCAAAAATGGTTGGGTGGTGTATTTTTTGAAATCCTATAAAAACTACATAATTTCAAATTTGAAATGGAAATTTGTCATAAAACATGCATGTTCTATGACATTCCAACTTCTCCGTATTTTTTTTGGCCCCTCTTTACGTCGAATTTTAATTGTAGAGGACATTTTGAAATTAGACCCAAAAATGGCTGGGTGGCGTATTTTTTGAAATCAAACTAAAACTACACAATTTCAAATTTGGAATAGAAATTTGTCATAGAACATGCATGTCCTATGACAAAACAACTTCTCTATATTTTTTTTGGACCCTCTTTACGTGGAATTTCAATTCTATTGGCCAATTAGAAGGATATCCAAAATTTCGCAGTGTAGCCTATTTTTTGAAACAGAACAAAAAGTAGACAATTTCTAATTTGGATTGGAAATTTGTCGGAGAACATAAATGTTCTAGGACATTCCAACCTTTCCATATTTTTTGGGCCCCTCTTCACGTGGTTTTTTTAATTCTCTTGGCCATTTAGGAAAAAAACACAAATTTTCACAATGTAGCCTATTTTTTGGAATCCCACAAAAACTAGGCAATTTCAATTTTGGAATGGAAAATTTGTCATAGAACATTCATGTTCTATGACATGCCAACTTCTCCATTTTCTTTTGTCGCTCTTCACGTTGAATTTCAATTCCATAGGCCATTTTGAAATTAGCCTCAAAAAGGGCTCGTTGGCGTATTTTTTGTAATCAAACCAAAACCAGAAAATTTCGAATTTGGAATGGAAATTTTTCATAGAACATAAATGTCCTATGACATTCCAACTTCCCCATTTTTTTTATTGACCCCTCTTTACGTGGAATTTCAATTCTATTGTTCACTTAGAATAAAACCCAAAATTTAGCACTATAGCCTATTTTTTGAAATTCAATAAGAAGTAGAGAACTTCTAATTTGGAAATGAAATTTGTCATAGATTGTGAATGTCGTATGACATTCCAACTTCTCCATATTTTTATTGGCCCCTCTTTACGTCGAATTTTAATTGTATAGGCCATTTTGAAATTAGCCTAAAAAATGGCTGGGTGGCGTGTTTCTTGAAATCAAACTAAAACTAAAAAATTTCGAATTTCGAATTGAAATTTGTCATAGATTGTGAATGACATATGACATTCCAACTTCTCTATATTTTTTTTGGCCCCCCTTTACGTGGAATTTCAATTCTATTGGCCAATTAGAAGGAAACCCAAAATTTCACAATGTAGCCTATTTTTTGAAACAACACAAAAAACAAACAATTTCTAATTTGGAAATGAAATTCGTCATAGAACATGAATGTCATATGATATTCCAACTTCTCCATATTTTTATTGGCCCCTCTTCACGTGGAATTTCAATTCTATTGGCCAATTAGAAGGAAACCCAAAGTTTCACAGTGTAGCATATTTCTTGAAACAAAACAAAAAATTGACAATTTCTAATTTGGAATTGGAATTCGTCATAGAACATGAATGTCATATGATATTCCAACTTCTCCATATTTTTATTGGCCCCTCTTTACGACGAATTCCAATTCTATTGACCATTTAGATATTAGATCCAAAAATGGCTGGGTGGCGGATTTTTTGAAATCAAACGAAAAGTAGACAATTTCAAATTTTGGATTGAAATTTGTCATAGATTGTGAATGTCATATGCCATTCCAACTTCTCCATATATTTTTTGGCCACTCTTCACGTGGAATTTCAATTCTATTGGCCGTTTGGAAGGAAACCCAGATTTTCGCAGTGTACCCTATTTTTTGGAATCCCACTAAAAGTAGGTAATTTCAATTTTGGAATGGAAATTTGTTGTAGAACATGAATGATTTAGGACATTACAACCTCTCCATATTTGTTTTGGCCCCTCTTCACGTCAAATTTCAATTGAATAGGCCATTTAGGAAAAAATCCAAAATTTCGCAGTGTAGCCTACTTTTTGAAATCAAACGAAAAGTAGACAATTTCAAATTTGAAATGTAAATTTGTCATAGAACATGAATGTCTTTTGACATTCCAACTTCATGTTTTTTGTATTCTACATTCACATTGATTTACAATTCTATGGGTGATTTGGGAATTAAACAAATAAATAAATTTTTGTTATGATTTAATAAAAAATGCACCTCTGACTTTAAATATGAAAGAATATTGTTTATTATTTATTGTTGTGTTGTTTACAAGTTTCAATGTAAGATTTTAGGGAGATTATATGGTTATTATTAATAATAATATTATGTTTTAGTATGAAGTAGGCATAGAATCATTGTTTGTAATTTTATGACATGTATGCTAGTTAGGACTTGTAAAGTATGAACTTTTTTATAGTGTATTTACGTACATTTTGACTATTTTTTTTATTAGTATTCATATTTTTTTAATTGTCTAATTGCTTTGATATCTTTAGCGAGGGGACAATATGTGGTTTTCTAGACTGAGTGGTCAAACTTATTTATTTGGAGTTTAGTTTTAGTAATTTCTTGCTTTAGTTTTATATATTCTTTGCCTTTTAACAAATGTGGAGGCAAATAGGATGTTTTGTATGAGCCACTTCATGAGGACATTTTTTTTTTAATTTCTTATATATTTTGATGCGTCATGTGTACCTTCTAATTATCTTTTGACGGAATAATTTCTTGAATTTCTATTGATTGATTGTAAAAGATTTTCTAAATTTTGATGCGTAGTAGGTTTTCTTGAATTATTTTTGTCAGTGACATGCACATCAGGTAGGCTCCATGGCCAAATTTTTTGGTCTAAACACCAGAAGATCTCCAAGATTTTGGGGTAGTTTAATGTGGCGGCTTCATCTTTTAACTTTTAAGTTATACATTTTACTTTTGTTTTAAAAGTCCAATGGTTGCCTCAAAAAATTTTAATTCTTTAAGCTAAAAATAATTGCAATCCTAATTTTCTTAGATTTTACTTTAAAAATAATTTGAACCTCAAAGATTTCTTATGATTCTCTAAAAATGAATTATTTACTTAATAGCATCAACTTCATCATGAAGAAATTACTTGAACCCCATTGGTTCTCATTGACCAAGGTGCATCTAATTTTTCTGATAAAGCGTTTTTTAAAAGGTCAAGGGTTTAGCATAAGATTGTAAGGCTTAAGGGTTAAGTGCACAGGGTTAAGTAGAAATTAGAAGTTCTAAGATAGTGTGTACTTTTTACCATATAGAGACTACCAATGGTCTTACCATCACTGCAATTCTAGCACCATAGCCGGCGGTTTAATCTCTTTTTCCGTCGATACCCTAGTCCTACGCCATATTTTTCTTTATCGTGTATTCGTCTCCAACTTCACCCCCGTGCTGCGCTTGAACCCCCGTGCTGCGCTTGAACCCCCGTGCTACGCTTGAACCCCCGTGCTGTACTTGCTTTTTGTGCACCAGTTGTGAGTGCATCCGTGAGCTTGTTGGATGGGTTCTTGTGAGAGACAGTAGAAGTTTGGATTTTTATGGTTTTGGTGCGCGTTGAGAGTTTGTTTCCGAGTCTGTGAGCGACTGAGCGCTAGCGTGTTTTTCGGATCGTGCTCTTGGCGGTCCAGCTTTTTAGTTCTCACGAAGAGCGTTAGGGTTTGTTTTCTTGAAGGCGCGGAGAGTGTGAGCGTTTACATTTCTGAGTGGGAAAGGTAAAGTTCTGTGTGTTGGCGTACGCGGTAAAACTGCGGAGGAGGTGCGGATTTCTTCAAACTTGTTTTTTCCTGCAATCGTAGAGGAGGAGCGGCTGGAGCGCGGTCAACAAATTTACCCTAAGCCGGAAGCTTGTCGGCTGTAGCTCATCCGGGAGAGGTGAAATACTTGGCCCCTTCTTCATTCTTTACATTTCTCCAATTCGGATTTAGCACTTTGCGGCAAATGATGATTTGATTTGTTCGCCTTTTATGGTCTCTTCGGTTTGGCTTTTGCGATCCGCTGGGCAGTTTGTGAGCGTTCACCAAGAGAGTTATCAAGTTGTGTTTGTAGGGTCAATTACATTGTGTGAATTTAATGCAAGGAAATTGGAAGTCACTAGTTCTGTGTGGTAAACGCTGAACAGTGCTCCCAAATGATTTGAATTTTCATCTTCTTTTCGTTTTTGGTCTCTTTTGCTGGTTGAATCCTGTTTTGTGTTCTAAGCTGGATCAATTTATGCGTTCAGATTAGAGCTCTATCTAGCATTGCAAGTGAAATGCACTGGGAAGCGAAGTTGAAGGATTTTTGTAGCGCATGCTGAGATTCAGGATGTCTGGTGTTGAAGGCGTTGTCTAGTAAGTTTTGGCAAGTCTGGTGTCGAAGGCGGTTCGGCAAGTCTGATGTTGAAGGTGTTGTGTGGCTCTGTGAGCTGAAATTTTCAAGGTCAGTTTTTCGAGATGCACCCTTTCTGTCTGTGTGAATATGTGAATATTCGTGTAGTTTAGGGTTGTTAAACGGCTCTTCGGAATTTCCAAAAAATACCAAGTAGTGTGATTTATGACGTAGTCTGCAACGGTGTTGCAGAGGGTGGAACAGTCTTGGTCTGCCCATGCTGCCGAGGTGAGTTGCTGCCTTGGATCCGCCCAGTAATCTGAGAGGTGCAGGCAGAGCAGGATTTTTAGATCCCGCAGTATACCGAAAGTGTTTTTATTTGTAATTGAAATTGTTTTTTTGGATAACGTCTTGCTCATTGGGAAAGTGATTGATCACTGGAACCAAAGTCCAAATGATATAGGACAGCTGAATCTGAATTCAAGGTCAATTAGTTTAGGCAATTAAACTCGAAGTGAGGATGTGAATGGAAATGAGATTAAAAAATAGAATTAGAATGCAGGCAAGAACTGATTAGTAAGTGAGTCTTTCCGATGGGATGGTGTTTAAACTTTGCAGAGTGTCATTTCACATTGAACCGAGAACAGTTAATTGTGTTCATATGTGCTTAAAAGTTGTGTCATTTGGTTCATTCCAATTAGGGTCTTCATTGTTGCATGAAGGCAGCTCTTTTGCAATTAGGGTTTCGTTTTTGTAGAACAGCAGCTCATTTTCACGTCAAATTATTTTAGTGAAATTAATTTTTCACATTGAATTCTGAATATGCTTGATTTTGGAGATGTTTTGCAAATGATCTATTGTTCATTTGATTCATTATTTTATATGCTCGGAGTACATGCAAGTGTAAGTGTAGACGTTCTTGTGAATTTTGGAGACTATCTTACCATTATGCACAGTTGAAATTAGGAGAGGATTCTCTAAGAGGTCGATATCTTCTGCAGATTGTAAGAATGCTAAATGTGCATGCTAGAACGGCTTGCGTGTGGAGGGTATACGAATAACCTAGAAGGCAAGGGAAGACTTTTAAGTTTATACAGTGGAATGGAGCTACAAGACCATTGAATATTGCGTAAGATTCTTGTGCTAAATCTTGACAGTGCTTGCAATTCTTTCTTGCACAATTTTTGTAGACCGAGGGAATTGAACTTTCAGCTCTATTGTATGTTCAGCTGTATCCAAAGTTGTTGCATAATATATGTAGACTGGGGGAATAGAATTTTCAGCTGTATTTGAAGCTTTAAGCAAATCATGGACTTCATTTTAGCCAATCCTCTAATCCACGGTGTGTATCAACTCCCAGATTTCTAATTCTAGTAGACTTTGGTACATTGCAAACATTAGGTTCCCACACTATACACTTAATCATGCATTCCAATCAAATTCAAATTCGCATCCATCACAAAATCATGCTTTTGCGTGTGCAGGAGGACGACTTTAACCCATACCAGGCAACTTCAAAAAGAACTCCCTCAGAAATTAACACATAGAACCGCGTACTGAAAACAACAGCTCAGGTATTACTTTGCAGCCATAGAGTTAGTTTTCTAGACATGTTATTGAGAATTTCCATGTGCAATTCAGGTCGACCCTACTTGAATCGCACAAACCGTTAAAATGTTTTTCAATTTCGAACATTCAAGAAACTATAACCAGTAGAAAGTTAATTAAAAAATACCACTCAACAGTTTAGGAGGATCCAACCTGATTTGCACTCTCAAAGAGGTTCAATTAGCAAACCATATGAAAATACGGAGCTAGTGTAAATTGTAAATACGATAAACTAGCAATAACCTAGTACACAAAAATAAAATCATTTATACATTTTGATCTCCAGGATAAGAAAAATGTCCAAATAACCCTGTCCATAGAAAAAGACTTCATCTGGAAAAAAGAACTCATAGAGAAATCAGGAATAGCAATAGAAGACAATAGTCCGTGCAGATCAGGTAGGTCCTTCCTGAATTGAGAAGGAGTACGCTCTGGTAAAAAAACTAACAAGTAGAACTTCTTCGATTGCAGAATGGAAGATCAAGTTCACAATCTAACTGCGTACTTCACAAAAAACACAACGAAAGAAGCCGAGCCCTATGATGAAGACGAGATGATGATTGAAGGCGACTTTTGGGAGTTCACAGATCCTAAAGAGGTTGAGTCTTGGGGTTTGAAAATGACTCCATTTATAGATCACATGGTCTTCAACATGAAGTACAAGAAGTCGGCATCATATATTTGTTTATCCTTCGAAGAGAAGGTTAAGAAGGTGGACAATGATATCTACCCAACCATCAAGATACATTGTGTGACAACCAAGTCAGGATTGAAGCCGGAGGAGCAATACCATTTCACAATTCTCCTGAATTCAGACAAGATCTACTTCAACATTTCACCATTGTTGGAGAGCTTGGAGCCAACTCCCTATCGGAACGAAATCAAGCAACTGGAGGACAAGGTGGATGGAGGAGAATATTGCAATGACGATGGGTCGCCGTTAAATGGAAATCGGCTATGCAAGAAGCTCCAGCTTCTCTTCAATTCCTTTCTGGTCTTGAAGGAAAAATATGCTATGCAAGAGTCCGTGGCACTTCCGAGAACAATATCACTTGAAACCACCAGTCAAGCCATCAGTCAGCCTTCGGTAGGAGTTCAGGGGTCACAAGGTCGCGGCACAAGAAGTAAGAAACCACCACCACCACCTAAGTCTGCCCGAAAAGCAAGTCCACTTGCTTCAAGCTCCGCAAGAAGGACAGTGGACAAAACTTCCGAGCAATCAAGAGTAGCTGAGGTCTCCGAAGCAGAAGAGCAGTCAGGCATTGCTGAACAAAGCTACGCCGAAATGATGTTCAGTGTACCCCAGGCGTTGCGAACAAATCGTAAACCAGACTACAAAAGTGTCATAGCTATATACAAGAAATATTGGGAGACATGTACGAATGCATACATCGGAGGAACAAATGTCAAGCATGGGATACCTATATCTCAATTGATTGATGCACCAGCAGAGTTCAATATACGAGTGAAAGAAGATAAGATTGTTGAGGATATGTTGAATTGGCTTGTTAACATTCCAGACAAGAGTTCAAAACAGACACTTTGCGTCATGCCTGTTGGACTCAAGGAGAAGCCTGAAAATTGGGAAGATATTGAAGCTGGAAACTTCTACATCATTAACGGCCAACACAGCGTTGCCGCTAGTAGGCTGATGATGGAGTCCTCAAGGGGTATTGATGAGGAGACAAGAGACCATTTCCAAAAGTGGAACTACTTCGTGGTGTGGTCAGATGACGCTGAACTTTTAAGATCAATCTCAGCATTCTACAATCGTGTGAATCATTTCCAAGCAATTCAGCCATCGTGGGCTGAAAATATTCTTGGGGCCAGGACAGTCTGGGTAAGTATGGGGTCTCCGAAGCACCCAAAGGAAGCTACAGCTGTAAGTCAAACGCAAGCAACAAAGAGAACGAGGGAGTCAATGTGGGAGACTGCCAAATTTAGGGTAAGCAATTTAGGTTGACCCCACCTGAACTGATCAGATTGACATAACCGTTTTTCATGTCCATTATCGTTGTTGTCTTTGTACTAATATTTATTTCAATGTGATTTTAGCAACTAACAAACATTCTGTAAATGCAGACCTTCGAAAAAGCAGTAAACCACCGCTTTGCGATGATTGATGTAAACAAGAACCATCTTCTTCTCAAAAGGAAAGGGGCCGAGGAGAAACTTAAGCTAGTCAACGAGCTGAAAATTATTACGGCCCCCGAGAATGTGTATAGCCTTTGGAGTGAAGTCATCAGTAATGCTGCCCATGGTGAACTGTATGACCCAGATTCCGACATGAAGTTCAACGAGAAGGAGAACTGGAAGCAAGAGAGTTGTGTACTTAGTCGGGATTACTTCAGACCGCTTGGAAATCTTAGCTATGAAGATCTTGAGAAGCTTGCAAAACACATTTTCAACCAGTCTGGATCAAAGCGGACTCAAGCATATCCTAAAGTTACGATCAAATCAACAACATTTGTCCTCAACAGCTGCTACACAACCAAAGAGTGGGTCGAGAGAAGAAAGAGGAAGAACATGGTTAAAAGAGAGCTTCATCGCATTCAGCCTAGTCATCGTCTCTTTAATGCCAACAACGAGCTCATTGTCAAAAACTGGAGGGAATTTAAGCAGAGTCGTTGTATAACAAGTGCAACAATGAACGTACTCTTGGAGAGACCAGGAGAGACCAGGCGACTCTTTCTTCGCAGATAGAAAGCAACTTAATTCGAAGAACAAAACAACAGAACAGATCTCGCCTCGTGCTGCGGAGTTTTTTAAGACTTTTCTAACTCAGAAGAATAACTTTGTCAAACCTACAGCGCTGGCTCACCTGAAACCATATAGTATTAAGGAAGATCGTCATATGGGCTGGCCACAGGATGCGTGGACTTCAGAATCAAAAAGTGATATCAAGCTGGGAGTGATTGATTTTCGTTCAATTCCTGGTGCCCTCAATAGAGAGGTCTCATGTATCGATGATCCTTTCTTTTCAACTGTGCTCACAAGCATGTAGAAGGACAAAACACCTCTTATTGAAGACGTGAAATCATGGCTCTTCATTTGTGCTGACGAATTGGACCAGGCACAAGTAGTCGCATACTTGGAAAAGAATAAGGTTCTAAAAACCTTTAAGATTTCATGCTCTGATTACTACCCAGCAAAAAACGAACGCCTCATGGACTTACCCGCCAACAATGCAAAGGCATTGAAGAATGTGTTGCTTGTGTTTCTACAAAGTCTTGACCTTCCATCTCTGAAGAAAATTCCAAGAGAATTCTCAGCTCCAGACACACCTGTGTTAAAAGAAGCACGTCGATACAATGAATTACCATTTCGAATGTACAATACGGAGCTTTGAATGGAATTCTACATTTGGCTAGTCAACCACTTCTGCAATCCAGGATCATTTATCTATTCCGCTTTCTCGGGCGCGAAATTGACATGTGCTGCACTGGTATGTCTAGATGTTCAATTCAGGGTGCCTCTACCTGATTTGCACGCATACTGTAATCTCATTCACAAACACTAAGTTCTAGCTTGGTAATATCTCTTTTGTTTTTTGAAATTCTAGGATAAATTCACTTGATTTTTACAATGATAATGCTCCTGACCTTAAAACCAAATTACAAATGAGTGATATAAACGTCTACGCATCCGTCCCCGATATCGAGACATTTATCTGGTCTCCGATTGCCGCTTCAGCGATCACACTTGACAAAGAGGATTTTCTTGCTACTGGATACTATATTGATGAAGAGGTGTTTCCGATAGCTCCAACGTCTCAATCAATTCCATCTTCAACAAGGATCCAGACCAGATCAGCAACTGCTTCTCTTGTGAATCGTGTTGGTAAACAACCCCTTGAGACGGATGCTGAAGATAACGAGGACTTTGAAGGCGATGAACAGGATGATGACGGCGGATTAGATGCAATGCCTACCCCTGGAGCACCGGACTCTGAAATGAATCATGGATCCTCATCATGTTCAAGTAGAGCACCATCAGCAGTAGTTGCGCCTACTCCGACAACCCTAGTGTCAAAGAAGCAGCCTTTGAAGAAGAGGAGAGTGGACCCAATGGAATCCATTGCACACACACTAGCGCTTGTTGTCAAGCAGTAAGAGAATCTTAGGCAAGATCAAGCTAATGATCGAGCATTTAATCGAAAGATGCACGAAGAGTCTAGGAAGAATTTTCACGACTTGGCTAGCAGCTTCCTTGAAGAGCAGCGCCAGACTCGAGAGATGTGGCAATCCATCATCAGTAGAAATCAAGCTCCTTCAATTGCTACTCTGCCACCTGCATCAACTTCTCCACCCCTCATGCTTCAAAGCCATCCATCCGAATCAAACAATAGTGATGTATCTGTGCCTCAAGTGAAGGCGGTTGAAGCTCCTCCTCTTCTTCCCATTGGAAAGCCTGAAGCTGATCCTGTTCCTCCTCCACCAAAGTTTGTGGCAGGTCCCTCATCGTCGTCGGCACCAGCAGATTTGACAGCTACTGGTCCGGATCATGTGTTCATCGAGCCTGTGGCAGATGTGGACGTCAATGTAGACCAAACCATACAAGCTAATGAGCATGAGGTAGTTGTTGAGGGGATCGACATATCCAGCAAAAAAACGTTGGCAGGTTAATTTCAGTAATCACTGGATGTGTTTATATCAGCTCGACTTGAGCTGATTTTCTTGAACGGCATATAGTTTTAGAGTAATGTCCTTATTTAATCAGTGTTGTACAAAGATAATCAGCTAGAATAATAAGTAGCTGCAATGATTTTGAACTAAAACATTGTATTTTGCTAACTCCTTGATTAAGGATAAAATATATAGGCATTTAATAAAAAAAATAAAAGTTTGTAAGTTGTTTCTTTTGTTGTGTGGGTAGTTATTGTATTTTTTTTCCTCTACAGCATTGTTGCATTGATAAGTTTTTCCTTTTCATGTATATTGATGCATTGGCTTTCATTGCAAAACCGTCACTCGAACCCATGAAGCAAATTGTCATGGAAAAATTGAGTTCTCCAGAATTGCACATTTCACATGATCATTGTGAATCGTCTAAGGAACAGTTATGATTAGATAATCTAAGTGCTTTTTCTCTTTTTTTGTCCACCGCTAACTTTGTTAGGTCTTTCACTTCCTTATATTTTTTTTCTATTTTTTCTATTTCGGATCATAACTTGCTGCACACTCTCCCGTTTGTTAGCAGGGACCTGATTCTCCCCATCCTTTAAAAAAAGATTTCCAAAGGCATGAATTCTCCATTCAGGTCCAGAGTGACAAAGAAATGGATCAATGTTATTCTGGACCTAAATGGCATTCTTTGTGTCTGCGAGGATTTGAAGTCTAAGGGGCTATCTCATCGCAAATTCCGAAACTCTTCAGAGCCACACTCTTCAACAGAGCCTGCTTTAGTGGGACCCAAAGTTGTGTGGGTGCGACCCAATTGCTCAAAATTCCTATCAGAGATAGCAAAATTTGCAATCATTTCCATGTGGAGCTCGATGAAATTGTCCACAACTGAAATGATTTGCGATTATCTTTTTCGAGATTTAGATAAACCCTTTCTCATTCTTGGACAAGACTCGTGCCAAACTATTAAGGTCAAGGATAGATTCGGAAGGTTGGGTTCATTGAAGGAGCTGGGGACAGATAAAGACTTGTTTCTAAAGAAACTAGAGGTTTTGTTTAATGATGCACGGGGATGTTTTTCGACTGAGAATACCATCATAGTAGACGACAATCCGGCAAAACACATAATGAACAATCCTGATAACGTTATACTTCCAGAGTCTTGGAGTTATAAGGGTAATGGTCCGCGAGATACATTTCTTCTTGACCTCCTCCTTCCTTGGTTCCATAGACTTGACGCTTTTCGCGAGCATGGTCTTAGGTTATTTAGAGAGAATGGTCCAGGAAGAATTGGGCGGCGGATGCTTTGCGACGACCGGAATCGGAAGGAGTACGACAAGCTTATGGACGCAATTCATATGTCTTCTAGTATTATTTAAGTTTGAGGTTTGAGGTGTTTAGTCTTGTTTCAATCTATGTCCACAATATCTTTTTTAGATCGTAGTGTGCGCTCTTATGTATTTAGTTTTCTTAAATATTTTGTTTCGCGAGTGAGTACCTTCTAATCTAGAATTTTTATTCCATATATGTATAGAGTTTTCTATGTGGGTTATGTTAATGTTCCTTATAACTTGTATTTGAATGTGTTTTTATATGAAAAAAATATTTGTAATTGTTATCATTTTATTTTGCACCCTTTTCCAAGATGGATTCTCATCTACTTTATTATAGATTTGTAACATTTCTAACATAACATTGTGGACAGATACCTTGTGCAACGGCATCTCATGTCCAAGGAGATGGTCTACCTTGCACAGCATCTGCAGATTCCATCTTTGACTATGGCCAGTATGTCATCCTTAGCACGGGGAACTTCCTTTGCTCTGCAGCTACCGCTAATTCTACAATGGACTTCTCAACCAAAGCCATTGATGAAAATGTCGTTGATAGTCCTCCTAGTGGGAGATTGCGGCCATCTATTTCTTGCTCTCCATCCCCCTTACGAACTATTGAACACTTTGCTTTACCATCTACATTAGAGCGAGTCCCTCAAAGGAAGCTTTATGAAGATTGTTGCTATTCTAGTGATGCAAAAGTGTTAAAATCAACACCTGCACTTATTCCAAATGAAACATTTCCAAGTAGTACAGCCTTACTTCCAATACAACGTACATTATCTAAAGAGGTGCCACTAAAGAGATCATACGGCCGCCTGTCACATAGTCAAGTGTCAAATAGTCGAATGTCAAATAGTGGAATGTCAAATAGTTGCTCTTCTCCAAGAACTTGGGATGCATGGGAGCAAAAGTCCTTACGATCATAAGAACAAGAGTTCTTGCGTACATATAAGAAGGTTGAGACTGGATACAATCGCGGACCAGAAATTTTGAGGACAATTGAAAAGCTCAAGGATAAATCATACACGAACTAGTTGTCTATATTTAGCAAGTAGTTTCAGTTATTATCTTGAAGATCATGATCATGATTAGAATTGAAGATCATGATTCTTCTTCTGATGTCCATTGAAGAGTCCTGAACTCTAATTCATATGAATATAATTTTCTTTAGTATCTTTGGAGACATTTTTGGTGTACACATTCTTGTTTTTGAATGCCTATTATGTGTTTTTTGTCTCATTTGTGTTTCATTTGTTGTCTTCTCACCCGCCATTATAGTGGAAATCTCTCATTTTATTGAATATAATGTTAAGTGTTTTTAGTGTATGAAAATTCCAAGTCTATCAACTATTGGAATCCAAGTTCCTTGTTTTTCTTCATTTTGCACATCATGTCAATGATCCACAAATGTATACTTCCTTTTTTCGAATTACTTGAGAGAACTTCAAGTCCGATTCTATTTATCCTTGGATTCAACAACTTCTACCTCAATGGCAGTTGGGCACTCGATATTGAAAGTCTCAAAATGACTATTTTGTCTCAATTTAACGAATAAGGCCTTGGCAAAAGAAAGCAAGATTTTGGTTGGCAAGAAGCTCAATTTGGTAGGGTGTCCACCTCACCATTGTTCCACTAGTAGGAACCCTTGTTTTTCGAGATATTATAGAGAAACAAAGAAGTTTTTGAGAATATAAGTAAGAATATGGAATTTTTGCAAGTGAATGTTCATTGAACCTGATGCTAGGAAAACACAAGGAAATCAAAGTAGAGACAAGGTCATGACATGTCCAACATCCATGCTATAAAAGACATCTGAGAAAATAGTCTCTAGTTTCTAGAACGATCAAAAAAATAGTAAAGTGCCTAGTAGGCCAAGGAATTTGAAATCACTGTGGGTAAGTTATTCAAAGTTACTGTAGGATGGGATAGAAGGTTGCCCAACGTTGGAAAACTAACTAGATGGGTAGGTACTTTGAATTTTGGCATACATGACCTCTATGAATGTACAAAGATGGTGCTTTGCAACATAGTTTTCAATTTTTTGCTAATAGAGTTTGAATGTTGACCTCCTCAAAGATGCACACTTGTAACTCTAATGCTTACAAAACTCTGAAGATAAAATATTCCTAACCAAATTGTTTTATGAATTGTTCATATAGTTTGAAAATTTGTGGCTCATCTTCCTATTAACATATAAAATATATGTTTAAAGTGAATGGATATTCTTTTCCTATTATAGATTATTTACTTTACTATTGATCAAAAAAATAGTAAAGTAATGTGTAAGGTTTACTAACGATCAAAAAAATAGTAAAGTAATGTGGATTTTACTAACGATCAAAAAAATAGTAAAGTAATGTGTAAGGTAATCCATTGCTATCTTAATTTTTCCAAAGTGTAAATTACACCTCAACAACATTACACTAAAGCAAATAGTGAAATGAAGGTGGACCAAAGAAATGTCTTGACATTGCATACTATATTAATATTTGTTTTTATTGTAGAAGAATGCAATATTGTTGAAGTAGTTATTGAAATAATTGGAAGTGTTGAACCTCCATGAACACAAATGAAAATATTTGTATAAATTTTGGATGAGTTTGATGGCTTATATAATAACTTTCTTGAGTTGAAGCAACCTAATTGTAAGGCCAAACTAATTTCACAATGTGCAAAAAATGCTAGTGGAAAAACTAAACCCTAAAATCATTTATATTAGTAGCTAAGTAAATTATATGAAGCCACACAATAGTAAGCATTCTGCAAATTACACCCTATATCTTCATTTTTGTATGCACATTCAAATTTTAGAATATTTGAATATTCGAATAACTAACTCCTATGACTTTCACACCTTTTACACCTTTGGAATCAAATATTATAATTCACCAATCCATAAATGATATTCTAGTGGATTTTTTATCTTATGCAATGTTGAATATGTCCTAGAATTTAAATGTTTCATATAAGAATAATGTTGATGCACTTTATGCCTACATTGAATTGTTGTTCACATACTTCTTGAGCAAGGATTTTCAAATTTTTTTTAGTTTTTTCTGGACAAATCTTTTTTCCATTTATATATTTTCATTCAAATTTAATTTTTTTTATTACCTTCTTACTACCTACCTTTCTTATTGATAGTATTTTTGGTGTAACCTTTTCATTTTGGTTCAACACTCTATTTTTATGATTAATAACAATACCTCAACAAATTCTTTTTTCTCTAACATAGCAACTTCAAATATCTCTCAATAAATTCAATTTTTTGTATTTTTTCTTGAAGTTTCTACTAAAAGGTGATTGCAAGAAACACTTGTCTTATTTTGTGTGACATGGTGTGACTGATTTGTTTTTTTGCCATAAATTTTGTGTTTTGGCTTCAAATGATTCAAATTCATAAGGAAGATACTCATGACTATTATACACAATTTCTAGTTTTTTCATGATTTAAAAAAAATTTATTTATCCAAAAATGGACTTTGATTGAATGTCACACTTTGTAGTTTAGGGGTTTCTAGTACTAAAGAATACATTTTCTTTTTAAATTTTGAGATGAAATTAGGATGAGATGGTCTTCTAGTAGACTTCTAGCTCTCTAAGAAAGGATTTTAAAAATAATTTCTTTTATTGTAGTGTAGAAGTCTACAAAGTGAGCTTCTTTTAGCTTGTATTTTGAAACATATAAAATGTTATTTTGATGTTTTCTTGGTGAATGACCATCTCCATAGAGTTGTTGCAAATGGCCAGTTTTTGTTTTTTATATTCACTTGTTTTTACTATTTTTACCTAATTAAAACATGAAAATATGTATTTATTTGAGACACAACACTTTGCAGCTTCTTCTACTTAGAGAATTTTTTTATCAATTCCTTCATTGGATACCTTTGTCTTCAAGGTGTATACATTTGTTATATTTTTAAAAAATTTTAAAAATTGATTTTCTGATTCTAAAGTATTCCCCAAAAAATCATAAAAACGCAACAATATTGACAAGTGTTTCTTGCAATTGGCCTAAACATTTTTCTAATTCTTCTTTCTCTCAAATCCAACAACTTTTAGATGTAGAGCTACTTCAGTATAAAGTTCTTGTATGATACAACATTTGTTGCACTAGGTGCGCAGTTCAAGTGAAAGAACATGGATTTCAAAGCATTGTAAATGCACGTTCAGGTTGACATTCCACAAAATACCTTGTTGCTTCATTAATGTATTGAATACTACTATTTGCCATGCAATTTAACAACATTCCTATTCGAAACTTATTTTGTACAACATGACTTCTAACATACTGAAACTTTCTTGATGCTATTCGTACGCTTCACTACTCTCTTGTACATCCTCATCTTCTGCGACTCTTATGTACATGCCATTTACAACAATGGCTTCTTTCACTGGCTTGGAGGCTAACATCATTGATTACAAACCTTCAAAATTATTGTCATTGTCGACTTGAATTACATTTGGATTCACATTAACATATTGCAGTTCTCCATGTCTACCCTTGAAATCTATCTTATTGATAATCTTCCATCCACATCTATGTAGATCGTCGGAAAGCATGACTTGTTGGCACTGTAATGGAAAAACAAAAGAGTTTGTGTGCACTTTTCTATCAATGTGGTTGAAGTTCGCCATTAAAAAATTGTATCAATTTCTTTCTATAGTTGGATAACAAATGTCACAACTTCCCTTCACCCAATCACACACCAAGATTGTAGTGTAGTGGTTCCAGCAATCCAACTCCAATATCTCATCTGTATAACCACCGTATTCTTCGATACTCTTGGCGGGTGTCCCATTCACTAAACTCCATTGCAATTGTCGAGTAAAAGAGGCCACAATACTTGAATCTTGTATAACGAGTGCAAACACGCAAGTGCATTCTAAATGCATGCATATGCCAGTGTGAGATTGTACATTGTTCTGATGGTTGTATGTAGTGCATAATGTCATTTGGTAAATTTTCAACTATGTGCTCAAGTCTTTGCACACATGTGCACAACCAATTTGCAAAAGGTGGAAGATCACTTAATTTGGGTGGATATTGCATTGTCGCTGCAAGACGAGTGCAACGTGTTGCTATACAAAAATCTTTGCGTTCCGTCCAATAGTGGCCTTTTGCTACAACGTAATCTTTGTTAGGAATTTAGGGGCCATACAATTAATTGGGTATTTCAAAGTAATACTTTCCATAATTTATAATTTAGCACATTGAATGTTCTTCGCCTACATCACACAATAATTTCCAATTGGAATGTGTCCTAAATTTTGCAATTTGGCACATGCTTCTCTACCATTATGTAATGAAATATACATTGCTTCTACATTTGAAGCCGTGAACCATTGCATGCAATGGATGTTTCATTCCTTTCTGAGATGTTTGGTTGCAAAAACAAGTTATTGCGTCATTCAAAATGTTCAATGCACCACATCTACATAAAACAACTTTTACTTACTCTCACCAAGGTTGCAATGATGCAGCATTGTCCAACACAAAGGCATGTGCCTATTGACAAACATCGTTTGACATTTTGCGCTTCTTCTTCTCATATGAATGTAAGACCTCATCATTCATTTGAGCATCCTCTATGGGATTCCACACACGATGCGTTGTCTCTCTAAACTCCTTCAAGTACTTTGTACAGAACCCAAGTGCTTCTTCCATTTGGTAACCTTTAGCTATGCTAACTTTTGGATGCGTTAATGTATGTACATGGTCCTTTAGTGTTTTCATATATCTTTCAATTGGATAAATCCAATGACAGTGAACATGCCTACAAAAAAATAGCTATTGCACCAAATGTATCAATAAATGTCGGTGGAAATTCTTTCTCTAGCTTGCATGTTGCTATCACTATGCTTTGCGTAAGCTCATCTTCATTTGTACATTGAACCTCTTTCTCATAGAGTTTATGAAACACCCTACATATTCAAATGATAGCCATGCAAACATTAATGTCCAATACATTTTGCATTGTGATAGGAAGCATCTTTAAAACAAACAGATTTTGATGTCATTGGACTTATACATGAAGCTTGTGCTCAGTAGTAGAAACCCAATTTTCCAACACTTCTTTCTTATCTTTTTACATTTTCTTCTATATATACTCCATTTTTTAAACATAATTGAACTTACCTAAAGTGTTGTATATGAAAACTATTAGTGAAATTTTTCTTTTGTATGAAGACATACGTTTGCATGAACTACATCTTATTAAGGCTACTATCATCATATAAAACTACAGTTTTTATAAACACAAACAGTAACTCATGTACTAATTCATTGGAATAGGTGAATATATAGACTTTTCATGGATGTAATAAGCTGAACTATCATTTATCTCTTGCATGAGTATGTGGTAATCATGTGTTTTCATATATTGTAATTTCTCGTCCTTTAGTCGCTTGTGAATCAATCCTACATAGTTGATTGGCATCTTCATATTTGTGACAACTTCAATGAACTCCCTTCCACTAGTAGAAAATTCAGTGTCCAAAAGAACAAAAAAGTGTTGATTTGGACAATGATCAACAAAAACTTGTTATGAAATTAACAAAAAAATTTTACTATCAACAAAAACTTGTTAAAAATTTAAAAAACTTGTTAATTGTTAACAGAAACTTGTTAATTTGTTTACAAAAAATTAAATTTTCTTAAAACTCATTTGCAAATTTTAAATTATCTTTAAATGAAAATAAAAAACGTGCACCACATGGGTAGTGACCTTTTAAACCACCAAGATTTGAACCTAGGACCTTCCACTTGAAATTCAATGGGCTTGACCACAAACCCAACCTTAACATTACATATCCATTCATGATATAAAAATTAGTATTACAAACTTTCTTTATAGATTTTGATTCATTTTGAGAAAACAATAGACTTTAGAGGCCATTTAGTCATAGAAGATGATGTTTTTAAAAAAACTTTGAACTAAAAAATGTTATTAAATGAAATAAACTTTCACTGAACAAAATCAGTTTGTGATTTTGACTTCCCAAACAAAAGTTATGGACAAAAATAAGAGACAATGTTTAAAGGAGTTTTTTTTGTTACATTTTTAAACATTGCCTCTTATTTTTGTCTATAACTTTTGATTGGAAAGTTGAAATCACAAACGGATTTTTTCAATGAAAGTTTATTTTATTTGTGAACTTTTCTTAGTTCAAAGTTTTTTTAAAACCATTATCTTCTATGACTAAATGGCCTCCAAATTCTGTTGTTTTCTCAAAATATGGAATTCTTGTAAATGATGAATATTCTTTTTAAATGTCATTGTACTAGGAAGACAACCTTCATTGTAAATTTCAATATATGATATTTTGATATGCATTATAAACTTAGAAAATGAAGCTTGAGGAGTTCAAATGCAAGACAATACTAAATTTTGAAAAACAAAGAACTTAAGGAATTGGTACAATTGTAAGCTTTGAGTGCTAGAATTCATATTACACCATCTTCTAAATTTCTATACAATTTTTTTCTGTAAAATATTTTTAAAATTCAAATTATAAAATCATATTTCCATTTTCAACATTACGTATGGTAAAAACAATAATTTATTCCATTTTTTATTCTAATTGAAATTTAAAAAGTTTCATCTTTTTCTTTAAGAAATTATAGTCTTTTTATTTATCTATAAAAATTTCTAAAAAGATTATTTTAAACAAAAAAAAACTTTTTCTTAAATTCAAAAATACAAAGAGAGCATATATCAATTATAGAATAGGATAAATATAATGTTGTAGTAAAATTTGTCTAAGAGTTCAATACCATGGGTGTTTTAGATATATGAAAAAATATTTTGAAAATGTTCATACTAATCTCTATTGCTACTTGTAGTTCTTAAATAAATAAAAAGATATTCGAACCATAATTAAAATATTTACAAATTCATTTTCACATTTACTCACTAAAAATTATAATTATGGTTTTTTTCTCAAAACAAGTGAAAAGTTCCACAATTGTTGACAATTTGTAGTCTAAGGTCCTAAATATATAAGATTGGTATTTAAACACAATTTAAAGGGAAAATGTAGGTCAAAGTTCAACCTTTGCCTATTTCTAAATGAATATTCTAATTTAAAATTGGTTTAAATTTTTTTTGCATAATGAACAAAAAACATTTCAAACTCTTCCAAATAAAAATGGAAAAGAATTATGAGAATTTTTTTATAATTGAATTTATCTATTCAACCATTAGAATTAACAAAAAAATTGTTAAGCATTTTGTCAATTAGTGTTAAATCAACTAAAATGTATAGTAAATATAGTATCTACTTTCAAATGAATTTGTCAATTTCTTTTCAATTTGAACATCATTTTCTAGTAGTATGCACACATACAAATCTAGTTAAAATCAACAAACTTTAGACTCTAATTTTTCAACAAAAATCATAAGAAAAAATTTGTATTTCAATTTTCTTATAGTGGTGAAAATTTTAATGAAATTCAACATATTATAAAAAATTGGCAAGCATTTTTCTAGGAGATGGATGGTCACTATTTGTATTTCAAAAATTCAAAACTTAAAATACAAAGTTTTCCATCATTTTTAGTCATGCATGTGTAAATATAATTTGATTTTTTTCCTTTGAAGTTTTTACACAACATATGATCAAACTATATTCTATAGTTGAATTTATATAAAGAGAGAAGAAAAGGGACAAATATAGATACAAAAGATATGAAGATGTATGGATATATGCATATATAGATACATTGATAGATAGATAAATTACAATTGTAATGTATTTTGGATAAATATTTTAATATCTAGAATTAGCTATGATATGGTTCCTAATATATAATAGAATTAAAAAAATTAAATATTTTAAATTTCAATTCTTCTATTGGGTAGTGTAATTTGAATTTTAAACTATTTAAGTTTAGTATTACACAATTGGAACTTAAACATCATCAAATTATTTGCATAAAATTTGATATAGATTTTGAATTTCATTTGAATTCTAATTGAATTCAAAATTGAATTCAAAATCACGTAGTATTAACTCCTAAATGTTTTTGACTATGTTTTCACCAAAATGGCTCCAAAACTACCATTTCTAAAACATGTACCAAAACTTACAAACAAAAATATTATTTTGATACATGTAACCATAGGATCTTGCAGTATACTTGTTTGCTAAGATGTAGAAAAAATTTCATAATTTTCCACCATGTAGATTGCAAAATATTAGCATTTGAATTGACAAAAAACATTTTTTTGGTGCTGCAAAAAAATGGGTAGCTGCACTTCACAAGGTCATATTTGTATAAAAAAAAGTTTAAATTGGTGGTTATTCTTTGGATTCATTCTTAAAGGTGAATTGACTAGATGCTTATAAAATATCAAATCATTTGGAATTGTAGAACATATAGGAAAAAAATGATACGTAAAAAAAAGTAGAAAATGAACCAAAATACTAAATTGTAAGTAATTTATTTATGGCACTCATTAATACCAATTTCAATGGTTAAAATTTTATAATAAAAAATATACGCATGATTTTTTAAATTTTTATCAAAAATATTAAAAATTGAATTAAATAAAGAATTTTAAACTTTTTTTTGTAGTGTAGAGATTCTATAATTAGTTAAAACTACCTCAAACTAAAAATCCTCATAACTTTTGACTCATTGATCCAAATGGAATGATTCAAAGATTTAAACATACATTAAAATCTAATAAACCAATTTCAAATTTTTATTTCTAAAGAATTTTTTTTAAAAGAAGTTTGTTTTGCTACCCAAACTGCCTATCAAGAAAAGAAAACAACATATCTTACAATACAATAACTTTTTAAATATGTTGTCAAAAGCTATGAAAATTGTTGGGCATTGAGGCTATTCCTTGGGCACATGTTGTGTAAAAATTTCAAAGAAAAAAGATCCCTATTTGTAGTGAATTGCCCGAAATTGCTATCTTACCATCAAACATAGTTTAGGCGTTTAGGGGTTATAAAGAATATTTGAATGAAATTTGGATTTGATATTCTACTTGTGAAAACTTTTCAAAACATTCTTATAGATTCTATCAAATTCGAGTAGATTCTAATGGATTCTTAAAAGATTTTAACAGTTTTCTAGAAGATTTTAGAAAGATTCCTAAAAGATTCTAAAAAGGCCCTAAAAGAAATTCTACAAAGATTTCAAAAAGATTCTTTAAAGGTTCCACAAGATTCCAAAAACATTTAATATATTTTTGTTGATTTCATCATTGTACTATTCATCAACAAAAACAAAGTCACATTTTTGTTAATTTGTACAAAAACAACAAAAAGTTGTTGAAGTTGTTAGTGCTAGTACCCAAATCAAGAGAATCTTGTTGATTTTTTGTTGATCTAGACATCATTTTCTAGTAGTGTTCGTTCTTTTGGATTCAAATGTTTGGTGCCGGTGGCATGTAGAATTTGTCTTGTAGTCGACATCCGGTTGCAACCAAATTTCCTCTTGTATACACAAGTCTTCAAAATCTTGGTGACTTTTCATACTGTCATTCATACAAAGAAGAGTCTTCACCATCTTCTTGCACAAGTTTTTCTCACAATGCATTAGGTCTAAGATGTAAGGGGCAAGTAGATGCTAGAAGACATATAAAGAAACATGCATTAGCGTGAACTTGAAATGAGAAATGAGCACATAGCAAGTGCATATGTGGAGGCATTCAATGCAATGCAACTGCATTGTGGTGTCAATTGGTACAACAAAAACGCTCTTAGACGCATCAAATTCAATTCTCTAACATTGTCATTATTATGCACTCTGAAAGAGCGGTTCTCACACTTTACTACATACTTGTTTTTTTAATTGAATAATTAACTTTGCCTTCTTGGAATTGAAATGAAGTTTTAACCTCTCAAAATAAATAAATTTTAGTGCATCTTTTAATCCTTTCTTCCATTACATATGTGGAAGTCATGATTACTATTACGTAACATATTTGTTAGTATGAAAGAATAAATAGTTCAAGAAATAATTTCACACCAATGAAATGGACTGGATCATCTTTTCCATTTATCCTTCCACCAAGATCAAGGTATGACTGTCTCTAAGTAGCACATTTGATGACATCCAATCTAGATGTAATATGCAGCTGGCAACAATTTTTGACCTTGCCATTAAATCCCTTATTTTGACAATATGGATGTTGGCAAGGTAAGTACCTTTGCATACCCTCATACACTATTTTAGAACCACTACTAGGGAATTGAGGTCCATTTCAAGAGAATATTAACAGAAATTGTATTGAACCCATATGTGGATTAGGAACACTTGGTTTGGACCCCCCTCCTTATAGGTCCTTGTCAATTATGTCTTGCATTTCCTCTCTTTAAACGGTAACCACATGTCAAGAATGCTAGCGTGGCACATGCATATGGACAGATGAATTCTGGGCTCATGTAGATCATCTAATCAACGAAGGTTTCACTTCATCCACTCCATTGTGCTTCTCAACTTCCTGGCACTTGTCACATTCTCAATATTTCCTGTTATGTCTGTCTAGTATTGCAGTATAGCACCAGTGTTGTTGCCTGTATTCCAAGGTCACTACGAGGGCTTCCATGTGGCATTGTAAGTGGACAACTGCACATGGTTTGGTGCTGTTCAGTGTTTGTACATTGTGTCAAAGTTGACGGCTTCGTAGGGTCTGTAAAGTAATGGTTCAACCCTTGTTTTGGGTGAAAAATAACTTAGTGCATTGACGACATATTTTCTTGTGAGCACTTTGTAATTATAATCATCCTCACTTCATCGACGAGATTTCCAAAAATTTTCACATCAACTTTGATGCTAGACTAATGTATTAGGCATCTACTACACTTGAAGGTAATTAGCTATCCTCTGTTCTTTTCATATTTTGAGCATGATAGTAGTCATGATCACATGTTGAAGACAGTTTCCGCTGCTTCCATTGTCCGAAGATTATAGTTATCCTAACTTTATGACAACCAGATGCCAATTGTCTTATAATAGTCTTGAATTCTATGAAAGCCTTTGTCCTTTTAGACTAAATATACTAGATGCATTGACTTATAAAAATTAAAACAATAATTCTGATTCCATATTGCATACCCGTGTCCGAGCGCTAGAACTTCTGAAATTAGAATATCAATATACATAGCACTCACAATGAGGGAGAAGGTTCTCTCTATCAACACAAATCAAGTTCATGGAGACATTGCTTATCAATATAACTTTTGAATCCTATCATAAATAGAAAGTCAAGATTTATTTTTTATATATCTGGTGTACAAGAGTATGACCACCTTTGAACGTCACAGCCATTTTGATCAAGAACTACTTTCACATTTCCCAACACCAACTCTTAATTCAATGAACATCATAGTCTGTAAAAAAAACCCAGATAATTGCATTGTCTATGTGCTAACAGATGGTAGCTTTTCAAGAATGCAACTACAATGCACTTCCTCATCTCATTGACCTCTCTTCTTTTCCTTCGACACGTACCTATTATCACTCGTTCTATATAAAGATCCATTACTCAATGCCTATGACCACAACACAATACTTTCTATACGCAACACAATTGCCAAGATTTGTGTTGCCTGTGCCCAAGGACCTACATACCGTGGTTTGACTCATATTTCTTCCTCTTCTTCTTAAAGAATTTGTTCTATCTAGATTGCCAAGAAACCATCATAATTGATTTCACTTGGCAACATCATTCTTTTCTATAGCTTCATGGCCTACAAACACACCACTTCAATCAATAACCTATTCTCTATTTCTGTAGTCGATGTACAACAACTTCTACATTTCAAACAGTAAGAAATTTGATACCAGCTTCAGTTGCACTTCACTAATTCTTTATGAAAACAAATTGACATTTTCATCGCCAATTCTCTGATATGAATGAACTTATGAAAACCCGCCGTGAATGACAACGAATTGTTTCGAATTTAAACCTAATGAATATGAATTCATAATCTAACAGTCTTCCAATCATGTTGTATTCTATGTCAATGTAAACATTCTATTTAATAGAATCTGTCAACATAGTACATATAGAACTATTACATGCTTCCACGCTAATTCATTGTCGGCACATTCATCTTACTTGATCCACAATTGCTTGAAGTGCCAATACGGGGGGTGTTGCCATTGATGGACACAATCTGCAATTGCACTTTATTTGTACATGGTTCATTTACGACAGTAGGCATTTTTGACTTTAGAAGGTCAATATCAGCTTGCAATTTTTTAATTAGCTCCATCGTCTCCAGGGACACAACATTCACTTTTATTTTCTACATCTTCATTCCTATTTTCTCTAAGACATTGTGGACGTCTTCTACTTGCAAGTCTTGGGATGATGGCGACCGATGCTCATTGCCCTCTTTGTCAATTTGGAAATAGAATGGAGGCTCTTTGACCTCAATAGTCATTTCTTTTGTCTTTCTTCTCCCTCCATACCCCTTGTCCCGATTCATCTCGGCTTGAACCTCATCAAGGTTTGGTGACCTCTATAAGATCTCCCTTAGAGACTCACGAATACCAATTTTCCCAGTGGGACCTGTCCTACCTATATTTTTTTGATAGGAATTAGCATACTTCATGGCCTCTGACTTCTTCTTGAAATTGGGACTATCACATATGCGTCTCAATTTGCCCCACACTTCTAGTCTAAGTCCTTTGTCACAGTCTAAAAATATCAAGGCAATAAAATAGAAACGTAATTAGTAGATTAGTCCGAATTTTCAGAATTTTTAGGTTTAAATTGTAGGGATAAAAGACAATTAGAGTCTTTTATAGCCTAAAGGCTTATCCAACTGGAAGGATTCATGAGTTTCCGGATTAAATTCATGAACTTCCAGATCGGATACTCTCAATGTCCAGAACAGACCTTCACAATGAGCGGAACGGATCCTGGACGGATCGGATCCGAATGAGTTCCGGATGGACGGCACCTACGAGTCTACGCCGCCGACCTATGAAAACTAGCATAACGGTCCAGGAACGTTGCGACTTTCCGTTGGAATTTGGGAACAACAAGTACCGACTGGTATAAATACCCCTCTGCCTCGCCTCATTTCCCACTTCCATTTGGCGAAGTATTGTGTGCTTGTGTGTAGGTATTGGAGTGCGCGTATAGTGAGTGAAAGAGTGGTGAGTGTAAAGATCGATTCCGGGTATAGTTTAGGATCGGTGTTGACCGCACCAATGGATAGAGAGTCGGACGGAGAGATGGCGAGTTCCCCTAATCCAAAAAAGGTGGTGGTGACCACCAAGGTCATATCGTCAATCATCCCTTCCGATCCGCAACATCGGAAGGAATTAGAGGATGACCTAGTGTTTTTAGGGTGCGAGGGTCTGATCCAACGCCCTTGGAGTATGAAGAGTGAGAAGATGATTCAGGAACTCCTTATGGGAGTTCCAAATCAGTACCAGTTGACAGTAAAAGGGAGACCAACCATCTAGTCGGCAAAGGTGTGGGCGGAAGTTTACGGTTTTGAGAAAATCGAATTAGGGATGGCCACTCGGAATGATAAGTTTGGCACCAGGAAGTTCCGGATTCCGCCACATTCAAAGGACGGATTTGCCATTACAAATTGCGAGAACGACTGGCACAAGAGGATGCTGGAATTCTTGATTCCCATCCTCTATCCAAAAAAGCCTACCCGAGTGACCGTCACGATGGCAAATACCATTTTTGGGTGCTTCAAGAAACGAATCGTGAATTGTTCCATGGTCATTTCATAGTTAGTTTCTAAACTAACCGACCATGCTCAGAAGGCCAAGTACAATACGATTAGTATGTACTTGTTCCATCTATACCACTAGAAGGACGTATTGAATGCCGCGGAGTAGCTCGTCTACAAAACCGGACTTCAAATCTTGAAGTACGACCTCACAACGGAATTGGATATAGACCGGAAGGAGACGGATGATGATCTGATGGAAGAGGAACACAAGAAGGAGGGAGAGGCTCTAGGTGTTCTGGATCGGAAGCCGGAACAGCTGAAGGTGACCACCCCGGATAAGAGGGGAGTTTCGGCGGAGGATCGACCCGGATTGTCTCAAGAGAGGCCGAAGAAGGTGGACCACTTTGATGTCATCACCAAGCACGCGATCCTGGGGTACACGGACTTCCAGAATCTTGAAGGACTACTCCAGCAGATCTCTATGAAGCTGGGCGGAATTGAGAAGGACGCAATATCGGATGCCCTGGACTGTCTTCCGACTCAAGAAGTGCTACGGAAGAAGGATGAAGAGATCCGGAAGTGGGAGCAGGAGTTCCGGATCCTGCAGGAATGGATCCGGAAAGATGAAGAGCGGATCTAGGTAGTCGAAGTAGTTCGGGTGAAAGCCGAGGCGGAACATGACGGACTCCAAAACCAAGTACACTGGTTGGAGAGCAATCTCAGCATCGCCAATGGCAAGGTGAGTGAGGCCACCACATTGGTCCACAACCTGCAAGGACTAGTGGCTCAACCGGCGGATGCGGTGGTAAGAGCTCAACTCTTTACCGCCCAATTGGTGAGGGAGGGGCACATCACGGGGACCAAGCTCCTCACCATCCTAGTGAACTACCAAGCCAAGATGGAGGGGGTGCTGAAGGAGATGAGGCCCTTGGTAGGGTCACTGAATCCGGAACTTGGCAAAGGCCTTCTAGATTTGCTCAACATGCAGGTCTATACTAGGTTAAGTCCCAACGCGCAGGTACGGATATCAACGGATATGAGGTTGCTTGGAGACACGCCGGTGATGAAGAACATCGTCGACCTCGGGCCAGATCTAATTCCATGGTAATTGACTTTAAGGCAAAAAACTTAATTAAGCCTACATGATTTAAGGGGCATGCCAAAGCCTCTACGAACCGTTCCACCCGTTGATCACGCAAGTCCTTCGTTTTTGGCATTTTTCCCGCAAGAGCAATATTTGGTGGAATGGTATCTAGATCTATAATTCAAACCTTGCACACCTTTTCATGGTGACCTTCACGAGAAAAACCACCAAGGGCCTCAACCTTTGCCGTGGGTGGAATCCATATGATACTCACTCCACCATCTCTTGCAAATGCAGCCTTTACAACGTCATTTTTCCACTTGAAACCCCTCGATCTAGACTTTGATAATCTCTTAGGTGCAGTATGCCACCATTCCATCTTCGCACGGAATTCCTTTACCTCTTCATCTTCCACTTCTCCTGTCATTGGTGCACGGAACTCTATCATCAATTTCTTGGTGTGAGCGCTTTTTTACCCACCCTTGGTAAAAAGGAAACACAATTAGGTTCTTTTAACTTTTTATGGTTTTTAATCTATGGGTGTTGTAATGGTTGTCCATTGTGCCTTCCAAGCAATGGATCTTTTCTAACTCCTATGTGTGAAAAATAAACAAAACAATAAGAAATTTTAAATAACTATAAGTTTTACCCTTTTATCTCAACTAACTAAGCCACTGTGGTTTTTTATTTTAAATGAATTCAGTCTTGATTTATCATTTTTCAGTGATAGAACATATTATGCCATTTCTAAAAATATAGAACTCGACCTCATCCGAGCTTTCTAACAATAGTTATGGAGGGATGAAGTTTGACCGCTTAATCGGTTCATCAAACTCCATCCATTGATTTCTACTAATCTATCTTATAATTTTACTTGAGATTTGACTTTTGGGCTCTGAACTCTATTTACTATTTGACTTTCTAATATGGTTGACTTTGGATGATTTATCTAACTTTCATCCATTTTGACCCCTAAACTTCATTCTTTCATATCTTGGTTGTTTTAACTCGGTTTTCTAAGTGTTATATGTTTTTGGAATCCTCTAGACCTAATCTACAAGTATAAAATAATAAACTTTGACTAAAACCTACTCTAGACCCTCTGAATCATGTTTGAAGTTCGGTTTAATGGTATAAATGCTAAACTTAGGACATCAAAAAGAAATAGGAGAATTTGATTTTATACCTCGGGATTCACATTGTTAGGAAGATTGTTGTACAATCCTTCAAATTCCCCATCATTAGCCATCTTCCTCACACCTTTGATAGTTTTGCCCACGGCTTGAAGGTGACTTTTTAATACAAATTTGAAATTTTAAACTTTTAACTACTTTTTCTTTCTATTCTACTTCTTTCTCTTCAACACTATTCCCCCTCCATTATTGTATTCAAATGGTTGACTTGGCATCTAAATAATAATCGATCTTCTATCAACTCTTCAAATCAATTATTATTTTATCTAAACAATAATTGATCTTCTATCAACTCTTCAAGTCAATTATTATTTTATCTAAGTTCTATTGGTTCAAAATGACTCCCAAGGATTTCCACCTAATCCAACTTCTAATTTCTCTTCAACTTCCAAATGCACTCTTCATCTCCTTCATTTGCATTCTACACTATTGAGTTGGAAGAGATTTGAAAACACACTATGAGAGGTTCTAGACTCTGGTCTATTTCAATGTTCTATTGGAAGTTTTTTGGCAATTGTGAAGAGTCTCTATTCCTATTCTATTTCTATGCAATATTTTCTCCAACCTTTTCTCTCCTACAACTTGTCTCTTCACTCTTCTATCTACCTTTCTCTCTTTTTAATTAACTGTTTTCGTTTAAACTATTCTAGTTCCTAGTCTCTGTTTTCAAAAGTTCAAGAAATCCAAAAAAATAAGAAACCGGTCCAGCACAGAGCCAGACAGTTCGTTCGTAGTTCCGTTCCATTCCGTTCTGTTCAGTACGATCAGTCGTTCGCACGTTCAGTTTAATAGTTTGGTCAAACCAGACCAGTCAATCAAGCTCCCAGTCAGATCGAGCTACCAGTGAAATTGAGCTTTTCAGTTAGGTTCAAGCCTTGCTCAAGCTCAAGTCTTACTATTGATGCCCAGGTTCAAGCCTTGCTGTCCTGGTACCAACTAGTTTGATTCCGCAATTTTCTCCCTTCTTTTTTATAGACTAAAATCACCACCTTTCACAATTTCTCCTAATTTTAATTAGGGGTTTAGTTCTAATCTAGAAGCTAAGCTCAACTTTTCCAAACAAATGTTTGGAGACTAAACTTGATGTGTTAAAAAACACATAGGTTGGAGATTTGTTCTAATTCTAAAGGAAGTTTTTGTGAGAATATTAGTGTTTTCTTTTGGGAAGTAGCAAAGCCAAAGCTTCGCCGTAGTTTGTAAAATTCTCAAAAAACTCTAAGACCCCAAAACACACGAAGTTAAAGCTTTGCCATATTTTTAAATATGGAGGAAATTCTAACCAAATTCTTCAAGAGCTCCGTTGCCTAGGGACAATTAGAGGTCAAATAACAACACCAAAAATACTATTGTAGGACAACAAGTGAGTGTTAGTGGTATGAAACACTACTACAATTAGTACAAGTTAGAGGAATAACAAGCTAAAGGACTCCCCTAAGCAGCATCGCCGATCACAAGGGAAGAACCTCCAGGATTAGTACAAAAACTTTAAACTCCAAATAACAACAACAACAACAACAACAACAACAACAACAACAACAACAACAAGGCAAGTTAATTAAACAACAATTCTAGTGAAAGAAACTTGACAAAAACTTGACAAAAACTTACCAACAAGTGCAAAATACAACAAGGAAGGTTTGAAGGGACTCCAATGTCCTTCAAAGCTTCACAAAGTAGCAACAAGAGGAACTTGAAATGCTCCAAAAACAAAGAAATTTGGCAACTTGGCTTCAATGGCCAAAATCCAACTAAATGGACCCAAATGAAAACAAAATGGTTCAAAATGAACTTAAGGGGTGAGAAGAGAGGAAAATGAGTGCCCTTCTATACTCAAAGCCAAGGGTCACCCCCCCTAATTACCTAATGGGAAACTAGTTTAAACTGGTAAAAAACATTTAAAAAAAAAAAAATTCTACACTGATTCTAACTTCTAACTTTTGGAGATTAACTCCAAATTACAAACGGATTGCACCATTGGCTTCAGAAGGCCATTTTTAGTATACATGACCTTCTCCCCCCTTTTTTTACCTCAAAAACTCAAAGAATCCTAGTAGCAACTGGAAACTCAAAATGGGATAAAAACCCAAGTTTTGGAGTTTACCTTTTTGTAAAAATTAACTAGCCTAGGCTCCTAAGTAGATTCAAGGGAGTAAGAAAAGACCCTAAATTTATTTTATTCCAAAGTTGTGTGCTCCTGATACGCTGGTCAACTCAACAATTAACTTTAAAATTACCGGTTTTAGAGGATGTTGCTAATTTTGGCATCTCCTGCAATCAAAAAATCATGAAACTTATTGGGGTGCTTTATGAACATAAAAGAAACTATACTAATTTTTTGTGAGATTTTTACCGCATCCAAGGTAATTTTCATGAATTTACCATACTGGATTTTTGTGGTTGACCGCTTGGAAAAAGATCTTTAGATGATCAGAAAAAACCGAGACTTTTTGAGAAACCTCTCATGGAATTCTTCAAGAGATGTGCAAATTTATATTTCCATTTTGCACATCTAAAGAAGGAGAATCAAATCCTGATATCTCCTTTAGCTTCCGATAATTAGAGAATCTTTCAACCAAAAGGGAATCTGGGCAAATCGATTGCGCCATTGGACTCCTGGAATGATTTTCACCTCAAATCACCGTACTTAGGTCATAGATGCCCTTCGTCGCTCCATTTGAATTTCTTTCACCTACAAGCTAACATTTGGGGTTTCTACTATTTCATCGATGGAATAGGGAAACTGAAACCTATCTTTGGAAATCAATCTTAGGACTCTCACATCATTCCCTTGGACCGAGTTAGCCCTTTTGCGTCTCACTGCACAATAGGTATAAAGAATTAGGCATTTTCTACTATATATGTTTATTTTGTACAATTTCTGGATTTTTATCCTATCTACATGTAGGATTTGGTTACATTTGAAGGAAAATGTCCCATTAGGACCTTTTGCTATATTGGTATGTGACATCTATATTGTGGTTATTCACTCTTTTTTTATCTTTTTGTAGATAAAACTACACTCAAAACTAATAAAATCCAAAAAGAACAATTTTTGAGTTATGAGGGCACTCACACTTGGTATTAAAAGTTACTGACTAAATAGTATTAGTCATCCAATTACAAAATCTGGAATTGTACGTTAAGTCCACGTCTTTGAAGTCCTCTGATTCATAACACTTGCTTAAGATTGGGGCCTCCAAATCCCTCGCCAACTTCTCAGTGCCTATCCCAGGATCCCTCAAATAGTTTGCCTCCAAAAATTGTACACTTTTCCCAACATACCATTGAAGGCACACCTCGTATAATTTGAAGGAGGATATGTTGGATCCTTATCATGAGCAGACTTGAACTTCTTTTTCTTGACTCAAGCTTCATTTCCTATTGTTTCACTTGTAAATATAGGCACTTGAAAGTGTTGTGGATCATCCAAATCCCAAAGGGATTTTTGCCTCAAGGTACTGGTACCCTCTGTGGGATTAGGCATTTCTGAGGATATTGGATTTGTATCCCAAACACTTTTGTGCCTCACGTCGCTATCTTCTATTAGGTTGGACATTGCGTGTAATCGAAAGCTTCACCCTAGCTTTGAGGAATTTTATAGATCAAAATGACAAAGAGTCCTCCCTAAATTGAATAAAGGACCCCGACCCACGGGCATGCATTCAGCCACTCTAAGGCGGGTAAAAGACAATGCGCAAGGCCAAGGCAAGACGGCGAATGCGGGTACTGGAGACTGCTTAAGTACCCAAAGTCGCCCCAAGCGCGTGCGGGTCCGGACGCGACCACGTGTGAGGTGACCTTGAGTGGGCAGGGCAACCTCGGGTGGTCAAGGCGATTGCGGGTAACGAAACGCTGCATAGGGGGCGACCACGCCTAAATGGAAAGTGTATGTCGGACGCCACTTTTTGCACCCGCGGTCGCCCCTTACCAAGGGTCGCCTTACTTTCAAGGTTTCAAAATTTTGTGAAGCGCGATCGCTTTAAAGGCGGTTGCTTTACAGGACCAGCTAACCCGGGGACAGTCAGTAAACTAGCTAGACAAGTAAGTTTTGAGAGATTCCTCCACTATCCACATTATATCCCAATTCATTCATATTAAAAGCAGCATTTGAATTTGAGTGAAGCAATAGCTATTTCATAGTGATTTTATCGTTTAATACACATTGAAAGGTATTTTCAACCCCTTAATCGTTAAGCCCTATTGGCTCTTTCCCTTACAAATTGTGAACCTTCAATCCTCGATAAAATATTTCATACTTTTACTTAAGAATTTTGAGTTTTGTGAGAAGTCAATTATGAATGACTACCACAATAAATTTAATGATATTTAAAATGCTTAAAAGAATGCAATAATACAATTGCACTAAATTTATGCATTGAGTAGACAATACTACGCCACTTGAGCAAAATGCTACTTCAATGTTGCAAGATTAAAAATTAAAAATTGAAGTTATACATATATTTTTTAGTAAATGGAAAATCCCATTGTACTAAAAATAAACATTTAGGCTCAAAGCATTTGAGCCAAAAAGAGTGAACAATTAGAAGAAGTTATACTTTTGCCAAACTAATGCAAATCTTTGAATGCAATTCAATGAACACTCTCCAACTATGAATTTTAAACCTCTAAGTGATTTGAATTTGGTTTTATCCATAATTGCTCTTTTGAATACAAGTAGTAGATTTTGAGCAAAAAAATGAATTTAGGTACATATAATTGTAGGATCCTATATTATGCTAGTTTGAAAAGTTGTGGAGGAAATTTCAAATTTTTCTACCATGAAAATTGCCTTGATATTAACATTTGAATTGGTTGAAATTCTTTTGAGGGCCGTGTGATGTATGAAAATCTAGAAGTTGCACTTCATACAATCACATTTGTATAAAATAATTGCCGTAAATGGTGGTGCTTTTTTATACCAATGTTCAAAGGCAATTGATAATATACTTGAGAATTTTTTAACCATTTGGAAGTGTATAACATTTTGGGAAAATATGGTAAGTAGATAGGAATATTGAATGATTTCATAGACTAAGTTGTTAGTAGTCCAATTCTAGAATTGAAAATGCTAGTTTCAATGGTTCAAATTTGTAATAATTATCCTACACGTTATATTTTAATTATGGTTATAAATTTTGAATATTGAATTAAATGAAGAACTTTACAATTCATTGTACAATTTTTGTTTTTTTTGAACAAATGGGAGATCTATTGCATCCAAAATCCTTCTTAAAACTCATGACGGATGCTACTATATGAGCCTAAGAATGTGAGTCCCTAAGACTAGAAGACTATTCACTTATAGTATACATGTCTAAATCATAGAAATTTTGTATAATTAGAGATTTCTAGTGCACTTATGTTATACACACTTATATTATAGGGGAAATGTTATAATCACGTTGAAATATTCTATAGTTGTGGCATACCTATTTATACTCTCTCGATCCATAATTCCATAAGTGATAATTATTGATAAAGTGCATAAGAACTCGTCCTATCTCTAAAAACTGAAGAGGATTGATATTAATTTGTAAACGATTAAGGCAAGGATTAGAATAGAAGAACACTCAAAATAATCCTTGATATTTTAATAAGATTATAACACATTGTTGGATAATAATACAAGATACAATAGCTACGTTTCAGAATATTTAAATCCTATAATTTTTCCACTTTGAATTTAGATTTTGTAATGATTAATTTTTGAAATGAAGTTGAAAAAATATATATATTTGAACAAATGGAAAAACTATTGCATTAAGATGAATCCAACATACAAAGCGGCCAAGTTAGAAAAGGGCCAAAAGGCTAGACAGAGAAGGAAATTGAGTAGCAAGATCCCCCCCCCCCCAAAAAAAGGACCAACTAATGGAAGGAATAGGGGGGAGGCCCCTTGAAGTTCCAAATGATGATATCATCAATCTTGTGAGCAATAACTAAGGAATCTTTCAATATTTGATCTATGATTTCACCCAAAAGAAAATAATCTTTTCTTATCTCTAAATAGTTATTTAAGTAGAGGTTGATTTAAAGTTGACCCCTAACTTCAACTACTAATAGCTTAAACATTTAATTTTTTTCCAAGAATTCCAAAGGTGAGGTTACATCGCTTAACATCTTTTGAATGAGTATTCCAAATATGGCATCACAGAATTTAATGTATATGAGGTTATGTACAACAAGAACCAAAAATTATATAAAATAAAACAAGTTATTGGATTGTATGAGGTTCCCAATGCAAACCTTTTTTCAAAAAGAGGGAAATTGTGTTTTTTTATGAAATGAGGTTTGCATTGTAAACCACGCAAAAAAAATGAGGGAATTGTGTTTTTGAAATAAATGAGGTTCCCAATGGGAACCACATTAAAAAAATTGTGTTTTTGAGTTCAATGAATTTCTCAATGGGAAACCTTTAAAAAAGAAAAGGGATTCAAGACAAATATGTTTTTGAATTAAATGAGGGTCCTAATGAGAACCTTTACTAAATAATTAAGAAATGAGTTTTTAAATTAAATGAGGTTTCCGATGGGAACCTCTTAAAAGAAAATGCATTTTTGAATTTAATGAGGTTATTGATGGGAAACTCTCTAAAAAAATAGCAAAATATGTCTTAGAATTAAATGAAGTTCCCAATAGGAACCTCCCACAAAAACAAGGCTAATGTGCTTTTGGATTCAGGGTCTTTCCTACCCTAATCATCATATTCTAAAACCCAGAAATGAAATTTATGTTTTATTATACTCTTGGATGTTTATTGGGGGTCCTAAGGAAAAACGAAGAAATGATGTGATTTTGTATTTACAATGGCTCTCAAATGTCACCTTGAACCTAAATAAAAAACAATAGAGAATACACATGCTTCTCTATTTTTTGAGGTGAGCAATATGGGTACTAAAAAAAAGTTTGAATAATACTTAGTAATCTACTTGGTAGTTATTTTCATATAGAGTACTTTTGCAACAATTTGTTTGGTTAGATCTTTTTCCCAACAAATTAGATGGTGTACAACTTTGGACATCATTATTAATCTATATAAAATGAATCACAGCTTCCTATGTACAAAAATTGCACACCAAATATTGGTGGAAATGTATACCATTTCATTTTAACTTATTAAGGCATCCAATTAAATTATTGAGCATTGAACTTTGACATACTTCAGGTCATTACTGCATTATTGTAGTTGAATTCATGATTTTTCTTTTATTGATAGTGAGATTTTTCATTTCATTCCCACAACACATTTTTCTTTTAAGCCTTTTATTGATTGTGTTATTTTTATTTTTTCATGGAATTTTCTACAAATAAGCATTCTTTGGTTAATATGATTTCCCTTTTTATTTTTATTTTATTTTATTTTATTGAAAAAATGGGTATTTCCCTTTTTTTTATAACACACCATGTCTTCCCATGAATTTTTTTTTTAGTTCACATCGGTTTCCTTTTCATTTCTACAGCTATTTTTCAGAGGGGGAAATTCAAAATTCAGATTTCTTTAGTCAACAACCCGTAGTTGCCCAAGTCAGAAGGCGGGAAATTCATAAATAAAGGACCTCGTAGAAGGACCCGCGGTCACCCTAGCGTAGTCACCCTGCCTACGGTCACCCTCATACTTCACGCATGCGTCCTAGGGCAACATCGGTTTTTTAAGCGATCGCCCCACCCGCATTCCCCCACTTGCAATTCCAACTCTGCGCACTACTTTGTCACCCACTTCCTCGTGGCTGACTGTGTGTCCAGTATTTGTTTGTTTTTTACTGTGATTGTGTGGTTCGTGCATCTATTGGGGCAGCTATTATCACATTTTGGTATTTCTTAATACCTCCATCTACTTCAATCCAATGGACCCCAACCATAGGAACCGTAAAGCCAAAGGAAAGATCCAAAGAAGACAACGGCACATCTTTGTGGACTCTAATGTCTTGGCTCATCGAGGTTGGGAGAGAATCGAAGGCTTTTGTACCGGGACCACTTGTAGGGCATTTGTACAATGGTGCCACATCAATAAGCTTTTCCCATATCATCGACACAAAATCCATTTGAAGTCAAACATGGCAAATCTTCATACTTGCACTCACGATGGATTTGTACAAAGATAAATTGAAGTATATCGATACTTATACAAGACACAAAGTGTGCCTCGAAATGAAATTCCCTTGTTTCTGTGTGAGATGGTATATGCGGAAGTTATCCTTCAACAAATGGTGGATTGGAGCATCATTAAGGGAACAAAGCTTGTAACCATTCCGTCAACCAAAGACATTCTTAGGGAGGGTCCCTCCCCTAACCCACGTGAAGGTCTAGGAAAAAAGATTTTCATCAAGAATGAAGTACCCAACAATGAGTTTGTGTGGTTGGATCACAAAAGTAGTGGAGATGAGTTGATGGATATTGAAATGCCACATGTGGGTGAGACATCGGCCAATTTGGAGTCTTTGGAGGAGGGGGAAGTAGAAGCGGGCCCCACGTTGACATTGCCTTCATTGGAAGGGATGCCAAGAATTGAAGGATCTGTTGAAGCTGCAAGTGTGGAGGCCAACAAAGATCTTCAAATGAAAGACTTTTTTAAAGTTCAATTGAGGATGGTGCTTCAAGAGTTGGATAAAGCAAATGAAGAGAAAAGGACTTTGGAGGAAGGGGCAGTGGCTGATACTTCTGATGATGTGCCAACCCTTCAAGCCCTCATTGAATCAGGATGAATTCATTTGTCCAAGCAACATGAGGAAATATTGAACTTGGAAGCATTTCATGTGAACTTCCTCGTTTCAAAAGGTGAAGGTTCTAGTTCTTCAACTAATAAATTTGCAGAAGAACAATTGGCTAAAATCAAGGAAGATTGTCACATAGAAGTTGAGTGCTTAGAAAATGAAAAAATATCTCTTGAAGGTGCACAATTAAAGTTATATGACCTTTACAAAATGATGGACAAAGCCCCTCTTGATCATATTGTTGATATACAAGGTTGCAAAGATTTTGAGAGGCAACATGAGACATTGAAGTTGGAAGCAGAGGACCTGAAGAAGAAGTTAACTAATGCTCTTGCATTGGAAAGTGATGTGGTAGGGGAAGCAGAGAAGAGGAAGATGAGTTTGCTCAATGCACAGACATTGAAAAAACAATATATGAAAAATAAATGGTGGGATTTTCCTACTCTTTCCAATTTGGAGAGTGCCTACAATGAGGTGAAGTACGAGATAGAAGCTAAAAAAAGGCTAAAGAGAGAAGCACAAAGCAAGTAGAATGTTGTATGATCTTTTTGGAGGCTAGCAATCCTAGCATTTTTTGGAGGACTTATGACTTTTGTAAACATGTATATATAAAAAGGCTACTATTGTTTTTTAATATTATTTTGCAAATTTGGGGTGTTTCATTTCTATCATTGATGTGTATGGGTGCAAAAGAATTTAAATTCCTTCATTTGCACGTTAACAGGTTTTTCTTAAACATCCAAATGCTCATTAAACCTTTCAAAAAGCATCTTCATAAAATGCTCAATATATAATATGTAGACATTTCAAATTTTTATGAAAAAAGTGTCCATATCTAAATTCGATAAAACAGATGTTTCTTTCAATTAATACATTTGTGTACATGCAACTTTCATAGTCCTTTTTAGTTTTTAGGGATAGGACAATTTTTCATATGCTTCATCAATTTTCTTTAAAGTATAAGCATACAAATTTAAAGTATGCATATTAGAGATTATCAAGGTAAAGAAAATAGAATATTATTACTTATGGATGAGAGATTATAATGTTTGATCACGAGTGTGTTAAATTTGCAAACCACATACAAAGTCTTACAATCTTCTTTTCATATGTTCAATTTAAAAAATTTGGTCACCAAAAACATGAGATACAAACATTGGAGATGCATAACCCCAATAGTTTTGGGCTTTGAAATAAGTGCTCTACAAATTTTCAAAATGAATTTCTAATGTGATTTTTCAATTTGATTTTGTTACTTAAATGCTAGCACGAGAAGATAGAAATGCAAGTATGTGAGCCTTGATTATTGATATAAATAGGTATCCCACAACTATTGAATATTTCAATGTGTTCATAACATATGCACCTATAATATAAGTGTGTATAGTATAGTTGCACTAGAAATCTCTAATTATAAAAAGTTTCTATGATTTAAACACCTATACTATAGGTGAATAGTCTTGGGGATTCACATTTTTAGGCTCATATAGTAGCATCTGTCATGATTGTTAAGAAGGATTTTGGTAAAGGGTTGTTAGGGATTTCCTAGTTTTCTACTCTACAAATGCACAATTAATTCTGTAAAGTTCTTCATTTAATTCAATATTCAAAATTTATAACAAAAATTAAAATATTAGGTGTAGGATAATAATTACAAATTTGAACCATTGGAATTGGCATTTTCAATTCTATATAATTCAACTCTTAACAACTTAGTATTTGAAATCATTCTATATTCCTATCTACTGACACATATTTTCCAAAAATGTTACACACTTCTAGTTTGCCTCCAAAAATTCTCAAGCATATTATGAATTGCCTTTGAACATTGGTATAGAAAAGAAACACCATTTATAGCAATTATTTTATACAAATGTGATTGTATGAAGTGCAACTTCCTAGGTTTTCATACATCACAGGGCCCTCAAAAGAATTACAATCAATTCAAATGTTAATATCTTGGCAATTTTCATAGTAGAAAAATTTGAAATTTCCTCCACATCTTCTCAAACTAGTGTAATATAGGATCTTACAATTATATGTGCCTAAATTCATAAATTTTTCTAAAATCTATTACTTGAATTAAAAATAGCAATTGTCGAAACTACCAAATTCAAATCACTTAAAGGTTTAAAATTCATTCTTGGAGTGTCCATTGAATTGCATTCAAATATTTGCATTTGTTTGATAGAAGTATAACTTATTTTTATTGTTCACCCCTTTTGGCTCAAATGCTTTTGGTCTAAATGTTCATTTTTAATACAATGGAGTTTGCCATTTGTTCAACATATGGGAGAAAAAACAATAAGTTAGAAACTAGAAAAAAAATAGAAAATGCTTGAAAATACTAAGTTGTGAACAAATTATTTATAGAAATGACAAATGCCAATTACTTTGGTTAAAGTATTGTAAAAAACAATCTCCATCCAATGTTTCACTTTTTTTTCAAAAATATAAAAAATTGAATGAAATAAAGAATTTCAAAATTTTTTTGTAGAGTAGAGATTCTATAAGTACATTAACTACCCCAAACTAAAATTCCTCATAACTTTTGACTCATTTTTTGAAATGGAATGATTCGAAGGTTTACACCTAGATAAAAATCTAATAAAGAAATTTCAAATTTTTATTTCTTAATGTCACTATTTTTTAAGAAGTTTTTTTTTGTTGTCTAGGCTATCCACAATTTTAAAGGAAACAACATATCATGTCATAACTTTTTGATCGTGTAGTCAAATGGAATGAAAATTGTTGGTCCTTTTCCCCTAAATTGCGGGCACATGTTGTGTCAAAATTTCAAAAGAAAGAAAATAAAATTCAATAGGTAGTGAGATGCCCAGAAATGCAATTCAGGGCTTTACGGGTTAATGATTGTGTCAATTCAATGAAATGCAACACAAACACAAAGGTCCTTTAGAGGCACACCTTGACACCCCTGCAAGAAAAAAATTGAAAATGTATAACACATTGTTGTTATTTAAAATGAAAACCACAAGGAAATGTAGACTTGTAGTAATAATCAAGGGATTGCAGTTTATAAGGTCACAATGCTATAAATAAACTTTGAAAATGGTAGTTATATTTTTAAATCATTCTATAAGGCAAGCTCGCTACACGCTTCAAACAAAATTAAAGTCTATTGGAATTGTACATTGTATAGGAAAAAAGATTGTAGAGTACATTTTGAGAAGCCATAAATTGACCGGGGATATGCTTGTAAAGCCCTTTCATCCCATTTTTTTAAATTATAAACTTCTTAGATTAGACTTGTAAAAAGAGGGTTGAATGACTTCAAATTTCTTTAGCAATTTGAACACCATAGTGATTAAACATTATAATCTTTCAATCCATAAGTGATATAGTCATGTTTTGTTTTTCTAAATGATCTCTGACATGTCTAGTTTGAATTAGAATGGTTACATTTAAAATTTTCTTTGATAAAGCTCATTATAAAGTTATTTTTTTGTTCACTTTAGAACAAATTCCTAGAAACTCCCCCAAAAACCTTAAGCATTTAGGGGTAAAAAACACCCGCGGTCGCCATCAAAGATAGAGAGCATGGTCGCCCTGAACCCGAGGTCACCCTTTTCTTGCACCCGCAGTTGCAAAAGAGATGCAATCACCCTTGATTTTTAACTCGTGGTCAAGCCTGATCCCTGTACCCGCAGTCGCCCTGCACTAAGTACATGCAGTCGCCTCTCCACCTGCTGTCACCCTATCCGTAGTCGCCCTGAAAATCGGACGCGCGGTCGCCCTTCCCAGAGATGCGGTCGCCCCACCCGTAGTCGCCCTCTCTTGCTCTCCACATCTGTGTGGATAGCCTGCCACATAGGCCAAAATTTTTTACTTCGCGGTAAAATTTTTTATCCTTGCGCGACAGAATGGGACGGGGTAGCGACATATTGTCTCGTACGACACACGACGTCAAACGTCCTACATGACGCCGAAACCCAAAAATATGTAATAAAACAACCCTGTCTTCTACTGGTCCTTTTTTCTTAGCTGAAGTCGAGATCTTCCTAGAGTCTCTCTTCCCCTCTGATGAGCCCCTCTGCTTATCGGAAAAATCCTTCTACCTCTCAGATGAGCCTCTCATGGATTCCTCATCCGGTCCTCTCTTCCTTTCTTCACTCTCCTTTTCTTGTGGAGGAGTGATGTTGAGTCTCAACATCGTAGCTGTGCCTTTGTAAGCCGTACTTTCTCCATTCCTAAGCGTTCCTAGATTATCATGGAGGTGGAAGAGGAAAGAGCCGATATTAGTGGCCTTGGTGTTCCTTAGGGTGGACACCACCTTAGCCATTATATCCCTTACAATTTCTCCCCATAATACTTTCTGCTCACCGCTCATTGTTCCAAATAGGGTATTAGCCCACATTATCGTGAGCTGGTTGGGCCTCTCCGAATACAAGATTGGAAGTAGGAACTTCAGCATCCTGTTCTCTCTTGCACTCTTGTAATTGCCTACCAAGTATCCGTCCTTAGGGTGCAAAGGATTAGAGAACTTATCCTTTGTGAACTTGGCCATCTAAACAGCCATTCTGTCTTCCTCGTACGAAATGTCATAGACTTGCTTCCACACCTCAAGGGTCTACTTGCTTGGAAGTGCCCGGAGAGTCTTGTGCCATTCATTTCACTGATTCCTTGTGAGCTCCTAGATCATCTCCTTGTCCCGCAAGCTCTATGGTCAGAGTAGAAATCGTAGGCACCCAATTTGCCCGAGATCTTCCTCCAACTCCTTCCTCTCGCCAACATCCTTAGGGATAGCTGGGTAGACCGTCTTGTACTTGATATGCACCGTGCCATTCCCTTTTGCCTTCACCATAGCTCTCAACAACAAATAATCCCTCTTGTAGTCAATAATTCAAGGTTACAAAACTTCCTCACAAGACCCTTTATACAACTCTCTTTGCCTTTCTTCCCTCCTGGAACTAGAACCGGAGTTTTGGTCACTTTCTTGCCACTCTTTCTCTCTCTTGCCATTAACTGAGCGCTTACTACAAAACTTAGACTCTTGTGACCAAAAAAAAGAATGGGGGGGGGGGGGCGTTGGGGGTTTGGCTTTGCTCCATCCCTAAATGCCTTCCCGAGTCCGCGTAGGATTTCTGTTTTCTTAATCATTACCAGAACGACTAATTGACAACGACTATCCGCTAACTTTGGTAGTGCCGTTGGGCGTGTAGAGGGACTGGTTTACTCTCGATATAATTCCCGGTATCATGGGATCCGCATCCACATCCGCATCCGCTTCCAATATTTTTTTGAGGGATTCCAAGATTCCTCCTTATCCTAATCCGGTTCCAGTTTCCATTCGGATCGAAAACTTTAAGGAATCTTCTTAACCTAATTATCTCATGAGTACTACTCCTATGCTGTAATTACCTTATTTTGGATAAGAACATATTATTCCTCTTTTGGAAATCGAAAATTTTTCCTAGGATAAAGTCATTATTCTTATTCAACTAAGAACTCGCCTAAAGTTCATTTTTTAGATTCCCACAATGGCAAATGCGGGAATGGAGACCGCTTAAATACCCAAAGTCACCCCAAGTGCGTGCGGGTCCAAGAGCGACCACGTGTGGCGTGACCACGGGTTGACAAGACGACCGTGGGTAACCTAACACGGGTTTTAGAGAGACCACACTTTGATAGGGGCGACTGTGCCTCAGGGTTGACAAATTGCCACATCCGGAGCAAAATCACGTCTAAAATACGGACATACAAATACAGTGGACGTAGTGGCTACCGGACAGCGGACGCCGTCCATCGGTTGCACAAACAGGCGGACAATGTGTTGTCAGAGACTCCGAGTGTCCATCGGAATTTAAAATTATATTACAAGTGCTTTTTATTTGGTTGAGATGAACTGACCCCTTACTTGGCCATTCAAAAAGACGCTAGAATTTTTTATTATTGTAAATAATTTAATTTGGAAATTCTAAATTCAGATTTGCAATGAGAGGCCCCAAATTAGGTAGGTGGTGTAGTGCGGTAATTTGATAAGCACAAAAGAAGGGGCTTTTGTTTTATATACATCCCTAGACTTATTTGGAGAGTTGGAGACTTCAAGTAGCAGAGTGAGGGGCCTAGTTCACCCCGACCTTTTCTTTGGGAATGATGGTGCCAAAGTTTACAATTTAAAAAAAATAGGCTACTACTCGCCATATCAAAAGAACCTTCTTAATTTCTTATGCGATAAATTTTTCATTTTCCTTCCAAATATAGATGAATGCACGAGATTTAGATGAAAAGTTGTGTAGATATGATTGAAACATGTTTTCAATTCAAAAGATGGATAGATGTACAAATAGACAAGGATTTCATCAAGTGTACTACAAAAGAAATTGGTGTATTGATTGAATTTGTTAATCTTGAAGAAAATTCAAGATTAATTTCAGGCCCCAGGTGTAGCACTTGGAGGAGAATCATGTAATCTAAAATAATAAATTTGGAAGGGATCCAATTTCCTTTATGACTAACCACACTAATCTCTAAAATTGAGGTTAGTATCATTATTGATGCATGGCACATTGGAAAAAAAAATCCTTTGTCACTAACCACACTAAGCCCCAAATTTGGGGTTAGTATGGTTGGTAATATGTTCATATTGTGGAATAACAATCCTTTGTGACTAACCACACTAATCCCAAAAATCGAGGTTAGTACTATTACTAATGCATGGTACATTGGGAAAAAAATCCTTTGTCACTAAGCACACTAAGCCCTCAAATTAAAGTTAATATGGTTAGTGACATATTCAAATTATGAAAAAAAAATCCTTTATCACTAATTGCACTAACCCAATTTGGACCTGAAACCCATTAAGTTTCAGCCCAAAATTCACTGAAATTTGGGCCTTAAATCCTAAAAAAAGTAAAAGTGTGTTCAGGTTCTATCTCAAATACACATCCACACACTTTTACTTTCTTTATTGAACATACTATTTTTAAAATTTATTTTGCTTCTAATTCAATGAGAAGATTAAAAATGTACTTGAGGTGTGCTTGTGTGGCACTTTTACATTTTTCATTGAACACATTATTTTTTAAATTTATTTTGCTTTACATTCAAGGAGAAGATTAAAAATGTGCTTGAGGTGTGCTTGAGGTCTACTTCAAGTTTACTTGAAGTACACTTTTACTTTCTTCTTTAAAACATCATTTTGAATATTAATTTTGTTTCAAATTGAATGAGAGGATTCAAAATGTGCCTAAGGTGTGCTTCAGATATATCTCAAGCACACCTCAAATACATATGAAGTTTGACTACTCGCTTGTATTTGACAGCTCGTTTGATTGACTGCTCGGTTGTCCATCCATCCGCTTGTCCACCTAACCACTCATTCATCACTCCACTCAACTACTTCTAATCCTTATATGTATCTATGTGACCGCTCATTTGATCGACTGCTCAGTCATCTGCTCATCTGCATGTTTGCCATTCCACCCATCTATGCATCCACGCGTCCACCCGTCTACCAAAATGCTTGCCCCTTTGTTGAGTTTGTTCACTATGTAATTTAGTGTTTTAGAATTTTGAAAGTCCTCGAGTGCAAAAACATTGGATTCTGAGAAAGACTAGTTCACTTCCATTCTTTAACTAACAGCTATTGAATGGTAGAAGTATCCAATGTAGTATAAATGCACAAAATGGTAATTCAAGTTATTTCTCCACACATTTATTCTCTAAACCCTAAACCCTAAACCCTATCCAAACTTCAAATTGTATATTACTTACCAAAAATATTGGTGCAATGTGTACAATATATTTGACCTTCAATTATTTTTTAATGTCATTATTAAAATGTAGTACATATGTAGACCTCACTAACTCATTTATTTTGTTTTTTGAATGTTTTGTAGGATTTAGGGCATTAATTCTTGTTTGGCTTTGAAGTATTCTACATTACTACTACCTATATAAAAGTGAAACATTCAAATATGATCTAAAGATTGAAGTGTTTCTTTTGGTTTTGTACTTATATTGTCATATGCATTGATAATTCAAAACACCAAAGTATACATCCTACAAGAAATAAATCAATCATTTCTATTATATCATTTTATTATTCTATTAGAAGATGTTGAAAAAAATTGAAACACTTTAATGTAAGTTAATATGATATACTATAATAGGTCAAGGTTAAATATTACATTCATATAACAAAATATAATTGAAATTTTTATTCTATACTCTTTCACCTATATGTACATCCTATGTTATAAGCCATCAACAATATATTTCATTTCAAAAATATTGGTGTTTAGGGAGTAAAAAATGAGATTGACCTTCAAATGTAATAACCAATGTTAATCATGTACAATAATCAATCAATATTAGACCTCATACATATATATTTGTAATGTCTTTCTACATTAAAAACGATGTCATGATATTATTCTATTATAATTTGGAATTGTCAAATATATATTTAGTGATTTTCCTAAATGTAGGTTTAGGCCTTACGCTTAAGGGTGCATGCCTAATTGAAAGAATCAATATTGTTGTACTATAATTGTACAAGTTATTTCATTAGATGTTAGATGAGATCATGAGATGGTATTGTATTAGAGAAAATGAAAAATAGAGTATGACCTATGTCTTTATAAGCTCCTAAAGTATTACAAAAGCCAAAGATGGAATTTGTATAGTATTAATGTTCGAAGGACCATTTGTCCCTTGGAGAGACACCTTGGATTTTGAGAAGGTACCAATAGTCTCCTTTTTAATTTTTTGTCATGATATTCAAAAACCCTTTTTGAAGATAGAAAATTTGATTGTCTTTATAGGAATAAATTTTTGCCTCAATTGATGGGCAAGAATACAAAGTATGTCTACAAACAAAAGTTCTTCTCAAAATTAGGGAGAGTGGACAACGAAAAGGAATTTTAAAAACCATCATTTTTATTTTTATTTTTATTTAAATATTCCTGCACATTAAATTTTTGTCTATATAGAAAGCTTAGATTCATTTTATTTGGACAAGTGATGTAAAAGTTATGGACAATCTTCTTTATTGGGCATCGTAAGCACGTGTTTGGAAAAAAACACATTTTTATGAGTCATTCGTAAATGCAATTTTCTAGATTTTTTTCAAGAAATGAAATAGTACATCTAGTTAATTTTTTTTGCTAGAAAAATCTCATCAATTTGATATTAATAAGCTCTTATTCCATGTTAAATATGTTAAATAATTTAGATTTCCTATCATACCAAACCTACTAGTTCTAATTAGCTATTTTTTCAAAAATCACAATTAATTTTTTTCTTTAAATTTTTTCTCCTAGAGTCTCATCTATATTCTTCACTATCAAGATTCAAAGCTCAAAACTTTGTAGTGAAAAAAAATTTTAGTTGAAAAGGTTTAAACCTAAATTTTGTAGTTTAGGATTAATAATTTGTATATAATATTTTTAAGAAAATTCTAAATTGATAATTCTTGCAATTAGTGTTGTCGAGATTTATGAAATTCATTTCAAGCATTTTGATACATTTAGGTGTAAGATCCTACCATTACTTCAAAAAGTACAAGGATTTGGTTGGGATAAATCATGAAATAATATTTAACATTCAAAGAAGAATGCTCTTTTAAATCTAATTTAATCAATCATGGATACTTTAATGCCTTAAACTATCAATGGATTTTACAATATAAGTACAAAACCAAAAGAAACACTTCAATCTTTAGATCATATTTGAATGTTTCACTTTTGTATAGGTAGTAATAATGTAGAATACTTCAAAGCCAAACAAGAATTACTGCCCTAAATCCCACAAAACATTCAAAAAACAAAATAAATGAATTAGTGAGGTCTACATATGTACTACATTTTAATAATGACATTAAAAAATAATTGAAGGTCAAATATATTGTACACATTGCACTAATGTTTTTGGTAAGTAATATACAATTTGAAGTTTGGATAGGATTTAGGGTTTAGGGTTTAGAGAATAAATGTGTGGAGAAATAACTTGAATTACCATTTTGTGCATTTATACTACATTGGATACTTCTACCATTCAATAGCTGTTAGTTCAAGAATGGAAGTGAACTAGTCTTTCTCAGAATCCAATGTTTTTGTACTCGAGGACTTTCAAAATTCTAAAACACTGAAATACATAGTGAACAAACTCAACAAAGGGGCAAGCGTTTTGGTGGATGGGTGGAGTGGCAAACGCGCGAACAGACGGATGTACAGGTAGAGTGGTGGACAGGTGGACGCATGGATGCATAGATGGGCGGAGTGGCAAACACGTAGACGAGTAGATGACTGAGCAGTCGATCAAATGAGCGGTCACATAGATACATATAAGGATTAGAAGTAGTTGAGTGGAGTGATGAATGAGTGGTTAGGTGGACAAGCGGATGGATGGACAACCGAGCAGTCAATCAAACGAGCTGTCAAATACAAGCGAGTAGTCAAACTTCATATGTATTTGAGGTGTGCTTGAGATATATCTGAAGCACACCTTAGGCACATTTTGAATCCTCTCATTCAATTTGAAACAAAATTAATATTCAAAATGATGTTTTAAAGAAGAAAGTAAAAGTGTACTTCAAGTAAATTTGAAGTAGACCTCAAGCACACCTCAAGCACATTTTTAATCTTCTCCTTGAATGTAAAGCAAAATAAATTTAAAAAATAATGTGTTCAATGAAAAATGTAAAAGTGCCACACAAGCACACCTCAAGTACATTTTTAATCTTCTCATTGAATTAGAAGCAAAATAAATTTTAAAAATAGTATGTTCAATAAAGAAAGTAAAAGTGTGTGGATGTGTATTTGAGATAGAACCTGAACACACTTTTACTTTTTTTAGGATTTAAGGCCCAAATTTCAGTGAATTTTGGGCTGAAACTTAATGGGTTTCAGGTCCAAATTGGGTTAGTGCAATTAGTGATAAAGGATTTTTTTTTCATAATTTGAATATGTCACTAACTATATTAACTTTAATTTGAGGGCTTAGTGTGCTTAGTGACAAAGGATTTTTTTCCCCAATGTACCATGCATTAGTAATAGTACTAACCTCGATTTTTGGGATTAGTGTGGTTAGTCACAAAGGATTGTTTTTCCACAATATGAACATATTACCAACCGTACTAACTCCAAATTTGGGGCTTAGTGTGGTTAGTGACAAAGGATTTTTTTTTCCAATGTGCCATGCATCAATAATGATACTAACCTCAATTTTAGAGATTAGTGTGGTTAGTCATAAAGGAAATTGGATCCCTTCCAAATTTATTATTTTAGATTACATGATTCTCCTCCAAGTGCTACACCTGGGGCCTGAAATTAATCTTGAATTTTCTTCAAGATTAACAAATTCAATCAATACACCAATTTCTTTTGTAGTACACTTGATGAAATCCTTGTCTATTTGTACATCTATCCATCTTTTGAATTGAAAACATGTTTCAATCATATCTACACAACTTTTCATCTAAATCTCGTGCATTCATCTATATTTGGAAGGAAAATGAAAAATTTATCGCATAAGAAATTAAGAAGGTTCTTTTGATATGGCGAGTAGTAGCCTATTTTTTTTAAATTGTAAACTTTGGCACCATCATTCCCAAAGAAAAGGTCGGGGTGAACTAGGCCCCTCACTCTGCTACTTGAAGTCTCCAACTCTCCAAATAAGTCTAGGGATGTATATAAAACAAAAGCCCCTTCTTTTGTGCTTATCAAATTACCGCACTACACCACCTACCTAATTTGGGGCCTCTCATTGCAAATCTGAATTTAGAATTTCCAAATTAAATTATTTACAATAATAAAAAATTCTAGCGTCTTCTTGAATGGCCAAGTAAGGGGTCAGTTCATCTCAACCAAATAAAAAGCACTTGTAATATAATTTTAAAATCCGATGGACACTCGGAGTCTTAGACAACACATTGTCCACCCATCCGCCCGTCCCCCTGACCACTGGACGTATAGTAGTCCAAATGTCAAATGACGTCCAGGGGGCCTCAGACGTGACGCTGGACATCCGGGCGTCCTATCAACCCTGCTGTGCCTGAACGGGCGACCACGCATAAATGAGCGACTACGCAGAAAGGACAGCATATCGTAGACGAGAAGCAGATCTTGCATCTGTAGTCGCCCATGAGGCGTGGTCACCCCTTACAAGAGGTTGCCTACTTTAAGGGTTAAAGTGACCATGGTTCTTCATCCATTTTGTTCATCCACATTTGTCATCTACTTTGTTCATCCATTTTTGTGTCATTCATCCAAGTTCTTAAAAAAATTCATCCACTTTATTTTCCTCTTTTTCACAATTCTTTTACAAATTCTATCTATTTTAAAAAAATTTCTTTCAATATTCTTTGTCCCCACTCACTAATCCCTGCTCCTTGTTCCCTTTGTAGCATTCCCCCACCTCAAAATATCTAATTCTGTACTTCTATTCTAAAAACTTGGATTTTCAGCCGCCTCTAATTCTAACCCTAAAAATCCCTAAAGCTACTCTTATCTCGCTTTGTTGGCGACTTCCCTATCTTTGTGGCTTCCTTGCGGACTAGTTGCTTCCTCCCGGCTGGAGACTAGAAAAAGTGTACCAGTTTGGCCTTAGCCTTCCCTCTTGCCTTGGCCTTGGTCTGTCTAGTTTCTGCTAGTACCTGGTCAGGATTTGAATACGGTTAGACTCGTCTTTAGAACTGGATTCTTCCTCCTCATCTTTGTCTTTGTCCTCGTCTTTTTGTTTGTCTTCTTCTTCTACAATGGCCTTCTTTCGGGTGGACTAGGGTTCCGAATTCTTGTACTTAATCATGCCTGAGATAAATGGCAGTTTTGCCTCCTTACTCTGGGGTGTCACATTTTCTTTAGCCGCAATCCAAACTGGCCCCTTCCTTGGTGATCCGAACCCTGATTCCATCTTCAATATTGGTCGGAATGGGGTGGTCACCTTGGCAGCCTCCCCCAACTCTCCCTTCTTTCTTGAGATTGTCGAGGATGACTTGATTGGAGAATCCCCACTCAGATCAATGAATTTGATGTCTTTTTCTAGAGTGGGTAAACTCTTGGTGACCACCTTCTCCACCATTGGTTCCAGTTCTAGTTCCTGCGGCTTCTCTTGCTCTAGCTCGACCACCTTCGACACCTCAATTTTGGTCCCCTTTATTGGTTTTGCTATAGCCACCTTGATTTCCTTTGCTTCAGAGGCCTTGGACTATTCTTGAATCACTCTTGCTTCATCTCCAATTGTTGACTCCTATTGAGGTTTCGGTAGGGGTGTAGACAGAAGTTTCGTTTCTGGTTCCGGTCCCTTCCTTGCGTTCATCTCCACCATCACCTTGTGCAACTGCCCTAAGGTGGCTTCCATCTTCTTGTTGTAGGCCACCAAGGCAGTTAGCAACTGGGGTCCCACCTGCTTACCCGCCTCTAAGATTTTTTTGTCAAACAGCATTGCCTTGTTAATGACCTCACTGAGATGGGTGATGAACTCTCGGATCTCCTCGAATATGTCCCTGGTTTGGGTGGTAAATTCTTTCTCTCTCTCCACCTCCGCTTGCTTCTCTTGCAACTCCCATTTTAGGGTGGCTATCTAGCTAGATAGCTTTTCTATCTCAACCTTCCCAGCCTTTCGATTGGCTTCTTGAATGAGTTCTCTCACTTGATCTAGGACTTTGGTGGGGGGAATATTTCCCAAGATTCTACATAATCCTTGCACTATTTTTGTCTCATTCTCATACTGTTCTTTGAACTCACTCAGCTCCTGCATTATCTTCCCCAAGGGATTCTTGTCCTAGATCGGATAAATTTCCCTGGTCTCTTCTTCAACTATAGGCTTCTTCCCTTTTGGATCACCCTCTCCTTCATCTAGACTATTATTCTAATTTACAGAAAATACGGTTAATGCATTATTGCAAACTACCGGAATTTTGTATTTCATATGTACATTTTATGAGGTGAAGCACATCTAATGATGCAAATATATTGTCATAGGCAAACAATGCATGATCATACTAAGAGTTTAGAAGTTACCATACATTGTGTAAACTAACTATTTTACAACTTCTGTAAGGTTGTATTTAATAAATAAAAAAATCTTAGTGAACACAAAATATAAAGGTTGAAGATAGACATATAAGAAAGAGAACACGGTGATATATCCAAAATTGAAAAAGACATTTGTGCTCTCCATTGCACTTGAATGCCCAAATTTGCTAAGCCTTGCAATTGCATTGTTGGTAACAAATCCCACTACTACAAACACTTGCGCCGACATCTCTGTTGCCTTGCATGTAAGCCCATCTACAACAACAACAATTTATGCTACCCGAAATGCAAGCCTATCTACAATGGCAACAACCTTTGTCTTAGACTGTAATCCATCACACGCCCCTCTACACACTTGATGATACAATATTCAAACCAACCATGAAGCCCAAGCAAATATTACTTATGGCAAGGTCACATGAAGAAGTATTTTGACCCTCTTGCTTATACAACTTGTACCACAGCATCAACCATCTGTTGTAATTTAGGTCAATATTCCTCCCAAGTGATGGGAAAATATCATGGCTCCTTATTAGAATAGTACCTAAGGAAGTTTAAGTCATCTACATCTAGGTCCTCATAGCTGTCATCCCTCTTTTTGTATTGAAGTCTTACACATGCCTTTATAGCCCTGAATTATTTCATCATTTACAATTGCGGTCGATTTCAATTTATTGTTGTCTCCTCTCAATAGAAGCGCCTTCAATTCATCAGACGAAGAACTTGGAAGCTTTCCCTTACGCCTATCCACCTCTATCAACTTTTGAAAGTTACCATTGTAGGTTAGCCTTGTATTCGAGAAGGAAAACATAACAAAGAAGAAAGTCATCAACATTTTGTACAACTATAAATACAAAAGGTACAAAATGTTGGACTCAATGTATACAGAAATGTACATGTACATATACTACAAGTATAACATATAAGTATATACACTCCAAATACGACATTTTTTGAAGTAATTGTAGTTCAAGAACTTTGACCCACGTATTTCAATAACAGTTAGTATTGTCCTACTTTAAGATGGTACTATAGCACTATACAAACATTCCTTTCACTCTCCTCTATCGGTAAAAATGAAGTTATTACACTACAAACAATACAATTAATACAATTTTTGAACTAATTGTAAAGTTGTCCTACTACTAATAGTATAATCACTACATTCTTTGAACTAATTGTAGTTTAAAGACTCTAAACCATGCACCTCGGGAACAATTAGTACAGTTTGCACTGTTCAAACTAGTTCTAACCATAAGATTGTAGTGCAGCACTGTACAAACATTCCTTTCACTCACCACTTTCAATACAAATGTAATAGTTTCAATACAACTAGTATCCCTAATACAAAATAAGTAGATGAACCAATACAAAAATTTGATGATGTACTAGGAAATTAAGTTACTTACATAGTGCCTTCAAAGATAGTATGTCCTAAACCTCAACTCCAGTCCTACCACAATGTAGAAGGTGAGCGCTTGAAATATGAAGCGTCCATTGTACAACTTGAAGGATACGACTAAATCCTAACAATATGCTCATTTTTGAAAGTAATAAAACTGAAAAGAATTGAAATAATATGAAATGGGACAACATCTAAAGGAAACAACATCAAATTGGAACAACATTGAATTCAAGCAATATTCATTGAAACTAGGGTGGCCCGTGCCGTTGCCACAGTCTAATTTTTTTAATGTATAGAAACTTCAAAATTCAATAACTTTCATGCCGTAGGTTGGAACACCATGAATCAAAGCCCGTGCACCCCTCCTCGCCGAGGGCTTTCCGATGGTACCAAACACGCACCCGGGGGACTCACGGTCCAGGAGATCTCAACGTAACAAACATCTAAACAAACAAACAAACAAACAGCGTATCTTCATAGGGGGATAGAACTTAGAGGAAGTAGAATGAAACTAATGATATAGATCTTCGATTAATTGAGTCACACAAGAGTATAGGGGCTCGCTCAAATAATGCCTCGCTGCTCTTGACAATAATAGTACTAGACATATGTGGCACCCTACAGAATCCTAAGTAGTACACAATGTTGCCTTGCTTGGATGTTGGTGTTTCCGAAACATGCAAGTCCGTCAAAATAATCAAAGAATCTTCTGTAGTACTACAGAATGGAAAGTAATCGGTTATGTATTACTGAATTAGAATAGAAGTGCAAAACAGGAAATAGTTAGTGATGCATTGTTGAATAAGTAATCGGTTAGACATCCTATAAGAAAACTAGAAGGCAAACACACCAATTTATATAAAGACACAACATGAAATAAAAAGGCGAAAACACCAAACTGAACAAATGAGCTCTAAGCGACAAAGCAAGAAACGAGAATCTAAACTTCTCTAAGTCTTGGATTTAGGGTTCCATATATCACAATCTAAACAAAGATACTACGGCTTCCAAGATGATTCAAATCGATACAAACAAGAACAACCAAGTACAAATGTGTACAGAGAATAAATAACCAAGTACAAAATGTATGAAACTATGAACTAAGAGTTGGAGAGGATTGTAAATTGAACCTAAACCAAATTTTTAAAATTGTCTACAAGTTGCAAACTTGAATTTTATTGAGGAACAAAGATAAGTAAAACCTCCTAGAATTGAGCTAGATTGATTTCAAGTATTGCTCAGCCTTTTCTAGTTGTTTGAAGCTTTGAAACTCTAAATTCCTGAAAGCCTTGACCTCCTTCTTACTTTTGTGCCAACCATGGTACATTCTTGGATGATAGCTATGCTTAAAAACATAAGACTTCTTTGTGTTCATTACACTAGTCAATGTAGAAATTGCATTGTCAATCTCACCCTTCATGTAGATTTTTTCTTCTATTACGTACAGATGGATTGAACCTTGTAATTTGGTGAATCGCCCTAAGCAAAAGTTGAAGACTTGTTGAAGAACTGTCAAGAGTAAAGCAAGTATCAAAATCTCCACCTATAAGGCAACCACACCTCCAAATTATTAATTGCATCAACTGTCTTTAGATCTTAACAACTTGATACACGTTCTTAGAATATTCACCATATTCATGTTGCGATCTGTAACTGATTCTAAATCCTATCTCTCACCTAAGCCCAAGAAATTTACTGTAGCTCATTCTTTCAAAGACACCACCTTTGAATCATGTTATCTTAGTGAAGAAGGTATTAACAAGTATCAATACACCTCAATATAACTTACTTCCATTCATTACACATTCATCCATATTCGTAGTACTTGTAAATAATATTCCTTCATTGATCATCTCTTTTTCTCTTTTGAGTTTATTTGTGTATGTATGTATTGACTTCTTTCCTCCATTGTAATGTCATTCTCTTACAATTCTACATGTTTGTTGAGCTATGTGATTTGGTTTAACAAACACATCTTTCCTAAAATGCTTAAAATCAGACTCTTGTAAGTACTACATTGACTTCTTTGAAACCAAGAATTTTTTGAACTTAAAAGTTTCTTTTAACTTTTGAACAACCCATCTCATAGAATGGAGAGAACGCATCAAAAACAACATATTATTCTATAATAACTGAATAGAAACTACTTCGAATGCATATGAGCAACTAGATTAAGAGCTGCAATGGTAGACATAGCAAATGGACAATAATAACCAAGTACAAAACTGTACAAATAATATTAAATTGTATAAAGAGTATAAAACTTTACAAAATGTAATATCACCTAGATTTATATCTAATGTTCTCATTTATGTAATGGTTTATGTTCCATGTCTTCTATTCAATTAGGCTCAAAGAATGAGACTATGGTTTTCTAGATTTAGTGGCTATATCACAATCCACCAGAAACCCAACTTCTTTGTTAGGCATATAATTGCTTTCAACAAAAATTTCAAATATGGCCACATCCAAGTGTCTAAATGTAACTTGGTCGCCAACAGTTATGCGATAGAAATTACAGTAATATCTCCATCCTTTAGTAAGCATGACTTGTGTTCGTCCCTTTTTGGTGTATGAGATTTTCACTTCGACGAACAAGGTATAAAGTTTCCCTATGTATCGGAGTTGAACGAGTCCTTTGTAAGCCTCTTCTTCAAAATCATCTCGAACCTTTTGGAAGAACCATGTGGGCATCTTCTAAAATCAAATTTAAGAGAATAATACTTGTACCCCTTTGAAAAAACAAAAACCTAATACCCAACAGTTCCAGTTACATAGAGGGAAACATCCTTCAAAATACAAATGAAACTGTAGATGCAGTTACCATAATTTGGAGGGACACCTTCTTCAAGATCTTATGAAAAGCATCTTCTACACACGACACTCCTCCCCTAGATGCATAGGCAAGAGACACGGATCCATCCGGCTAGACATCCATGGCAGACTTGAGTAAACACCAAACAATGAAGAAGTAAAAGTGGACACTTGTCATAGCACAGGAAAGCAAAATTCCTTCTTTAAGGTATTAGAAACCTCTAAGTTGACCTTAAAGTGACTTGTATATTTTTCCTAAGAGATTTAGTTTGTAATTCTACTAATGACCAGAAGTTTGCAATGTTAGTCACAACAAAACCCCGAAGTAAAGAGTCTAATCCTATTCCGGTCTGATTATTCTCTTATTTTTTATCTTGATTGAGATAGATTCATCCTTTCAACTTTATAGAGTTTTCCCACTAATTATACCCATATCTTTAGATTCTTAATATTTACTCTTTCTTATACGGAACCGGAACTAGAAACGGGAATTATCCAACTTCTTCCTAATTGCCCGAAGCTTGTATTCAATCTCAGTCATTCTTAAATATGTAGCCGTGTATAAGTTTAACCTCTGCAACAAGAGGGATCTGCTATTTTGGGTGTTTAGGAAGGAAGCTTATTCCTACCCTTCAAGTTCTAGAGTGTTAGAAGTTCCACTTTTAAATAAACCAAAGAAAAATCCAAAACAAATTCTACCTGATAGGATCACTTCACAACTCGTCCGGAACTCATCCAATCTAGCAGATCACGCAAGCATTCCTATCCAATCCTAACAAATACTACAACAACGGATTACTAAATTAGCCCTGGTTCATGGCAGAGTAAGGGAGTAAGTTAAGTAGGAGAGCTATATCCTTCACAAGTCTTTCTTCCATCCAAAGAGACCTCATCAACCTTTTAGTTGGCATCTAATCAAATCCTTCCAACGTCAAACCCAGACTTTACGGGTGGCTATCTCTAGAGAATCATCCCAAGACTACTCTAGACTATATAGAGAAATCCCACTATAACTTTTGCCTGCACCAAACTCACTTCAATTCTAGAGATTGGATAAACTCAATGTCCGAGCGCACCTCTTTTCTACCCAAGGTTGCAATCCTAACTACCCCAACAAGACTTTGACAGGGTCAAGTGTACACAGTCCACTCAAAGTAAATTATAAGTTTCTGATTTGTATTTGCAAAACCAAAATTGGGACAACAAGATATGAAACTATACATCAAATTCAACTACAAGTCGGATTTAAATACTAAATAACTCCAAGAACAACCTAAAAGTACAATGGAATCAATACCAGCTCAAAAAATGACAAGTTTCATTCCCTTCTAAACCTAGACTTGTTGACTTCTACTACAGTCCAAAATCTCCACTAAAAGTGTATCTTAGATCCTATAAACCTGGATCCGATCTAAGTTCAAAAATTCTTGATCTAAAGATGTAACTTCATTTAAAACACTCAACCTTAGTTGCCTATCCTACTCCTCCTAAAAATACCTAACTACTTCTTGTAACGTTTGGTAGGTGACTCCCCCGACTTCATAGCCCCTTTCCAGACCGGATTTTTCTTTCCAACTAGAAATCGGTAGAACTTGGTTGGTTTGGCCTTGGTCTTGGCCTTCACTCTAGCTCTTGCCTTGGTCTACTTGGTTTCCGCCAATGCCTGATCCGCATCTGAATACTGATCTAACTCATCCTCAGATTCTAATTCCTCCTCCGAATCTTCATCTTCCTCATCCTCTTCTTCTTCGTCTTCTTCCTCCACCATGGCATTCTTCTTGGTTGATGGAGGTTCTGGATTCTTACACTTGATCAGACCGAAAATGAAAGGTGGCTTAGTCGCCTTACTCTTGGGTGTCAACTCGCCCTTCTCTGCAATCCTGATTGGCCCTTTCCTTGGCGATCTGGACCCTGTCTCCACCTTTAGCATTGACTGGAACAGGGTGGTTACTTTAGTAGCACCTCCCAACTTCTTCTTCTTGGAAAGGGTTGGAGATGACTTGGTCAGAGAAACCCCACTCAAGTTGATGAACTTGACCCCTTTCTGTGGAGTGGGAACACTTTTGCTCACCGCCTTCTCCACGAAAGATTCCAGTTCCTTGAACTTCTCTTGCTCCAACTCCGCGGAGCCCTTCAACTTCCTTTACTAGTTCCTTCTCAGCCATTGGTACCTCTTGCACTTCAGGGACTTTGGGCGACTCTTGGAGTGCCTTGGCCTCTTCTTCGTGTGTCCATTCCACCTTTGATATTGATTCCAATACACCCACCATTTTCGGTTTTGGGTCTAGGGCTATGGTTGCCCTAACTTCTACCATTACCACCTGCAGCTATTCCAACGTGGTCTCCATTTTCTTGTGATAAGAAACCAGGGCAGTTATCAACTATAGCCCAATCTGCTTGCTTGCCTCCAAGTCTTTCTGATCGAATAGCATCACCTTGTTGATGACCTCGCCTAGATGGATTATGAACTCTCGGATTTCTCCAAGTGTATTCCTGGTCTGGGTGGACAATATCTTCTCTTCTTCCACCTCCACCTGCTTCTGTTGTAGTTCACGCCTCAGGGTGGCTACCTGACCGGATAGCTTCTCTACCTCACCTTTCTCGGCCCTCTCACAAGTTTCCTAAATGAGTCCCCTCACTTTTTCTAGGACTTTGGTTGGGAAAATGTCTCCCAAGATTTTACATAATCCCTGAACCAACCTCCTCTCACCCTCATAATGTTCCTTGAATTCACTCAACCCTTGCATTATCTTTCCCAAGGAATCCTGGACCCAGATTGAATCAATCTTCCTAGTCTCTCCTTCTATTGTAAGTGTTTCCCTTGGCGGGTTACCCTCGCCCACATGTGAACTTACGTTTTCCCCTCAGGTCCTACATCATCTCCCTCATGGTCCGAATACTCCTCTTTCTATCCGGCTTTTGTTTCCGGATCCTCTATGTCATATTCTATCATAGCGGCTGCTACATTGTATGCCACTCTTTTGTTTTCCCTCAGCAAATCTTGCGTATGATAGAGGTGGTATAAGAAAGGGTAGATGGGAGAGGGTTTGGATTTCCCTATTCCATTCACCATTTTTATCATCTGATCTCTCATCACTATCCCCCAATCTACCTTCCGGTCTCCGGATAGTGCACTTAAAATGGTGTTGGCTATTGTGACCGTGACCCTACTCAGCCTTTCAGGACTTAGAATGGCGAGGATGAACTGGAGTAGCCTTCTCTCTCTCGAGTTTGAGTAGTTAGCCATCAAAAATCCATCCTTAGGGCTGACCGGTCTCTGGAACTTATCCACATGAAATTCATCTGTTCGGAAAACCACTGCTTCACCAATGTGGTTGAAGCGGTAGACTGCTCTGCACATAGCTGAAGTCCACTTGCTTGGAACTCCACAGACCGTCTCCCTCCATTTGTTGGTCTGGTCATAGATGAGCTCGCTCACCATGTCCTCGTCTTTCAAACACCAAGGCCAGCCTAGGAAACCCTTGTAGCCCATCTACTTAAGGTCCTCGTCCAACTCCAGTTTCTCTTGCTCCTCCTTAGGTACCACTGGATTGACAAACCGGAGTGCAATGGCCACTTCTTCTCCGTCTTAGCTCGCCATTGCTCCACTCTTTTCGCTCCAACTTGCTAAACTCACCTTATTGCTCAACTCTTCCCCTAAACTATCCCCTTAAAATTTTAGCTATAGACATTTGAATTTGCCCTAGACCGAAAGACATGATCACTCTTGCTTGATACGAGAACTCTTGCTCTCAGCCAAGAAGTGCTCTAATTCTAAAGTTCTCGGAATGCGTACTTCAGAATGGGAGGCTCTATCATTCTATCATGTTTATCTACTCTCCTGCTCTAGCATTTACTACTGACCGTTAAGATAATCGTTCCTAGCCACGCAGAAAAAGTTCTCGACGATCCCTAGACCTTGGTAGGTACTCATTATCTATTTGGTCTTCTAATAGATTAGGTTTCCAAATCCGGATCTGATTTCTTTCCTTAACGCTATTATCTACATCTGAAAAATTGTTTCCGGTTTTCGGTCTTATCCCTACTATGTACTATACTACTAAGAAAAACAAAAAAAATGGAGATTAAATGAATCTGGTTTTGGGTGATTGCAAGAAACACTTGTCCTATTTTTTGTCCCCTTAACCTCCAACAGGTAGTTTTTTGCTCATAACTTTTGCATAGTTTGCCCTATAAACTTGAAATTTGGAATGAAGGTGCACACAAAAGTTTTATATGTTGCGTAACTTTTTCAATTTAAGAAAAATTAGTTTACTATTTTTAAACTGCCTCCGATTGGTTGTCTACCTTGGCCATTTTGGGGGGTTTTAGTCCTATTTTTGACCCAAAAATGCAAATTTTGAGTTGAAAATTGGCATGCAAGGACCTCACCTAAAGTTACACAAGACCACGAAGAGATTTTTTGAAAGTACTATACTGTTCAACCTCCACATGTTGTCAAAGTGGTTGACTTTGCGCAAGTGTAGAGAATAGAATTTATTTTTTCCAAAGATGAAATTTGTTGGAAAAGAAAGACCTTTACTTGAAGAAAAAATGGATTTTTCATTTTCATTTTTTGAATTTTTTTACTATTTTTACCAAATTAGTGAAAAAAGAGCTATTTTCATTGTATTTTCCATTGTCTATAACATTTAGAGAAAATTTTTCTTAGGTCTGAATTTCAAGAGTCATAATATTCTCATTGCTCTTCAAATTATCCATATTTTTTTCAATTTAAAAAAAATTATTTCAAAGGGTCATAGGACTCACAGGACTCATTGATTTTGAGCCATTTTGAGCCAAAACCAGTAAGTGTTTCTTGCAACGACCCTTTCCCTATTTTTACTTTAAAACGTCTATAACAAGATTTCTATGTTGTCTTAGCACTGAACGAAAAAAACACTTGGAGCGGCTCTATTATAGGTTGAGAGCATCTATAGGCAATGACTTTGCAAAGACAATTTGTTGTCTATAATACTAGTCATTTTGAATTCATTTGAGGATGATGCCTATTACATAGAGTAGGTCCAATAATTTATAATCAATGTCATTTATGAGAGAATGTAGTACTACTTAGTAAAACTCCACATAAGTATCATGGGTTTCAAGTGAGCCAATGACTATCATGCATTTCAAGTGTGCCAATGTGAATTTTGGTTTTAGTCATCATGCTTAAAAATTAAACAAATACACACGAAAATATTAAAAAGCAAATGAGTACTCTATTAACACTCAATGTATAAAGAAGGTGGACAATGTGTACACCTACAAATACAATTAAGAATGTCTAAGTACAGATGATACAAAGGAGCACTAGGTGAACACTTTTTATTTTCACTTGCTTGCTCTGTTGTAATGTTATTGTGTTTTAATCTGTATTTCATTTTAGATAAGTGATTTGGTTTTATATATACATCTTTCCTAAATTGCTTAAAATCTGACACTTGTAGCTAGTACACTGACACCTTTGAAACCAAGAATTAGATTTAAAAGTTCTCTTCATCTTTTGAATAACTTATTCAAATGACAATAATCAAAATAGATAAGTCAAAGAAGACCTATAATGTGTTGACATAGCAATAGTATTCACTTGTCTATTTGTCCAACAAGTTCAAGCAACTTGGTTGACTATTTATTCTTCCATTGCCACTCTCAAACCATGTTTGTGTGCATATGAAGCATGAATAGAGACAATACTCTAATGCAAACAGTAGATGTTTTTTTGATGAACAAGTAAAAATTAGTTTTAATGCATATGAGCAACTAACTCAAGAGCTTCAATAGTAGACATAGAAAATGGACAAGAATAATCCAAGTACATACTTATACAGGGAGTATGAAATTATACAAAATGTATGGAATTGTAAAAAAAATATTTCTTAATATCTAGAGTCTTCTTCTTCCCTAAACTGATGTAATCCAGAAATAATAGTTATGAGGGTATCTTCACTTATATCGTAGGTAACCTCCCTACTTTTTTGCCTACTTGGCTTTGGAATCATAACAAATTTACCGTGCACCACAAGATGTCCACAAATATGGGCTAGTTGAGAGTTGTTCAAATATCCATATCCATTGTTCCACTGTTGATAGTATGTATCTTGTATGACAAAGTCACCAACTTCAAACTCTGGGCCCTAAGCACATTTGAATCCATTGTCGTGATGTAAATGCGTACACTATTTAAAATGTATATATATTTTATATTTAAAATAGACTTTAGAATCCAAGTTTTAAGATCTATATTTAGGTTTGAAGTTCAACATTAAATTGTTGAACTGAAGGGTTTTTATGGAGTCATGAAATCTGGAGTTCTAGAGTTCTTCTTTGACTTCAGTTTTACCTTCATTTAGTTTAAGTTAGAGTTTAATATCTAATTTTATTTTAATACTCTATTTTTATGCTTGAAAGTTAAAGTTATGAATTAGAAGGGTGAAAGCACACTAAAAGGAGCCAACTTGGATGTAATCACTACTTTTTTTGAAAAATCTTCATTCTAACTATTAGATATGAGTTAAAACATGAAAAAAATTGTAGTGCATTGTTTTTTTAGTTATAACTGTTTGACATAAGATAAAAAAAAATTAAACATGTTTACTTTCTAAGTATGAAAAGGACAAAAATGTAGTTGTAATCATTATTTATTTGGTTGAATAAGCAACCCATCATAAATGAATTGAAGACTCTATTGGATGAACAATCAACAAGTTATGGTAGAATAATCTAATATGAATCCATCATAAATGATTTATGGATCCAATTTGGACTATTTGGATAAATATGCAATGATTTTTTAATGGAATATTTCATTAAGGACCTCCATAAGCATCTCCATAACGTCTACGAGTGGCTCCTATTAGCAAGCTTTCACTCAAAAGTAGATTATCTCCTAGTTTGACCTTTGAGTTTCATTGGCTTTGATGAATGAACATGAACTTATATTCTTGTTCTTTTTCAATGGCCACTAGGTGTTTAGAAGTCCATTTAGGCATCTCTCACCTAACTTAGGATCACATAGGATTGGTAGGTATCTTTTTCCTCCTCATTGAAGAGGTTTGTTTTGGAGTGTGAGTTTTTTTGTGTGTATGGAGAAGCGTATTAGAGAAAAAAGGTCAAATTTTGAGTTGATGTAGCTCATTGAGTATAAACTATTGAGTAATGAAAATTAGGCATTACATTTCTTGTATTTAGAGCTTTTCAAAAAGTGTTTGCAAGTTGAATTTGAAGTTGGGACTCAAAAGTTATTGAGGTTTAAAATTGTAAAGACTTAAATACCTCCATTAAGAGGTCAGAGGCTTCAACAAGTCATTATTTTTTATTTTTTATTTTTATTTTTATTTTTTCTTTATTTGAGATTTGAAAGATGTATTTTTATTATTTATATCTTTCTAAGAAGATATCATACTTGTCATCTAGAGTACGGATCAAAGAGTTATGAGTTGTTAAAGTTTGAAATGAAGATTAGACTCGAAGGAGGGAGGCCGTGTCTTTAACGCCTATAACTTTTGGTTAATTTCTTTGTTGGAGCTGAAACTTTGAGAGGTGTTGAATCATTATTTTAGATTTTTAAATTGAGTTTATTTGTGTGAAATGGAGATGTGATGCAAAAAACATCAATTTCAGAAATTCCGGAGTTATTCAGGAATTGTGGACGGAATTTTACACTTAGAAAAAATTTTGTAAGCAAAAAAATGATAAAATGGCAGCAAAAGTATTGGCGGACAGCCAACATATTTGATTTATAATGTTTTTTACACTATAAATTAGTACTAATTTTGAAGATGGTCTAAGAAATTAGAACTGAGAACCCTTAAGTATTGGCTATCGACCAACACAAATGACATTATAATTGCATGTTAAAAAACTCTATCAGCTACTTGCTAACACAAATAAGATTATTGCAGGATACACACAACTCTATAGGCTAATTGCCAACACAATTGCAATCATAGATTTTAGTGAAGGAAAATAATAGAATTTATTATATATTTCTCAAAAGTTACAAGCCCATGGCAAATATCATCGCCCTAAGTGACTAGCTACCATAAATTGAAATATAAGCAAAAGCCATTCTTGCTTGTAGAAAAGTCTATGTCGTTTAATATCCGATAGTCGATAAAATGGACAATCACAGGTACACTTGTGTATTGCTAATTAAAACACATTGACTGTAGGAAGTCAAAACTACAAAAAGTTAATCCATAACTATTGGAAAGCGAGAAAGGTCAATGTATTGGCCTTCTGCAATATGATACTACTCATTCTGTAACTATTGGTACTGAAACTGAAATAATGCTTTGAAAGTGTTGATAGACAACAATCACAATAGTTGGTATCCGACATACAAATAATGTATTCGCTAATAGCTGATTCATTAGAGAATTAGCTGACACACATTTCATGTATCAGTTGATAGTCGACCACTAGAAGAAAAATTGCGTTGTAGTGAACGGGAACTCGTGGGGTGGATTGTGTTGAAGTTTCGCTTTGTTAAATGGAATTTTTCATTCTAACATGAAATTTTGCATTGTACTTGTTGAATTCTACGTTTTACTTGTTCAATTTTATGTTCAAACGTGGAAACGCAAATTTTTGCGTTATGGAAGGAGAACTCAACACAATCCACCCCACACGTTTTGTTAAATCCAACGCACTTCCAACGTAGTCTCTGTTGAGTAAAACACAGATTTCACAAGTTCAATGCAGTTTTGGAAATGAATAGTATAGTTTTCTTCTAGTGGACACACATCAAATGTATCATGTGATAACCAACAAATAAGATAATTGGCCGACATACGTATCATGTATCGACTGATAGTTAACACACATCATATATATAACCTAATAGCCAATATATAAGATAATTGGCAAACACACACCTCATGTATTGGTTGATAGCTGACACATAAAACAAGAAGTTGACATACAAGTATTGTATCGGCTGATAGTCAATACATAAAACAAGTAGTCAGTATATATATTAAAAGATATCCGGCTAGTAGTCGACACAAAAAAGAACTAGCTAGCATACATCAAAGTTATTGGTTAATAGTTGAGGGACAAGTCCTTTAATGGCCGTTAGCCAACACTGAAGTAATATATAGACTTCTAGCCAATATATATTCAGTGTAGACTAGGAACTCTGTACTCAGTGGTTTAATCTTCTCTACAGTCATCAATATCTCGATCAACCATGACGCCAGTAGCTTCCAAGTTTTCTAGAGCTGCAGTAAGTGCAGCATCAAGAATTACATGAGTACTTGGTGGTCCTTTTTTAGCATGAGAAGGCATTCGGTGAGAGTACAATACAATGTTTACGTGAACTACCTGGGGAAGACACTATTCTTTCTGCCATCTACGAATCCAACACTCCCTTGCAATAATGCTCTTGCTTTCCTTCTTAGCTTTCATTGGAGTCCACCACTCGACCTTGAAATTCCCATAAGTTGGGCCTTCCATTAAATCAACACATTCTAGGACTTGTCCAAGCCAAACTGAAAAAAAACTACCGTCACAAGGTCGACAGAGCACAAAGTCCTAGAGAAAAACATCTCTGTATGGATTAAAGATCAGCTTCGGTCTCTCCTTAGTAGGACCATAGAACGGATAGGATTTGGCTTCATCCTTTGGAGTGATGTCCTCTGGATTATGGGGATCTGGTTCGTTATCAAGAAAGACTAGAACATGATCTCGTACCCAGTATGAGATTGGCTAGAATCCCTCCTCCAACTGTGAAGGAGTAGTAGGTAGAGGAGAATTAATCTTTGCAAGGATTCGTGTCCAATACGCGACAATCTCGGACATCTCCTCGACATAACATCTGTCCCGTGCCATTCCAGACTTCCAATGGTCAATGAACTTGACAATTCTGTTCTTAATGAAGCTCTGTTTTTCAAGACATTCACTACCCTTGCAATTTCCTTCTTAATGTTCAATCTCCTTGGATTGACCTCTACATTGCCCCACAGGGCCTTAAAATGAACCGGATTCGGTACGCCAGTAAGAATCCTAGGATTGCCTTCAGCATCTGCTCTCCACATTCTGATCGCTTTCCCGGGAGGTAGCCATGATGAATCTGTGGCTTGCTTCTTATATCGCATGACTGTCCATCCTAGATCTGGACCGCTTTCCTCAACATAAAATTTGAAAAGATGCTTATCCCCAAGTTTGATGATTTTGTTGACTCCATCATGGTGGAAATCTTTAACGTATGATTTAAAATCAGCAACCTCTTGAACAAATTCTGGAATGAAGGCCATTGTCTTTTGAGATTCCATAAATACCTTCATGAAATTAGCAACAACGTAAGTATTTTTCCTCTTGATCAATTTTGATAAATAGTTAAAGTGTGTGTGTCTAAGTTTTCTTGAGTATGATCCACAATGAGAAAGACAACTGTCACTTCTTTGAAGATCCATCGAGAAGTAAGTAATGAACAAAAAGCCATAAGAAACCTGTTTTTGTTGTCCTTTGCTGAATTATCAAGCTGCAAATAGAGTTTCTTAGGAAGCGGAACACTTACTTGTCCAAGACTAGGAATGGGTGTTATATCCTTACTTGCAACCGGTATCAAAGCTAAGCATCTTGATTTCCCGTGGAGTAAAGCCTCAAAGAAACAATTCTGCGGTGGAGTTGAAATAACTCTTTCGATTTACGAATAGGTGGCCTCTCTAAAGCACAAAGGACATGGCATAACGATGATATTGTGAAATTTGAATCCCTGGGCCACAACAAAGTGGGATAATGTGCATAAGCACCATCACCATGACCGTGGGTTAGCATGCCATTACAGGAGATTGGAATTTGTCCAAGACTAGTAGTTGCCTTAGTAATTCTCTGCATACGAGGGATAGCAGTCTTGGTTGTGTCCATCTTATCATGGATAATACAAAGAAACTCCGATGGGTTCTGAACAGATTGGGCATTCCAACCATCATAGATATTTCGGCAAGCTTTCTGATAATTAAGATGACAATTTCTATCATCCACTAATGATTTCCATTCATCACAGCCTCTGGGATATTTTGCAATGCACTCAACAAAGAAGTCACACTCCATGCATTTCAAGAAATTACTACCCATAGCCTTCACTTCTACATTCTTAAAGTACGTTTTCTGAAGTCGACTAATGGTTGATTGTGAAACAGGAGTGAGATTACATTTCTTATTAACGTGGACTCGATAACAAAATTGAAGCATTAGATGAAGAATTCCAAATGAAACATCAACTAACAAAAGTCCATCGACAATAAATCGACACAAGTCTATCGGCTGCTAGCCGACACAAGTCTATTGGTTGGCACTTTGGCAGCCTATACAATTCTATCGGTCGGCAGCCAACACAAGTCTATTGGCTAGCAACCGACATAAGTCTATTGGCAGGCAACCGACACAAGTCTATTGGCTGGCACTTTGGCAGCCTACACAATTCTATTGGCTAGCAGTTGACATAAGTGTATCGGCTGCCAACCAACACAAGTATATCGACAGGCAACTGACGCAATTCTATTGGTTGGCACTCTGGAAATCTACACAATTCTATCGATTGGCAGCCAACACAAGTCTATTGGCTGGCACTTTGGCAGCCTACACAATTCTATCAGTTGGCAACCGACACAAGTCTAGCATCACGATTATATACACTGTATCATATCAAGAATATAAGAATGGATAGGCAATTCTTACATAGTTGACTTCCTCCCGCATGTGATCCCAATTCATGGCTAATGGAACGACTTTTAGGTTGTCCACTCGCTTGTGTTCGATGATTCTAAACTCATTCGACATTTTGTTAGAGTTCTCGCTAATATTCATTATTAGAGTTGCACGAGCTTAAATGGTTGCTGGACGTGGTCGACTAGTCCTAGCGTTGCTGTGTGTCCCACTAATGCAACCATTGAGAGTAGCAATTTTGTAGACATGATAAGCTGATCTTGAGACTCCATGAATTATATACCATGCCTTTTCACATACATCACAATTGGCAAGGGTAATGTATTTCTTGCCTTGACAAGCCCCTGCATGAAGTTGACTTTGAACAATGTAAATTGTCTCTCTCCTTGATTCAAAAGAACTTGCATAGTACTTGCGGTAGACATTCTTTGTGGCTTCCCAAGGAAATCGCTGACAACATTGTTCCCTGCAGAAATTCTAAGAATTCACCTTTCGCACCTCTTCTCCAGATGTCTTCCCCTTTAATTTAGACTCACATATACGGTCTTTAGGAAAAACTTTGCGACGGACAGAGCAGTCAGCGTCTTTTTGAATCTTAGCGATGCCTACATCATCCGAGTCTTGCAACTCCACAGCTTCGGAACAAAGGATCACAATTTCTGAAAGCAATTGACCACCTTCTAATCTTGCGTGGGTTATTCTCCACCGCATTATTGTCATATGCAGTGTCTCGTGTTGTGACACAAGGATGACACCCACGTTAGGGTCGCCAAGGATGTCATCGTCACATGCTTTGTTCGGAAGGCAAACCTGGATCATCGTCCTTCCGAAGACAAAGAAGTCATCGTTAAGTAATTCACAATACTTATTTCTCTACAATGGACAATCCAGCCACGGAAGATCTGCACCAGAGCCCCTCATGTCTCTCTCACCATGTTCATCATTAGCCATAGGAATACCACCACTGCTTTCATTGCCGGATTCATTGCCATCTTCATTTCCACTGTAATCAAGGGATTCGTCCTTCAAAGCATCCATGCTATGAACTTCATGATGTTGGGCACTTCATCATTTGTACCCATTTTGTCATCGTCAAAGTTGTAAACCTTATCAATTTGATTGTCTTCATCAGAATCATAGGGTATGTGGTCTAGGGTTGACAGGACGTCTGGACGTCCAACGTCACGACTGGACATCCAGCGGCGGCGGCCGCTAGTTCTTGGACATCATTTGACATTTAGACTTTTTTGATGTTCCCGTTTAGTGGATGGCCACACTAGACAACCAAAATGGACGAGTGGACAAGCGGACAAACAAGCGGACGTGCAGGCGCACAAGTGGATGGGCGGACATACAGGCGGACACGTAGGCGGATGGATAGACGGGCGGACAACCACGATGGAGCACATTGTGGACCGTTTGATAGATTGTGGCCACTAGGTTTGATTCTAAAAACAAATTACATCTTAAAATGCAATGATGAGGACATCAGATGGGCAATGACATCAATGCTTTATGACGATGAAATTCGTTGGTTTCGATGTCATTGCGTTCCGAAGGTTTAGGGTTCAAACCTCAATGGCATCACTTAAGTTGAATCAAGTCAATTTCATTTAAGGGTGTTTGTTGAAGGAGGCCATATTGAATATTGGTCTGAGATGTTTGAGGTGTAGTCAAATTAGTTGAACCACAAATAATTCAGACCGATATTCGAATTGGTCTCCCACAACCACTCTTGGAATTTTACCAAGATTTTAAAAGTCAAATGATAGTTCCTACTCGATTCTCACCTATTGAAGACACTTGACCTGGCGTTTTGAATTTTTTGATATATTTGTATACTCAATATATTGAATTCAACAATTCATTATATTTGACATGTAACAAGAAAAAGAAAAAAATCCTAATTATTCACACATTTTAATCCACATAGGCGAGTAGCCTACATTAGTACAAATTGTATCCAAACAAAGTTTATAAAAGATTAAAACATGTGGATTTCTAGTAAAGGGAATAGGAAAAAACTATAAATTTTGAGAAATACTTAGATATGCACACAATATCTCCTTGAATTCTTCAATAGTTAAATAATTGAATGTCAAAGTCTTCTTAAACTTGTATTGATTATGATGCTACGAGAAATATGCAATATTGCAATTATTTGCAATTGAGTACATGTTTTCTTTGAAAGACAAACCATATATTTATTTGAAGAAATGAAAAGTTATTTTATGAATAAGTATACAAATTTGAAGTACAAAATTGTATATGAAATTAGGAATTGTGAGACTATTGCAAGATATCAATCCTTCACTATACTAAGTCATTGGAAATAAAAGGTAGGTATTGAAATACTAAATAGTTTACTTCAGAAAATCTTCTTTCTTTTTAGATGTGTAGGATAAAATTAATAACTCAGTAATTTGCACCATTGCTTAAATGAATTACTAGAGGAGAATTTGAAATGAACTGCAATCAAACTTCATCAAATTATTGTTCACCTTCTTGAAAATAGGTGAAGTATGATTACATTCCAAAACTAAAAACAATGTTTTTTTTGTGGGAAATATAACTAAAATGGCATAGATATAGAAATGAAAAAATTGAGCAATGAAATATTTATATTTCAAAACATTGCCACTTACATCTTCGATATTCCTACTTTCCTATACTATATGATGTATTTTGATAAAAATTGCAAAATGCATGACTATTCTTTACTAAAATCCTAATACTATGCTTGATTGCTAGCCACACACATTCTATAAAAATTTATATGGACCCATTATATTCTACAATAACTACAATCTTAAAATTGTACATTCTATGCTTTAGAACTCTATTCTACTCCAAATCAAAAGTATTGTCATCATCCTAACTTAGGTATCTAGAGCTTGATCTGCCATATCCATATTTGCTTGGTGTATCGCCTTGTCCATAATTTCCATACTTGTCCTCCAAAAATGGGAGGAGGAGTTGGAGCATTGTATTCAATTCTTCTTGCACTTGAACTACCATAATTTGAGCCTCCTTGATGCCTATATGAACCCCCTATTGTGGATCCAGGATAATATTGGGAGCCTCCTTGGCTAGCCCCCCCATACTGCCCATAGTTTGCAATACCCGAATAGTATTGAGAGACTCCTTGGCTAGAACCACTATAGTATGTCTAGTACCTGGATAGTATTGAGAGCCACCTTGGCTTGAACCATCATAGTGTGTAGTATCCGGATAGTATTGAGAGCCACCTTGGGAGGCATTACCATACTATAAACTCCCTCTTCCATGTTCTGTGCTGCGTGTACTGTAGTCATGGTGGCCATACCTATCATGGTGATGTTGTCGACCACGATCTTCTACGCTTCTACGCATTGCCTCCTGCATTTGTTGCTTGAACTCGATATCTTTGCGCTCTTTACAACGTTCATACTTGTGTCCATGTGGTGCAAGCACAAGAATGTCATCGACGTCATCGTCATCTGTAAGATCATCCTTTGCATCCGACAGTACAACTAGAGGACACCCGAATTGTCCTCGATTGGACCACTCCAGAATGCAATCACTCACCCCTATTCAATTGGTATAAATCATGCCACAAATGCTATCCAAGTTCTTCGTATTGCGCCCTATAATTGTACACCAATCCACTTCTTTGTGAAGCACAATCTTTGCCCAAACCATAGCTATGGTGGAATAATTCATGACATTTGTTTTGGTACTTAGGATATTTGCAGCTGAAGTAACTTCTTCATACCGCCTAACAAAGTGTTGGCTCAAGTACAAGGACATTTGTCCTTCCCAACGGGCAAGTTGCAGCTCAGCCCGATCATGTTCCCAAAGTTTGGCAAGGTGTATCATTTTCTTATACTTCTTGCATGTTGTACAATCCCAAACTTTCTTGGGCTCCTCTTCTCATCCAGATTCAGCCACACACCATCGGTCTTCAATATCTCTCTACTTTACGTCTTGTGGTTTCCCCTTTGTGCTTTTATTCCCACTTGGTGATGGAAATCCTTTACAGGGCATAGTGACCAAATTGATTAAGAAGAAATTAATGAATTACGAAGTTAAAAACAAGTTTATGCAACTCAAAATGACCACACATGCTCACTCACCAAAGCAAAAGAGATCCATAGATTCCCGAAGGCGTTGGATAACCCACTCCGCGAGCAAAGCAAGTGCACAAAAATGCGCCGTCCGTCGCGCCTTTTATGCTATCTGCCAAGGCGGATTGTCCTGTCCGCATCAGACGACACACCAACGGATGGCAAAATCATGCGGACCAAATGTGTCCGCCGCAATATCGTATGGCCATAATTAAACGACGTGTAGACTCAAAACGCGGGCCAACAAGCCGACCGCTCGGCGAACGGGACACTCTGCGAACGGGCGTTTGGGCGGGATTTGAACAGCTCAGATGGAGCGGACAAAGTAGTGGACGATAGAGATGTGGCAGACGCGTGGACGGACGGGTGGGCAGGTGGACAGTCGAGATGTAGCGGATGGGTGGACCCGCGGACAGATGGCTGACATGGAGCGGACGGGCAACGATGCTAGCATTCGAGTGTGGAGCGGTGAGCATGTGAGCTGCGAGCATAAAGCTTGTGAGTGGTGAACCCCTACAAGCCTTTTTGAAATAAAATCAAGGCCGAAAAAATTTGGGCCTAAACTTTTCAATTTTTTTGTTAAATTTTACTATTTATAGTAAGTTTGGTGACCTATTACCGTGTTTCCTATAACCGTGGATTATTCCGAAATGTTCTATTGTAGTGGCTGTGAATAGATTTATCTATAAATTTCCACTTTCAATCTTGTGGGCAAAGTTTGAACAATATTATTGTTAATGATAGTAAAAACCTCATCATTTGCTTTAGATATAATAGAGTCATGTAACTTTGGCTATAGGCAACTATATCTTTTGGGTTTAGGATTTAAAGGAACATACTTTTTCACCAAATACTCTTTTTACATATGAGACATGCTTCTCTATTGTATGACAATAATACCTAATTTTATTCCATGTGGTTCATATCATTTCAAGTGCAATATATGAAAAAAGGCTTAAGTGAATGAAGTACACTCTAAAAAAAAAGTCATGTCTACTTTGAAACTATGAATATCCCTGTTCAAACTAGCAGGACCTTCAACTCATTGAAGCTATAACTAGGTGCATGAATAAATTTGTCATCATGAATGTCCATCTTACAAAAGTACCTATATAAATAATATAAGTGCTTGCAGTTCACATATTGTGCTCTCCCTCCAACAACAGATACAACCATATTGACAAAGTCTGGGCATGTACATGTAGGAAACATATCCATTGTCACTCGATATACATTTTTTCTATGAGCCTATCCTAGGCTTGAGAACCACAATTGCACCAAGTCCTAGAAGAGGGAGAAGGGTCACTTCTAGAATTTGTCCTCTAATGTTCCCAACACTCTTCGATTTATTTCATTGCTCAATAGTAGGGGCATTTGCAACTCTCCTAATAGTTCGATTATTCCTCACTGTTGGATATACATTTGGATTTGGAGGAGGTGGATGGTCAAAAAGAAAGGCTCGAAGATCTTAGCCATGGTGAAAAGTTGACGTGGCGACAATATAGGCTGCTCTTGGAGATGGAAGCCCGCATGTTGCAGCAACAATGTCTCCTCTCGATTCAAAGTAGTCCCACTCAATATAGGCTAAACCTCAGGCACTTGAGGCCAATCAATGACCCACTTCCGCTTTGTACCTTTCACACACCGTTCAATGTCATCCCAACAAAACCAAAAGTCTACCACTACTTCACCTTTACTTCCATATTCTTCCTTTCTGCTGCGATAGGTAGGAGCTACAGTTCCTTTTCTACCCTTTGTAATCTTAGAAGTACACTTGATATTCGACGTCCGTTGTTGAGCTGAACATCTGACGTTTGATTTGTGGCTAATTCTTGCAATGTGCTACTCTGATGTGTCACAATCACTTTCAAATGCTATTGTGACATATTGAGAGGCACAGACCTGGCTTTGGTCCCCATTGCTCTCCAATGATTCTTCTAATACTTTTGTTGACCTTGTTCGAACACGGGGTACGGTTGAGAGAAATTGAGTTTGTCTGGTCTATGTGAATCTCCTAAATCTCCAATAGGTATGTCAAGCCTCCTCTTAGTGCTTCCAAATATTTCTTCTCCCTCCAAATGTGGTACTCGAGTTCCCACGCCATGTGCTTCTGGCAATGTATTGAGCGCTTCTATAATTTTTTGGGGGCGGCCGCTTCACCTCCTACTCTCAATTTCAATTCCCCCTTTAATGGCCCTGGCCCGGATGCATGACCTCTCAAGTAAGCCCAATAGTTTGTCATTTGTATCCAAGCACGAATACTGTCATCACAAGTTGCATCAAACAAATTGTTTCCTCTTTTTCCTAACATTTGTAGCCACTTGTGAATTGTTTCAGACAAATTACAAAAAGGCATGTCTACCATCTCTTCCAAATTTAGACTCTACAAATCCAACAAAAATAAAGTATGAATAAGAACCAAATGAAATCTCCTATATCTAATTATATTTCAAAATGCTATGTATAATTGCAAACTTTGAACTACAAGGTTTTAGGTCTTCTAGAATTTCATTAAATAAAAAAATATTAAAAAAATCCAAATGCTATATTGAAGGAATCTTGAAATTGGAGTACAAATAAAGAATGAATACATCTTGCACATATGCATGCAACTCTTGCATTCAAATAAGTTACTTAAATTGGAACTACTAACGTTAGTTACAAAAGTAACTGGCGGATTCGACAGTTAAGGGTCATCAACCTCTTAGAACTAAATTGATTTGAATAAAATGCCGTCGGTTCCGACGTTACCTACCCTAAACCCTCATATGACTAAATAATTGTAAGAATTCCTAATGACTTCGGTAAGTGCAACATTCTAAGTCAATTTATTCTTTTTATATAATTACAATATTCATTTCAATTTTAAATTCTACTTTGTAATTTCTCTTTGATTCCCAAAGAATATTATAACTTCAACAATACAAATAAAGTATTCTACGTACCATTGTCATGAAGCTTCCCCATTGTAAATACCGGAAATGCCAAAATGCCAGCCAATGGTCCAAATGATGAAGTGAGTCCTCAGTTGCAGCTCTAGATGATAACCACCATAACCGAATTGCTAGGTAGCATGTCTCAGCTTCATCCATTGTTTTTTATTCCTTATACTGCTTACATAGCGCTATGTATTGCTGCTGGAAGGGTTGTTTGATGTGCTTTTGTGTGTGTTTATGAAGAGAATTATTCCAATGCAATAAACATGTCCTCTCACGATTTTTCATGACCTCATCTGCTGAACCACTACCATGACTATGCGTACTGCATTCCAATTGGCCATAGCACTATCTGCCATGAATCCCTTGAAGTTTGGTTTAGCGACTTTGTGTTGTGCCATTATAGCATTCAATGACCTCAAGAATTGCATTTGTATAATAGTATCTTCAGATTGCATATCACACACTGCAATGGTCATCACCTTTTTGTACTGACAATCGTACACGTGGTAGGCCATGGTGGTCCAATCTTTCACGCACTTCACGTGGTCGAACATCACCCACGCGTTCTGCAGATCCCCTCCACCTTTCATGCGCTTGATCAAGTCCACTCTACTTCCAGGACCTTCCGTGAGCATTTTGAATATGTACACCTTCTCTTTGCCTTAGCCTGGAAATACACTGTTGTATATGAACTCGAGCTTTGATTCCCTCTTCATGGTCATAATATTGTCGATGACACCTCCTTGGTTGTTAGAACGGAAAGAAGAAATGATATTCCGTATACTTGGACTATTTAGAAATTGAAAACAATCCATGACCTCTTCCATTTCTTCCCCCTTCAAAATTTGTTTTTCTCCTTCTCCATTGTGAAATAAATGGGTTGATAGAAAATCTTTGCTAGTGGATAAGGCAATGGGAGAGTTGGTGGTTGTAGGTGTTTTAGTAACTTGCTCTCTAATGAGTTCTATAATTTCTTTTGTAGAGTCTCTATACATGCCTTTCGCTACTAGGTGAATGTGATTTCCTAGGTGAATAGCAGTCCTAGTCATATTTGGATTATCACTATAGCAGAAGTAAATTCTACCATTGTAGATATGGAGGCATGTAGGTATTGTTTTGCATACTTTGCAAACTAGTTTGCAATCTTTTAAAGGAACAACTACTATTACAAAAGAAAGAAGTGTAGAACCAGTTCACTCTATTTCATTCTTTTTTGAAGCCCTTGCCAGGTACTTACAGCTAGGATTTTCACAAATAAGATGAGCAGCGCAGAAGGACTTACAGAACTTCAGATTGTCAGAGTTGTGGATGTTTGTTGTCACCAGCTTGCACCAAAGGTGTCCATCATAACGCTTATCCATTCCCTCCAAGTTCTTGGCTGCGAACAAAGATGAAGAGGTCTGGCATGGAGGTAATTCAAAGATGGCATCTCTGCTATAAATAGGTGGCAAGAACTCCACTTAGTGATGCTTCATGGTGCTCAGGTCTATCGCAACCACTTCATTTCTAGAATGATGAAGACCAGAAAGTCTTTTTAAGCAGTCCACTATACTTGCTTTGTTTGCAAGATTAGGGTTTACTGCAGGATTTGAGAATATAGACTATATACAACTACAAGGTAGAGTGTTCCATATAGACAATTCAAGTTTTTCTACATTAGAACCCGTGTGGACTGCAAAAGATTTCATATGAAGAGGCAAGGTTGGGGACTCACCTTCTAATTCACTAGACAATTCTACAATAGTATCTAATTTTTCTACCTTGACGACGGTAGGAATTTCTCTTCTACAAAATAGAAGGCAGCTATTTCCAAGAGAACTTGGGCTACCACTCTTAGATATGAAAGGTGTGCTCACTATTGCATTAGCAGACTGACAACTTCCTATTTCAGTAGACAAAGTTACCATAGATAACGGAAGATCGTAAGCTCTGAAATTTCCTAAACCTAAATACCAACAATGGCCTTTTTTAGAGATAGACCTCACCATGGGAATAGACTCTTGCAATTCACTTGACTCCGAGTACCACTCTTCTTCAATATAGATAGATGACTCCACAAATTTACATCGGACATGAAGCAGATGAGAAAATACAGTAGTACATCCTGATTTATCTAGTGGAAACACTATAGTAACTTCATGGCCATCTACACGAATGCTAGCCATGTCACTAGGAAAAAAAAGTATAATAGCGTAAGTAGAAGGAATGGCACTACCAACTCCAGGATTCAAAGTTGGATTTCTAATATAGTCTTCTCATTTTGATGTTCATTTAAGGGTAGAAGCAGCAAGAATTACGAGTGCACTATAATCTAGTATTTTTTTTAAATAGTAGCAGGTTTAGGTTGGTTTCATTTCATTTTATTTTATTTGTAAACACATGGACTTTATGTCCGCAATTGTCAATTTGTAGTGCAACATAGTTAAGGTGAATGGTAGTACCAAGTATGTTAATGTAAGTTTGTCTGAAGTATTAAATACTTTCATAAGTATACTGTATTAACCTCTAACACCGTCAAATCTTTCTATACAAATAGGCAACCATATTTTCAAATTACGGCGTAGTACTTTCCAATATGTGCCACAAATTTTCTACTAGCATTTACTAGATTCCAACAGTACCTTCTAACGACAGCTCTTCCAAACAGCTTACAATTATGTCATTGATTTTCTAAATCTCAACTGCTTCTAACAAAGACGACACCACACAACATGAAGTGCCAATGCAATATTCTTGTTCAAGAATTCGAAAATGCCAACACTGTCACATCACATGGCAAGCATCAAAGACTCCAAAGAAGGTTGTGTGGCACTATATATAGGTCTTATAGGAAGATGGACTCACTTTCGTGTTTTCTGTGGACCATAGTTGTATTTTGAAGTGCGATTAGTTTTGTTATTTCTTGCATCTACCCATGCTTGTAGACAATTTTGATGCACTCTTTGTCACTCCGCAGCTGAGAAGGAGGAAGGGAAGACGTTCTTTTTTTTATTCCTCTTGGAGAGTCCTGAAGAGAGCTAGGATGTCCCGTACCAAGAAAACTGTATCGAAAACTAGTGAAGGAGAGAATGTTGAGTTCAGGTGCTCTCTCATATTTGATAATAGAGGAGGAGCGAATGCAAGAGGAGAAGGTGGTAGTAAGAACTTGGAGCGTTTACCTGAACAACACTTGGAGGTTCATGAGGACGAGGAAGTCACAAGAATAGAGGAATTGCAAAATGTAAGTCTACTTTGATTCTTATCAACAATAGTGATACCTATCTATTATCTTCCATTTGGAATACATGATTTTATAAGACAAAGTCGTAATGAGGAAGTATTTCAAATCTTATGAGGGTTTACAAAATTTAGAAATACTGAAGAAAACATTCGAAAGGATAAAAGTGAGAGTGAGACTTCTTTCAAGCATTACTACAATGTAAGGAGATTGATAAATGCAATTCTAGTTTAATTGAGAGCTTAGTAGATGCTCTAGTGAAATGTATTATTGATATTGTGACATTTTAAAAAATCAAAAGAAATCTGTTGTCTCAATTTATTGTGGTAATGGCATTCATATTTTGAGTTTGCTTTCCTTTGTAATATTTAAAATAGATATAAAACTCTCATTCCATTAGCTTCACTTTAGAACTTAATGTCAAAGACTGCAAATCTGATTGCTCTCTTTTAGAAATTGGACAAATTAGGATTCATAAAACTAATTCAAATCAAAGCAAACTCCTTTATGGTCTATAAAATTCATCACTAGAACACCCTATATTATAGATAAAAAGGATTTACCTTGACTATAAATTTGCAAGTGTATGCTTGAGTGTCTAGGGTCGTTCTCTTTCAAATAAATATGTCTTGTATGCATGAAGGCACATCAAACAACATTACAATTTATATTAACCAAAATTTTGTCTACTTCAGGTTAAAATTAAATATATCCTCAATTTCACAAACACGTAGTTAGATAATGGAAATGGTGAAGAGAGAAGAGAAATCAATAATAGGGTTTAGGGTGGACTGGAGAAAACGAGGATTTGTACCTCAAAATCCGCCATAGAAGTCATGACTCGGCGCAAAGACGGAGTTCCACGACAGCATGTTCTCTGAAATTGCAGACTGTCACCTGTTGCGCTGGTTCCGATACACTAACTCACATTCCATCGCCCCAATGTTCAAAAGTTCATCCACCTTCATTGTTCATCACCGTTTGAAGAATTTGATCCTCTAAACATGCGGCCACATACATTGACCTCAATTAGAAAATGTCGCTTTCTGTAAAGTGCCTGTGTAGATACCTTTCCGCATATTGAGAGGACTTGTTTGTCGTCACCTGCCTTAGGCAATCTAGGAAATTCTTGAGATTTACCGCATTATATGCTAGACATGGTGGCAGATGGTATCCACGGCCAAATTTTTAGCAGTGATTTCTACGAGGCTGCAACCCGAGGACCAAAACCTCTCTTCGATGCAGGAGAAACCAGTCACATTGTAGTCACCATGTCAATCTTCTCTTATCGTGTCACAAGTCCAGGACTCCTTTGCCTATGCAGACGCAACTTAGCATGACGAGGAGTACACGCTCACGCGCAAAGAATGTCCGAAGCGCGGCCACTTTGGGAGAGCAGTCCACCGCAACATTGCCTTGGCGGATCAGGTTTGCCACTTCTCGCCGTGCCAAATGCATCATCAGTCATGCGTTAGCTTTGTCCGCATTCTCGAAGAGTTGGGAGCTTGGCTATTGCGGCAATCAAGTTCCATAAAGGCCATGTTACTCCAGCGTATATACTAACAAAAAGTGGTAAAAAAATCGCACTCAAAATTGAGTGCAGTTTTTTCTTACTACTTTTTGGTCCTTACGTAAGGGTGCCGTAAGGTTTTGTGGATGAAGCACATGGAGTTCGACTTCTAGATTTTGTCTAGATGTTTGCACCTCAAAGGGTGCTTCTACTACTCGTGGCGCGCACAGCCACCTTGGCACCAAGGGTCACTATAACAAAATGTGGTAAAAAAAATCGTAGTCAAAATTGAGTGCGATTCTTTTTGCCACATTTTTGTGCATACGCGCGTAGTGAATTTTCACGACTTTTTGCAATTTCCCACTACAATTTTTGTAATTTTGGAGCGTGTAATATACCATTGGAAAGGTATTTAAAAGACCTTTCTAATGGTATATTACACGCTCCAAAATTCTAGAAATTGTAGTGGAAAATTACAAAAAACCGTAGAAATTTTCTACGCGAGCATGCACAAAAACGTGGCAAAAAGAACTGCACTCAATTTTGAGTGCGGTTTTTTTTACCACTTTTTGTTATAGTGGGTGCGCTCTGTGCCCTCGTCGTGCACGCGACCACCAGGCACTGGGGGTACACGCTACCGCAACGTGCGCTCATGGAAGAGAATTCACAAGGCGTACGTGTGCGACCGGGGGTGTGTGTTGCCCTTGCGCGTAGCGAGAAAGCCTGTCACGTGGCCGGGGGTGCACTTCTCCCTGGCGCGGCGCACGCGCAAGAAGTCAACAAGGGTCTGCTGCCCCTACACGCCTGTAGTACGACCGGGGGTACGCGCTATCACAACATGCGCGCGTGGAAGAGAATTCAGAGAGGGTACGCGTGCAACTAGGGGTGCGCGTTGCCCTTGTGCGCAGGGAGAAAGCTTATCGCATGGCCGGGGGTGCACGTACTTCTCCCTAGCGCGGCGCACACGCAAGAAGTCAACAAGGGTCCACTGCCCCTACGCGCCCGTAGTACGACCGGGGTAAGTGCTATGCCCGCGTGCGTGCTTCTCTTTCGCGGCCAGGGGTGTGCACTGCCCTTGCTCAACGCACGCACCACTTGCGTGGTCGGGGGTGCACTGTCTCTACACGGGGTGCACGCGCCACTTGCGCGGCCGAGGATACGCTCAACTTGGTGTGCACGCAACCATGACGTAGATGGAGAATTCCTCCTCAGATTTTTTGATTTGTCGCATTGAATACCTTGTATCTTGTTGCACAGCAAGACACCAAGATCTCTTGGCTAGTTGTTTTTTTCAAGTTTAGAGGTGTTCAGTTGTAAGACAAAGCCCGAATTCATAGAATTTTCAATAATGGAAGAAACCACCTCTTCTTTTCACAATAAGTGACTTGAACTACAGGAGTCAATCAGGATTTTTCAAATTCCCGGCTAAAATTAGAGGCAGGTACCCTTGGAGCTCAAAAAATGAAGGTAGCATGAGCTACCCCCAAAGACATCGTCGGATTTGACGGTGTTTTCCGGGGTAGCTCATGCTACCTCCAATTTCCAATCTCCAAGCGCGCACAGTAAAGAAAAATCAATTTTGGCCTTTTGTCTCAAAGATCTTCTTGAATTCAAAATGTTGTTTGCTGGACCTGTCGATAATTTTGGGTTGATGAAGGTTCTCTCTATATCTTTGACTTTGAGAATATCTTAGGCTTGAATGGATTCATATGAGTGCGCCCCTTATTCTAAATGAAAATGTATCTTCTTGACAAATGAGGAAAATTCTAAGCATACCGTTTCTGAGGGTAGCAAAAGCCACCTAGGAATGCACCGTTGGATCCGACGGTGCTTTCTTAGGTGGCTTCCACTACCCTCAGAAACGATATGTCCAAATTTTGGTGAAGTCTCGGAGGATATGTAATTTCTTCTTTTAAGTTGCAAGAGGTGTATCTAGGGCATCAATGGAGTCTCAACCGATCAGTGAACAAGTAATACTTCACCTTCACGGGCCACGGAAATTCGATTTCAAAGAAAATGTTTTGTTGTTTTATGTTTCATAATCTTAAGTATATCTTATAAAATCAAGGATACACGTACACCAGTCTCAAATCTTGTGAGACAGTTGACTTAGTGTAAGGTTTAGAATCGAAAAAGTTTAGTGTGAGTTTCTTGGGATTATTAAATTTCCACAGTACAGTCGTTTTTTGAGGGTACCAGAAGGTGAGTGATAAACTATTGTCAGATCCAACGGTGTTTTTTTGAACTTGCTGCTACCCCTCAAAACAAATTGTTTTGATTTTTTTCAATTCTCTCTTTCATAATTAAAGCATCGTTGAATGATTTCATGTCTTCTGTGAGTGTTAAGAAAGAGTAGTCTGGAGGAATATTTAGAGTTCACATTTGCTTTCCCTGTCTTGATTCATTGACTAAATACGTTGAGATACTAAGAGAATTAACCAAATTGGTCAATTTCATTAAAATGGCAATATTTTGAGTGCCATTTTGACATATTCCATGTGCCACTTTGACAAATTTCAAGTGTCATTTTGACATATTTTGTGTACCATTTTGACATAGAGGCTTAGTGGTAGAGGAAGAAAATGTGCCATTTTAACGAAATGTTGTACCATTTTAACGGAATGTCATGCCATTTTATTGGAGTATCGCTGTTTTAACGAAATAGACCCTCAATGTACCTATGTAATGGTTCTTTGTAATTTACTTTCACTAGTAGAAACCCCCATTTAATGTGACAAGGACTATTTTTCTTGACAGATTTTGCTAGGCATCAAAAGTAACAATTCATGTTTTTATATCAATAAAAACGTTCAATACAACATCAATGCTGATATAAAAACACGAGTTGTTACTTTTGATGCCTAGCAAAATCTATCAAGAAAAATTAGGCCTTGTCACATTAAACGGGGGTTTCTACTAGTGTCTCACCATTTTCAATCTTTATAATAATTGATAAATGAAACGTTATTGTTTTTCCAGAGTGGTCGACACAATTCTAAGCGCCCAAAGCTTGCCGCATCTAAAAAGGAAACACAAATGGATCAAAGTTTGCAAGGTTTGGAGATTGGAGGACCATCTGAGCCCAAAAAGTGGCCTCAACCTAGCATACCCATTCCAAGTGACTCCAATGATGACGAGAAGAACTTGGTGAGTTTTTCAGATATTATGGATGTTGCAGAGCGCGCAGCTAATGATTTTGAGGGAGATAGGCTGAGTTGGAATAGGGCCCCCGGTCCATGGTTCTCATTTGAGAGCTCGTAGACAAAGTATTCCTCCACTATCGAGTTCTCAAATGCAAGCTCTTGTCCTCCGTTTGTGGAGTTGCATGAGAAAAATTCAACTGATAGGTTTTATACAAATGAAGTCATCATCTTCATCTCGGATTCTGATGAGGATGATGATGTAGAGATTATAGAATAGTATCTCTTTCATTATATAGTATTATTACATGTGCGTTTGTTACCCAACATCCTCAAAGAGGCTTATTTTTTGTTACAGGTTCACTGGACTTCTTTTGTACTATGATACCAATTTTCCATAATTAAAGCATATTTCATTGCAATTTCAAGTGATAACGTTTCCTATAGACCTTAGCTCTTTGTTTTCTTGAATATAAAAGGTTGAACTAAAAATTGCCCATACGGATGGATATCTCACCTATCAAGGGGACTCAAGAGAAGAGAATTTTAGAGACACCGAGCACAGATGACAACATGCAGCCTGATATTCTAGGGGAAGGATACGAAAGAGTAGAAAATGAGGAGATTGTAGTGACAAATGCGGTTGAAAACAAAGAGATGAAAGGCTTAATGGACAAACTTCGGCAAATTCAGAAAGGAGATTTAGTGGAAATCCTCTCTAGTTTGCGCACAAAGCCTAAAGATCTATTTCGTCTACACATTCCTCTTTGCAAACTTGTGGCAATGCCTATGGTGAGGCCTACCTTGTCTTGTGATATTACTAAATTGGAGCATGAGTTTGCTAGTGGGTACCATGATGGAGCAGCGGTGTTTTATGTGTCCACCACAAATGAAGAGGGGGAAAGCATAGAATTTATAGAGGCTGAGATGAGTAAGTGGAACCCCATTTGGAGAGAGAAGAATGAAGTGTTTATCCGGCATATGGAGTCCAAACTTGAACTCAAGTTCCTTAGGAACTTGAAGTTCTTCATATGTGATGGCAATCATCGTCGCATTGCTTGGATGAACATGATAGAGAGATGTTTTTCTTTGATTCCAAAAAAGCACTATGTTGTGGATTGCATTCTACTAGACACAAAGGGCTGGAACGAGCTTGTCATGTAAGTGATGCATGACATCAACAGGTGAGTGTTTTTGCTTTCTTTTGTTTATTTTTTGAAGTCTTCAAGTTTACAAGTTTTGTATACTTATTTCACTAATATTAACTTAGTAATCATTGAATAACTTGTAGGTTGGTTGAGGACTCACACGTGAAGACAAACTTGGTACATACTTTGTACCAAGTCCAGAAGTATGGACTTCTGCCATTTGAGCGATTTTCTAATTTGTTGAGGCCTGAAGAAAAGAAAAAGTGTATGGAAAATCAAGTGTCCAAGAAATGGTACAGCATACCCGTGGAAGTTTTTACTTCCTTCATTTTTAGGGTAAGATGGATTTTGGCTCCCATTCTTTATGTGGTTTGTATTTTTATGATTTTCAAATACTTTTGGATGGCTAACTAGTAAAATGGAGTGATTATGTAGCAAGAAATTTCTCAAGCTACTGATTCAGCAGTGTGAAAGTATACAGATGCCACATCGGAGGACGACCGTAAGGCAGTAGAAGCTGCTCATGCCATGAGAGCTGGCGCACATGAGAAAACCAAAACTATGATGGTGAAAATGGGAAAGTTGCTTATGGTGGCTCATCCATTGAATGGTCCTGGTTTCCTTGAGTAGGTGAGCTACATTTTTTTTTTGGATGTTTGGATTTGTATATTTTTTAGGGTGAAATATTGATTTGAAGATTTACTATTGGTGCAGGCAGAAAGTCATTGGAGCACTAACAAAGTTCTCGAAATGACATTAGAGAAGTTGCAGTTGGTGGCAACATGTAGCATGACATCACTAGTGGAACCCCCTGTTTAATGTGACAAGGCCTAATTTTTCTTGACGGATTTTGCTAGGCATCGAAAGTAACAACCCGTGTTTTTATGTCAACAAAAATGTTCAATACAACATCAATGCTGACATAAAAATACGGATTGTTACTTTTGATGCCTAGCAAAATCTGTCAAGAAAAATTAGGCCTTGTCACATTAAACGGGGGTTTCTACTAGTGCATCCATACACAAGATTAAGATCTTGAAGTGGTGGAACTCCTCTCTTCCTTCTTGTGAAACAAGGAAATTTCCACTAAAGCCACTTTCTAAAATTCTCCTTCCACAATTTCTAGCCAAATGCGTGTGGTACGCTGGGGTAAGTAAACAATTTTGTATGTGAACATATTTGTAGTCTTTGCACTAGAGTTGTTCTGTTAGACATATTTTTGGGTTTTGGCACCATGTAGGACATCCGATGTCGCGTGTCGAACTAGACAACATGTCACTACCTCGTCTCGTCCCATTGCGCAAGGGTAAAATTTTTTACCGCGAGGTAAATAAAGTTGGCCTACGTGGCAGACTACTCACAATGACATGGAACTTCAAGTAGGCGACTTCGGGTGGGGCGACTACGCTTCAAGATAGGGCGACTGCGTATCTAGTTTTGAGGGCGACCTCTTATCGAGGGGCGACCTCGGGTGGGCAACCTCCTTGTTGGAATTGTCAAAAATACACTCAAAACTGCCATTTTTAGTGCAAAGAGCAAAAAAGGTTAGAAATGGTATTTTTTTGCATATACAATGGTAGGATCTTCTAACATTATAGTATAAAAATATGTGGAAAAAATTTCAGAAATTTTCACCACACAAATTGCATGATAATTGCATTCAAAATGAAGAAATCATATTTTGGAGGACTTTGGCAACCTCAAGTGGGCGACCTCTTTTGAGAGCGACCTCGGGTGGGCGACCTCGGGTGTAGGGGCGACCTCTTGTCAAGGGGCGACCGCAGGTGGACAACCTCTTTGTTGAAATTGTCAAAAAAAACATTCAAAACTGCCATTTTTAGTGCAAAGAGTACAAAAATTTAGAAATGGTAATTTTTTGCATATGTAATGGTAGGATCTTCTAACATTATAGTATGAGAATATGTGAAAAAAAATTTAGAAATTTTCACCACATAAATTGCAAGATAATTGCATTCAAACTTCAAAGTGAAGAAATCATTTTTTGGGGAATTTGGCAACCTCAAGTGGGCGACCTCTTTTGGGAGCGACCTCGAGTGGGCGACCTCGAGTGTAGGGGCGACTGCGGGTGGGCGACCTCTTTGTTGGAATTGTCAAAAAAAACACTCAAAACTGCCATTTTTAGTGCAAAGAGTAAAAAAATTTAGAAATGGTAATTTTTTACATATGTAATGGTAGGATCTTCTAACATTATAGTATGAAAATATGTGAAAAAAAATTCAGAAATTTTCACCACATAAATTGCAAGATAATTGCATTCAAACTTCAAAGTGAAGAAATCATTTTTTGGGGGACAATGGCAAATTAAGGTAGACATGCCTATTTGCAATCTAGCTATATTGGAGCCAATTCTAAGAGGGGCACATATTTCTTTGAAGTGTGCACATGTTTCTTCAATCAAACCCAAATGGAATTATAATTTTTCAATCAAAATTGTAATTTCTATGAATTTTTGAAGTGGACAATTCTAAATTACAAAACCCCCTCTAGGCTAAGGTCATAAACAACTTATAAACATCCTATAACCACCTAATCAACAACTAGATATTCTCTATTTAAGTAGAGACACATTACTCCAATTTGTCATAAAATCCTTGATTTTGTCATAGAGTGAAGGGAATTTGGGGTTTTTTAGGTAGAAATGGGGCCAAAACTAGAGTGACAAAAACAAGCTCGTCTAGTTGGTAGAATGGAGTTTCAAATGGAAATGGGCTAGTCTACTTTAGCTTAAGAGATTTGATTTTTTTAACTTAAAAAAATTTTCACTTTAGATCTTGACTTAAAAAATATTATCATTCAAAATTAAGTTGAGAATATAGGAAAAATAAAAGTAAGAAAAATAATTTAGTTTTCATTTCATTTTAAATTGTTAGTAGAAGGTACATCATAGAGGAAAAAATAAATCATTAATATTTATAAGGTGGAATTAGAAATGCTAATTCCAATAGTGATATTGTTCTAATAATCAAAATTAATACTACAAAACTATTTGCTTAAAAAAAAATTAAAATTGAAGCCAAAAATGAATCCTATGTCAAACAATTTCAAAATCTTTTAATTATTGACTGCAAAATAAAATGCTTCATAATCTTCACATCATCAATCTAAATAAAATGAATCAAAGTTCCAAGTAGACAAAATTACAATCTATAAGAAAAAAATATTTTTAAACTTTTGTGAATTTGTTTTTACCTACATAATTTAGATCTAAGCTTATTGTGATATGACTCTTGCTTTTAGGCACTAATTCAAATAAAACTACATTTCTAAAAAGCCAGTAAGATTTTCTATCTTATAAAAGTGTTTCAAAAAGTTCCATAAAAAATTGACCTTATAGGAACTTGTCCAAAATCCATTTTGACCCCTTATAGAGACAATGAAACTTTAGGAGTTTACAATCTACTCATGTATTACTTATCAAGAAGATTTTGAAATATAAAATTATAGATTGTGATTTTTTTTTAAATCATCCCCATTTGATTTTTTCTGATCTTCAAGCATCATCATATTCTTATATTTCTTAGCAAGTTAGCATCTTCACCTAAATTTAAAAATTAGAAGAAATAGATTTGAATTAAAACTTTTCTTTGTGACTTATGTAAAAGTCAAAGAATCATCCTAATGCTGTACTCAAGGGGTGCACTATGTAATATGTTAGGACACCATGTGCGTTCAAGCTCCTAAAAGATGAGGGCTATGTAGGTACATTTGGTGAATTAATATAGGGCTATCTTTACCTAGATTTCTAAAGTCAGGTCATTTCAATCACCCTATCTTTATTTTGAAATTTGTTTGGGTGCTAATTAATTATACCCTATGTTCATTATACATAGAAAAGAATTGCATTTTTCTTGCAAACACAAAGAGAAGAGGATTTGTTATTAAAGCTTTGATTAAACATGTGATACATTTAAAAAAGACTAGATAAGCAATACTTCCATTCAACAATTGCATTCAAATACATTCAAAGTGTGAATACTTATAAGAGCACAACCATTAGTTGTCGCCCATTAGTTGTCACCATTAGTTGTCATGCATTAGTTGGCACCATTAGTTGTCATGCATTAGTTGGCACCATTAGTTGTCATGCATTAGTTGTCATGCATTAGTTGGTACCGTTAGTTGGTACCATTAGTTGTCACTCTCATTTATATGTAGAACTCATGCTCTCATAAAATTTAATCCATAGGATTCTTAATTTCAAACTTTGTTTACTACATAATAGTTTAGATTTTTGGAGATTCTTTTTGGCAACCCTACTTTAGAAAAAAAAAGGTAAAGTTGTGTATGATTTCCTACCCTTCATTATTTATAATGAATAATACCCCATTTTAGTAATGCTAGTTTACATCTAAAAATTATCTAAAATTTAGGCCAAGAGAATTAAAACCACACTTCATTTGATTGCACGTTATAATTAAAGAAATTGGGAGTGCCCCCTCAAGATGTTGTATTATTAAATACTTAGATTTCAAAATACAAAAAAATGAATGGATATTTGTGTAAGAACTTCATCATTTTAATTTCTCTATTTTTCAAGCATCATTATATTCATGTATTATTTACCACCTTCACCAAAAAAATTTAGACTAGAAGAAAGAGATTATTTTAACTTAGAACTTCTCTTCTGATTTTATATAAGTTTCACAATCATTTTAATGGTATAACATTTATAAAGTGGATTCTAGGATATAAAATAATGATTCTGATTTTGTATAACTAAGAATTTCTTTGTTTGAATTTTTTAATTTTCCAAGCATCAACATATTCATGTATTCTTCATTACCTTCACCAAAAATTTAAAAACTAAAGGGAAGAGATTTATATCAAAACTTCCCCTTTTGATCGAATCAAATCTTAAAGCCATCATAATGGTGTAATATTCATTAAGTGAATTTTAGAATAAAAAATAATGCATGGATATTTGTGAATGATCTTCTCCATTTGAAATTCTCTATGTTCCAAGCATCATTATATTTACGTATTATTTATCAATTTTCACCTTCAACAATAAATTAAAAATTAAAAAGAAGAGGTTTAAATAAAAACTTCTTTTTTTGATTTATACAAATGTTATTTGAAGGGTCATCCTAATGGAAAATTATTTATCAAGCAAATTTTAGAATTCAAAATAGTAGATGGAGACTTTAATAACAATTTGCCTATTTCAATTTTTCCTATTTTTGAACCATCATCATAGTCATGTCTTATTTAGGCACTACTTTGATTTCATCTTAAAAATTAGAGGGAAGAGATATAAGTGAAATAAGTTTTCTTTTTGATATACAACTTTATTTTGAAGGCTCATCCTCATGGTGAATTATTTTATCAAATAGATTTTAGGACTAAAAATAGTGGATGGAGACTTTATTAACAATTTGCCTATTCGAATTTTTTCAATTTTCAAGCATCATAATACCTATGTCTTATTTAAATACGACTTTACTCTCATCTTTAAAATTAAAAGTAAGAGATTAAGAAATGAAACTTCTCTTTTAGATTTATGCAATTTTTATTTGAAGGCTCATATTTTTGGTAAATTATTTATCAAGCAAACTTTAGAACTCAAAATAGTGGATAGAGATTTCAATAACAACTTGCTCATTTGAGTTTTTCTATTTCCAAAGTATCACCATACTTATATCTTATTAGGTCACCACCTTCATGTCAATTCTAAAAATTAGTGGAAAGTTTCTTAAATGAAAACATTTGCTTTTTGATTTACAAAAATGTCAAAGAATTATCCTAACACAAAAAAATTTATCAAATAAATTCTAGGATACAATATAATGGATGGAGACTCAAGTGAATAAGAATATATCCATCAAAATTCTCCATTCTTTGAGCATCATTCTACTCTCAAGTATTATTTATTACCTCAATCTACGATTTTAGAATTAGAAGGAAGAGATTTAAATGATAACTTCTCTTTTTAATTTATATAAATGTCAATGAGTCATTTTAATAGTATATTATTTATGAATTGAACTTCAAAATACAAAATAATAAATAAAGATCTATGTAAAATTGTAAATTGTTCCCCATTTAATAAATCAATATACAAAAAATTCCATTCCATTTACACAAACATCCATACAATAATAAATTCCCCTCTATACAAAAGTTGAATGCTCATTGAAAGTTTTGACCTTATCACCCCAATTATGAAGTAGAAAAAATTCATAGATTAAAATAGATATAGAAAAATTAAAGCTTTACTATAGATAATTCAAGATAAACAAATTTTGAGAAGAGCTTTAATATTTAGAAATGATATAAGACATCTATGCATTGAAGTCTAATCTCAAACATAAACATTGTCTTAGCTCACCAAATATGAAAGGTATATTAATATAATCAAAAATTGATGCAAGTGTAACTCATCATAATCAACTATACTATTCTTCCCCCCATGTAAAAAAAATGCCATACTCTATGTTTCCTAGGCAACCACTTGTCTACAACAACCTCTTGTAGGAGAAAGCTTATCTAGGGTGACCACAGATGGAAGACGGAGCTGTTGTTCCCAAATTTTCATTTTTATGCATTTTTGGGGCTATTTTAGGTCTTGGAGGACATTTTGTGGGAGAATGTGGGTCTAGGGCGACCTCTTGTAGAAGAATACGGGTGAAGGGCAACCTCTTATAGGAATACGCGCGTGTAGGGCGACCGCGGGTGGAAGTGGGAGTTGTTGGCCCCAAATTGTCATTTTTTTGCAATTTGGGGGCCATTTTGGGTCTTGGGGGATCTCTTTGAGGGAAAATGCGGGTCTAGGGTGACCTCTTGTAGGAGAACGCGGGTGTAGAGCGACCTCTTAAGGAAAACGCGCGTGTAGGGCAACCACGGGTGGAGGTGGGAGTTGTTGGCCCCAAATTTTCATTTTTTTACAATTTGGGGGCCATTTTGGGTCTTGGGGGATCTCTTTGAGGGAGAATGCGGGTCTAGGGCGACCTCTTGTAGGAGAACACGGGTGTAGAGCATCATTTTATAGAATAATGCTTATCCAGGGCGACTATAGTTGGTGTGTGAGCTATTATCTTGCCTTTGTAACAATTTCTTTTATTTCGGAATTTTTTATCAATTAGAACGAGGTTTGGAATTTCTCAACCTTTTTTCCATTCCACTTGGAGAATTATTTATTATTATTTTTTGTCCAAGGATTCTCATATTATCACACATTATGGAGACCCTAGAATTAGTTATTTTCTAAATTATTGAAAAATATTTTTTGCTTACTTCCTCTTTATTTCTTCCATTGAGTTTGGAAAGCTTAATGCCTTGATATTTTTCTCTAGGAATGTATTTTAGGAGTTCTTGATTTCTAGGGTTTTTAACGCCTGAAGAACCATTGTTCCTTTAGGGAACAAATGAGATTTTATATAGGTACCTATTGTCTTAATTTTTGTCTTAATTATTTGAATTTCTTTTTTGAAGATTGAAAAATTGATTAGCTTCATATGAATATATATTTTTTCAATCAGTACCCAAGATAAAAATTTGTGCCTAAATAAACTCAAAACAAAAGAGAGGGGTAGCCCAAAAAAATTTTTAAAATCAAAATTTTATTTATTATTTTTTTCTCATAGATTATATTTTTGCCTACATGAAAAGTTTTGATACATTTGGATTTGTTATGAGAAAGTTATGAACAATCTTGTTTCTTGGACAACTGAATCATTGTCTTGAAAAATAGTTTATTGGATTTATATCTAAATTCAATATTTACAATTATTAAAAAGGAGAAGTTCCACATGGTTTATTTAGCTTCTAGAACAATCTCATCATTGGAATTAGTGCATTTAAGTTTCACCTTGGAGATATCAATAATTTAGATTTTCCTTCTTAATATGTTGAACCTACTTCTACTTAACAATTTTTTGAAGAATAAAAATATAATTTTTCATATATATATATATATATATATATATTTTTTTTTTCCCTAAGACTTTCAACTCAATTCTCCACTATAAAGATCGAAAGATCAAAACTTTGTAATGCAAGATAATTCAAGTTAAGAAGATTCAAAGTCAAACAACCAAGTCTTGCAATGTTGCAAAACTTGTTTATTTCACTTTAAAGTTTAAACACCCATATCTTGAAATTTATGTGGTCAAAATTTTTGAAATCTTTGAAATTTTTTCCACGAATTTTTGTACTAGTTAGGTATAAGATTCTAAAGTTAGATGCCAAAAAAAAAAATCTTCAAATTTTTCTTCTCTTTGCTATAAAAATGAGAGTTTAAGTATTTTTTTGTAGAAAAATGGCCTTGGTCCTTTAGGGATTTAGAAGTCAAGTGTTCTAAAATTTCCCTTGTTCTTCAAATTGTCCCTCTATATAGTGCATAAATCTTTATTATGATTTGAAAGATCTTTCTTGTAATTATGCATTAAAAATAAACAATCTGGTTGTCTAGTTAAAACTTTTAATGTCATTTAAGAATGACTAAAAGAAACCCTAAAAAAGAGATGCATTAGGGAACTATGTGGGTTGACTTTATGTACCTTGATATAATTTTTTATCCCCCAAGATTCATTCCAAATATCCTACTATGGAAAGAAAGTTGAAGAACTGTTGGTAGATGATTCTAGAATTATTCTCTGTGAATAGGTGACAACATTTAAAGAAGAGTATAGTAAGAATGCAAGAAAGGTATAAATATACAATAGAATCTATTTTGTATTTTATTAAAAAATTTGCCGAATTAATGAAAATTAATTAATAATATGGAAAAGTACAACAGTGAAGTATTTGAAAACGCATCAACACTAGGGTGCTTAATGAAGAAGTTGAGTGTATTGATCTAAATAAGCAATTGGCAAGTGGATAGTTGGTGAACTTGGTTATGGATAAACCATGGTTGATGAAGCCCTTGAAAGTAGTTTCCCCCATCCATTGTTTTGTAATAAGACATGATATTATTATATTAGCATAAATTCTTAAGCCACATTGCATGCCTCTAAATTTCAAAAAGTAATGTAAATAAATTAACTCGTTCTTTTATGATGTGCCATTTAAAAAAGAATATTGAATATCCTATATACAAGGTGATAAGGTGTTGAGGTGTTGAGGTCTATGCATAGAATGTCAAATTTGAATTCTCTTGTGCAAATATTTTGTAATTTTTGTCATAAAATTTACTTTCATTTGCTCATTTCCAAATTATTGTGTGAAAAAATTTACAAAAATGAAATTAAAATATAACTTGTAAAGGATCAAGAATCCCCATGTCTAAAGCTATGATTCATTGTATTTGGACTAAAGATAAAAAAATTATAGACAATCTTGTATTTGAGCAATTATAGAAACTTCTTGAAAAAATAATGTATTAGATTTCATTTTGAATGCAATTTTCACAAATTTTCTAAAAAATTGTTTGTCGAGGTTAAATTTTCTTCCTAGAAGAATCACACAATTAGAATTTATATTTTTCAATTACATCTTAGAACTATTAATAATTTATTTTTTTGTTCAACCTATTTCTATTTAACAATTTGTTAACCCCTAAGTACTCAAGCAACCATTTTTGTTTGTTGCCTTACTTTGGGTATAATTTTTGGGCATAATTTCTTTTTGCTTCACTTTAAAAAAAATAGATTGTCTTTCAACATTTACATTCAAAACTAATTAAGATCAATATGGCCAAAAAAAATTATTAGAAAAATAGTATGAAGTGTTTAGAATTGCATAGTGTTGAAAAACTTAATATTTGGAGAAAGAATTGATGCTCTTATTACTAGATCTTTTTCATTTTTTCACAAATCAATAGAAATCATAGTTTTGACTAATTCAAATAAAACTTCAAGTGCTATTTAAGATGAAAATTGTATTTTTGGTGATTTTTTTGAAGTTATATCTTCAAAATTCATTTGAAGATAATCTAAAAACAACTTTATAACTCTACCTATATAGATACTTTCTATTTTTTGTGCTTCACATAATCTTCTTTGATGCTAACTTCAAAAAAATTATAGAACTTGTATTTTATCACATTTGTATTTTGTCCTAACCCCTTGGGTTCTTAGGAGTAATTCAACATAAAAAACAAAACCTATAGTGCATAAATTTTCCACAAATAGTGGTCAAAGTCATTGAAATTGTAGGCCAACATTCAAAATTTTATTTTTCCAACTTTGAATGCAAATATCTTCTAATTTGTGGGTGATTGCACAAAAGACTTGTACAATTTGTTGCATTTTGCAATAATACTCCTGACTTTTTCTAGAGTACTATTTAATAAGAAAAATAATTTTTAAATTAAAAAAATATATGACTTATATATACACCTTTAAGACAAAGGTAACTACAAAAGGAATTGTATAGGAAAATTTTCTAAGTAGGAGAATTGGAAAAGTGCCAAACCTCAAGAAAATACATACCTTCATGTTTTAATTAGGGAATAATAGTAAAAATAAGTAAATACAAAAAATAAAAATTGGAAATTTACAACAACTTTATGGAGATGGTCATTCACCAAAAAACCTACCAAAATAATATTTTATATGTTTCAAAATACAAGCAGAATGAAGCTCTCTTTGTAGACCTCCACATAACATAAAATTATCTATTTTTAAGAATCCTTGTGTGTAAAGCTAGAAGTCTATTAGAAGATCATCTCATCCAAATTTCATCTCAAAATCATTAAAAAAAGGTATTCAATAGTACTAAAAACCTCCAAATTGTCATATGTGACATTCAATCACTAGTATTATTTTTATATTAAAATATTTTTGAAAATGATCAGAAATTCATGTAAGCTGTATAGTAGTTATGAGTATCTTTTCTAGAAATCTTGAGTCATTTGGAGCAAAAACGCAAAAGTTATGGTAAAAAAACAGATTAGCATGAGATGTGACGGAAAATAGTACAAGTCTTTCATGCAACTCATGAAAATTTTACCACATGATCTTAGACAAGTAAAATAGAAGATTTTATTGTTACATCCTAATGTTTTTTTTGTATTTTTAGATAAGTGTAACAAATGTAATTTGCAATAGAAGAGGTTGCCCCCTTTTTTTTGCAATGGGATTTTTCCATATGTTAAAAAAAAAAAAAAAAAAGGTCGCCCTTACCCAAGGTTGCTTCTACCTGAGGTCGCCCCTACCTATAGTCACACATCTTTATTAGATCCACATGCACCCTAAAATGTAACACGTGGATGTCACATGGCATCCAGATGGAATTTATTTATCGTGTGGTAATTTTTTTAAAGTCAAAGGTAAATTTGACTTTTTTAGACGTCGCGGAGGGTCTACTGGACGTTGCGTGACGTCTCGATGTTGTGATTTCACGCTATCTGACAAAACAACCCTGCTTTGCACTAAAAGAAAAGTGTGTTGGAAGACTCCAAAACGTGTCAAAAACTGCGTTGGAAGCTACACAACACATCATATGGATTTTGTTGAGTTCCATGTTTTCAACATAGCATTCTGTAGACATCTATGCTGGACTGCATTTCTACGTTAGAATTCTGCAGAATTCTAACACAAAAATGCAGTCCAATGTAGATTATAGAATGTTGCGTTGAAAACACAAAACTCAACAAAATCCATATGATGTGTTGTGTAGCTTGCAACACAGTTTTTGACACGTTTTGGGGGCTTCCAACACACTTCTCTTCTAGTGTTGGTGGTTGCTATTGAGTTTTTTAATCACACTTTTCAATTGGAGCTTTATAAGTTTTAAATACTGGATTTTTATTTCAATTGGCGTGTTTTCAGATAGAAGATGAAACTGTTGAGTAATTATTTTGATTCAGTGGTAAAAGAAGACAACATCATTGTTCATTACAAGAGCTCACCGAAACCACAGTATTTGGCAAACTACATTGAGGATTGGAGGCAGAAGATATGGAAGTATGGCTTCATGAATTATTTTAAGGGGCATAATTATTTCAAAAAGGGAGACTCTTTCATGGCTTTTGAAGGTTCTGCTGCTGCGGTGCGTAGACTTCTCTTCCGGTATGTTCCATCAACTTGTTTCCATGAGTCTTGGTCTTTTTACAATTGTATATTGCTAAAGATTTAGAATAACTACTTCCAAATTTTTATATGTTCAAAAAATCACATTTAGAAGTGTAAGCAATTGTTGACTTGTTGTAGGCACCATGTGCACGAAGGCATGTCTGAAATTGAGGTGGAATTCATAGAAATAAGGTTTAACAAGTGTCATCTTCAAATACAATTTCTAATTCTATGTGGATTAATTATCAATTACATTGAACTTTTAGAGGACTACTTTTTATCCTTCAAGTTTGTTTTTCTTTCATTCCTATAATGGGTTTTGTTGTAGCCCTCAGACCCTAAAGTTTATATCCTAAAATAGAAATTTGATTTCCATCATCAATATTTTCTCTAATGAAGTTCCCTAACTATATTTTAGGTATTTCAAATTTGAGTTGGAAGGTAAAGGGGCGATTGCACAACTCGATCTTCCCCCCGTTCTTGTCTGGGTATCTTGATCGGAACTCTCTGGCTTGCATATTTACCTAGCATTAGATTCGCACTTTCACTACAACGCATCTCAGTGGTGGAGGATGGTACTTGGATTGTACCCTCGATTTTACTCCACTTTCAAAAGTTGAGCTGTGGAAATCTTTGGATGGAAGAAGAGTGTAGGACTTGGAGATTGATGAGTTTATTGGGCTTGATGAGAATGCAAAAAAGAAGGCCATTATGAAGAGGGATGCAAACAACAAGAAGGAAGTAGCCCGGGCCCAAGTACATTTGGAGAACAAGGAAAAAAGGGAGGCTGAGAGAGCAACCAAGAAGGTAGAGAAGGAGAAAGCAGAGAAAGAGAAGGAAGAGAAGGGCAAGGGGGAGGGCAAGAAGAAGGAGGAACAGGGAGGTCAAGCGGTACCATCTTCCACCATGGATCAGAGTCGCAAATGGAGAGTGGAGCCAAGAGGAAGGTCACTCTCTCTCAACTCACTGAAGAAGTCATCAGTCATATCACTCAAGCAATGGTCTTGATAGAGGATGATGGAGTGAAGACTAAGGATTTAATCCTCAATATCTCCATTGAAGACTTGGCAAATGACATGGACGAAATGAAGCCAACATCCTACAACATTGTTTTGAGCTTCTTAGAGAAGGTAACAATCTATATTCTAGTATTGAATTTTCATTTGTTTCTTTGAAGTAACATGAATATTGTCAGACTTAAAAAATTTATTTATAATGTACTTCCATTTGCAGATGACGTCAAGGAAGCCTTGCATGTTTGAAGGTATATTAAATGCACGGGTAGGGGTAGATGTCATATTTATTGATAGTCCAGAGAACTTATCCTTACCAGGTCTGTCTTCATCCCCAAAAGATGTGCCAAAATGGAATGTAGATCTTGAAGATGAGGCTTTGCAGGCAGCATGCAAATTTGCTACAAAGCATCTGCAAGATGATGGATGCATCATAGTTTTTCACTCCTACAGCATGAAGTCAAGAGAGGACATTGTTGGAGTGTGTGAAACTTACGATTTGGTGCAGAAAAAAGATTGGATGGGGATGAACCGCATGCACCTCGCTTCATCAGTAGACACCACCAAGACGATAAATTTCATTCATAGTTTTATGCCTTTTAATTTTATTTTACAAAAAATACTTCAATTCATTCAATGCATTTTCATGTATATTTAGCATGGATGTTGCAGACACAGAAGTTTGGAGTTACCCTCCTTGTGAAGGATTTGGACTCAAAAAGGGATTTGAAATTCTTCTTCAAGCGGACCCACATGATGGTAAAGGCTGGGGTTAACGTTGCAGAGGATGACATGTTGATGAATTACACTCATCTGCATGACATGGCTATGAATGGGGACTATCTTTGGTGTGTGTGTGTGGGCGCTTTATTCCCACCCTTGGAATAAAGTGTACACAACCAGGTTCTACTATTTTGTGAGTGATTCCAAGTGGGTGTCTAACCTACGTGCAATCCAGTTATGCCTTCCAAGCAATGGATCTTCCTAACTTCCTACTCCTAATCAACCCGCTTGCACTTGCTAGGCGGAAATAACTTTCACTCTAAGGTTTTTGAATTTAGGATAAGTCTTTTAGTTGTTTTCTATTTTGAAATATCGGTGGGAATCTAAGGTTTTACTTGCTTTGGTCAATCCTATTTGACCTTCCTAATTAAGCAAAGGTTTTAGCTAAGATTTCACTCTTTTCCAGCGTATCGCTTGTTGATAGATTTCCAAGTATTCTTGGGTTTTTTATGTTCTAAGATATCTCTAAAAGATTCTATCCCTAACTTGTACTTTGGTTATCTTTTAATCTAATTCGTGTATTGTTTTAACTATTCTTTTACTACTTTAACTTTGGATACCTAAATAGTTAATTTGAATTTTACCTTAATAAGAATAATTTTATCCTTCCACGGTAAAACCTCAATCTTTGACTTTGAATAATTGTGAATTTTCACGGTTAATTTGGACCGTTAACCGGTTCATTCAACTTTTACCTTGTTGAACTCATTTTTATCTAAAGGGTTTAATTCTTTTGGATTTATCCTTTTACTTTTCCCAGTTTACTAAGTTAATTTCCACTATGTATTCCTTAAATAAAATTGATCATAAGTAAATTTTGACCGTTGTCCGGTTCACCAAAATTTACATGTCAATTACTTTTCCTTGGAATTGTTTATGGCCTTCAACTTTCTACTTGTACTTTCTAAGTCTAAAAAGTCTAAATTCCCTATTGACTCTAACTTTGTCTAATTTTTTATGGTGTTGGTCTTTTGGGTAATTCTAGATTCGGGTTACTTCTAGACTAATGGCTAAATTCTATGACTAAAAGGAAATTATGGAAAAATGGAAACAAAAGAATTTCAAAGACTAACCTCCATCATGGCGTTTTTGAGGTCTTCATGTGATTTGATAAATCCTCCATTTTTCGCTCGCTCCACCTCCATTTTGGTGTTTTTGTATTTGAATATGTGTTTTGTTGTCCCTTTAATACTTTGGAATGGAATATTCTCTTCCCAAGCCTCCTTCCCATCTTTAAATGGTTTTTTGTGATTTTCTTTATCTTTTGGGCTCCTTCCTTTTCTTTTAAATGGCCCCCAAGGTCAACCTATAAAATATCCTAATATAATCTAATTGTTGAAATTAATCACTAATAGTCTTAAAAGTCAATTCTACGACAACTAAGGTTTTTTCCAACTTTTCTCTAATTTGGTAAGGCCTCCAAACTTCGCAAAGTCAAATTATTTTTTTATTTGTTTTTTCTATTTGTCTTTTTCTATCAAGCCTAACTGTGACACCAAAGTCAATGATTCTCTACTTGGGCCTAACCTTCCTTCCCTAGCACTAGCATTTGCATATCAATTCAATTTCCACTCATACTAACACACTTGAGCTTGAGAGTTTAGGAGATGTTTTCTTTGTGTGTAATTGTGCTGGATTGAGTTGTGCTGTGATTTTGGAGCTGAATCTGTAGTCTAGAGTGCGTCCAACAAGTTGGAGTGTGTCCAGCAAGGGCTGGTCTGCCTACCAAGAGGTTTGAACCAGTCAAACTGAGTTGACTTTGAGGGAAATCACTTCTCTTCACTGATACCCCCCTACCACATGTTTTGTATTGAAGTGTATTCAGTTTGTGGCTTCACCCAGTTGCTGGGGTGCTCCCTTTTGGGCTGAACTGGCCTCTCCAAATTTTGGCTTGGTCAAACTGAGTTGACTTTAGCAAAAATCAGATTTCTTGAGACTCTCTTCCAAGCTAATTTCTCTCTGGATTTTTGCTCAAACTATCTACTCTGGAAAGTTCTTCCTAACCTGGAACTATGAAGGGAGAGGAATTCCAAGCACTAAAATTTGATATCTCTCTTGAAAAATTCCTCACTTAACTTTCTCTTTAATCTTCAGTTTTCTTTCCCAAATTTATTGCTTTGAAAATTTGGAAAAAAATCCAAAATGGGACCCCGTAGGGTATCCTCCCAGGTTCTAATTTTTTGAAAACCGATGTATGATGTTAGATTGGGTTGGCTAATCAACCAACCACCACTATGATTAAGTAACCTCTGCCGACTGACAGACTGCTTGCTGGCTCGGTCGGGCTTGGCCTGGCCGGTATGGCTGGCCCGGTCGGCTTGGTTTGGCCGGGTATCAACGAACTGTCCGCCTTGGCTGGACTGGCTCGTACTGGACTTGTAAACTGGCGGTTGTTGCCACCTGGTTTTTAAAACCAACTAGGGTCTCCTTGGAGGACCCTTTAAACCAAAACCAACACGGATTTTTGTTAGTAAATCAAAGCTTCACCTTTCGGGGATTTAAGCCAAACTTGGAAATAACGTGATGGAACTTTGTCAAAAAATCTTTAGAATTTTGGCGATAGCTTCGCCGTACAGGAGGGATCAACCTCAAATTCTAGGATAATTTTGCCAGAGTTTTGTCTACTCAAGGACTAAGGGAACTTTGGATCCTATTCAAATTCCCGTAATGCAAACAAGGACCTCAAGAAAATGTTTAAGCTTAGGGGGATCCTCGATAAGCCAATCCAGGTTGTGAATCCCTTGTCAAAAGACTTAAATCACTTAATTTCGGTGTCAAAGCTTCAAACAAGAAACACAAGTGTATTAGTTAAGCTCCCCAAAGGTACCTCTAAGTCCCTTGGATGGCTTGCAACAAGAAAAATCTCAAGTTTGTAATGGAATTCAAATGCATCAAGGAGAAGCAAGAGTTTTGGATAGTACCAAGAACTTGCAACGTAGACACGTAAGAACTCAAGTGCGATGTAGAATGACAAAGGATGTTTGATAATGAAAATAGAAGTTGTTGAAAGAGATGTGTAAGAGAGTTGATAATGGAATAGAGTTTTGAAATAAGATATAAGAGGTTTGATAAAAGAGTAGAGTTATGATAGAAGAGGTGTGGAATGAGGGGAGGGGGAGGCCTTTTATACATTTCCAAGGCCTCCTCCCCCCTCAAGTTACGAACTAGAAAAAACCAAATTAACGGACTAAAAATCTACCCTACTGTTGTAGCAATTCTAACTTTTGTAAAAATGGTCCAATCGCCAAACGGATAGCGCCATTAGCTCCAGAAGACCCAAATTAGTTTAAGAAAACCCTTGCCCCTTACTCTCGGAGCCCAAATGCGCTCCAAGGCTAACATTCACGAATCGGTAAAAAGGGTGGAAAATCTATCTTTTGGAATTGATTTTTCCCAAAGGTTTTGACTAGCCAAGGTTGTCGGGGAGGTCCAAGAATGTTGGAAAAGAGTCTAAGTTGACCCGATTCGGACTCCGTATGCTCCCCGTGCGCCGGTCAACTCGCAAGAGTTTTGGTAAAACCATCAAAACTTGTCTACGCTGCCGGTTCTGGTACTTGTTGATGTCAGAATGTCTTGAAATTTGGCAGGAGGCTTATTTATGCTAAAACATACTATCCTAATTTTTAGTGGGATTTTACCATCACCGTGGAATTTTCTATGAATTTCCAATTGCCGGTAAAAGCGGTTGACTTCCCATGGAGTCATTTCCGTAATCTAGAAAATTACGAAACTTTTAGGGGATCTTCTAGGAAGCCCCCTAATGACAAGTGCAAAGTTTCGCTAAAAACCTACATTGTCTAATTAAAGTAGAAATTGCTCTGTGGTGGAATTAATTCCTCCGGGGAGGAATCATTCCCGTACAAGGGAATCTCCACCAGTTGGCTTCGCCGTGACGCTTGTAGGAGACTGTTGGACTCCTGTGGTTGCCAATTGGAATCTTATCTTCCGAGAACCCTCGTCAAGTATTCCGATAATGCCTGCCTCAATGCCTTTGCTCTAAGTCGCATCTTGAGTATTTGCTAGTGCAATCTCTTGTGAATCGCGTAATATCATGTCTAATCTCCTGATAAGTTGTAGAAATTGGCTCTAAGGAGTCTTTTAAGGTACTCCGAAATAATTAGACCCAATTCTCCATCATTAGCAGGAATTGCATCAATCCTACTGTGAGCACTCTTTTTAGTTGATTTTTAACCATAATAACCCTAAATATGAGCAATAAGCAAAAAAAAGAAAAATCCGAGGCCTGAGTGACAATGACGGGGTTTACAGGGGGACGCGAAAAAGACCCAGGGTTCTTTACTATCTTCCTTGAAGCTATGAATGTCGAAGAAGATATTGGATTGGATTGTACTGCTTCCACAGGTTTGTATTCAATTCACAAATATGACACTTCAATTGTTTTGTACTAATTCTATAATGAAACTAATGCATTTTCATTTTATTACCTATAGGTGCTTGCATTACAACTTGCCGTGGCACGGGATGCCACATTGTGGCTTTAGAAAGGAACAAAGACATTTACAGTGCCCTCTTGAAGCCAATGAAGAAGAAACTAGCATTTGTGGGTTGAAGTACACTAAACCCTTGTACTTTTGAGGTCACAATGCAAAATTGGTAATAAACATGATTTTGTATATAATATTACTCAAATCAAAAACTATTTTTCTAGACATTTATATTCATTTTCTATAGCCTATAGATGTTACATAGCTAGGAATATGATTAAATTTGTTGAAAAACTTAATTCAGGCCATGAAAACAGTACTTTTGTATATGACTATCAAAATGTCACAGTACTACAAATCACGTTAAAGTACTTGTTTGGAGGCCATAAAGAATTCTTTTTTCTACATCCCTTATGTAACATGAAATATGGAAGGCAGCTTTACCCGAATCTTCATTCACATTCCTAATTACATATCATATTTGGCAATGAAGTACAAAAATAGAGCTCATTTTTTGGAAAGCCATAACTTGTTTTAAAATACTGTTTTTTCTAAATCACTTTCTGGATTCTAGATGCTTTAAACATCTCAAAGGATGGTTACCTGTTGAATTTCCAAATTATTGTTTTTTGCGCATAATAATTTTGTGCCCCTCCCTCTGTCTTTTTAGTATAAAAGTATAGTTACTGTATCAAAAGTACTTCAAGAAAGATCCCCTAATTACTACCGCCGCCAAGAAATTTGGGAAATACTATTTGCAGGGAGGGTTGATTCGGATGAGGCCAAATTTGTGCGCTGACATTGTCTCTCAGCACACTCCCGTCTCTCTCAGCGAATCTTTCTGCATGCGCAGTCTTTGAACACTTTCTCATTTTTGCACTGTTCTTCCTTGCTCACTTCCTTGCTTGTTGTGTTTGGTCTGTAGGATTGCACACAACATTCACAAGATTGGTTTTGCATTATGTCAAAATCCACCAAGCGCCTTGTTCTTGTCCATATATTAATCACCTCTTACTTCCCTACACGTGAGGTGTCCTTCAATCTTCTCTCTGTTTCAACAGTTGAGGTGGGTTCTGTTTTCTCTAAGTATACTAGTGATTCTGGATACGTGTCAGAAACTCTTGTGTCTAAGCAAGGCAAGAGTGAATTTTACTTAGGCCATTGCAACACTGCAGAAGAGTCTCCTCAACGTGCACTTTTTTTGAGTCCAAGATCTACAGATTCCGGTGATAGTTATCCAACTACTAGCTTCAATTACACACCTTCTCTCTCTAACGTGAGCACTTCACCTAGTACGGGTAGTTGTGAATCCATGGTGCTCTGACAGTGCTTCGAATGAATTATCCTCATTAGGTGAGTTTGTTCTCGTATTTTTCAAACAACTTTTGGCTACTTTGTTTCCCTCGTTCTTTTGCTCAATTGTGTAAGCTTCACAACTCCTCAACTATGTACTTTGATTCCGCGTAGAAGACTAACGACTACATTTGTTTTCCCAAACCTTTTCCTTACTAGGTTCAGTCTAATGGGCAACGCTGCCAAGAGAAAACGGGCAAAGCATGGCATTAGTCGTCTTGATCCAGCTGCTAGGGTCGCCGAGCCTCGTATGCATGAAGAGGTTCTCTTTGTAGTTACACAGAATGCAAGAGAGAGGAAGGCTCGTCAAAGAGCACGTGACAGAGAGACTAGAGTCGTCCCAAAGTTTAGCGATTGCACCTCCAGATCCAGATCGTGAATTGGATGATTATTTACCTGTAAGGGATTTGCATCGGAGATCCCTACGCCTAGCACAATATATAGTTGAGGAATTGAGAAGTTGTCCCGGTCCATTCAATAGGAAGGATGTCATGGAGAAAGTTTTGCGCCATGACATTGTTTCACCTTTGTTACCTGCGTACTATCCCAGGCCACAAGAAGCAAAGGTGATTCATTCCTTCATTGAAAATTTTAAGCATGAACTGCAATTAGTGAAGGTGGCCAACTCTAACAAATTATTAGCTAGGAAGAGTGCTCTACTAGATGCAGCTGTGAGTTTGGGGACTGATGGGTGAGAAGTTTGTCACGGGTTCTCAATACAACAACCGAGAGCATAAACCTTGCTTTGACAAGAAGGGTTTATGCATTTGATCCACAAGATATAGTGCCAAAGCTACATCTACAGAGACTAAAGAGAGCAGGTTTATCTGATTACATCAAACAATGTGTTGATGCGTGGTGGAGTGGTCAAACAAAGGTGTCACCAAATCAGAAAGACATTATAAGGCACAGAGTGGGACGTCTGCAATGGGTTGAGCCTCATCCTACACATTACCTTTGTGAAACTCAGGTGAGTTTCATCTTTTAAGTATCCTTCTTCTATCTCTCCTGCTTTCTGTACTTGTTTGTTTGAGTGTATGTAAAGTAGGTCACATGTATAAGAAAGAAAAGACCTTCTAATGTAACATAGGTTTGTAACCAAAATGAAAATTTCAGAAGTACCGAACATAATTGCCCTAAATTCACTATGTAAGTATGTAGAGACAATTTGAACTTTATATATTTTATACTCTTTTCAAACCAAATAGTACCTTTTTTTGACGGTCTAAAATACAAGAACATTCATGATAAAATGTGAATACTACTTTAATGGAGACTTGTACTTTTTAATATAAATTCAAGAGGTTCTATAAGAACTACAAGACTATAACAACGTTCATAACACTTATTGTACTGTATTGACAATAAGATAGTACTTAATACACTTTGAAACCCGGTAGACCCAAAGATATAAAATCTTTATAATAATCTATGGTTGAATGTAGTACAAAACACTACATTTAAATAAGTACGTATAGCTCAAAACATACTACATATTTTATGAAAGTATCCCCATCCAAACTCTTTATTCCCACAATTTGCTTTGTACTTCTACATGCTCTATTTTGTATTTTAACTAACCTTTCTACTGGAGTCAATACCATGAAAATATGTCTAGTACAATGCCAATAGAACTTCGTCAAGAACTTGTACTCTAAGTACTCTGAAGTAAGACCAATTGTCAAGTTTAATAACAACTTCAGTACTATTCTGATGTTTAAAGTACGCACTATATATTACAAAACTTCATAGAATACTTAGTGATTTTCATAAATGTACACTTCTGAATGAACAAAGTAGTCTTAGTATTCTGTAGCAAAAGTAAGGTACAATCACTGACCTTGAAAAAGTATTATTTGATCAAAAAGTACTAATAGGTATTCGAGTATTTCTGTCCCCACTTATTGCACTATACTAATCAGTACTTTAGTATGTATGCAAAGTATGTTTCTCTTGTGTTTAATACAATTAGAGTATTTTGAGAACAATTTTAGTACTACTCGGGTATCTAATAGTACAAAAATACCTTTCTCTAGTACCACGTCCAAAGTTTTAAAACCATTGCAGGTTTCATGAAATGTTTTTAATACATGTTGTACTACATTAGTTTTGAGGGCGTAATTAGTATAGTTAAAAATTCAAAACGGATTGTTGAAGATGATACTCATTATATTATTTGGTGAAAATATGATCAAATTAGTTTATTTTAACAAGTATGTTTATTATGAACACTGCTACAAGGTGTCTAATTAAATGTGTCTACCTGTTTTTTAGTAACCATTGTAGAGTTCTAGAACAACATCAAAACTAATGAACGTTTCATTGCTCTTTTTACTGATGTAGGTTTTTGGTTGTTTTAAATAGACCTTAAAAGTCTAAGTGTCTATTTCAAGAAGGTGTGGACTATTTGTAAATCGGAGGTCATACTCAGTGCAGTTAGAAATTCTAAATGTCTAGCTTAACAAGGTACTTATAGTATTCTATAAATATTATTATTTCAATAAGTATTATTAGTTCAAAAAGGCTTACAAAGTTTTCACTTCTTGGTAGTGCAATTTTTTTGGCACACTTGTTTCTTCTTGCGCTTCAAAGAGGCACATCCTGAATGTATTGTGCACCAGAGAGCTTTCGAAAGGCTGAAACTGTGGTGGGTGAGAAAACTCAAGGAGAGAAATACTTGTTGCTGTATTTACCATGTCCTGATGGATTTTATGAAGGTTGCCTTGAGTAACCTTAGGGACAAACTCCGGGGGTTGCATGCAAGTATAAATTGTGCTTGTCAATGTGTGCTTTGTCTAGGCAATGGAGAGGGAGGCTGCCATGCACATGAACATGTTTTCAAGCGAATTACTTTGATGTGGGAAGCATGTGTTTGTCCAAAGGGGGAGTTTGACCTTTGGCATAGGCTAGAATGCCTCATGGGAGATTGTCCTCACTGTGGATTCCACCTACTAACCTTCTGTGAATTAGAGTTATGTAGTACATCTTCATTTACCTTGAAGTGGAAGTGCTTTGAGTACTACCAGGTAGGGGTGGATGCCAACACAGGCAAGCCAAAGAAAAGCTTGAAGGAAGTGTTCAAGGAGACTATTGCTCATGTTTTGTTGTCGTACATGGAGAAGACTGTGACAACTTTCATAACACACAATTTAAGAGCAAGGTGGCAGGATGAGCAATGCCAACTAATGATGGCCAATGTTCCGGAGGGAGTTGTTGTTTCACACATTGACTACGCGGACAATTACTCTTTTGCCATTCAAAACGAAGTTCAAAGTTTGTACTACTTTAGTACCTCTATTACTATATTGGTTCACATCACCATGTGGAGGGAGGGAAATGAGATCTTCAAGCAAACTCACTTTTATATTTTTGATGATAAGGACCATGATTCAGCATTTGTCCAACATTGTTTGCTTTTACATTGGGATTGGTTGGTTGATTCAGGGTTCTCTCATGAGGAGCATTGGGTCTTCAGTGATGGTTGCAGCGCATAGTTCAAGTGTGCTACAGCAATGTACTTTGTAGCACGGTACCCTATGCTCACAAGGGGGGTGTATGATGCGTTGGAATTTTTTTGAATCAACTCATGGCAAAGGGGAGTGGGATGGTGCAGGGGCAGTTGTGAAGAGAACGCTAGCAGCTGAACAAATTCAAAACCCTTTATGGCCATTGCGAAATGCTAGTCAAATAGTGCGATTCTTGGAGGAAAAGTACATAAAGCGTGTTGTCAGTTCCTATACTCAATCCAAAACATCTTCTCTTTCCAAAGTGCTTTGGCACATTGGAGAGAAGGAGGTGAATCACAACAACAACAGCTTGAAGTGCAACACTATTCCTGGTTCAAAGAGTCTATACTCTATCATGGGATTTTCTATGGCGGAGCCTACTCTTCTCAAAACTCGTGCATTATCTTGTTTTTGCATTCCATGTGTCGATTGTGACTGGGATAATTGTGACAAGTCCTCACATGTGCAACCATGGCAGGTACAAAGACTAGTATGAGTTAGCATTACTACAAATCCAGAACAGGTTGAGGAGGTGGATGAAGTGGAGAATTGGCTACACGATGGAGTATCTACAGAAATTGGTGACATGGTTGAAGTTGGAGACAACTTCATAATTCCAACAGAGGAAGACAATGAAGTTGGTGTGCAGTTTTACATTCTACAATGTCAGAGGACAAAGTTTGTCTTGCAAGAATCACTTATCTGTCCTTGGGGTGGGACCTTTAATTCTGGAGATGCTGTTATGAGGGGCAAGTACTACAAAAAGTTTGGACGTGGAGACAAGACATACGTGTTTTGTGACAAGGCAGTGGATGCACATGTCGATGCTCATCTTGTTCGGGCTTGTAAGTTCCCTATGATTCTTGCCTCACATAGAATGAAGGGCACTCCTATGTACAAGATGTCTGTTGAATCCCAAAGAATGTGTGAAGATGCATTATGAGAATGGTGGGCATTCAATGCTGAGTAGGACTATAGTTTTCTCTTCATGATTTATGTGTTCCCTACAGTGTTTTTGGATACTAAAAGTACCTGAATTGTACTACTATTTAGTATTTCTGGATACTAAAAGTCTCTTAATTGTACTACGATTTAGTATTTTAGGTACTATAAGTTCTTGAATTGCACAATGATTTAAGAATTTTGGTTAGTAGAAGTACTTTAATCAGTATAGGATTTTAGTATTTTAGTATTTTTCAATTACTCAGTATTTTTAGATACTGCAATTTTTATTGATAACGCTGGATTCCTGCTTTTGAAGCTTTAGTTATGTTTGGCCTCATTACAGTGTTTTTTTAAAGTTGTTTAATTTATAAAGCTTATATTCAATTTGTTTTTCAAGACCATTTTTTTAATTTAAAAATGTTATTTTATGAGGCTAAATATATCAAAATCCTTTAAATGATTCAATATTTGTAAAGCAAAGTCTTCAAAATACACACTACTAACATGATAACGAGTTAACAAAGAATCTTCAAAAAAAGCGCTAGATGAAAAAATTTCACTTACATTAGAAGTCATTGAATTTAAACAATACAACCTCTGCAACCTATTGCATAGTATACAAACTAACACCTCCACAAGTCTTTTTTACTCCACAAGTCTATTCTAGTGCCACTTTGGTTTGCTGAAAACCAACATTCCTTTCAACTATAGGCATTGACAAAAACACCAATTAACCTAAGCACTACTCTATCAAAATTGCATTACAATACAATGTTTTCAAGTTTGAATAGTAAATTGCAAGTACTTAAAATATAAAGTTTTCCAACTTCAAGGAAATGTATTCTAAAAAGTTCTACAAGTACAGATTGTTGCAACTATATACACCTGACTACTGAGGTCCAACCACCTCAACACTTCTGCTTCTAAAATTAAGTCTGCAAAAGGCGAGTGAAAACATTAGAAGCCAACTGGAAGCGCATTTCACACAAAACTATGTTAGTGGTTTACATTCCGTTTTTGAAATACAAATCACTTATATAATCTTGCCCATCATGAGCTGGCTTCTACTTGGATTCTAACGTTGCCAAATAACCTTTGAAAATTTATCCCTACATATGACGCTTCCACATTTACAAGCAAAGGAAGGCAATTTTGGGTCACAATTGCTGAAATCAATACCATAGTCCCATGTTAGCCCCTCCTAGGCTTCAATATTACAATTTCAGAAAAAAGCAACGAGGTAGAAGCTCTTCCCACCGCTCTCAATCTTAACAGGCATGTCAATCAAGTTTGCATCTCCACATCTGCACAACATTGTGCACTACCAATTAAAAGACCTACGTGCTTAAGCAAAAAAAACCCACTGAATAGGTTGTAGTAGATGTAAAACTTGTGATTGAAAAATCTGGCGACATTTCCAAAGTGAGCAGCATCCAAGCACAACACTGTGTTGTCATTCGCTTTCTTCTCTATGGACCAATCCGCATCAAGTTGCAAGCTGTATGATGGACCACCATCGACTACAAGGTTCCTAATCAGCATCTCTACATTAGTCAATATCTCCCCAACCATCTCAAATAGATACGCACCTTTGGGGATAGATTCAGCAGCTCGAATCCCCCATCCCATCTACGCAGTATGGAAAACTTCAACTGAGTACTTCATACCCTGCTGAACGACACGATTACCACATTTATTGTGGCATCCATATCTGAAATTACACTCTCTAATGAAAGTCCGATACATGTAACCACTGCTTTGCAAAAAATGGTCCTTCAACAACCCACCAGGGCTGTATGCAAACTCACCCCCAGTTGACTTTGTACACTGACAAGGAACCACAGCAGTCAAGCAATCATCTCTGCCACAAACACAGAATTCCCCATTTCCTAATCCAACGACAAAGGTATCCACTTGGGCACTCTTGTGCACCACACTAGTAGCCATATACTTGAAAGAACGCATTGGTGAATCATGGGGAGCTACAGGTATTGGACATGCCTCCAAGCCGCGAGACAAGTCCTCAGTACTGTATAAGTCCTCCTACATGAACACATTAAGAACAACCCACATTAGTACATAAAAACTACTGAAACAAGAAATTTGTGATGATAAATAAATATTCTCAATTTCAGAAACCTCCACTGTGAAGGCAAATTACAATGCTTTGCTTGCAGACCTAAAATCGAGCTCATTCAAATTCTGACCCCAACTACATATCCAAAAATGTAAACAAAACACTAGGAGCGTTGACACTTCTTTGACAAAACTTTGTCTACCTATGTAGACAATGTCAAGTTCCACTGTTGAGACCTAGTATTCCTCCTACCTGGAGGTGAAGGGATTGGGGCGGGATCTATAACAAGGGCTTCTTCATCGCCACCTCCATCTCCCCCCCATACGCTATCTTGTTTGACTGAGTAAAATCACTGTGCTCTGAACTATTTGGGTTCTCTAGAGACGGTTGGGCTTCCTTGACATCCACTTCCGTGCAATTCTTCTTCCCCGATTTCTTTTTCTTTTTCTTTCTTTTTTCTTTCTTCACTGCGGCTGCCTTCGGGGCCTTTTTGTCAACCTACTACTCTGATTCATCGCAGTCAGCCTATGGCTCCACTTCCACGAGCTTCTCCTTTTCTGCCTTTGATTCTACAAGCTCGTCATGCCGAACAATCACATCCCCAAGTCCGCCATCACTACTTTGCCCCATTTCACCATCTTCGCAAACTTCACCTTTTGTTTCACTGCAGTCTCTCTTGTTGGAAGCCATCCGCTCCCCTGATTTGTCTTCAACAGAAACATTATCCTCCCCAACATCTCCCTCATCCACAACCATCTCCTCCCCAACATTCACTACATCAGAAAGAGTACCCTTCCCATCATCTCCCTCATCAGCAGCCATCCCCGCCCCAACATCTTCCTCATCAGAACTCCCATTCTTCACATTGCCTTCATGAGAACCAGTTGTGTCTTTAACATCTCCCTCAGAGTTGCACTTGCCCTCCCCAAGAATTACTTCTTCTACAGCTCCCATCTCCTCTCCTACCTCTGTAGTCACATGTTCATCTAGCTCACAATTTGAGCCTTTCTGATTCGATGCCAAGGTTGCCTCAGGCAACACTCCCTTGGTCTCAGCCTGTGACCCTGCAGGCTCCCCGTCAACAACATTTGCATGGTCTGCATCCAGGCCATGTAATAAGTGCACCCCTTCTCTTACAGTTCCATGTACTGCCTCGTTTTCCTTTTGGATAACACCCCCAATTTCACCAAGTGGATTTGCCTCTAAAGCCTCTCCTTGGAATGTCTCGTCATCCCGTGGTCCACGTACTAGCCTTGACAATTGAGTTTTAGGGGGAATGAAGAGGACTGTGTCCAAAAAAGTACCTGGAGGTGATTTCAAGAAGTTGCCATTTCCACCAGATGTATCAACTTCACCCACATGGCCTTTAATTCTCAAATCGTCAACGTGCGTGGAAATAGTGGTACCAGAGCTGTCGGGCAGGTTTAGGACCTTCTTCGCGAGCCCATCATCACTTGACTCCGTTTCTGAACTGAATTCAGGCTCTTCGTCCATGTCATTCTTATTCAAGGCTGCCTTCACAATTTTTTTCTTCTTTCTCGATTTTGCTTTTACAACCGGACTATCCACCTCACCTCGGCTTCTCTTCTTCTCATTTGTGTTAATGGCCTGTCGTGCAAAAATGTCTTCTTTTTTTTTTGATAGTGAAGGACGTCCCCAATCAGTAGCCTTCGGTGAGCAAACAGCTTGGCTAGTTGCACCCTTTGTAAAATTTGTTGGAGAGATTGCGGGACAAGCAAACTCCTGGCCTGAAGCTACAATCAACAACAACAAATTGCCTTCAGTTGAACTACAAATCCTAAGCTTTATCAAAGATGTAGAATCACTGAGTCCTAACCTCTACCTCAAAAGAAAATAACATGTACATGTACACAATCAGGCATTAATTACAACACAAATTCAAAAGAACTCCATCCATTCAAAATATATTGGTGTAGTACAGTTGCATCATCAGAAAGTTATAATACTTTATGTACATTGTAATACAAATCAAGCCATTGAACTCACTTAAGAAGAAATTAAGAAATGAAAGTATTACATCGAATACATTTCAGTCGATAGTACTGAAGGCATCGTACACGAGGTACATTCCAATATGAATTATATACTACAACTACCATCTTTACAATGTCGTTTTCTTAACTATCACAATTTGTATAGACAAAGAAATGAAAAATTGTGTAAAAAGTATCAACACCAGGAAGAATACTTTGAAAGACTGAAGAAAAAAAAATTGACTGCTAATATTCATGTATGTTTGATACAAATCAAGTATTTGGAATAATTAATCTTATAAGTATGTTTAATACAAACTCAATACAATACTACACATTTATAGAGTATCGAAATTCTAGGACTCTGTGAATACAAAACTAATAATACTCTAAGTGCATTCCAATACGAACTAGGCTACTAACTCAATACAATACTACACGTTTAGAAAGTATCCAAATCCGAATACTCTGTGAATACAGAACTAATAATACTCTAAGTGCATTCCAATACGAACTAGGATACAAACTCAATACAGTACTACACATTGGAAAAGTATCAAAATCCGACTACTTTGTGAATACAGAACTAATAATACTCTAAGTGCATTCCAATACGAACTAGGATACAAACTCAATACAGTACTACACATTGGAAAAGTATCAAAATCCGACTACTCTGTGACTAGGAAACTCATAAAACTCTAAGTACTTTCTAATCCAAACCAGGCCACAAATGCAATACAAAAATACACGTTTAGAAAGTATCCAAATCCTAGGACTCTGTGAATACAAAACTAATAATACTCTAAGTGCATTCTAATACAAACTAAGCCACTAACTTAATAGAACACTACACATTCATAATGTATCGAAATTCTAGTATTCTATGAATACGAAACTAATAATGCTTTAAAAACATTCTAATAAGAACCAGGCCACTGAGTACGTTTCCAGCAGAATAAAGGAAATTGAAGTAGTTAAGATTACTGCTTTAGATGCCCTATAGAGTTCTCCGGGTTTCTATTAACTTGTACATTACATACGGACTATTCAAACATTGCATTCAACCACTATTGAAGGGTATAGTAATACAAGTAAACCCGTTCAAAAAAATATTACCCTAAACCCTAAACCCTACTGCAAACATGAATTGTACTGTTAAGACTTAGTGAAACATGAATAACAAAGGACGAAAGGTATACATTGCTTGGAGATTGAGAATTGCAAAAAGAAAAGTGAACTTACTGGCCAGTGGACATTTAGCTTTGGCTGCATTTGATCGATTTTGAAGAATTCTCTTCCTCTCCTTGGCAAGTCCAAGCATCAGAGCCCTCTGCACAAGGTTCGGACTCGGTCCCCCCCAGCCAAAACTCCGATGCCATTCAAGATGTGACAATGATTTACACCCCCTAGCCACACATCTCTAGCTACTACTGAAGAGAACAGACGCACAAAAAGGGTGATGCATATGGCAACATGAAGAAATCACAATGTCACAATGCGGGAATGGGAGGGAGCATAGGCAACAAACTGTGACCCCAATTTATGTACTGTCACTACCAAAGCTAGTCAAATTCAAGGTGTTTTCTTCACTAGAGGCATATACCATTGGCCTTGGTAAAAAAGAAGTTCCAGCCTTTCCTCTCTTCAATGACCAGGACTGAGCTAGTAAGGCATCAAACTCCAATCGGTGACACTCAATCCTATGTTGCAAAATGGACAAGGCCGCCTCTGCTAGTTCAAGGTCGAACTTGGCTTCAGCTACGTTTCGCTCTTCAAATGTCAATTGCTCTTGGACCATCTCCAATTTGATCAATTCCCAAGCTACATCTGCTCTAGTGCCCTTCATCTCCTCAATTAACTTCAATTTCACCTCCATCTAACCTTGGAAAGTGCCTACAAGGCACTTTTTCTCCCTCCTCCTCCATTGGCACTTCTCAAGATTGGATTCAGCCTCTTTGACTTCAATCTTTAACACTTCCCCTTCCATATGAACGATGCTCATCAGTGACTCGACCTCCGATAGTCGCTCTGCTAAACCTGCCTTGGACAATGTTCCTCTTGCTCGTCGAAAGTCACCACCCTCGCAATTTGCAGACAACCAAGAACCCCCACTTGTCTCCCCAAGATTTGATCATGATGAAACTGGCACTCCTTCCGTTGGGTAAGTTTTCCCACTCCCCCCACGTCCTTCCAACTGAACCCCTTTTTGGCCTGCCTCCACCTTCAAGCCTTCTTGGCCTGGCTCGACTTTGATCGATCTCCATTGCCGCCCTCGCATTTAAAGGGGCTTTGAAGAATCCTGCAAAGCACTCTTGAATGCTTGGAGCTTCTTCAGGTCTTGCTCATATTGATTTCGTTGCCTCTTGTTCGTTTCCTCCCCAAACAAACACCAATTCACCTCCTTTTGTCCCTTCTCGTACTCCATTGCCACTCCCTCAGTTAAATGCACCTTCAGCAAGCCAGGTACCTTGCTAGCGCCATGTTGATACAAAATTGGGTGCAGCTCTTCAATCCTTGCCCTCAAATTGGCATGTTCACATTGCTGCCAGGAAAACCCATTTCACCCACCTTCACCCAACGGATCCCCAAAGTATTTCTTCACCGACTTGGTTGGCAGTGAACCCTTTCTGTAGCGATGAGGATTCTAAGTAGATTCATTGCAAAGTTGGTACTCCACAGCAAAATCTTCTCGAGTCAGCTTCTATGGTGGTGGCTTTAAGTTCGAGATCTCAATGTCCATGTTGCAATACAGGGTAAGTAAATTCCCCATTATACTCACAAAAATCACTGAAGAGTATAACTAAGTGACTCTAAAGATCGAACCCACGAGATTCTGTGAAGTATCTGGCTTTATTAAGCGATTAAGAGGGGTCAGTCCAAAAACTTATCTAATCCGGTCCTAAGAGTAGAACCGGGAATACCCAAACAACCCAGAGATAACAATCTGCTTTTCCCACGAACACCAGTATTCTGTCAGTCCGTTCCTATACGGACCCGATCCCTGGCTATTCCGGTTTCCCAGAATCAATCCGTTCCGTCCAACTATGGCAAATCCGTATGGTAGCGGATTCCGCTCTTGGTTTCCTTTCGGGACCAACCCGTTCCGGGTGATCCGTCCGTATCCGTTCCTTAATCCGGTTTAGCTTTGCCTCTATTTTACCATTAGAGGGGTCGTTGCTTGATTTTGTGAGCGGTAGGCCCACCGCTCCTTTCTTGACTTATAGTGGCTGAAGACCCACTTTCTACCCGATAACTCTAAAGTTACTTCAGATCCAGTTTGATCTCTCACAACAGCACGGATAGAAATCCTGACTATAGGTCACATAGAGATCCCCCGTACGATCTTCTCATACGACAACGACTTCGGAACTACTTCCCGTTCCTGTGGAGTCCGGTGGTTACAAGTGTACCTGTCCGTTCCAACGTTAACCAGAACTCTTCCGTTTGTCACTAGGACGGTGAGACCTCACAGGAGATCGGACACTCAACCGGGTTTCCTACCCAGGAGCTCTAGCACAACTAAGGAATCCCTCCCTCTCGTCTAGCCTAACAACGGCTTTCTCACCTAGAATCTTAAGTCCTAGAAGCGCTGAGGCACTAGAAATACACTCCCAACTCTTCTCTACCCGTTCTCATACACTTAGACACGGAAAATAAACACTAAAGGGAGAATGTCGCCTACAAAACCACTTGCGCCTTCCTAACTCCGTGTCACGCCACCCTGCCAAACTTGAGAGATACATGCGTAAAGCAAGAGAGAATAAAATACACAAGGAAATGCAAAAGAAAGACTCCCAGTCCACCGCGAGGGGACTGACTTAAATAATCGGCAAAAAGCAAAAAGCGCCATACAAGTCCGCCGCGATTAACGCTCGGCGGATCCATTCCTACCTACTCCTGAACCGGAACGGATTCCAACCCGCTCCAAGTTCCTAATCCAGACCGGATTACTTCTTGATCCGATTCTAAGTAAAAACTAAAAGTACAAGAAAACCTAACACCTATTTATCTGCCTCCGCTACTCTAGAGCCTATAGTTGGGCTTTCCGCCCTTCTTATCTACTCGAAAACCTCAGTGAAGTTCCGATTTCGTTCCCGTCCACTGCAACCGGAGTTCCAGCGATCGGGCTCGCAGGAGACTCCGACAATTCGATTGCCGCCCCCTATTGACCGGTCGACGCCCGCTTTGACTTTTTGGACTGCGGCATCTTCTCCTTCCCTGGCCTTTGAGGCATCCCCTCGGAAAGACTTGGAAGAGACAGATCAAAAAGTCTGACCGGAATTTCCGTCAACCTCCGGGTGTAGTCTTCCATCCGTTCGGCAGCCTTCCGAACCTCCACTAGAGTTGTCTCCACCTTCTCGGAGAAGTCGAAGAGGATCCGGACTATCCGGCTTCCGGATAGTTTCTTCTCCTTGTGGACCTCCTTGTCAAATACCCGAGCCCGGATGGCAGCTGATCCGGGTTCCCCGAATATTGCCTTCACGTGCTCTACCAGTTTGACGGTCTCTGCTGCCATCTCCTTGGTAGTGGCCTCATTGTCCTTGAGGACAAGGAGTTCCGCTTTCAAATCGTCAACTTCCTCTTGAAGTTTTCGGTTTTCCGCCTCCAACTTGGCGAGATCCGTGGGACTGGCAATGCAGTTCCCCACTACGCCCGGAAGAGAACTATCCGGTCGGCCATTGACCATATCCGCGATAAACTCCAGGGTGACCTGTTTGATCTCCCAATCCGCTCAGATGTTGCACATGATGACTGTCAACTTCTCCAACGGATCATTGGGATCTATTTCTTCCGTTGCCGGTTCGGATGGTCCCGGTCTGTCCTATGCGGCCGGATTTCGACGGACCGGAGGCGATCCTCTTGTGTTTGGCGGTGTGGTCTTCTATCGCTTCACGAGCGGAACTGCCGATTCTTTGTCCTTGTCCTCGTCCTCCGCTTCCGTTTCAGATTCGGAATAGACCTCCTCCTCATCCGTTTCCAACTCCCCATACTTCAGGACTATCTCCTGAGCGTTCCATGTCTTCTCCTCCGTAGCCGTGAGGAGCTGCAGGTGGCGGTAGAGGTGGAAGAGGTAGGGGGAGATCGGAGTCGCCCTACTCTTCCCAATGTTGTTTAGTAACCGGGTGATCAGTTCCGCTATGATCCGGCCCTAGTCCACTTTCTGGTCTCCGATCAGGGCGTCGAAGATCGTGTTGGCCAGGCCGATCGTCACCCAGGTCGGCTTTTCCGGATGAAGGACCGGAAGTAGAAATTTCAACAGGCGCCTATGCCTGTCGTCGTTGCAGTCCATCACCCGGAATCCGTCCTTTGGGTGAGGGGTGCCGTGGAACTTGTTCTGGAGGAAGTCTACCTTCCTTCCGACCGGTCCATGCCCCTGGTGCTTGAACCCGTAAACCGCTCTCCAGTGCGCTTCCGTCCACTTGTGCACCACTCCCCGTTCCGTGTTGTCGAACTGGTTTGACACCTTCCCCAGCAATTCCTTCACCATCCGCTCCTCCTTGAACCCCCAGGGTTTCTCTGCAAACCGTAGGCACCCCATGGTGGTCAAGTCCGCCATCAAATTGCCTTTCTCCGGCTCTGTGGAAGGGATGAGCGAAACTACTTTCCTAAGTTTTACTCCTGCGGGCGGGGGTGTAGTCGACTCGTTCCTCTTCCGGCGTAGCTGCGGCATGGCAACTATCCGGAAACCCACACTACCTCACTTCTCTCCTAGCCGCACGTCCCGTTCCTCACAAACACTCACACAAACACGGAGAATCACCTGCACACACACACCTATACTGCTCGCACAACCGCACATGCATAGAAACACACCTCCGCGCTTTCATTGACAGCCGCAGACCACCCGCACACACTGACAGCTGCTCGCTCTGAAAAGTACCAGACGCTACCACTGACAGCCGTGCTAGAGACAATTGCGCCACAAAACGCGCGCGGAAAACTAACTCACAGAAAGCAGGTGCACTCAAAACGCTGAGGGTTGAAAAACGCACAACGGAGCGCTTGAGAGCAAATGGGCAAACTGAAAATGTCAGGCCTTATATAATCTCCAAAAATGGATCTGGTCTTCCGTTCCTGATCATCCGTTTCCGTTCCCATCTAATCGATACCAAGTCCGGGCAGGATCCGTTCCGGTCTGGAACTGAATCCAAATAGGATCCGCTCTGGTTCTGTAGGGGTCCGGAATCATTTCCGTTCTGGTTTTCCAATTTCCATGGACCGGATTTGTTCCGCCACCAGTCACTACAGCATTATCTGGTATCATTGCAAGATCTTACCCGTTCCATGAGAAATTCTGGTTGCTAAGTCCCTGACTTCCGCTTCCAAAACTTGCTAAACGGAAAAAATCAAAAATATGCCTTGCCACAGTCCACATCCTTAGCTGTCTGGTAAACCTTCCCCTTCTTTAATTTCGCCGCGGATCTCTTCCACTTGCCCTCCATGTCGCTCACTTGTGTGATCTATTCTTCTTTGTCAGAGCCATCATCTCGTTCTTCGTCACTGTGCTCATCCTCCTCGGTGCCTGGGAGGGCAGTGTCACTCTTCTGTCCGCCAGTGCTTCAAGGAGCAAGTGGCCTACTCTTACGCCCACTCTCTCGGGACTTCAACGCACTCAACTTTCCCTTACCCGCAAAATCCATCCTCTTCGCAAGGTTCCCCTTACCCGAATGCATTCCACTAAAAGTCTCCATCACTCTCCAACTGAAACAACTATTGGTAGCAACAATGAAGAGTAAGTGGAACTCCCACACAACTGAGAATGTTCCCCTTCAAAGCTCAGGTACCTCCTGAACTATCTGCATTGCTACACCTGAGCCTTTGGTCGCGCCGCATTGAAACGCAAAGCCTAAACCAGAATCCAATCGTGCTCAACAAAATCAACTATACACTCAAATGAATCCCCCACAAATCAACTGAGAATCCGGTAAACACTCATCGCAATCTCTCAACCCTCATGGAAATCCCAAATCCAATTCTCCGAACACTGAGGGACTCGGGTACGCAATGCACATTGTCTCACAATGCCAATCCTAACACGACAATTGCGCCCAAACAGAATTCCAAAATCGCAGCTTCAAGTGAGCGCGGGGGGAAGAAAAAAATGAAGCAAATGGTAGTCGTCTCGCAAAGGTGCGAGACGACTACCGCCAAACAGAAGTGGCTGCAGGTGTTCAACCAATAGTCACCGGTCACAGAACAGTTCCCCCAAAAAAGGCAACCGGTGATCACCGGTTTGATACGTTCAGTAGTAATCATGTTTCAATTGATGAAGAGTGAAACATGATTACTATGCGTTTCACTAATTGGTAAGTGACACCATAATGTATATACTTATTTTGATTTGATTTTAGTAGTTTTGAATATTTAATACTTTTTATGATATACTTATTACTGAGTTGATCTTAGTAGTTGTGAATATTTAATACTTTTTATAGTATGATATTGCAATTGTAGTACATTAGCTCAACATGGAAATTTTTAGTTTGTATGTTCAATGTTGAAATGTGAATAAAAATCACCTATTTTGTAACACAAGTGAATATAAGGAGTACAATTAAAATAATATAAATGTATATTAAAAAAAATTATATTTAACTCCATGTGCTAGAATTCAATTAAGTATTGGAAATTTGAAGTAGTTACCTCCATTTGATAAAGTATAATAAATTGAAAGGAATTATTAGAATTTGAAGATTAGGTGTTGGAAATTTGAAGAAATATCTAGTCTTTGGTACATTGGTCTTCAACCATAAATATTAAAGACTATTAAGAATGCACAACACATGATAATATATAACCTCCCTCTATGTTACCCTAAACCTTTAAATCAATTGCTAGTTATTCTCAAACAAATAGTATTGCACTATGTACAATTTTGGAAAGCCTAAGGTATATGTGGTAAAGAATCAATGGATGAACGAAATAGATAAACTTGTATATTGTGTTTCCGAATGTACATCCTAAAGGCAAAACGTTGATGACATATTATACAAATTAAAAGACAAATGCAAAAAAATTGGTCATCAAATTCGGATTAATAAACGGGATAAAAAAATTAATATTCACAATGAACCCTAAACTCTATTTGAAAGTTAGAGTGAGGGATATCAAACCCTACACCCTAAACCTTAAACCCTAAACAAATGGAATTGGGAAACGGTTTGTATGTTAGACTCATATGATCTAATACATGAAAAAAAAATTAGAATTGATGAAAGGTTCATGTGTTAAATTCATATGATGAAACACTTAAATAAAATTAGAATTGGAGAATAATTGGTGTGTTAGATCAATATGATCTAACACGAAAAAAAATGTATAATTGGTGAATGGTTGACCGTGTGTTAGTTTGATATGATCTAACACATAAAAAAATGTAAAATTGATGAATGATTGGTGTGTTAGATCGATATGATCTAACACATAAAAATAATAAAAAATTGGTGAATGGTTGGTGTGTTAGATTAATATAATCTAACACTTAAAAAAAAGTATAATTAGAGAATAGTTGGTGTGTTAGATCAATATGATCTAACACAAAAGAAATGTATAATTGGTGAATGGTTTGTGTGTGTTAGATCGATATGATGTAACACACACAAAAAATTTGGAATTCGTGAATGGTTGACCGTGTGTTAGTTTGATATGATCTAACACATAAAAAAATGTAGAATTGATGAATGGTTGGTGTGTTAGATCGATATGATCTAACACATAAAAATAATAAAAAATTGGTGAATGGTTGGTGTGTTAGATTAATATAATCTAACACTTAAAAAAAAGTGTAATTGGAGAATGGTTGAATCAAAAAAGACAAACTAATTAAAGTCATATTCTAGTCAATAATATTTCGCTCTATAAAATTTGGCAATTCATAAAAATTATATACATGCAAAAGAATCTTGAGAAGCATTATCACTAATTTTTTCTTCTAATTATGCCATCTTTTTATACTAGATGGGTATTTAAAATAGTTCTTCGTCCATTATTTATCCAAAAAACAACTAATACCGGAATTTCCATAAGGGTTGCCTTCAAAACTATTATGCAATTCCATATTACGGATGGTTTAGAGTTACAATGAAAGTGTCCATGCTGGGCGGGAACGGTTGTCATGGGATCCTCAACTTTAATTCAAATTCGGTGATTCAAATAGCCACAACCTTATTTAAATAATATTAAAGCCAGGAATCCGGGTAGCAACATGGTCTGTCCACTATGCCTCACTAAGTCCACTCCTAATCTGGTATGATCTAGATCATCACATTAACAAACCTGACCAGTTGACTGCTGTCCACTACCTGCCCACTAAGTCCCCTCCTAATCTGGTATAATACACATCAGCCACATTAAAACACCTGACCAGTTGACTTGTTGCTTACTGGTTGATCTAGATCGATCAACCCAAAACCGCACAATCAAGATCGGGAGATGGCACGCTTGTTGTGTTCATTTGATTAATACATTTTAGTACTTTTGAGTACTGTTTTTGAACTATGTACATTCTGGTTTTGCCAAAAGTGTATGGGGTCTAGTGTACTTCAACCCTTGTGATAGCAACACCAACGCCGGCGCCACTGATTGAGGTTTCACACGATCTGGAAGACATGCCCGTAGTCCCTCGCAAATTTGTTTGCAAAGGGAAATCTAGTAAGTAAGTTGGCAATGTTTGAGGTCTTCATTAATATAATAATCATTTGACTTTTGAGTTATAAATACTAACAATATGTCTTGTTTTTTTCAGGAGTTGTAGATTGATGTCAAGTAATGCCATCCTCAGCAAAAGTAGTCTTTTTATTAGTCTAAAGAAGCCTTTTGAACTTTCAGTATATGCTGAGCAATTGACAAGTGCCTTTGCGTAGTCAAAGTACGTGAGTACCATGATTGAGTGACATTGATTGATTACCTTTCCATATAGAAGAGACACTTAATCCTTTCAATAGTAGTCTAACTGTTTCTAAATCATGATATTTTCTAAAAGGACAGAATGAAAACAATCATAGTGGGTTAAGAAACATTTGATAGTACAGGAATTCGTAAGTTGGCTTCATCCTACAAGAGACAACCACTTGATCCTATCCAAGGGCTAATAATAAATGTATGCCCACAGTTCATTGAAACAATATATGGAGATCTGTAAATGTAGAAAATACTTACATTCAATATTATGTCTCATGTTCAAATGTCAATCATGAAATGGATTTCTTCCAATACCTCTAAGAGTTGATTAAAGTCCAGAGGGGGCTCACACTTGTAAAGATAGAAGTGCCCAAATGTTTGGGCCAATTTTAATATGTGTATCCAAAGGTAGTAGCACTATGATTTTGTAAGTGTTTTTATTAGCATCTTTCTTGACTCATTGCTAGATTTTCCATGACATAGAGTTCAAAGAATTTGACGGCTTACTTTCTATGTATAGATGAAGTCTTCTTTTTAAAAAACAATAAATCTATATTTTGATGGTTGTTTTGTTTCTTCTTGGCCTTCTCACATATCATACCTTTAGAAAGAAAATTATTTTTGAATCCTAAGAAACCAACCAAATTCTATTTCCTTAATTCCCTTTTCATTTCATAATGTTATTTGAAACAGTAAGATTTTAATTAGGATATTGCTCATTATTTGTTACCCAATCTAAGGAACTTTTATGAAGATTTATTCGAGATTTGAAATTCTTGGACGGCCACGTCAGCTCCCACTTCCTTTGTCGTATTGGCTACTACCACATGTCAGTCAAGGTGGACCTGATGCAGACCTGCCACGTCAAACCGATCCTGCGAATAAGAGCATCCCATGTGGCCGGACCCCGCTACGCAAGCCAGGTCCAAACAGCCCACATTCCAACAAATGGGAGCATGCCACGTGGCTGGACCTTGCCACGCAAGCCAAGTCCGAAAGAGCCGTTGCATTTGAGTGAGGAGAAATCCATATGGCTGGACTTCCTGCATTGCAATTGTGCGCCGCTGCCCATCCCTGCCAAATTAGGTATTCCTGTACTAGTGTACCTGGACCTCAAAGGAATCTGGATTTTGGTGGTGGAGCTGGAACTGCGGAGAAAGCCGGATTTGGTGGTGGTGCTTACATTCCTTGGGCTGCTCACATCTCGGTGGTTCCAAGTGCTCTCGCATTTTACAACTTGCCTTTCAACGTTCTCACGCACTCTTGTGGTGCAAAATCAAGAGTTAAGCATGAGGAGATCAACTCGGAGCCGCGCAAGAGAAGGCGCTATAGATCCTCCCCTTCCACAAAGCAAGCTTCAACTGACCCAACAGGTACTCACTTTTCCTCTCCTTGTTCTGACTTTCTTTCTTGCATGCTCAGTCCTGCAGCCGCGACGTTGTGAGGGATTTGAGATTCTAAACTTCTGAAGCCTCTTTGAGAGTAGGTTAGTTGAATGAGAATTTTGAGCTCACGATCTGGCTCTTTCGTGCGAACCTCGATGCTGAACCTGTCATGCTGGATTTTCAAAGTTGTGACTACACAACAGTCAAGAAGTAATGGGCTCTGAACTGTTGATGAAAATCGTAGCTTAGATCCAAGTTAGTTGGGTATCAGTAGACTTGGACCCCCTAGATCCGAGCCCTTTGGGGAACTGAATTTGATTCTGAGGTACCAACACGTCTGAGTGCCGACTTTTTTTTATAAATTTTTTTGACGTTGCATGCAAGAGACTCGACAGCTTGATCCTTGTCTTCTCATTTCTAATCAAAATGACAAGGCTGGCTTCATGTTGCACAACCCATTCCTCGAGTTTCACAAACTAGCTTTGGTTTCGGAAATGAAAATTTTGTTTTTGGAAGTTTTGACTTCACAGAAGTCAAGAAGTGATCGGGTCCCAACTTGTCTTGGAAATTGTAGCTCGGCTCGAAACTACTATCTTCTAGACTAAACTTGCCCCCCCTGGTTTCGAGTCCTTTGGGGATACTGAATTCAATTTTGAGATACCTGCTGTTGAATCTTCGAGTGCCAACTTCTTAATATAAGAATTTCTGACGTTGCATGCAATAGTGACTCGGTAGCTTGAAGCTTGTCTCCCATTTATGATCAAAATGACAAGTCTGTATTTATGTTGCACAAACCCTTTCCACTTGTTGCACAAACCAATGGTGATTCCGAAATTATAAATCATGTTTTCAGTTTAGGGTGACTTCACAAAAATCAAAAAATAAGGGGGTTACGGCTTCTTGTTTTAATTGTAGCTCGGATCCAAGCTACTTGGTTTTTCATAGAGCTGGACCCCCCTAGTTTTGAGCCCTTCGAGGATACTGAAGTGGATTTCAAGGTACCTACTGTTAAGTCTTTCAGTGATGACTTTTTTGTTTTAAAAATTTGAGAAACTGGGGGGGTCCGATCAATCTCCATGCCACGTGGCTCGGATCCGAGCTAAGTTAGATGAGATTCGTCCGTACCCCTCCAGTTTCCAACATTCCCAAAAAAATTTCAGTCGAAAAGCTTTGATTTCCAAGAAATGGAGTTGGAAAGAGTGATCCCGTGAAGAATTAGGTATTTCAGGCACTTTGATGGACTAATCTTGTCATAACAAAGCTAACAACGTGATTTCACTAGACCTTCAGTTGATTTAGTCCAATTGTAGTGAGAATGATGTATAGATCTCTTCCATTTTGTTCAGAATGCATTCCTTGTTTATTCAATTAAACCTCATGTTAATTTGTATTGAAATCCTAGGATGAATTGACTTTGTGGATTCGGAACGGTCTAGGACCGTCAAATCTTGCATTCTCGAGGTATGGTAGATGCTGGTCCAATGACCGTCCGGTTTGACGGTTACGGGGCCATCAACTGGTGGACCTTCCAAAATCAAGATCTGGCCGTCCAATTTTTGGATTTGGTATATTTGAAATTCTTTAATAATACTTCTACACTTCTACCAGGATTTAAAGTTTTTAAAATCTTTGCATTTTGAAGATTTGAGATGCATATTAGTTTCTATGTTAAAATTTAGCAAGTTAGAATATATTCTTATAATTTAGAATCTCTTAAACTCATACATATGAGAGAATCCTATATGAGCTTTTTGTTGGGCAACATATACCTATTTTTCTTAAAAGAATGGTATTCAATGATGTTCGAGATGATTTTCATCAAGATGAAATAATAACCTTATATTTGAATGTTTAGAATTAAAGGGATTTATATGAAATACTATCATCTCCTATCTTTGAATGCTTACTAATAACTTTGTTCTTTAATGTGACAATGAAACATCAAAGAGGACATGGCGAAGGAGCATCATCACCTATAGCAACATCTCCAAGTGTCCGTATTCCTCGTGAAGCCGGACCTTCTGAGCCTTCTGCATTTGTGAGCCTAGACGTGCAGGTTTCTAGTGATTCGGAGGAAGAAGTCGTGACTCAAGACTTGGTAAGTTTTGGAGATGTCATGGATGCCGCAGAGCGTGCGGTAGATGTTTTCCAGAGTTCCGTGCTTAGTCGTGTTAGTGACGCAAATGCAGGAAGGCGAAGGCATGCCTTGAGGCTTGCAGAGATTGCTAGAAGGAAGGGATTTAGGTGCTTGTCTTCAGAGAGCTCAGAGACAGAGTACAGCTCTGAGACTCAAGTCTCCATCACTGTTGATGGTCCACCATTGCAAGACACTTGTACATGTGCGTGCAGTGGCCCTAGAGGTCCGTAGGTGCCAGTTTTCATTCACTTGAGCTCAGACTCAGAGGAAGATGTAGAGATTGACTAGATTCTCATATAAAGAAATATATATCTTCATATAGTATTATAAAGACTTAAATATTTCAATATAATTGTATTCTGTTTTTATTCAACCTTCAAAAATTGTATCCTATATTTGAACTTGAATTTTGTAATGATTTCTATCTTATGAAGTTACCCTTGTGGTTGAACATTTGTGGGTGATGTATCATTGCAGATGGAAGTATCTCCATTGAACCTTACTCAAGAAAAAACCATTTTGGAAACTCCGAACACGGGGGATTCAATTCAACCAGACATTGGTGGTGGAGAAGAAGGAGAGCTTATGGAGGGAATCATAGAGGAAGATGTCAAGGACATGTTGGAGGACGACTTCCGACAATACCACAAGGTGGACTCCGTGAACAGTATTTCAAGTCTAAGGATGAAGCCTGATCATTTGTTTCGTCTTCAGATTCCCTTATGTTGGATGGTGGCAATGCCTATGGTGAGACCCACTTTGTCTTGCGACCTTGAATTGCTTGAGCATGAATTTGCAAAGGGGTATCTGGATGGAGCTGCAATTTTCTATGTGTCAACTACAAATGAAGCTGGTGAAAGCTCCGAATTCACAAAGGAAGAGAAGGAGAAGTGTGGTCCTTTATGGAGAGAGAAGAATGAGGTCTTTAATACTCACCTGCAGTCCGTGCTTGAACTAAGGTTTTTGATGAACTTGAAGTTCTTTGTTTGTGACGGTAATCATCGCTTGTTGTTATAGATGAATTACATTACCCGAAAGCACTCTAAGGACATAGAATGGCATTGGGATGTGGACTCCATTATATTGGATACCAAAGGCAAAATTGAGCTTGTTATGCATGTCATGCATGACATAAACAAGTAAGTAATGTACTTGAATTTTTTCATTGAGGTCGTGTTTTATGTTTTATGTTTTTTGTTTCATTACAACTTGCAATACATTTAATGCATACCCTAAACCCAAACCTTTTTGTTTTCAAGTCTATCGAGGACTCACATGTGAAGACCAATTTGGTCCATATCCTTTACAGGGTCCAAAAGTATGGTCTTCTGCCCATACAACGCTTCAACAAAATGTTGAGGCCATCGGAGCTTAAACGATGTACAACACAAAAATTAAAGAAGACGTGGTATTCCATGCCACAAAAAGTGTTCACATCCTTTGTTTTTCGGGTATGGGATTTTCTGAAGTCTTCTTGCTTTGTGTATTATGTATTTTAGTATGTTCAATTTTGTTTCAAGAAATCTTGTTTATTTTGATTGTCCCTACAATCATGCAGCAAGAGATTGCTTAGTCTGTAGATGCAACAATATGCAAGTACAACGAGATCACGCCGGAGAATGAAAGAACTCCAAAGGGACTCGCTCACGCTATGAGAGCTAGAGCTAAAGAGAGGACTGGAAAGCTGATGGTCAAGATGTCTAAATTAGCTGCAGTTGCTAATCCGACTAATGGGCCCGAATTTCTAGAAGAAGTAAGATGTATCCAAGTATTTAAACAATGACGGTTGTTTCATTACCAAGAGAATTAGAATTCTAAATTTTTAATAATTTTTTTCAGGTTGAAAAGCACTGAAGTGCAAATGAGGTTGTCGAGATGACTCTCGAGAAACTGCAAATGGTTGCGACCTGCAACACAACGCCATTTCACAAAATTAAATTCTTGAAGTGGTGGAATTCCTCCGTTCCTTCTCTCGAGGGAAATCAATTTCCTCCCAAGCCAGTTTCTGAGAGACTACTTGGACCATTTCTAAACCGTTGTGTTTGGTATGTTGGGGTAAGTTATTTGTTTGGAGGTTTCTTTTTAAGTGTTTTTAGTTTTCTTTCTACATTAAATTTTGATTTGAAGTATTCAAGATCAAGCATACTACTTTTCATCAACTGGATAGTAATTTATCTTTCATTATTGTTGATTGAAGATGCAGCGGTGGAGTACTTTGAGGGTGTTGTGAGGCAAGACAACATATCCATAGACATGAAAGTTCCACTGAAACCGGAGACTCTCACGGACTATTTGGAAAGATGGAGAACAAAGATTTGGGATCATGGATTTCTAACTCACCTTCGAGGAGCTAACTTCTTCAAGAAAAGCGATAACTTTCACACCTTTGAGGGATCTAAACGAGCAGTGAGAAGGGTTCTTTTCCGGTGAGTTTCTCAAAATCATTGCTCATTCATGTTATTATAGACAATGAACTTCTTATAAGCTAAAAGTCTTCTTTTTATTACAATTTAAAATAAAATAAAATAAAATAAAAGTAGGAAATCAAAACTAAAGGGGTCCTTGAGTTACCAATGAGACATAGCTCGGATCCGAGCTATGTCTTATAGGTAGCTCGGGGACCCCCCCAGTTCTTGTCCCTTGTAAACTCTAAAGTCTTAATTTAACATTTCAAACTGCTAATTTAGAGTAAATAATTTATAATTGGAATCCATTCCAAAAGCTTATCAAATCATTTGATACTTGAAATAGAAGTTTTGCATTCAAATTTATTGTTTCCTCTTGAAATTGCAGGTACTTCAAATATGAGCTCAAAGGTAAAGCAGCAATGAAGACTAAGGACCTACCTACCTTCCTGACCAATTACCTAGATCGCAACTCCCCAACGTGCATGTATACACCGATTCAGCTCAAGACCTTCACTACCGCTCATCTTAGTGGTGGTGGATGGTACATTGATTGCCCAATCTCATATACACATCCGTCAGAGGTAGAATTGCGGGCCTCTTTGGAAGGAAAAGAGACCATCAACTTGGACGTTGACGAGTTTCCAAGACTTAGTGAGAATCAAAGGAAGACGGCTATTGTAAAGAGGGAGACCATGGATAGGAAGAAGGCAACACGGATTCAACTCGCTTTGGAGAACAAGGAGAAGAAGGATGCAGAGTGTGTGTTCAAGCTGTCAGAGAAGGAGAAGGAGAAGGAAGAGAAGGATAAAGCTAAAGGAAGGAAGAAGGAAGTGGCATTCCAACGTCGTCTGCAATGGATGAGGGCTCCCAAATGCAAAGTGCATCTCAGGGAGGGATGAAGAGGAAGGTTGTACTTCCAGACTTCACGGAGGAGGTTATTACACAGGGGACATAAGTCATTGCTCTTGGAGATGACGAGGACATCACCTCCGAGGAATTGCTACTTGATGTCTCAATTTCAAAGGTGGTTGACAACAAAGGAATCCGGGGACCAAACTCTTATACAGAGGTCATGGATTTTTTGCGAAAGGTAATGTTATTTTTTGTCTTTGAATTCTAGAGTGTTATTTGACTAGTAAGATTTTTTTTCCTAAATTTGTTCATGCAAATACTCATATATTCAACAACTATTCTTGCAGATGGTCATAGAGAAGGCAAGGGTGTATGATGGAGTGATCAATCGACAACCAGGATTTGATCTCATGATCTTTGATTGCCAAGAAAACTTGCCGGTGCCAGAGGTAGGGGGGTCCAAGCACATTCCTTATTGGAACGCAAATAAGGACTACTTTATGATATTTCAAGCTTTCAACTTTGCACACAAACATTTGCAGGACGACGGGTCCCTTGTAGTGTTTCATTCTTGGAGCCAGGACTCCTTGGAAACCATTGCAGGACTTCTTCAGGAGTATCCAAACATCAAGAAGAAGAAGGACTGGATGGGCATGAATCGGATGCACCTTACATCAGCAATTCACCCCAACCAAACGGTAAGACTCTATCATTTCATTACAATAATTTAATATATTTGAATTTGTTACTTGTATTGTTACCTAATCTCATGTGAGTTTTGATTATGCTTGCAGACATTGAAGTTTGGCATCACACTTTTTGTCAAACATCTGGGAGCCAAGGGAAAATCAAACTTTGAATTCAGGCTCTCTCAAACGATGCTGAAGGCAAAGGTAGACCTTCCTTGTGATGACCTACTCATGAACTACACCACGGAGGACACAATGTTGGTGAATGACATAGATCGAATGGCCTGGCAAAGATCTCGAGAGAAGGACGCACGCTTCATTCAATTCATCATCGAAGGCACCACTGATGAAGGGGACATAGTGCTAGACTGCACTGCATCTACAGGTGAATTCTTCTTCTATAACTTTTGTACATTGAATTTTTTTTATAGAAAATAATAATGCAGATGATATAAACCTTGGTTTGTGGCAGGTGCATCTATTATTGCTCGTCATGCAACTGGGAGCATATTGTAGCGTTGGACGAAAATAAGAGGATTTTCCAGCACGTCTTCTTGCCAATGAAGAAGTTCGCTTTTTCCAGTAACTGTAGATCCAAGTCTGGAGGAGTCCACAGTTGTATTATCACAAGACCAGGAGGCTGTGGCAATAGTACCTCGCAAATTCGTTCGGCGTCCTTAACCTAATAAGTAAGTTCTCTGTTAATTTCAAATTTCTCAATTTCTTGATATTTGTTATGTTTCATAAATCTAACAATGCTTCCTTTGAATTTTCAGCAGTGAGGGAGTGATTATGGGGAACGAAGAAAAGAAGAGACGAAGACTCATCTTGAGCCCGAAGAAGCCCTTTGATCTTCCAGTCTATGTAGAGCAACTAGCTTCAGCGTTTACGGAGTTTGGTACTTCCAAACCCAAACATCGTAAACCTTCATACGCTCTAAATGTCTTACAATTCATAGATGGATCAACATCAGAGGATAGAGAGACTTCAGACTCTTCTAGTGATAGGGACTCTGCAACGGAGTCTACTGCAAATTAGATTCATGAGGTTGACATATCTCATAAGTCAAATCAATATGTTTGGATTTTGATTATGATTGGATTTGTGTGCTTCATCGCTATATTTTGTGTGATTTTTTTTTCATCCAGTCTTATATTCTAAGCCTTAATATTCTATGAACCCTAAAGCATGAGGTATACAATCAAGTATATGATTGTATATAGTATACAATCAAGTATATGAGAAATACAATCAAGTATATGCGAAATATATGTTTACCTTTTTTAAAGTCTCTATGAAATTAATGAAGATTGAAAAAACTATTCACCTTGGATATTGTCTTCATGAACAAAAATAATGAGTCAAATCCCTAAAACCTCCTACTATATCTACATCCAAAAAAATGGGAATTCAAAGATATATTAACCTCTTGGAATATCTTCCCCCAAAAGTAGAGAGTGAAATAAATATAAACCTCCTACAATGTCTTCATGAAAAAAAAATTGGGAGTAAAATATATAGTTACCTCCTTCCATGCTTCCATCCCCCAAAATGGGGATTGAAATAGACATTCACCTCATAGAATGTCTTCGTCCCAAAAAATGGGGAATGAAATAAATATTCACCTTGTGGAATGTCTCCACCAAACTAAATGGGGATTCAAATAAATATTCACCTCCTAAAATGTCTCCCCCCAAAAAAATGGGGAATAAAATAAATATTCACCTCTTAAAATGTCTCCATCTAAAAAAATGGGGAGTGAATTAAATATTTCAAGTTTCTCGAAATACAATATGCTTCCAAGAAATAAAAGATGAAGAAAGGAAATGAACATATGACCCTATAGCTACTAAATGTTATACAAAGATAATTTTTTTCATCCAAAATTTGGAAATACGAGCTATTTTGATGAACTCCAAATTTTTAGATAAGAATTTCTAAACCGTAAACCCTAAAAATCCAAAAACAGCATACATTATTCAAAACCACGGTCATAGGTACATCCACGGTTACAGATCCTCATCCCTTTTTCTTAAGAAAAAAAACTCCTGCTCACAAGCTCACATGCTAGCAACCCTGGTAAAATTACTAGCACTTCTGCATTCAAGAAGAAATTTGACCCAACATATAGAAGTGAAACCTTGCATCAAAGAAACATTACTATTTTGTAGTACAACTTGCAATGAACTTTTTTGAGGTTCACATATGTTTCCAAGATGCAAAGTTCCAGTATTTCTACTTAATACTAAGTCTATACTATGGAATGTCTATCTTGCATGTGGTTTATATTAATTACTGGTTTATATTAATTTGTAAAGAAGCAAGGCAGAGTTAAGAGTAGAAGAACATTCAAAATGATTCTATAAATTATAATAAGATTAGAATACATTGTTGCACATTGTTGGACAATAATACAAGATAATATACCTACATTTCATAATGTTTAGATCCTATGACTTAATCACTTCGAATTTAGATTTGGTAATACCTTATCTTTAAGGATGAAGTTGAGAATCTTTCAATCTTTGATTTGCAACGTCATAAAAAAAAAATAATGCTTAGTCATTTTTAAAAAAATCAATAGAAGTTGAATTAAAGTTGAATCCTAATTTAAACTAAGTTAATGAATTTAATAAGTTTACATTGGAAAGACAAATGTGAATGGCCATTTCAAAGGTCACCATTGTATGTGTATTTTTTAGTTACTATTAAATTTAATCATAAACACAAAGTTTTAATAATACTTATTAGTGTACCTAGTAATTATTTTCATATAGAGTATTTTTGCAACAATTTTTTTAGTTAGATCTTTTTCCCAAAAAATTATATGGTGTACAATTTTGAACATCATTATTTATCAATATTAAATGAACCAAAACTTCACATGCACAAAAATTGCATATCAAATACTAATGGAGATTTATACCATTGCATTTTTAGGCATCCAATTACATTATTGAACATTGAACTTTGACATACTTTAGGTCATTACTTGACTATTGTAGTTAAGTTAATGATTTCTCTTTTATTGATTGTGAGATTTTTAATTTCATTTCCACATCCCAATTTTCGGAGATTCTTCCTTTTATTGATCATTCATGACTTTGTGAGATTTTCTTTTTCATTCCCACACAGAATTGTTGGAAGATTAGGCCTTTTATTGATTGTGAGACTTCCCTTTTTCATTCTTACAATTCATTTTTCTTGATGCCTTTTATTGATAGTGTGATTTTACTTTTTTCTCTTTCATCACACTTTCTTCAAACGAGTATTATTTGGTTCATGTAATCTTCCTTTTTATTTGAACTACCCATTTTTTTTATCATGAAGCCTTTTTTAGTTAATGCCGATTTCAATTTAATTCCTACAACCATTTTCTAGAGTAAGAAATTCAAACTTTCCCACTTAGAGATCCACGGTCGCCCTCCCGTGAGTGGGAAATTGGAACTGCAAAGAAGGAAACGCGGTCGCCCCAAGTGCGGTCGCCCTTCCACGAGCGGGAAATTCAAAGTCCAGAGGATAGGCGACCGCGCATGGAGGGCACTGATCGTGGACGGGTGGCAGTTCTGGCACCCGAGGTCGCACCTGACCCGCGGTCGCCCCTTTGTAGGTTTTCAAATTTTTTTGAAGCGCGGTTGCTATACACGCGGTCCCCCTACAAGACCAGCTAGCCTGAGCAAGGTGGACAGTTATTAACCAAGCTGTAACAGGTATTATTTGAGAGATTCGGAGATTCCTCCTAGTTCCACTTTATATCCCACCTCATTGTCATTAAAAGCAGCATCTAAATTACAATGAAGCAATAGTTATTCCAAAGTGATTTACCATTTGATGCACATAGAAACTTTTAAAGGTATTTCCAACCCCTTCACCACCAAGCCCTATTGGCTCTTTCCCCAATAAATTGTAAACCTTCAAACCTTGATAAAAAATATTATACTTTTACTTAAGAATGTTGAGTTTTGTGAGAGCTCAATTATGGATGAGGACAACCCTAAACTTCATGATATTTCAAATGCTTAATCCCTAAAGGACTAAGAAGACACAATGTGTCATCTTCAAAGTTTTCAATGGCAATTTCTTGTAAGGGTAAAACAAATCTCAGTATGTTGTAAACTAAGATCTTGTAGAAAAATAAGTTTGCATATTTTTGGCATTTTACGATTTCCTCATTTTGAAGGTGAGAAGGAGTTAAAAATTCATTTAGGAAATGTAGTCAAGAATGTAGTCTGGTAGAAAGAAGGAGCGGAAATAATGTTTTTTCATGATTCGAAATTTTCTAGAGGTGTTCTAAAAAATATGATAATAAACATTACTTGTTGAATTTCAAAAATTTATCCACATATAAATTTTTAAGAATTTTGTAGGATCCAATTTGCTTTGATTTGACTTTTCTAATCTTCATGTTCAAAAATGTGTACAAATTTGATGGACTTTCTTATTTTTCAAAATTTTTAATATGATAATACTAAATTCTCTTTAGACTCCAAATAAATTTTTCTAAGGGGTTAAAAAATCTTTATTCATCTTTTTATAAATTTGTTTCTCCAAAAACTACATATTTGGCCTATGAAGTTGATCATCAAGAATTGTTATAATCTAAAGATCTAACTGTTAAAATGTTCTACAATTAATTCCATGCTTGCTAGATATAATAATTTTTACTTTTGTACAGTTAAAATTTAAAAAATTTATAACACCTATATGCCCAAAAATATCGAAGGGTAGAATTGATTGAAAACCTCCATTGTCAAAACCGTTTTAGTCCTTTAGGGATTAAAGGAATGCAATATTACAATTGCACAAAATATTTGTAGTTAATAGACACTTGAGCAGAATGCTACTTCAATATTGCAAAATTATAAATTATAAATTGAAGTTATACATATATTTTTTAGTAAATGGCAAACCCCATTGTATTAAAAATGAACATTTAGACCAAAAGCATTTGAGCTAGAAGGGGTGAACAATAAAAATAAGTTATACTTCTGCCAAACTAATGCAAATATTTGAATGCAATTCAATGGACACACTCCAAGAATGAATTTTAAAGCTTCAAGTGATTTGAATTTGGTAGTTTTGACAATTGCTATTTTTAATTCAAGTAATAGATTTTAGGAAAATATATGAATTTAGGCACATATAATTGTAAGATCCTATATTACACTAGTTTGAGAAGATGTGGAGGAAATTTCAAAATTTTCTACTATGAAAATTACCAAGATATTAACATTTGAATTGATTGTAATTCTTTTGAGGGCCGTGTGATGTATGAAAACCTAGGAAGTTGCACTTCATACAATCACATTTGTATAAAATAATTGCTGTAAATGGTGTTTCTTTTTTATACCAATGTTCAAAGGCAATTCATAATATGCTTGAGAATTTTTGGAGGCAAACTAGAAGTGTGTAACATTTTTGGAAAATATGTGTCAGTAGATAGGAATATAGAATGATTTCAAATACTAAGTTGTTAAGAGTTGAATTATATAGAATTGAAAATGCCAATTCCAATGGTTCAAATTTGTAATTATTATCCTACACCTAATATTTTAATTTTTGTTATAAATTTTGAATATTCAATTAAATGAAGAACTTTACAGAATTAATTGTGCATTTGTAGAGTAGAAAACTATGAAATCCCTAACAACCCTTTAGCAAAATCCTTCTTAACAATTATGACAGATGCTACTATATGAGCCTAAAAATGTGAATCCCCAAGACTATTCACCTATAGTATAGGTGTTTAAATCATAGAAACTTTTTATAATTAGAGATTTCTAGTGCAACTATACTATACACACTTATATTATAGGTGCATATGTTATGAACACATTGAAATATTCAATAGTTGTGGGATACCTACTTATATCAATAATCAAGGCTCACATACTTGCATTTCTATCTTCTCGTGCTAGCATTTAAGTAAAAAAATCAAATTGAAAAATCACATTAGAAATTCATTTTGAAAATTTGTAGAGCACTTATTTCAAAGCCCAAAACTTATTGGGGTTATGCATCTCCAATGTTTGTATCTCATGTTTTTGGTGACCAAATTTTTTTAATTGAACATATGAAAAGAGGATTGTAAGACTTTGCATGTGGTTTTGCAAATTTAACACACTCGTGATCAAAAATTATAATCTCTCATCCATAAGTGATAATATTCTATTTTCTTTACCTTGATAATCTCTAATATGCATAGTTTAAATTTGTATGCTTATAATTTAAAGAAAATTGATGAAGCATATGAAAAATTGTCCTATCCCTAAAAACTAAAAAGGACTATGAAAGTTGCATGTACACAAATGTATTAATTGAAAGAAACATCTCTTTTATCAAATTTAGATATGGACACTTTTTTCATAAAAATTTGAAATGTCTACATATAACATATTGAGCATTTCATGGAGATGCTTTTTGAAAGGTTTAATGAGCATTTGGATGTTTAAAAAAACCCCGTCAACATGCAAATGAAGGAATTTAAATTCTTTTGCACCCATATACATCAATGATAGAAATGAAACATCCCAAATTTGCAAAATAATATTAAAAAACAATAGTAGCCTTTTTATATATACATGTTTACAAAAGTCATAATTCCTCCAAAAAATGCTAGGATTGCTAGCCCCCCAAAAGATCATACAACATTCTACTTGCTTTGTTCTTCTCTCTTTAGCCTTTTTTTTAGCTTCTATCTTGTACTTCACCTCATTGTAGGCACTCTCCAAATTGGAAAGAGTAGGAAAATCCCACCATTTATTTTTCATGTATTGTTTTTTTAATGTCTGTGCATTGAGCAAAATCATCTTCCTCTTCTCCACTTCCCCTGCCACATCACTTTCCAATGTGAGAGCATTAGTTAACTTCTTCTTCAGGTCCTCTACTTTCAACTTCAATGTCTCAAATTGCCTCTCAAAATCTTCGCAACCTTCTATATCAACAATACAATCAAGAGGGGCTTTGTCCTTCATTTTGTAAAGGTCACGTAACTTTGATTGTGCACCTTCAAGAGATCTTTTTTCATTTTCTAAGTACTCAGCTTCTATGTGACAGTCTTCCTTGATTTTAGCCAATCATTCTTTTGCAAATTTATTAGCTGAAGAACTAAAACCTTCACCCTTTGAAACGGGGAAGTTCACATGGAATGCTTCTAAGTTCAATATTTCCTCATGTTGCTTGGACAAATGAATTCGTCCTGATTCAATGAGGGCTTGAAGGGTTGGCACATCATCAGAAGTATCTGCCACTGCCCCTTCCTCCAGAGTCTTTTTCTCTTCATTTGCTTTATCCAACTCTTCAAGCACCATCTTCAATTGAACTTTAAAAAAGTTTTTCATTTGAAGATCTTTGTTGGCCTCCACACTTGCAGCTTCAACAGATCCATCAATTCTTGGCATCCCTTCCAATGAAGGCAATGTCAACATGGGACCCGCCTCCACTTCCCCCTCTTCCAAAGGCTCCAAATTAGCCGATGTCTCACCTACATGTGGCATCACATGTAGCATTTCAATATCCATCAACTCATCTCCACTACTTTCGTGATCCGACTACACAAACTCATTGTTGGGCACTTCATTCTTGATGAAAATCTTTTTTCGTAGACCTTCACGTAGGTTAGGGGAGGGACCCGCCCTAGGAATGTCTTTGGTTGACGGAATGGTTACAAGCTTTGCTCCCTTAATGGTGTTCCAATCCACCATTTGTTGAAGGATAACTTCCGCATACACCATCTCACACAGAAACAAGGGAATTTCATTCCGAGGCACACTTCGTGTCTTGTACAAGTATTGATATACTTCGATACATCTTTGTACAAATCCATCGTGAGTGCAAGCATGAAGATTTGCCATGTTTGACTTCAAATGGATTTTGTGTCGATGATATGGGAAAAGCTTATCGATGTGGCACCATTGTACAAATGCCCTACAAGTGGTCGCGGTCCAAAAGCCTTTGATTCTCTCCCAACCTCGATGAGCCAGGACATTAGAATCCACAAGGATGTGTCGTTGTCTTCTTTGGGTCTTTCCTTTGGCTTTACGGTTCCTCTGCTTGGCGTCCATGGATTGAAGTAGATGGAGGTATTAAGAAATACCAAAATGCGACAATCGTTGCTTCAATAGATGTACAAACTACACAATCACAGTAAAAAAAACCAAATATTGGACATTCAGTCAACCACGAGGAAGCGGGTGACAGAGTAGTGCGCAGAGTTGGAATTGCAAGTGGGGGAATGCGGGTGGGGGAACCGCTTAAAAACCCGATGTCGCCTTGGGGCGCCTACGTGAAGTATGAGGGCGACCGCGCCAGGGGGACCACGGGTTATTGTAGGAGCTGTCGTTTTGAAATTACCAATCGTACTGGGTGACCAGCTAGGGCGACTGCGGGTCCTTTTACGAGGTCCTTTATTTCTGAATTTCACGCCTTCTGACTTGGGCGATTACGGATTGTTGAGTAAGGAAATCTCAATTTTGAATTTCTCCCTCTAAAAAATAGCTGTAGAAATGAAAAGGAAATCGACGTGGATTAAAAAAAGGATTCATGGGAAGAAATGGTGTATTAAAAAAAAAGGGAAATACCCATTTTTTCAAAAAAATAAAACAAAATAAAAATAAAAAGGGAAATCATATTAACCAAAGAATGCTTATTTGTAGAAAATTCCATGAAAAAATAAAAATAATACAATCAATAAAAGGCTTAAAAGAAAAATGCGTTGTGGGATTGAAATGAAAAATCTCACTATCAATAAAAGAAAAATCATGAATTCAACTACAATAATGCAGTAATGACCTGAAGTATGTCAAATTTCAATGCTCAATAATTTAATTGGATGCCTTAATAAGTTAAAATGCAATGGTATACATTTCCACCAATATTTGGTGTGCAATTTTTGTGCATAGGAAGCTGTGATTCATTTTATATAGATTAATAATGATGTCCAAAGTTGTACACCATCTAATTTGTTGGGAAAAATATCTAACTAAACAAATTGTTGCAAAAGTACTCTATATGAAAATAACTACCAAGTAGACTACTAAGTATTATTCAAACTTTTTTTTTAGTACCCATATTGCTCACCTCAAAAAATAGAGAAGCATGTGTATTCTCTATTGTTTTTTTATTTAAGTTCAAGGTGACATTTGAGAGCCATTGTAAATACAAAATCACATCATTTCTTCGTTTTTCCTTAGGACCCCCAATAAACATCTAAGAGTATAATAAAACACGAATTTCATTTCTGGGTTTTAGAATATGATGATTAGGGTGGGAAAGACCCTGAATCCAAAAACACATTAGCCTTGTTTTTGTGGGAGGTTCCTATTGGGAACCTCATTTAATTCTAAGACATATTTTGCTATTTTTTTTAAAGAGTTTCCCATCTATAACCTCATTAAATTCAAAAATGCATTTTCTTTTAAGAGGTTCCCATCGGAAACCTCATTTAATTTAAAAACTCATTTCTTAATTATTTAGTAAAGGTTCTCATTAGGAACCTCATTTAATTCAAAAACATATTTGTCTTGAATCCCTTTTCTTTTTTAAAGGTTTCCCATTGAGAACTTCATTGAACTCAAAACACAATTTTTTTTAATGTGGTTCCCATTGGGAACCTCATTTATTTCAAAACCACAATTCCCTCATTTTTTTTGCGTGGTTTACATTGCAAACCTCATTTCATAAAAAAACACAATTTCCCTCTTTTTGAAAAGAGGTTTGCATTGGGAACCTCATACAATCCAATAACTTGTTTTATTTTATATAAGTTTTGTTTCTTGTTGTGCATAACCTCATATACATTGAATTATGTGATGCCATACTTGGAATACTCATTCAAAAGATGTTAAGCAATGTAACCTCACCTTTGGAATTATTGGAAAAAAATTAAATGTTTAAGCTATTAGTAGTTGAAAGTTAGGGATCAACTTTAAATCAACCTCTACTTAAATAACTATTTAGTGATAAGAAAAGATTATTTTCTTTTGGGTGAAATCGTAGATCAAATATTGAAAGATTCCTTAGTTATTGCTCATAGGATTGATGATATCATCATTTGGAACTTCAAGGGGCCTCCCCCCTATTCCTTCCATTAGTTGGTCCTTTTTTTGGGGGGGGGGGATTTTGCTGCTCAATTTCCTTCTCTGTTTACCCTTTCGGCCCCTTTCTAGCTTGGCCGCTTTGTATGTTGGATTCATCTTCATGCAATAGTTCTTCCATTTGTTCAAATATATATATTTTTTCAACTTCATTTCAAAAATAAAGTATTACAAAATCTAAATTCAAAGTGTAAAATTTATAGGATCTAAATATTCTAAAACATAGCTATTGTATCTTGTATTATTGTCCAACAATGTGTTATAATCTTATTAAAATATCAAGGATTATATTGAGTGTTCTTCTATTCTAATCCTTGCCTTGATCCTTTACAAATTAATATCAATCCTCTTCAGTTTTTAGAGATAGGACGAGTTCTTATACACTTTATCAATATTTTTAAAATTATAAGCATACAAATTCAAACTAGATAAATGAAGAGATTATCAAGGTAAATAAAATATAATATTATTACTTATGGAATTATGGATCGAGAGAGTATAAATAGGTATGCCACAACTATTGAATATTTCAATGTATTTATAACATATACCCTATAATATAAGTGTGTATAACATAAGTTCACTAGAAATCTCTAATTATACAAAATTTCTATGATTTAGACACGTATACTATAGGTGAATAGTCTTCTAGTCTTAGGGACTCACATTCTTAGGCTCATATCACTAGAAGAAATCCCTGTTATTTTCAGCGCAGCACGTCAGGCAGATTGTGTTGAGGCCGCACTACTGAAAACGCTGAAAAAATACAAAAAAACACAAAAAAACGCGTTTTCTGTGTTTTTCAGCGTTTTTTCAGCATTTTCAGGGTTTTCCTGCGTTTTCAGCAACCCAGTCTCAACACAATCTACCTGACGTAGTGTGTTGAAATTAATAGCGTTTTCAGTGTTTTTCTTCTAGTGTATAGTAGCATCCGTCATGAGTTTTAAGAAGGATTTTGGATGCAATAGATCTCCCATTTGTTCAAAAATAAAATAAAATTGTACAATGAATTGTAAAGTTTTTCATTTAATTCAATATTCAAAATTTATAACCATAATTAAAATATAACATGTAGGATAATTATTACAAATTTGAACCATTGAAATTAGCATTTTCAATTCTAGAATTGAACTACTAACAACTTAGTCTTTGAAATCATTCAATATTCCTATCTACTTACCACATTTTCCCAAAGTGCTATACACTTCCAAATGGTTAAAAAATTCTCAAGTATATTATCAATTGCCTTTGAACATTGGTATAAAAAAGCACCACCATTTACGGCAATTATTTTATACAAATGTGATTGTATGAAGTGCAACTTCCAGATTTTCATACATCACACGGCCCTCAAAAGAATTTCAACCAATTCAAATGTTAATATCAAGGCAATTTTCATGGTAGAAAAATTTGAAATTTCCTCTACAACTTTTTAAACTAGCATAATATAGGATCCTACAATTATATGTGCCTAAATTCATTTTTTTCCTCAAAATCTACTACATGTATTTAAAAGAGCAATTATGGATAAAACCAAATTCAAATCACTTAGAGGTTTAAAATTCATAATTGGAAAGTGTTCATTGAATTGCATTCAAAGATTTGCATTAGTTTGGCAAAAGTATAACTTCTTCTAATTGTTCACTCCTTTTGGCTCAAATGCTTTGAGCCTAAATGTTTATTTTTAGTACAATGGGATTTTCCATTTACTAAAAAATATATGTATAACTTCAATTTTTAATTTTTAATCTTGCAACATTGAAGTAGCATTTTGCTCAAGTGCCATAGTATTGTCTACTCAATGCATAAATTTAGTGCAATTGTATTATTGCATTCTTCTAAGCATTTTAAATATCATTAAATTTATTGTGGTAGTCATTCATAATTGACTTCTCACAAAACTCAAAATTCTTAAGTAAAAGTATGAAATATTTTATTGAGGGTTGAAGGTTTACAATTTGTAAGGGAAAGAGCCAATAGGGCTTAATGGTTAAGGGGTTGGAAATACCTTTCAATGTGCATCAAACAATAAAATCACTATGGAATAACTATTGCTTCACTCGAATTCAGATGCTGCTTTTAAAGTGAATGAATTGGGATATAATGTGGATCATGGAGGAATCTCTCAAAACTTATCTGTCCAGCTGGCTTATTGACTGTCCCTAGGTTAGTTGGTCTTGTAAAGCGACCGCCTTTAGAGCAACCGCGCTTCACAAAATTTTGAAACCCTGAAAGTAAGGCGACCCATGGTAAGGGGCGACCGTGGGCCCGAAAAGTGGAATCCGACATACACTCCCCGTCTAGGCGTCGTCGCCTTGTCCATGCGCGATCACCTCGTCCAGGTGTGGTCGCCCCTTATGCGGCGTTTCGTTACCCGCAGTCGCCCTGACCACCCGAGGTTGCCCTGTCCACCTGAGGTCGCCTTAGACACGGTCGCGTCTAGACCTGCACGTGCTTGGGGCGACTTTGGGTACTTAAGCGGTCTCTAGTACCCACATTTGCCGTCTTGCCTTGGCCTTGCGCATTGTCTTTCACCCGCCTTGGAGTGGCTGAATGCATGCCCATGGATTAGGGTCCTTTATTCAATTTGAGGGGGACTCTTTGTCATTTTGATCTATAAAATTCCTCAAAGCTAGGGTGAAGCTTTCGATTACACACAATGTCCAATCCAATAGAAGATAGCGACGTGAGGCACAAAAGTGTTTGGAATACAAATCCAATATCCTCATAAATGCCTATTAATCCCACAAAGATTACCAGTACCTTGAGGCGAAAATCCCTTTGGAATTTGGATGATCCACAACACTTTTAAGTGCCTATATTTACAAGTGAAACAATAGGGAATGAAGCTCGAGTCAAGAAAAAGAAGTCCAAGTCTGCTCATGATAAGGATCCAACATATCCTCCTTCAAGTTATACGAGGTATGCATACGAGGTGTGCCTTCAATGGTACGCTGGGAAAAGTGTACAATTTTTGGAGGCAAACTATTTGAGGGATCATGGGATAGGCACTAAGAAGTTGGCAGGGGATTTGGAGGCCCAAATCTTAAGCAAGTGTTATGAATCAGAGGACTTCAAAGACGTGGACTTAACGTACAATTCCAGATATTGTGATTGGATGACTAATACTATTCACTCAGTAACTTTTAATACCAAGAAATTGATGATAAAGCTCCATGCACCAATGACAGGACAAGTGGAAGATGAAGAGGCAAAGGAATTCCGTGCAAAGATGGAGTGGTGGCATACTACGGCCAAGAGATTGTCAAAGTCTGGATCGAGGGGTTTTAAGTGGAAAAATGACGTTGTAAAGGCTGCATTTGCAAGAGGTGGTGGAGTGAGTATCATATAGATTCCACCTTCGGCAAAGGTTGAAGCCCTTGGTGGTTTTTCTTATGAAGGTGGCCACGAAAAGGTGCGCAAGGTTTGAATTATAGGTCTAGATACCATTCCACCAAATATTGGTCTTGTGGGAAAAATGCCAAAAACGAAGGACTTGCGTGATCAACGGGTAGAACGGTCCGTAGAGGCCCTGGCATGCCCCTTAAATCATGCAGGCTTAATTAAGTTTTTTGCCTTAAACTCAATTACCATGGAAGCGTATACATTGTGGTGGAATGGAGGTCATTTGGATGACTTACTGAATGTGGATAAGCTAGTGTCATGAACTACTGAATGGCACGAAGTGCATTGAATCAGACAACTTTCTAAAGAGAAACAAAAGGAAGTTAGCCTTTTTCGAAGGTATAAGGCAAAGTTGGCATGGACCTTGTGTACGTGACTCACCTCATGCACCAATCATCAGTGCTACACAATAACTTATCTCCGAGAAATGTATTGTTGCACTCTCTTGATTATTCAAATGAAATAATCAACATTGGGATTTGTGATTTTGGAATTACAAGCCATGTAAACAAAAAAGCCCCATCGCATTATAGATATGGTACTAAGGAAGAGACACAGAAGCAACAAGAGGGACGATGGTGGGTGGCTCCAGAGTTGTTTTATACATTTGGACCTCTTAATTCTGATACAAGCATACCAATTATGCAATCGAGGCATAAATATACAAAGCAATCAGACTTGTACTCTATTGGTAAGCTGGTGGAAGCTATGAAGATTGGGGATATGTATCCTTTTGACAAAGAGACATTCACAACGATGGATGCATGTAGGTATATTGCTATGAAGGTGGGCCAACTCAAAAATGAAGATCTGAAGGATAGACCAACATGTACCGAGGTGGTGAATTTGGTCATGGGGCCTCCATGGTATATAAAGCCTCCAACATTTGTATTGTGCGATTCACCCATGTAGTGATGAATGCATTAGTTGAAGGCAAATTGTTGAGCCATTAGAAGAAATTGTTGGCAACAATGTGAGCCTATCATTTTGTATTACTATATTCGAATATATAAAAAAAAATTATTCAACAAAACAGAGTGTACAAACCATTGCATTCCATGCATTGTATTTTAAAAGTTAAAATACAATTTATCTTGGAGTCAAATTTGTTATAACTGTGAGTTGAAATTTCATATGACATGTTTGTATCAAGTTCATAAGATTAATTTTTTGGGGAGTATGAAGAAAGAATATGTTACTTAGGCTCTAAGTTCACAAATTTCATGCTCATGCCTCATGGCTCTCAGCTCACAAGCTCATTGTTGCAAGCTCTCATACTAGTGTCGTTGAAAGTGAATGTATTCAAATTACTTGTTAAATTGTGTTAAAGGATTTTCATTATTTTGTCATATTATTATATGGTCACATGATTGTTTGAAGTCAATGACATTGACAATGTTTGTTGACCCTTTAGTGTGCAAATTTTTTTTCCAATAATAAACAATATTGAGTAAAATTACAATTCCCAAAATGTTATAGGTTTTTACTGTCCATAGTACTCTTTAGTATGAGGGATTTTTTTCCTCTAGTAATTTAAATCCTTAAAGATTTAAAATAGACTTAAGAGATATGGAACTTCAAGCAACAAAGGACCCAAACATTTGAGACTTTAAGAGTTCAAGTTGGTAGTAATTAAATAAATGAAGATGAAGCTAAAATATTATAATATGTGTAATAATGAAATGATTTTATATGAATTCAATCACCAAAATATGATGAGCCTTTATCCGTATAGTGAAACTAAAAAGTCCTTGATAATTGTATCCTCCATTTCTTTGCTCCTCAATCTTTACAAGCGAAGATTTTTTGGTGATTTTTTTCATTAGAGATGAATTGACATGATTGACTAGTGCATGTATCCAGAATTTGGATTTTCTTGTAAATATTTCCAATCATCATGAATTTATGAAGAAAGCTTGAAAGATACTCATATTCAATACTTAATCCTTGAAGGGCAAAGGGGACATAATGTACCCACTCGGAATTTTCAATGACAAATCCCTGATAGGGAAAAACAAATTTAAGTCTACATTCTTAATATACAAAGAAAACTTTAATTTTTTTTTTCAAATTTTTATTATTAGAGATGTGAAAAATAATAAATTCAACCTAGAGTTCTAGTAACATAGTGTGAATGTATGATTGAAAAATACCAAATAATTAGAATGATTCCAATTTTTTGGAAAGATGTTTCAAATTATAAAATGATAATAAATTTTTTATAAAAATTAGAAATTTACACATATATAGTTTTTATAAAAATGTTAAGATCCAATTTGGTCAATTTTGGACTTATACTCTATTTGTTTAAAAATGTATACAAATTTGAAGGAGTTTTTTGTTTCTAAAAGTTTTAAATTGAAAAATTACTACATTTGCCCTATATTCCATTATTACTTTTTTGGAGGGTATAATGCCATTAATGAAGTTTTTATTAAAATTTGTCTATAAAATTTGTGTTTTTGGCCTATGAAGTTCATCATCCATATTTGTTTTTAGTCCTAAATCCAATAGTCAAAATTAATTCCAGGTATAATAGACAAGGTAGTCTTTACTTCTATACAACTAAATAATAAATTTCAAGCATATCTATATGCAAAAGAAGATTAAAGCACTAGAAGATAACTACACTATTTATGTGAAAACTTTGTTAAACTTGCTAAACCTATGTTTTACCTAACAAAGACTGTGTTGGGACTATGTTGCGTTAAACGTAATGTGTGGAGTGGATTATGTTGAGTTCTCCCTTCATAACGCAAAATTCTGCATATCAACATGTCAATACAAAATTGAACAAGGAAAACACAGAATTCAACAAGGAAAACACAGAATGCAACAAGGAAAACACAAAATTTGTGTTAGAATGAAAAATTCCGCATGACAAAGCAGGACTTCAACACAATCCACTCCACGTGTTACGTTGAATGCAACATAGTTTCAACACAGTTTTTGTCAAATACAACGTAGTTTTCTTCTAGTGAAGTGACACAATTCATTCAAAAACTTAACTATCAAAATGAAGTTGGGTCTTCATATGACGGGGTGTAAATGTCTTCAAAACTCTGAAAATTTGGAAGGAGTATTACATTATGGATTTATGGGTAAGTTCAAGAAAGACTGGTCCTACTTCATATTACAATCAAAGTGACAAGGTTGTTTTGGGCAATAACTCTTGATGCATGAATCCTATAAGTTTTAAATTTTTATTGGATATGCCTAACTTGATGTTAATCAGATCCCTTATTTTTTGGAATTTTATAATTATTTTATAATTTAGCTATTTGTCACAATTAGAAGTTTTAGGGTTTTAACTACATTAGGAGTACCCAAATTTAATGATTTGAGAGCTTAAAATTTCATGGCCTATTTACATAGTAGGGACTAGGGAATCATGTGTCCTCCAAAGTAAATTTGAAAATATATTATTTTATACCCTCCACATGAGTGCAAGCATCACTTCTATTGCACGCAATTTTTTCACATTGAAGATGGTTTTTAGATAATTATTTTAATGAAATCTAATCATCATCAACTATTCCGTAATGGCCAATTTTTAATTTCTTAAAAAGTTTCTTTTCCTATTTTTTACAAATTAAAAAATAAAAGTGCCTATTTCCATGAGCCATTTGCACTTTTCTAGTTCACCTACTTAGAAACTTTTTCTACACTTTTCCTTCATCGGATATCTTCTTCATGAAGAAATATACATTAACCATATTTTTCATATTTTTTTACAATTATTTTTGTATTTTGAAAGTACTCCCGGATGATCAAGAGAACCATGGCCATAGTGTACAAAAACCGGTCAGTCTTTCTTGAACTTACCATAAATGGTCTACAACATAAAACTCTTTGGAAGCTCTAACATGTTGAATACTTGAATTAAAATTTGAACAATTTCAATTAAAAAGAAGTTGTCGAACCTGTCAAAATTTAGACATTTTTTTCAATTTAGAGCAAATTCCAAGAAGCTCAAAATAGGCCTTGCCGCCTTGGGCATTTAGGAGTTAATGACTTTACGTGTGGAGAAGTTTCTTGTGCCATTCCATGGTTGATAATTTTGCTATAGATCTTGAATAAAGTACAACAAATATTTGAATTTCAATTAAAAAATTTCGAATGGAATCGAAATTTAATTCCAAACATTCATTTTTGTTACCTTTTATGAATAGCTAATTGGTTAAGTTTGAATGTCAAAATGAAGTTATAGATTTGTAATGGGAGAAACTGAAAAAATATTGGAAGGCACTATAATTTTTTATTTTGTTTAATGATTTTAGATTGGCTTCCTGACATATTAAATATTTGGATGAGAAAATGGAGTTCGTCTTCATGCTTTGCAAAAATTTGTTTATTACATTTTGGAAGAATGGATGTGAATTTCTTTATTCATGGCATATTTTACTTCTTTTACTTATATACAATTATACATTGAATTCCTTTATTTTTTTTTATTTGCAATATTTTCAAAGAAGGAAGAAAATGATAGATAGTACTCAACTATATTGTTTAGAAATCATTAAAACCAAAGGGATGGTCAATTATGTTATTCCATCAACACTTTCTTGCCACTTTGGCATGTCGGTACAATAATTTGCTACCTTTGCCTATTTACAATTTATTTCCCTTATCATATATAATTTGAATTGATTTAAAATCTTTTAATAGAGTATCAAATTTTTTTTTTTCTAAATATAGAAAAAGACTACTATTTTTTAACTACTTGCGAAATCATTTCTAGATACATGAGTTCTGGTAGTGTGGTTGTCTAATTTTTAGTATGATGAAAACAATTTATTTATGAAGATTCAAACATTCATATCTTGTGATGTACTTGGTACAAAGGTATCTATTTTTTCTTAACATTTCTTCATACTAGTTTACTAAAATAATCCTATGGTTGTATGTTTGCGAAACAAACATATATTTTGGATCTTTAAGGTTATTAGAACAACAATTTCCATGTATTTATGAGTGAATGTATGAAAGAGCCTTTTGAAGGTGGTGACTGGTGAGTGACTATGTGGGTGAATTTGTGGTGTGCTTTGGGACTTTGAGGCCATTAAGAGGATCCTCAAAAAAAATAATTGAAAATAGAAATCTTTTTTTTGGTGAACTATTGAAGTTCTATCTTCAAAGATTATAGAAAGTTACAACACAAAGGATTTTTCGATTTCAACCATACAAAATTGTTACAAATTAGGGACTTCACGACTTCATGGGATGCTAACTTCAAAGAAGTCACTGAACTAATCATTAACTACTAAATGCCCAGGGCCTATTTTGAGCTTCTTCAAATTTGCTTTCACTTGAACAGAATGTCAATATTTTGATAAGTTTTTCTTAATTTCTCTTTGATTATAAATGACAAGTTCAAACTAGACATGTCAAAGGTTGCATAGAAAAAATATATATCACTTACAGAGTGAAAGATTATAATATTTGATTATGAAGGTGTTAAAACTACAAAAGTGATGTAAAGTACTACTATTTTCCTAAACCGCTTGTCATATCTGAAATGTTTGTGAGCAAAAAAACATGAGGTTAAAAGGCCTAACTTGCATAAATCCAATCAATTTATGGCTTCTCAAAATCTACTCTACAATTTTGGTAAATGAATTTTGAATGTGTTTTTTTGTGCAAGATCTGCACATCTAGTGTATTTCAATTTCATTTTCAGGAGCTCTTGTTCTCTCAACACTATTAGAAGTCAAGGTTACAATGATAACCCTTGCAGAGAAAGCTTGAATAGAAAAATCACTATCATTCATTTTCCAGACTGGATATTAGACTTGTAAAAGAACTTTCCAAAAAACAAATTACAAGAAATAGATAATTGGTTAGGTTTCATTTAACTTATAAGTTTTGCCAAATTTTGGAGCCTTGGGCATTTACAAGTTGAAAAATAATTTGTGAACCACAAATTTGGGGTTGCCGAAGGCGCGGTCGCCCCACCAATGGACGCATAGTGCTGTAGCCGCGGTTGTCCATCCGTGGTCGCATCTCGGGAATGCGTACCCTCCTTGGACCCACAGTCGCTTGGTAAGCGCAGTCGCCCCCTTGTGCACGCGCCCTAAGCAACTGCGTGTACTTAAGCAGTTGCCTTGACCCGCAGTCCACCTCCCTTGCTTTGCACATTGACTTTCACCCACTTAGATGTGGCTGATTGCGTGCTTGTGAGCAAGGGATTTCATTGCTACTTTCGCGCTTTAGCTCTGTACATGTTTGGCATCCTATTATGTATATGTATGTGTCCTTTGTTATAATAAAAAAAAGACATTTTGGAAATGCATATAGGTTTGTAAATGTGAAGTTCGCTTGTTTTAAGGATTTAGGTTTTTAGAAGAAAAAAATTTAGTTTTAGAACAGTAGTTTAGGTTAGCAAAGTACATATACTAGGATAATACTCGGGTAGCAATAGTTATGGAGGATGAGACTGTAGCAGCCCAGGCTAGTACAAGCAAACCATTGACTCAACTATAGAAGAGGGTAGCTCGAGACAAGGATTGTAAAACGAATGGGAAAGGTCACAAGAAGCGAGTGCCTCTCTTTCAACATCCAAAAATCAAGGCTTTTTTGGGTTGGAGGACTGAACCTGAGCCTTGGACTTACAAAACAGTCAATAAATATGTTGATTGGTGCCACATCAATAAGTTGTTTCCACATTGGCGCCATAAGATTCATTTGGGGCAAAATAAGGCCAATCTTGCATATTGCAAAAATGAAGACTTCATACACAGATGCTTGGAAGTATGGATGAGGTTGTATAGAGAGCCCAAGCCGTATAGAAATGACAATTTCTGTTTCTTCCTGGTCCAAATGGTGTATGTTGAAAACATATTGAAGAAAAAAGTGGACTGGTCAACATTGAAGGAGCTTCTAGTTGGAGACCATCTGGAAGAAGCATCTATTGTGGCAGAAAGTGAAACAATTGATGTGAAGAAGTCATTAGCATGAGTGAAGCATGGGAAATTAGCTGTTTTGGATGAAGAGGTAGTATGGTCACCTAATTCTAGCTCGGATGAACACACCCATGAATACGATGGGTATAATTTTCAGAGCGACGATGAGGATGTTGACATGGGCGACTAGAAAAAGGCCTTAGAGTTGGAACTTGCCAAAAAAGGTAAAAGAAAGGTGGAGGACCTATAGACTCCATCAAACATCCAAAAACAAGTCATGGAAGGTAATGAGCATATGGGAGTAGGCCAAAAAATTGTTGAAGGCCACCAAGATGGGAGACAAGGTGATGAAGAAGAGAGTGAGAACGTTATGGTTGCTAAATTAGAATCAGCAATTGAGGCCTTGGAGTTAGTAAAAAAAGATGTGTTAGAACTCCACCAAATAAGAGCAATGGAACTTAATGTTGGCACAAGTGCACACGCCATGCATATGTTGAAGGAAGAGATGAAGGCGATAAATAAGGCCATCTCTGAAAATGACAAGCACCTAGCTTCTATGAAAAAAAATAGAGATCATTATTACAAGAAGAAACAAGAGAAGCGTGGACACCCGATAGACGTATATGCTATACTTCAACAGAAATTAAGAATCCTAGAACGTGAACGTTGGCGGGTGTACAATGACATAAGACTCTTCAATCGCAAAATAGATGAGGAAGAAAAAAGCAACTACGTTGATGTTCTATAATGTGCCTCAGAGCTAAATTTTCTCGCTATGGCTCCTGAATATGGTACCACAGAAGAAGAAGTATCAGTATTGCGGAAGCTTCTTAAGCTACATGAGAAGAAATTTGTAGAATCAGTGAAAGAGGTGGGACAACTGGATTCACAAATTCAATTTGAGGGCGCTTGGATGAAGTGGAAATTGCGTACTACAGCTCAAGGTGTTACTCATAAAGACCTTGAAGAGATAGGTCCAGAATCCAAAGAAGAAGATTTTTGTAATACCACACTTTGAAGTGAAGTATTATAGGGTTGTACTTTGATTTTGCGTTTTGGACAAGTGTGTCTTATTCTAGGATGTAATTTTTTTGTAATTAATGTAAAAAGCAATTTTTGGAAAAAATGTGCAAGTCGTGAGGAAATTTTATTGAAGATGTGAAATAGTATTATGATAGTTTAGGACATAACCACTTGAATAATTGTTTCACCAATTGAAAACCCTACCCAAATCAATATAAAATCAACTATTTTTTGTTGTTTAGGACATTGTAATGACAAATGTTTATTTATAAAAAACAACACATAATGATTAACTCCTAAAGGAAGGATGTCAAATTTTTTCTAAAAATTACTTTGTGGTGCCATTTTTGTTGCGTTCATCCAAAAGAAGAAAAATGTTTTTCATAATATCCAATCATAGGATCTTGTACTTTACTTGCCTAAGATCATGTGGTGAAATTTTTAGGAAGTTTGATCGCAAAGATTGAAAGATATGACCATTCAAAGTTGGAAATAAAGTTTTCCGAGATGCAACCCTATAAATTCAGTTGACTTTGACCATTGGTATAGGCCAAAAATTTCTCTACACAAAGTTGAGGTTAAATTCCTCTATGTAGAGAATTGTGTTAGGTATGTGTGAATACTATTTAAAATCTTTAGGATTTTTTTTGGAATCAATTTGGAATCATTATGGAAGACTACAATCTAGACGAATCACATGGAATCTTTTAAAATTTTAGGGAATCTCTTAAAATGGATAATACATACTAATTATAAAATACAAATTTGATTCAAATCAAAGTATACTAATTTAAATGAACTAATAGTAATTTAAATCACATTGCTAGAATATTATATTACATTATTTTAAATCAATTCATTTAGATTATAGTATCATATTATTTTAGATTTGATCATATTATTTTCTCATTAATGAGTTTAATATATTGGATAAATTAGAAAAAAAAATTTTAAAAAGAAGGAGTAATTCAAATTCAATGCAACGACGCTAGCGTTCGAGCATGGAGCGGTGAGCCTGTGAGCTGCGAGCGGGTAAGTTGTAAGCGGTGAGCATGAAGTAGCCTTTTTTTTAGAAATTTGGACTAGAATTTTTTTTCAATTAGTTTTTTTTCCAAAATTCAACAAGAAATTACTATTTATAGTAAATTTTGCTACCCATGACCGTGTCTCCTATAACCGTGGATTTTCGTGAAATCTCGTATTTTTGGACCATTAATAATATCATCTATACATTTAAGTTTTGGGATTTAGGATTTGGGGGTCAATTAAAAGCAGGGCAAACACTTCAAATACAAAAGACTCTTGTGCCTTGTTCTAGGGTTTAGGAATTTTTGGATTGGATGGAATGAAAATGGGCAACTGTAAAAAATGGATAGAAAAAGAAATTAGAATAATATAAATGTACTCCAAAGAAGGTCAATGTTCATAATTGGGCTCCATCACTTCATAGTTTCATTTGTAGCACATGTAAAGAATACAACATGAATGTATTACACTCCAAGAAACTAATCATATTTACTTTGAAATAATGATGATCCCTGCCCGAACTAGGAGTAGCTTCAACTCATTAAAGCTATAACTAGGTGCATGAATGAATTTGTCATCATGAATATCCATCTTGCAGAAGTACCTATACAAATAATACAAGTGCTTGCAATTCACATATTGTGCTTGGTCTCCCACAGCAGATACTATCATATTGACAAAGTCAGGGCATGTGCATGTAGGGAATGTACCTATAGTAACTCGATATATGTTTTTGTTGGACTCCACTCCAGTCTGTAGCACCACTATTGCACCAAGTCCAGGAAGAGGTACGAGGGTCACTCCTAGAATTTCCCTTGTAATATTTGAAGCACTTTCCCATTTGTTGCGTTGCTCTATGGTTGGAGGATTTGCAAGTCTTTTGATTGTTCGGTTGTTCTTCACTGTAGGGTGCACATCGGCATTTGGTGGACATGGTTGGGTGAAGAAGATAGGCTCAAAAATCTTAGACATGGCAAAAAGTTCACGTGGCGATAATGTAGGCCGTTCTTGAAGACGGAAGCCTACATGTTGTAACAGTAAGGTTTCTTCACGATTCAAATTGGTCCCCGTTAGAATAGGCCAAACTTCAGGCAGCTCTGGCCTATCAATGACCCACTTCCTCTTTGTACCTTTCACACATCGTTCAATGTCATCCCAACAAAACCAAAAATCCACGACCACCGGGCGCTTGGTTCAATACTCTTCTTTCCTACCGCGATAAGTAGGAGCAGGGGTTCCTTTTCCACCCTTGGCAATCCTTGAGGTACACTTGATGTTTGATGTCCGTTGTTGAGCCCAGCATCTTGCATTTGATTTGTGGTTGATCCTTGCAATGTGCCACTTGGATGTGTCACAATCGGTTTCAAATGCTACCGTCACATAATTGGAGGTATTGACTTCATTGCAATTTCTAGTGCCTTCCATTGAATCTTCTACAACCTTTTTAGACCTAGTTCGGACCCGCGGTTGCGAGAAGTTGACTTTGTCTGGTCTATGTGAATCTCCAGCATCACCAATAGGTACATCAAGCCTCTTCTTTGTGCTCCCAAAAATTTCTTCTCCTTCTAGATGAGGTACTCGAGTTCCCACACCATGTGTTTCTGGCAATGTATTCAATGCCTTAGCAATTTTTTTTGGACACCCACTATGCCTAGCTGCCCTCAACCTCAATTCTCCCTTTGATGGTCCTGACCCACATGCATGTCCTCTAAGGTATGCTCGGTAGTTTGTCATTTGCATCCAAGCCCAAATACTATCATCACAAGTGGCATCGAATAAGTTGTTTCCTTTTTTTCCCGACATTTGTAGCCACTTGTCGTGCATCGTTTCCGACAAATTACAAAAAGGCATGTCTGTCATCTCTTCTAAAGTAAGACCCTAGAATTCCAACCACAGGCAAACATGAATCAAAATACAATTTGCTATTATTATACAAATTATATCTCAAATTGCTCTCTATACTTCTAAGAATTTGAGTATGGTTTAGGGTTTAGGGAAGTACAATCACAAAGAAGAATTAAATAGTATTATGGGTTTAGGTTTTCCAAATATCTGACTTGAGAAAAAAATTGAAAACATAGTACCATCAAAGAGTGCTTCAATGGCAACCAATTTTGAACCTCGTAACATTATATTTTTCTAAATGTGGAGTACGTGAGGGAATCCGTCGGATTCGACGGATTTTACATATAATATCAATTTATAATATAATAAAAATACTAAATGATTGAAACTTCAAGTAGTTAGTATTTCCACGTATGCCTTATTGTAAGATTTATAAAAAAGTACTTATAGCCATTGGATGAAACAAGTACCTCATTGATTCCCTATACTACTTCCTTTAAGAAATCTTTCAAATTTATACTATAAATTATCTTTTAAAGCATTGGAAAATTATTTGTTTTAGAATTTTTTTTTAAAAGACATTGAAAGTAAAAAGAATCATTTCCTCTGTATAATTCAAGTGAACAATTGTCTAATTAAATAAGAATACAAAATATAATTTATAAATCAAAATAAGATTCATATAGACACATACCATTGTCATGAAGCCTCCCCACTGTAAATAACGAAAATGCCAAAATGCCAACCAATGCTCCAAGTGATGAAGTGAGTCTTCTGTTGTAGCTCTAGATGATAACCACCATGACCGAATTGCAAGATAGTGCACCTCCACTTCATCCAAAGTCTTGGATTCTTTGTATTGCTTACATAGTGCAATGTGTTGATGTTGTAGTCCTTGCTTGATGTGTTTCTGGGTGTGCTTCTGAAGAGAGTTACTCCAATGCAATAGGCATGTTCTCTCACAATTCTTCATAATGTCATCTGTTGAGCCACTACCATATACAATGCGAACTACATTCTGGCCATTGTGCTATCTGCCATGAATCCTTTAAAATTTGGCTCAGCCACTCCATGTTTCTCCATTATAGCATTTAGTGACCTCCAAAACTGTACTTGAATCTCTGTATCTTCTGATTGCATATCGCACACTGCAATGGTCATAACCTTCTTGTACTGAGAGTCGTACATGTGGCATGCCATGGTGGTCCAGTCCTTCACGCGCTTCACGTGGTCGAACATCATCCACGCATTCTGCAGATCACCTTCAGGTTGCATGTGCCTTACTAGGTCCACTCCACTTCCAGGCCCTTCAGTGAGCATTTTGAAGATGTAAACCTTCTCCTTGCCTTGGCCTGGAAAGACACTATTGTGTATGAACTCAAACTTTGAGTCCTTCATAGTCATAATGTTGTCAATGACCCCTCCTTGGTTGTTTGAGCGAAATGAGGAGATGATATTCCGTATACTAGGACTACTTAGAAACTGGAAGCGATCCATGACCTCTTCCATTTCCTCTCCTTTCAATATATTTTTCTCTCCTTCTCCATGATGGAGAAGGTGGTTTGTAAGGAAGTCTTTGCTAGCGGACAAGGCTATGGCAGAGTTTGTAGCGGAAGGGGTTTTGGCAACTTGTTCTGCTATGAGTTCCGTTATCTCTTTTGCACAATCCCTATACATGCCTTTTGCTACTCGGTGAGAGTGGTTTCCTAGGTGAATAGCAGCCCTAGTCATATTTGAGTTATCACTATAGCAGTAGTAAATTCTAGCATCACAAGTGCTAAGGCATGTAGGAATTGTTTTGTAGACTTTACAAACTAGTTTGCAATCATTTGGTGGAACAACTCCTACTGCAAAAGGAAATACTGTGGAACCTGTCCATTCTGTTTCATTTTTCCTAGAAGTCCTACACAAGTACTCACAGCTAGGGTTTCCACAAATAAGATGGCCAGCGCAGAAGGACTTACGAAACTTCAAATTGTCTGAGTTGTGGATGTTTATTGTCACTAGTTTGCACCACCCGTGTCCATTGTACCGCTTGTCCATTCCCTCCAAGTTCTTTGCGGCAGATGAAGAAGAAGAGGCCCGACAAGGCGGAAGTTCAAAGATGGCATCTCCATTGTAAGTAGGTGGTAGAAACTCTACTCGTTGGTGCTTCATGGCGTTCATATCTAATGTTGACAATTCGTTTCAGGAACGGTGAAGACCAGAAAGTCCCTTCAAGCATTTCATTATACTTGTTAAATTAGGTAGACTAGATTGACAAACTTGTGGTGAGAACGTACGTTGTTCAGAAGTGCTAGTGGAGGTGTTCTGTACAGAGTACATAAGATTGATGTCATTGGACTCTTTCTTTACCAAGGAAGCTTCCATGTCAAGAGTCAAGGAAGGGGATTGGCCTTCTGACTCACTAGATAGTTCTACAATAGTCTCAAGCAACTCTACCTTCTCTTCAGCAGACAATTCATTTTGTGCCAAAGTAGGGAAGCATCCTATAGGCGTAGTAGGATTAACATTCTCATATCCAGAAGGTCTGTTCACTGTAGAATTATCAAACTGGCGACTTGCTATCTCAGTGGACAAAGCTAATACAGATAAAGGAAGACCATAAGCCCTATAGTTCCCGAGACCTAGATACCAACAGTGCCCTTGGCTAGAGAGACATTTTGGAAGCGGGATTGATTGAAGTAATTCACCAGATTCAGAATGCCGCTCTTCTTCAATATAGATAGATGACTCTACAAACTTAAACTGAACATGGAGCAAGTGGCTAAATACAATAGCACGACCTTCTAGGTCTAAAGGAAACACTAAAGGAACATGATGACCATCTACACAAATACTTGCCATGATGCACACAGTCCAGTGTAAGATAGAAAGAAGAGTGAAAATGGATTTAGGGTGTAAAATAAAAAAATGTATGGGTTTATATAGGGTTAGGATTTAGGGTGCACTGATTACTTGCAAATGATGGCGGTAAGGATTTTAGGTTTTCAAAGTTGAAATATCACTTGACAGCATTTAGGGTGAAAGGGTTTAGGGTGCAAAGCATTTATTCAAAAGTGACCGCCACATTAGAATTAATGAATATGAAGTATGACGGACAGTCCCATATAACATCGTATTCAATAAAATGAGAGTATTCCAATGAAATGAGAGATACGCTCACACTAGAAATTACAAACTTCAGAAACCTATGTAATAATTACTACTGAATAAGTAATGCAATGACATACGAAAGCAAATTCTTGACCTAGCTTTCTAAAAAGGCAACAGGTTTTATACAATGGAATCATTGAGAATCCAAATATATTACATAAACGCTTCAATTAGTACACCTTTTGTACTCAATACATATGTAGAAAAGGCAAGAGCAACATCCAAAACCTTGAATGTTTTAAATCATAAGAAATGATTAAAGGAATTCTAGAAATATCACCTCAAAACAAGTACAAGAAACCCGAGAAACAGTTCCTCACACGGATCCAAGAGCTTGACAATCGCATAATTGAATCCAAAAAGTATAGCACTATCAATTATGAATACAAAATGTACAATACAGTTGTACAATTGATGTGTACCGTCACATTCTCAATAGTTTAAGCATCTCATCTCCTCCGACTGCGATGGGCTTGTGAGTAGAAGCTTTAGAAGATGACGTCATTGTTAGAAAAGAAGAAATTACAAGAGAAGTTCCAACGTAAATCTCCGCAGAGAAATCATAGATTCAACAACATCCAAGTGCCACCCCGCAGTTCCTCAAATGGCAATTTCAAACAAGTTGATCAAAATTGCCACCCGTGGAACTGCTTAGAGCGACGCATGGATGTTATTACTTCTACAATTTCTATACGAAGATCTATGATGGAGCTCATCTTCCAATTTCTTCCTTTCCAACAATGACCCATGTTCTAAAGCTTCTACTGAAAAGACCATCACAGTAGAAGAAGATGAGATACTTTAACTATCTAGTTTGTATTTTTAACGGTTTGCATTAAATGGTTTCAACATTTTTTTTCTAACATATTTATTATTGTTTTATGAAAGTAGTAATTAACTATACCATCTATACTCAAAATATTATTCCCGGCTATACAATAGTAGTGTCTCAAAATGAAGTCAGTGAATCACGGACAATAGACTATGTATATCTAAAACACTATGTATCTATATATCTATATATCTATATATCTCTATATATCTCTATATATCTCTATATATCTATATATATATATATATATATATATATATATATATATATATCTATATCTATATATATATATATATATATATATATATATCTATATCTATATATATCTCTATATATACATCAATCACTACGCATGCGATGTACTCTTTAGTCTTGCCATGGCCTCCAAAATCTCTGGTCCCCGACTGTATCCAATTGCAATTTGCCCAGCTTCCCGAATTTCATCCCTCTGCTGTTTTCTCAATGACCGATCCTCCCACGAATCCCATGATGGAGTCGAAGAGTGGCTACAAGACGACAATTGTCTCTTCATTTTAAACTTCTCCCCATGAGACTTTGAGAGCACTCTAGACAGACTTGATCGGATAACAGAAGGGGTCCTGATTGGCACTTGTTTAACTTCAATCATTGGGGTCAAATTCCCCGGTGTCACAGTAGGATAATTTGCATCACCATAAAGCTTCCTTTGGGTTCCCTTATCTGACGCCAATGGATCCACTGAAGGCTCTCGAGATTGCAATGGTGAAGGCGAGGCAGACACAGGCAACCGAGGCTTCCAATCTGGAGGACTATTGACTTCTCCATCCTCTATAGGTTTAGTAGAAAAATCCATGGAAGAATTCAAGGTCGGAGCTGAGCCGAGGAAATTCCCAGTGCTAAGGATGACGTATTGTCCGTAGTCACATAAGGAATCCTCAGAAGCACGGCAAGATAAATGACCGCGAGGATCACGGCTGTCTGAGAAGGCCATTATCTGAAAGCAACAAGAAACAATAGAAACACCTTAAGCACTAGAAATTGACAACAAAAATAGAACGAATATGGTAAATCAAAGTGTTACTGCATTCACAATTTGTATAGGTCAAAGAACCAAACAATTAATCAGCTCGACTCGAGCTGAAATGAGAAACAATATGAAGAAGCGTAGTAGAATCAGCTCGACAAGAGCAAGAATAAAAATAAAAAACAGAGGAGTGACATAAAATTAATACGGATCATCCCCGCTTGGGCTAAGATAAAACTTCGGAAATTCCAACTAAAATCTTGAAATTGCTATAGATTAACTCATCCTAGGCTAAACTCCATACCTCGACAAGCTCCCCTAACTAACATTGTGTGATCCTCGAACAACTTCCATAAGCTTGTCATACTCTCGATGGCCCCTTTCGTCACAAAGCATTTGTCGCCCGATTCTTCCATTTTTATTGTCTCGAAAAGACTTTAACCCCACGTCACAATGGACATGCAATTGCTGAAACCAGGGAAGTAGTGTGCCGAGAAGGAAATTGTCCTTCTCTCCATTTCCCTTGTAATTCCAAGACTCCGTGAGAACTACATTCGCGGGTGGGTTCATGACATGCTTTCGAGGACTGTCGTCTACTATCACAGTATTATTAGAGGTAAATCCCCCCCGTGCATGTGCGTACAAGACGTCTAGGTTCTTTAAGAACAAGTCCTTTTCGGTTCCAGGTTCTTTAAAAGATGTTAGCCTTCCAGATTTATCCCTGCACTTTACGGTCTTACAGACGTCTTGTCCGAGAACAAGCACAGGCATTTGCCCATCACGAAAAAGATATTTACAAATATCATGAGTGGTGGATTTTTTCATTGAACTCCACACAGACACGAATGCTATCTTTTGTAATTCACTAAGGAACGTGGAACAATTCGGTCTGACGAAAACAGCCTTTGGTCCTACAACCGCGGCCATAGTGGCCGAATGCGGGTCGCATTGTTTGTTGAATTGCCTGATAGACCCCTTCGATTTCCAATCTTCTGCGACACAGAGTACGCCATTGAGATCTAGGATGACGCGAATCCACTTCTCTACCCCCCTAGACCTCAATGGCCAATGAACATCTTTTGACTCCCCCCCACGCGATACTGGAGGGTCGGATCCCTGCTAAAAAACCCAGTACACCGCAGCCAGTTATCAAAAGAAACTGGCACATTTGCGGTATACAACGCAAACCCGAATAGCAACATCATATTATAAGTCAAGGAACAATCAACTCCTAAGTACAGAAAGATAGAAAAAAAATTTACCTCCCGTTGTGTTCTTTCAGAAGGCGCAGCGCTATTTTCTTGAGCATCAAGTAAAGTAGTCGGTGCAATAATGTCTTCATTACATGGGATCGAGACGCTTTCGATCTTGTCGTCAACTGGGAGAATGACTTGAAGAGAACACGGAGTATATTGAACGGGAGAAGGCTCAACAATCTCATGCGGTTTTCCAACATATACAGATTCTGTGATATAGAAATATAAAGAAACAACTCTGTGAGAATAAATATATACATTCAAAAGTGAGATTTTAAATACATAAAGTCTCCAAAACATAAAGACTCCGCGGTTATCCTGACTGATAGTAAGGCTCCGCCCAAAAAGAGTCTGCAACTATAATAACAAAAAAACTAGCCTGCTCTATATACAATCCAGCTCGAATCGAGCTGATAAACAAAAAATCAAAAAACAGGTTGTCATTGGGCACAACCTGCAGGTGGATCTCCGGTGGTTAGGGAAGCATTTCCGATTTCCATCGGAGATGCATCCAAGGGCAGGTTGTGCCCAATCTCTGGCGCCACCGCACGTGTCGACGTAGCCTCCGAATCTCCACGCTTGCGCTCAGTAATGATGGCCTCTAACTCCTTGTCCAAAGAGGTCTCAAGAAACTCGTCATCCGCCGGAGGTCTTGCTGTAGAAACTGGAGACTCCAAGGGGAGAGGAGCTGATAAGGGAGATTCGACTGGCAACGGTGGAGGCGTTGCTACATGCGACGGAACTGGAATTAGCGAAGGTGTTCTATCCACACCATGCAAGCTCGTCGCATTGCTGTTGTTGGAACCGGTTGCTTGGCCCTGCGTGATCTGAGGGAACACTATGTTTGGAGGTTCAATGGCTGCCAAAGGCTCAACCCCAGCTTGCTTCATAAGAATCTGCAATAAATCCTTGTTTGTTTTCGACTCCTCTCGAATCCAGTCTTGCGTGTTCTTGTGCATCTCCAAGTTATGTTGCCTGTCGTTGGCTTGCTCTCTCTTAAGCTGTTCCAAGACAAGATCTGTCTGCCTCTGCTGATTCGCCGCTTGCAGGCGCAAGAGCGCAATTGACTCAACGTTGGTCTTCTGAATCTCAGCAAGTTGTGCCACTACACTCGCAATAGTGTCTCTCTTCTTTTTCTTCTGTGGCCTACGAGATGGTGCAGGGCTTCTTGGCAATGGTGGTACTGGAGGAATAGATTGAGCGACGACTGGGGAAGGGACTCCCGCGGGTGGGGGCATTGAGGAAGCCACAGAGCCGTGCGCATCTCCAACCCCACGACTTAATGGCGTGGGAAAGTCCTCCAGACCAACATCTTCATCATAATCGTCATCCTCTGTCTCCTCGTCATCGGATGATAGATCTTCGACCTCTTCAGAAACAAGAGCGTCTTTTCGTTTTAAACTTTTCTGCGGGGAGTCTTGGTTGGACCGCAGACGCATGTGAGACGAAGATGGCTCTCCTTGCACCCCACTGACACTTCGAGCTTTGGGCAGGCGATAGCCACTCGCAAGAAAGTCGCATTTGTCAAGGAACAAGGCCTTTGCACAAATGTCTTCCCAATCATAGGAATCCTCCAACTTCCCGCATGCATACGCATCCACACAACTCATCTGCACATGCGGATTTGAAAATGAGATTACGCACTTCACAATACTAGATAAGATAGTTAATTGATGCAAGATAGATCAGCTCGAACCGAGCTGAATTTCAATCAAATCATACCATAGCCGCGCACATCAGCTTCCCCCCCGTGAATGCAGAGAACAGATAACTTCCAGGACTGCAGAATTTTCGTACAACCCACAAATAAAATTCCATTCACAATTTGGTGTTGTAGATCCGATACTCAAGCTCACTGTAAGCACGCCCTTTCGTATATCTAGCTGTATCAGGCACGTCAAACTCAGGCGGAATTTTAATATAGGCTTCATTGTCGGGGTGCTGGAGAAACATCAAGAGCACTTTCTTCGGTGCCTTCGCTGTTGTCTGATCTTCCAGGCGATCGAATTTTCCCGAGCTGTATAGGCTATAGTCAATACTATACGCCTTCATCTGATCATCAGACTCCACGAAGTTCAAGACCTGTGCCTGCTCTTTCTCATCTGCACAAATGAAAAGCCAAGAACGAAGATCGGGTAGAGCCGGCTTCTTTACTTTCCGCATTGAGGACATGACCTCAACAAAGTATGGAGTGTCGACAGTTGATCTCTCTTTTCGGTCTATTCCCGGTAGATTACGGAAGTCAATCACTCCGAGTGGCATCTGCTTAACTGTTTCGGGAGTCCAAGCATCGGCAGGCCATTCAGAATACATGTTTGAACTCATGTTATACGTCCGATAGTGACCCTTTGCTGTTGGTCGCACGAACTGTTTCCTGTGCTCAAGAAAAACCTTGAAGAATTCATATGCCTGCTCAGACAGTTCCGCGCAGGACTTGTTCTTGGAACTCACAAGCTTTGCCTTGGCAAAGTAAGCCTCTCTTGGTCGGTCTAAAAGAACGTCCATCGTTGCTTTTGTGATGCTTCGGTCTTTCTTGAAAGACTTCCAGTTCTCTAGAATAACTTCATTGTTCGCGTTAAGAAGACCAAGCTGGGGGGCGATCTAGTGGAGCTCTCTCTTTATAAGGTGCTTGCGCTTTCGCCTCTCCACCCACTCCTTCGTGGTGAAACAACTATTGAGGTTTGATGATATGGCCTTGATTGTCACCTTCGGATACACATACTTCCGCTCCTTGTCAGACTGATTGAGGATGTGCATTGCTAATTTCTTGAGTTCATCATAGCTCAAGTTTCCAAGGAACTTGAAGAACTCCCGACTTAGCATACAGCTCTCAGGGTTCCAATCCTTTCTCGCATTGAAAAACTTACAAGTGTCTGGATTCATAAGTTCGCCATGTGCAGCGGCTGTAATAACTTCACTCCAAAGTTTGTAGACATCATCTAGAGCGGTGATGATTTTTAGCTCATTTGTAAGCTTGAGCTTCTCCTCCTTATCTTTTTTCTTGGTTAGTTTCAGATTCTTGTTTACATCAATCATGGAGAACCGAACATACACCGCTTTCTCGAACTCCTGCAATATTAACAAACCCAGTAAGTAAACCGAAAATCAGCTCGAGTCGAGCTGATATGCTAAGCATTCTATGCAATCGTTGGATATACTTTTACAGAAACAAAAATCACCAATGACGTCGGTGGGGTTTCTAAGGACAGGGCATCACTTACATGAAATTTCTGGGCATTGCGATGACTGTTGACTGTTCGGCGAGCGGCAGTGCTTTGTCCAACTGAAGCAGCCTGCAGTATGTTCTTCGGGGAGCCCATATCTTGCCAAACGGATCGAGCACCAAGAATATTGGTAGCCCAAGATGGCTGAATGGCCACAAAGTGGTTCACACGATTATAGAACGCTGAAATGAATCGAAGTTTTTCTTCATCGGTGGTCCACACCACAAAACAATTCCACTTTTGAAAGGGCTTCCTGGTTTCCTCATCAATCCCATTTTTGTCGTCCATCATCTAGTTGCTAGCAGCAACGCTGTGTTGACCATTGATGATGTAGAACGTCCCATTCTCGATGTCTTCCCACTTGTCAGGTTTAGTGGTTATTCCCACGGGCATAACACACAGCGTTTGCTTCGTGCTTTTATCTGGAATGTTAAGAAGGTAGTTGACCATGTCCTTGACCAATCTGTCCTCCTTGGACCGGATATTGAAGGTGGCGGGTGCTTGAACAAGTTTATCAATGTGAATTTCCTTTTTCGTGTCCACCTTCAGAATAAATGCGTCCTCGCATTGCTCCCAGAATTTCTTGTATACAGCACTGACTTCTGTGTAGTCGTGCTTGCGCTCTGTGGCGGCTGAGTGGGGAACATTCTACATCTCTTCTGCGTAATTGCCTTCAATCACTCCTGACAGCTCCGACGACTTAGGGGGGAGCTTGGACGCAGATGCTTCTTTTCCTTTCCCTTTCTTCTGTGACTGACTTGGCGCTCGCTTCGCGGTGCTTCTCTGTGGCTTAGTCGCTACCATTTTTGATGGCTCTACAATTTTAGAGCTGCCAGTAATACCCTGGTTCACTACCTCCATGGACACAGAACGAGGCTTAGACATCTTTTTCTGCATCTCCAGCTTTCCCTTCATTGTATTGAAGTCATTGAAAAGTGACCGAATTTTTGAGCACAGCCTCTTCCATGAGAGTGGTGTGTTGTCTGCGTTCTGCCACTCTTTGTTATCAATCTTTCGTTCCAGTTCTTTGATCTCATCACGAAATGGCGTTGGTTCCATACTTACAAGGAGTTCTGTCATTGTGAACGGGATAAGTTTGGAGTCCAGACAAATTGCAAAATGATACTAATCCATACTGTCAGTATCACGAAGTGTTGTTACACACTTTATTTTGATCGTGGGGTGGGTGTCAGTTTCGACATCCTTGACCTTCTCATCAAAGGAGAGGTTTATGTAGGTCTGAGACTTTTTAAACTTGAATACGAAAATCATCTGGTTCGTGAACGGAACAATCGAGAGGCTCCAACCTTCCACCTCATCGAGCTCTTTAAACTCCCAGTACTCTCCCTCGACCAGGATGTTGTCTTGGGTGTCAAGGTCTTCTGGACATTGCAGCTCGCATTTCTTGAAGTACGTTTCAAGTTTTTCGATTTGCTCGTCCATCTTGCCTACCTGCATGGGTACAAAGTACATCAGTTATGTTGTTTCAGCTCGAGTCGAGCTGATTTGGACTCCGACTTACTGAGGTTGGTGTCTGGTATTTAAGGAGAGCTATCGGTATTAATTATTGGTTTTCATGGGAATGAGAATTTTAGATTTCGGATTCGGTTTTTAGGTTGTTTACTAGCTCGGTTTCACCTGAATTAGCTCAAATCGAGCTGATTTGCGTTGTGGAGTTTCTGCAAATCAGCTTGGTTCGAGCTGATTATCCTTTTGCATTTGATATCTTTAAATTTTGCCCTCTCATGATTTTACCGTTAATATCAGAATGAACGTGAGCATTTACGTTTGTTTAGGCTGGTACCTGAATCAGATTTAGGGTTTTCTTTTACTACGTTCTGCTCTTTAGGTTCACAACTCTATTGCTCTGATACTGTACCTGGATTCCTTAGTCTGAGGCCACAATGAAATTAAACAATACGTAACTACACTCACATGATCCAGAAATTCATCTACTCTTTCATGGTACTTAAATTCTAAATCAGTCTCTCTAACCATGAGCAAATAACAACACACACAATTGCAAATCAAATTCAACTGAACCATACAACTAGCTAGACAATTGGTAATAACATGGAATTAGAAGTATGCAATTAGGGTTTTGAGGTTCAATATCACCTCCAAAGCTCTGTGCACCGAGCTGAATGCATCGCTCCAGCCACTGCAGACCTTAAAACACAGATTTGTTCTTCCTATTCTCCCAAATCAAACGGAATTGCTCAATTATGGTGAACACCTGCTGAAAAATGGCAGAGCAGGGCAAATGTTATTCGCAAATTCACTACACTGAAACACTAGCCCACCCAATGCAAACAACATTCACAAGAAACCATAATTGAAGTAAAAGCAAACACATAACAAAAAGCCTCATTCATGTTCACACAAAGTCGGCAAGCATTTTCAAACGACCTGAAGAAAACAGGAAATGCAACTCAGTCCCAGCTAAGAGTGTTGAATTTTTCTCTTCTTCATTTTGAATGCAACTCAGTCTCAGCTTTCGTAAAACGAATTATGAAGCAATTATTTTCAGAGCTCTCCCACACTCATTTCAGATATGGAGACCATGGGAAGTAAGTTATGCCAAATGACACAAGAAATCTAGAATCAAATACTGTATGTACAACACTACAACTGGATACCAAAAGTCCCAACAAACAATAAGCGACAAAAAGCGCGATTGGTTGCCTGAATTTCACTGGAAATCTCAACCGAATTGAAACACCCAATTCTCAAATCAGTTGCAATTTCTCTACAAGAATTGGGATTTCGACTGCTGTATCCCAAGAATTTGAAGCCTCGATCGTGTCTAGAGCTCAGAGAGAGAGCTAGAGAGAGCTAAGGCTGTGAGTATGAGTTCCAATTTTACTGCCTTAAGATTTTGTCACTCCCAATTTTGTAAGTGGCTGACTGCTTTGTCTCTCAAAACCCTAGGTCGGAGAAAAAACTACAGGAAATCATCTTGACATCATGCACAAACATCATGCACAAAGTTTGCACAAAGTTTGCACAAAGTTCAGAAGAGAAAAAACTACAGGAAATCAAATAGCTGAAAGGGAAACGGACTCACCTCGCAAAATTGGGCAATTGCACTTCCGCCCACGAATGCCAAAGTCAATCACCCAGCGCCTTCCGTCTACCTCAAGCCTGCGCCTTCCACCTCCCTCAGGCTCGCAAGAAAAAACGACTGTGCCTTTCGGCTCCCTCGCTTCTGCACCTTCCGGCTCCCTCGCTCCTGCACCTTCCAACTCCCTTGGGCTCGCCAAAAACAAGCACTAAGCGCCTTGGAGCTCCCTCTAGCCTCGCCAAAAACAACGACAACAACCGCGCCTAAAGCCTACGGACAACAATCTCACTCCCTCGCGACGTTGGAACTCAAAACATAACCTGAAAATTCAAACTTCAAATACCCGAACACTCGCACGGAGCCCAAACCCTGCTCAGCTCTCTTAGGAACCCTACCACACTGCGTACTCCAACACGAAAAACACAGGCCGAGGAAGACGCACGAAGACCACAGGAACACAAGGCGAAGAAGAGGCGCGCAGCAGAGCGCCAAACCCTACTTCCGCGCGACATACCCGGCACGAAGGCCGCCTCCACATACCCGGCAGAGAACCGCCAGGGAACCTTCCTCCACATACCCAGGTCGATACAGATACCCGGTAGATAATGATACCCGGGTTGTACACTAATCTTCGGGGTTCGTTTTTACCAACCCGTTGTTACCTGGTGATACACAAGAGAAAACTTAAGGTAGATACATCCAAAAGCGCCAGTTTCTTTACTGTGCCTAGTTCCTGTTATTATGTTGTTCAAATTTTTTTACAGTCTTGTTGGTGAGTGAAAGCATGTTCCAACGCACCAAAGAACAGTGGATTTGGATACTGTATGCAAAAGTTATTAACAGTCAAAGTGTGTTTCTGAAAGCGCCATCTACAGTATGGGTACATGACTGATTTTGAAAATCTATGCACGTTGTACAGAGCGCTTTAAGGTCAGGTGCCATTTTGGGTGTACCTACCTTATACCCTAGTGCTTTGGGATATCTCAAAACTAAAACTCTAATTGTTTAATTCTAAACATGTAATACATTACCGCCATTTTATATAGAATGTGAAAATAACATAGGTGTTTTTTGAATGTCTTGCTTCTACCCTATCTATACTTGATCACTTAAGTGACCTTCTAGTACATTGTAAGTACAATTAATAATAAGAACTTTTGTAATCTACCCTATCTATACTTGATCACTTAAAGGACCTTTTAGTACATTGTAAGTACAATTAACAATAAGAACTTCCATATTCTAAGAAGTTAGGAAATATAAAGATTGCTAATTTTTTAAAGTTTCATTTCTAAAATTCAGAATATTACAATTTTTGAAAACTCAAAGACTATTCAAATTCAAATTCAATGTCTTCGCTCTATACTTTCATTTTCAACTATAGACTAAGTTCTTTTTTCTTAACTATTTTATAATTTTTTGTTTAGTCCTTTGAGACAAGCATTTCAAGAAAGAATAAAAGAAAGATTTCAACATTTAATTTAAAAGACTTTTCAATCGTCGTTAGATATAGTTGCACTGTATATAATTATTCCAAAAACTGTTATGCTTTACAAATAATGGGTACCTTTATTTTTCCTAATTTTGCACCAAATTCTTAGTAAATATTCAATTACATTTTTTTTAAACTATGCATGAATTAAGACCATAGAAAAAAATCAACTCAATCTATGAATAAAATAATTCACCTGTACACTCTATAAAAAGATTATAAAGAATGACATTGCCTAATTGTTGGTGAAGGATGAAATTGCCCAATTGTTAGGAACTATATTAATGACTCTTATGTAATCTTCAAAAAAATTTATAAAATAAATTCATACATCTTTAAAATTCAAAGTAATTGTAAAAAAAATCCTAATTACAAAACCATTTGAACCTTCAATTTTTTAAACAAATACATGTATGAAGTAAAAGACACTTCAGTTGTAGAAACATAAATAGGAAAAGTAATTCAAGGAGTGAAATTTATGATGCAGGGCATTTCGTTTATTTCTCACGGAAACAGAGCATGATAAGTCTTATTTTCTTTTATAAATCTAAATTGGACAATTTAAGGTCAATAAATGAAAAGTAATCATAGAAATCACATATTCTAAGACATGCCAACTTGAACAAATTTTTTTTGACCATTCTCAACGTGAATTGCATGACATTTGTACTTTAAGATTCCAAAGACAATATTGGCCAGGGTAGTGGTTTCTTGTTTTAAAATCTAAATTGGGCAATTTATGGTCAACAAATGAAATGTAATCATAGAAATGACATGTTCTAAGACTTGCCAACTTGAACACATTCAACTTACCTCTTCTCAACGTTAATTGCATGACATTTATGCTTCAAGGTTTATAGTCAAAAAATGGCACGGTTTGTGTTTTTAGTTCCTTTTATGTAATGTGGCAAATTGTAGTCATAAAATGGAAATTGCCCATTGAAAACACATGTTCTAAGACATGCCAACTTCTTCGAATCTTTTTGGCCTATTCTCAACGTGAATTGCATGACATTTGTGCTTTAAGCTTTGTAGGTCCAAAATGGCAAGGTTAGTGGGTCTTTTTTAATAAATCTAAATTGGGCAATTTATGGTCGGGAAATGCAGAGTAATCATAGAAATGACATGTTCTACAACATGACAACTTGGTCAAATTCTTTTGGCCTACTGTGAACATTAATTGCATGACATTTGTGGTTTAAGGTTTTTAGGCAAAAAATGCCAGGGTTTGTGTTTTTCGTTTTCTTAATGAAATTTTGGGAATTTGTGGTCATGTAATGAAAAATGCCCATGCAAAACAAATGCTCTAGGATAAGCCAACTTGGTGAAATTTCTTTGGCCTTTTCGCAACGTGAATTGCATGACATTTGTGGTTTAAGGTTTTTAGTCAAAAAATGGCAAAGTTTGTGCTTTTATTTTTGTTCATGGAATTTTGGCAATTTGGGGTCATATAATGAAAAATGCCCATGAAAAACAAATGCTCTAGGATATGCCAACTTGGTCAAAAAATTTTGCCTTCTCGCAACGTGAATTGCATGACATTTGTGCTTTTTTGTTTTTTAGGCAAAAAATGGCAGGGTTTGGGCTTCTAGTTTCTTTAATGTAATTTTGGCAATTTGGGGTCATGTAATGAAAATTGACCATGAAAAATAAATGATCTAGGGCATGCCAACTTGTTCAAAATTTTTTTTGTCCATTCTCAATGTGAATTGCAAGACATTTGTGCTTTTTTGTTTTTAGGCAAAACATCGCAGGGTTTGTGTTTTTGGTTTATTTCATGTCATTTTGGCAATTTGGGGTCATGTAATGAAAATTGATCATGTAAAACAAATATTCTAGGACATACCAACTTGTTCAAATTTTTTTTGTCCATTCTCAACGTGAATTGCAAGACATTTGTGCTTTTTCGTTGTTAGGCAAAACATTGCAAGGTTTGTGTTTCTGGTTTATTTCATGTAATTTTGGCAATTTGTGGTCATGTAATGAAAAATGCCCATGCAAAACAAATGTACTAGCACATGCCAACTTGTTCAAAAAAAATTTGCCTTTTCGCAACGTGAAGTGCATGACATTTGTGTTTGTTTTTCTTTTAGGCAAAAAATGCCAGGGTTTGTGCTTTTCGTTTTCTTAATGAAATTTTGGGAATTTGTGGTCATGTAATGAAAAATGCCCATGCAAAACAAATGCTCTAGGATAAGCCAACTTGGTGAAATTTCTTTGGCCTTTTCGCAACGTGAATTGCATGACATTTGTGGTTTAAGGTTTTTAGTCAAAAAATGGCAAAGTTTGTGCTTTTATTTTTGTTCATGGAATTTTGGCAATTTGGGGTCATATAATGAAAAATGCCCATGGAAAATAAATGCTCTAGGATATGCCAACTTGGTCAAATTTTTTTGCCTTTTCGCAACGTGAATTGCATGACATTTGTGCTTTTTTGTTTTTTAGGCAAATAATGGCAGGGTTTGTGCTTCTAGTTTTTTTAATGTAATTTTGGCAATTTGGGGTCATGTAATGGAAATTGACCATGTAAAACAAATATTCTAGGACATACCAACTTGTTCAAATTGTTTTGGCCTATTCTCAACGTGAATTGCAAGACATTTGTGCTTTTTTGGTTTTTAGGCAAAAAATGGCAGGGTTTCGGCTTTTAGTTTTGTTCATGGAATTTTGGCAATTTGGGGTCATATAATGAAAATTGACCATGCAAAACAAATATTCTAGGACATACCAACTTGTTCAAATTTTTTTTGTCTATTCTCAACGTGAAATGCAATACATTTGTGCTTTATCGTTATTAGGCAAAACATTGCAGGGTTTGTGTTTCTGGTTTATTTCATGTAATTTTGGCAATTTGTGGTCATATAATGAAAAATGCCCATGCAAAACAAATGTCTAGCACATGCCAACTTGTTCAAAAAAAATTTGCCTACTGTGAATAGTTGAAAACAATTCTAAGTGCTATAAATTTGCAAGTGCTATTTGAAAATTAAATATATCATCACGTAAAGGTTTTGTTTTTTTAATATTGAATTTTAACGGAATAAATTGTAGGATGCAATAAATTTTCATTTTAAACCGTACTAGTGTGCCAAAGTGCCCCATCTAAATACTTAGTATAGAAACTACGTATTATTAACGACAACTTTAGGTCCAATTTCAAACAAATGTATTCTAATCAATCTTCTCTTTTTCTACAGTTTTCACGCTCTATCTTTAAATTAGGATTAAGAGTAACTTGATGTCCATTGAATATTAGAAACAATTTTGAAATTGACTTTATTGATTTCTCATAAAATTTAAATTAATTGCTTTTTGTTTGCATTACTCTCTAAGATCTGCCATTTTTTTTTATCAAAAAACCATAAAGCAAAAATGATAGCAATTCACGGTGGAAAATATCAAAAAGAATTTGAATGAGTTAGCAATTTGACATGTCCTCAAACATGTATTTTCCACGGGCAATTTTCATTTCATGACTACGATTTGCCCGATTGAGGATAGAAAAACAAAAGCCATCTACCTTCCCATTTTTGGAGTAAAACTGTTGAGGCCGAAATGTCATGCTCATCATCATGAGAGAAGGCCAAAATTTTTTTGTGGAAGTTGGCATGTCTTAGAATTTGTTATTTCTATGATTACATTTCATCTGTTGACCATGAACTGCCCAATTTAGATTTAAAGACAAGAAACCACTAACCTGGCTGTTGTTTTCTTTGGAACCTTCAAGATAGATGTTATGCAATTTACGTTGAGATTAGCCAAATTTTTTTTGACCAAGTTGGTATGTCCTAGAATATTTGTTTTACATGGTCAATTTCCATTACATGACCCCAAATTGCCAAAATTATATGAACAAAACTAAAAGCCGAAACCCTGCCATTCTTTGCCTAAAAAACAAAAAAGAACAAATGTCATGCTATTCACGTTGAGAAGAGGCAAAAAAAATTTGAACAAGTTGGCATGTCCTAGAATATTTGTTTTACATGGTCAATTTTCATTACATGACCCCAAATTGCCAAAATTACATGATCAAAACTAAAAGCACAAACCCTGCCATTTTGTGCCTAAAAAACTAAAAAGCACAAATGTCTTGCAATTCACATTGAGAAAAGGCAAAAAAAATTGACCAAGTTGGCATGTCTTAGGACATTTGTTTTGCATGGGCATTTTTCATTACATGACCCCAAATTGCCAAAATTACATTAAAAAAAACAAAAACACAAACCCTGCGATGTTTTGCCTAAAAACCAAAAAGCACCAATGTCTTGCAATTCACGTTGAGAATAGGCAAAAAAAAATTTGAACAAGTTGGTATGTCCTAGAATATTTGTTTTGCATGGTCAATTTTCATTATATGACCACAAATTGCCAAAATTACATGATCAAAACTAAAAGCCGAAACCCTGTGATGTTTTGCCTAAAAACCAAAAAGCACCAATGTCTTGCAATTCACGTTGAGAATAGGCAAGAAAAATTTGAACAAGTTGGTATGTCCTAGAATATTTGTTTTACATGGTCAATTTTCATTACATGACCCCAAATTGCCAAAATTACATGATCAAAACTAAAAGCACAAACCCTGCCATTTTGTGCCTAAAAAACTAAAAAGCAAAAATGTCATGCAATTCACATTGAGAGAAGGCAAAAAAAATTGACCAAGTCGGCATGTCTTAGGACATTTGTTTTGCATGGGCATTTTTCATTACATGACCCTAAATTGCCAAAATTACATTAAAAAAAACAAAAACACAAACCCTACGATGTTTTGCCAAAAAACCAAAAAGCACCAATGTCTTGCAATTCACGTTGAGAATAGGCAAAAAAAATTTGAACAAGTTGGTATGTCCTAGAATATTTGTTTTGCATATTCAATATTTATTACATGACCTCAAATTGCCAAAATTACATGAAATAAACCAAAATCACAAACCCTGCGATGTTTTGCCTAAAAACCAAGAAGCAGAAATGTGTTGCAATTCACGTTGAGAATAGGCAAAATGAATTTGACCAAGTTGGTATGTCCTAGAATATTTGTTTTGCATGGTCAATTTTCATTACATGACCCCAAATTGCCAAAATTACATGAACAAAACTAGAAGCACAATCTCTGCCATTGTTTGCCTAAAAAACAAAAAAGCACAAATGTCATGCAGTTCACGTTGAGTAGAGGCAAAAAAAATTTGAACAAGTTGGCATGTCCTAGAACATTTGTTTTACATGTGATAAGCGATTTATATATTTCTTGATTTCCAAACACCTTATGTAATTTTAAGGAACAAAAAATGGCGACCTTGCTATATTTTTTCTCAAAAACTATAAAGCACAAACATTTAAGAATTCATGTTCATAGAAGGCAAAAGAAATATGTTCAGGATTGCATGTTATTGAATTTTTTTTTACATGATCGTTTCTCATTTTTTGATTTCTAATTGCTTTCTTCAATTGGAATAAGATCAACAATGAATTATGCATTTTATCAAATGAGAGAATCATATAGTGAAGCTAAACGTATTTTCCTTTGTATTTATGTTTCTCGTATATAAACCTTATTTATTTCATATTACTTTAATATGTTTTTTGTGGGGCTTTAGAAATTAGTTATTTATATCGAGATATGGTATTGTATTTTTGCTAATTAAACCTATCATACCTTATATATCCAAGATTTGGCTATTATAGGGTTTTAAACTTTTTTTCTTTATGGCAATAGTAGGGGATTGAATGTTTATTTTCTAAATTTGAATTAGAACTAGAAGATTTCAAATGTATTTCAAGACGTACACTCATAAATGTTAATGAGTTTGAACGGATTGATAATGGGGCAAAAATTGTAAATAGTAAACAATAAACAGGGAAAGGGTATCCAACTTTTTCATGATTTAATTTTGGTTTTTGTTTACCTTTTAGAAGAAGAGAAGAAAACGAAAGTTTGTTGTTAAAATATTTTGGTTTTTAAACTCATATACTCATTAGGAGTTGTTGCGAAGAAAATATTGAAGTTTAGAAGAATGTAGAAGAGAAGAATCAATGACTTATTTTTGTACTTTTTGTTTTGTTTTGAGAATAATAAAACAAAACATCATAATTTCTATGTAAACAAGAATCATTTTGAAACTTATATAGTAAAGACAAATTTTCAGATTGAAATTTGTTTGGAATCTAAAGATTCAAGCTATGCTCATTGTATTATACTATTATACTTCTTTAGACATTAAATATTTGTAATCTGGAAAGGAATTGTTGCCTATATTGAATTAAATGGGTGATTGTTGTTAAAAATCTACTGAATAGGATAGAAATAGGAAACAATTCATGTACAATTCATGGTCACATATCAATCTCAATAGTTTTGATAAAAAAAAACACTACAAAAGCATGTGATTGTTTTTTATAGAACTAAATTTACAAGGTAATACTATTTCTTTGTATGATGCTATGCTAAAAGAAACAAAACTTCTACACAGAGGAAGTGGTTGTTTCATAATTTATTGAAAGAAAATTTTGTAGAATTTATTTTTATTGTTTTTGAAATTGAAAAATAAATTGGAATGAAGTAGTAATGAATAATTATTTAAGTTTAGGAACCTTCAAAGCTAAACCCTAAACCCGAAACTTCGAAACCTTAAATATTGAAATTGGAGTTAAGAAATAGAGAAAATGCTTTCTGATTTTTAGTTGACATCAGGCTGGAATTTAATACGCTATTCATAGAGTCCACATCAGAAAGACGTAGGAAAGAATGATGGCAAATGTCGTCTTTTTGTCTTTTGTTTATTCTTCCCAGGCCGCGTGCGGCTGGGTGTTGTTTTATTTCTCTCTTGCAGTAAAGGTCTCCTTTATTTGTGTTAAGAAAATAAATAAATGGTGGCACATGTCATAAGGCAACAGTAATACGTGAAAGTCAACTACATTCAAGATGGAAATCTGTCTATTATAGATTACGCCACTCAAATAATGGAGGCCTTTGCTGTAAAGTACTTATGAATTCCAGAATATCAGTAAACTTCTCTTGTAGGAATGTACCTCCACTGGCATCGTGATTCCAGGAAGAATTCAAATTGAAAGCGCGTATGTTTTGAGCGCCAAATCTGTTGGCGCCCTTTTCTTCCTCTTGCACGGAGTCGGGTGCTTGTTGCCATCGGACTTCGAAACATTCCTCTCAGCCTCTTTTTTCCGCTGCGTTGACGTCGATGTTCATTGCAATCTTGTTTTCTATTGTGTTCGTGAGTCAATAAGCTTTGTGAAATTTTACACGCACTTATTTTCAGGGTACATTCTTGCCTTCGCTGTTGTTGAGAAGTCTATGCATCGGAAGTCGTCTGTGGATACCATTTACTACCTCGTAAACGTTGTTTTCGACAGTGTTTAACACTTTCTAATCTTCATTTCATTGCGATGGAGAGTTGCTTAAGTTGCTTGATCATTTGCGTTTCAGGTTCTGTAGTGATTGAACACTTGTTTCAGAAATAGTCTCTCATATTGTAGTAGTGATCGTGCAAACCGCTACCTCCTTGTGAAGGTGGAGCAATTCACTTCCGGTATTTACGGATTTCTATTTATAGAAAGAATTTTATTATAACGAAATAAAGCAGCCTCCGGAAATCTCGGATGACTGGACTTGTCCACGCAAATCAGCTCGAGTAGAGCTGATTTGATGACAACTGCGTCTGTCGTATGACTTCCGTTGTATGAATGCAGTTATCAATTCGAGAATGTGTTAGGATTACATGAGGTGGAATTTATAAATCGAGTACTGTAATTTCTTGACAGAGACCTTTTTCCGTATATCGTCTTCATGAATCGATATGCACTTCAGCTCGAGTCGAGCTGATGTGCTGAATGCGAAGGCATCTCTTCGGTCAGGGGTTTATGTGTACTAACACATTAGCTCGAATCGAGCTGATCTTCTTTTTCTTCTGTCATTTACGTCTTCGAAGTGCAGTATGCATTAGGCCTTGGTTATTACTGGGTACCTATTAAGATCTTCAGGACGAATATAGTTGAAGTGATGTGTTTAATGTTCTATCTTTTTTATTTAATTTGTTTAGGTGAATTCTATTTTTGTTGCGCAGGTAATGAGATGATTAATGAATTATTGTCTATTTTTATTTTAGGATGAATGGAGCTGATCAGCTCGAGTCGAGCTGATTCATTCGAACGAATTTATGGTTTACGATGGTCATGATCTTATTCTTTGTCTAATGTTATCAGTGCTAGCGTTGGAATAACTATTTGACACGATTCATTTGATATCTGAATCCTAATATTTGACTATTAGTCAAGTTCTATCGAATTGAATTAGAGTGAGTCGAGATCAAGTTTGGGTTTAATTATGCCATTCTTGGCTTAGGCAATCTCTTTTTACATATATTTTCATATGTCTTATTGACTGCTTCTTGGGAATGATGTTTGGTTCAGATATGTCATCGGTCATGGACTTCTCTTCTGACGAAGAGTTCCAGGAAATTGAAGGGATGAATGTTGGTGTCCCCGAGTGCGAAGGTCTTCCTCGACGACTATGGATTACGAAATGCGTGACTCTTTACAACGACAACGGCATCCATGTTGGAGATGGGACTTGCCACAGCGTCAATTCAGACTTAGTACTTGGTGCCAGTGGTCCTCTTGGAGACACACACGTTGCTGTCCACATTTCTAAGACTCTTTCTGAAGAAGACATTCCTCGTGAACAAGTATATTCACTTGTTGCTTGGCCCATCAAACTAGTACACTACCGTGGGGCTAGTCTGTTCGACCATGATGCCCGGGACAACTTCAACCGTATTCAAGCTGCGCTTTTGAACCCTCCAGCTTCAACATCTACACGACCTTATTCGAGTATAATAAGAAATCCGGCTCGTGAATCGGGCTTGAAAGCGAAGGAACTTCTCACGCAAGATTCCATCAACTTGGTATCTAGCAGGGTGTGTTGTGGCAAGAATTGCGTTCAGCCATTCTCGAGAGAGAAGATTCGAGCCTTCCGTGAACGAATGTACCAACGCTCTACATTCAAGTTCAGAGCCCACCTGAAAACCGAAGTTCACAAGACGGTTCATCATGATGCCAACGGGAGAAAGATGGTGACGGTGGAAGGTGTTAGTGTCTGTATGCGGGCATGGATGCTAATTTCTGGGGTTCCAGAAGCAACATTCTACCGATATCAGACATATGCCAAGGATCAACGTGAAGCAAGGGATCATGGTAATACGGGATTGGTGAAGCGAAGGAAGCACACTGAACAAGCCATAGCTACGCTGAAGTGCATTCTAGACAAGGAGGCTGATCACATGCCTCACAAAACGAGGACCTTGAAGTCAGGAGACAAGGTCGTTTCGATGATTCTTCCGGCCACCTTTCAATGGAAAGACCAGATTCCCAAAATCAACGAAGCAAATGCTGCTTTTGGTTTGAAGGAGGTCTCAGCCTCAAGCCTCAGTAAGATTAGATGTATTAAGTTCTCAGAGTTTGATGTCAAGAGACCTGGAGATAATTTTGCACGATGTGGCACTTGCGACAAATTGCAGGAGCTCCGAAAGAGTGCTTTGGCGGGCTCCGAGAGTGCTTTGAAATGGTCGAGAAGGCTCGACAAACATCTTGCCATTGCTCGTGCGCACAGGGAGTTGTATTATGCAAATCGCTATATGTCTCATACTTCTCCACATAAGTGCCTCACAATTATGCATGACAAGATGGACCATGCGAAGACCGCATCTCCAGTTTTCTCTCACAAGAGCAAGGAGATAGATGGCCTAGTAAAATTGCCTGTTTCTGTTACTGGCATGATTGCTCATGGTCATGGAGATGTTCGTTATGCGCATTACGGATTGGATATCTTTCCTCATGATTCCAATTACACCATTGGTTCCATGGCAAAATTGTTGCGAGATTTGGAGAAGGTACCAAAGACATCCTCGCGGTTGTTGTTTAAGGGTGCAGGCTCGTCCAAGTTATTTCAGAGAGTTTTGAAGGGTGCAGAGATTTGCGAAGCCTCTCTACCACCTGCACCGCAACTCTTAGTTCCAGCGGCGCCATTACCACCCATTCTCAATGTGCAAATGGACAATGCCACTGGTGACAACAAGAATCGATATGTTTTTTGCTTTTGGTCTTTGCTTGTAGCAAACAAGATCTTTCGCGAAGTGTTTGTGAACTTCATGATTGTGGGTCACACTCATGATGACATTGACGCGTTGTTTGGGAGATGGAGTATGCTTTTGAAGAAGGAGAATTTCCCAACAATCCCAATGCTTATGAAGTCGTTCATGGATGTTGAATCCATTCCTACTATTCCTCACCTTATTGAGGAGGTTCCGGACTTCAAAGGATTTATTGCAGGGACTTTCTTGGATGGTAATGAGGCCCTTGTTGGACATACAAAGCCGCAACAAGTAAAATTTTACTTAGATTCAAATGGAGTTCCTGTCATGAAGTACAAATTGTTGTGTACGGATATGGAATGGTTAGGGGAAGGTGGTAGTGGTATAAAATTGTGGAAGGAGGATTCTGAGGGGCGTAGTTTATGGCCTCGTGGAGTGCCTTTGCCCGTTCCTCCAAAACCAATGAGGGGCGTGGAGGATATTGAGAAAGGCATAGTTGGGTTCGTGAAGTATTGGGAAAACTTGTGCAATGCAGATGTTACTGGAGAGTGTCGGCGACGTTATGAACATTTGGTTTACTATTGGCGTGATGTGAAGGATGCTTTGCAAGAACCAAGTACTACCTCAAATGTGCTGAAGGACGGGTTTTGGCCCTCTACTCGAGTTCTAGCGAATCCTGTAGATCAATTGGGAGAAGATGGTGAGGATCGTGAGGAGTTTAGAGAAGATGATGCCTATGTAGGACCTTTGCGAGGTCGTCCACAACCATCCTTTAGGATTGGTCGAGATCTCTACGAAGGTTATTTCGTCGCGGTTCGACCTGCAGATGGTAATTCACAGCCCGTTTGGATTGCATGAGCATTGTCTGATCCGAATTGTAATCCTGAGAAACCAAACTGCATCCTCATCCAATACTTTTGCCCAACTTCTAGGAGCCAAGATGTTCAAGACTTCTACACTGGATGGGATAGTGAAAGAGGTTTACGTTGGAAGGTTGATGTTACTAATCCACCTATTTGGGAAGCAACAAATGCTTTGATGACGGCGTGGAAGTCTCAGATCAAGAAAGATACTCGACAATGTTTGCTCAAGATCCCGGCCGCTCAAATTGAAATCATCAAGCAAAGCCTTGCTTCATATGTTTGATTTGTTTCAATGATATTAACTCATATGGTGTAGTCTTTAACTTCAATTAGAAGTCTACATAGTATTATTATGTATTATTTGTAAGAGATTGTGTTACGAATGATTTAAGTATTGTTTGTATTACATTCTTTTTCAAATGATAGCTACTTATATGTTTTAGTTCTTAAACTTCAAGTAGAAGTGTATTTGGTTTTTTTATATATTATTTTTAATACATTATATTATAAATGATTATTCTATATTGGAATTGAATACATGGTGTTTGATTTATGTGATTTTGTAGTTTGTTTTTAAGTACACTATTTGGATTGTAGTTTTGTTTTAATAAAATGAGTGTTTTTCTATATATTTTAAATGAATTTACTAATACATTTGCGTCTGTTACTTTCTTCTTGACTCTAATAGTTGTGTTACTTTATTCTTAGTAAAAAAATATTTAAAAATAAAAATTTTGTTGTGAGAATTCTAGAGTACAATCTCAGTCTAGCTCAATATCAAGATAGCGCCCACGGCTTAATTATATGGAGGTCGACAGGAATCGAACTTGGGCCTCCAATCACACAATTATCAGTCTCTTGCATCGCCTCTCGCAATATACCCCAACTTAATGGGGTGACTAACTAATGAAAATATTCACATATTAATCGCTTTCAAACAACGTAGACTGGATTCAAACTGTAGTTGGAGTCTATAGCTTTAAAAGGTGACACCGAGTAGAGACTACAATTGTACTTTCTCTTCTATTTCAAACTACCATTTTAATGGAAATTATAAGTTTGGACTTACAAAATGAGATTTATAAACTTTAATTTAATACAATTATGCATCATTTTCTACTCATATAAATGGATAGTTTTAATTTGGGAGGTCCTTGATCTCTTAAATTATTGAATATGATGTTATATTATCATTATTGTGGTCATGTGGTGTAGTTAGGTGTAGCGCATGTAATTCTCCATGTACTAATTAGGTTATTTATTATTGAATTACCTTCTACCTATAGAAGTTTCTAATATAAGATCTTTTGTCATAGGATCTTTGCCGTACAGCATGATTATTAGCTTGGCGGCTTTTTTGAAACGGTTTAGAAAAATCGCATTGAATGTACAAATCAGTACTTCTACTGACATTGGCGGCGCTGTCCCGTCAAGTCACCTCGGGTAGTGCCAATTTTCAAACATGTGGAAGTGCCGGCGCCGAAATATTGAAGTCATATGACACGCATGAAGGGCAAAGGCTGCGAGACGCAGAGATGTATATAAAGACTGCCTCCGAGAGTTGGATTCAATGTATTGTCATCCTTTGAGTGCAACTTTTAGTTTTGTATGTAGTGGGTTCTTCTCCTTCTTGTAAGTGCTCATGCTTGAAGAGCATTCTCTTTCACTTCCTATTGGTTCAAAGCATAGTAGAAGTCATAGGAAACATAGATCTTTTTTTTATTCTTCTTGGAAAGCTTTAAGGAGAGCCAAGATGACTCGCGCGAAGAAGATTGTGTCAAAGAGGGGACGTGGTGGATCAAGTGAGTCGCAGAGGTCTCAGGGTTCTCAAAGATCTGGAGGTGACCAATTCATGAGTAGTGAAGGCCAGAACAAAGATTCCATGCAGGATTACCCTAAGGAAACGCAAACCGAGAACGAAGACACGGAGTCGCAAGAAACTTCTAATGTAAGTCTCTTGAATCCATCTTTGAGGTCCATTTCATTCCTTAGAGTTTGAGTTGTTATTACAAAATCTATTCCATGTTTAGGACATTACTAGAGGCCAACAAATCAGTCATTGAGAATTTAGGGAAGTAAAGGTATTCAATAAGATGCAATAATAGAAAATAGATAGTGAGGAGCCACTCATTTACAGGATGTATTTTGTTAGGTTTTAGTATTGGATTGCTCAGTGTTTCAATGCCATCTTTATGAGAAAATCAAGGAGATTTTGTAGAAAGAAAAATGGAGACTAGTAGGACTTTGAAATTGTAATTATTCCAAAGTAGAAGTTGAAAATGAAGCTTTGGTTTCAAGAAAAGTTAAGATACTTAGAGAATTTCTATTAATCAAGATCCCATTCAATAGTAAGTTATTTGATTGAGTACTGTTCTCTCTTAAATTAAAAAATTTCACTATCAACATAGGAAAAAGAGTTGTACCTGTCTACGTCTGTAGTTTTAAAGGAAGTAAGAAGAGTTAGACCTTTAAGTAAGCTAATACGAATGCACAAAAACGAAAAATACTTTCATTATCAAAGATTTTAAGCCGGATTCAAGATCTTCGTGTTTTAGTCTTCAGATTTTGGTCATAGTTAGATTAGGTGAAGCTCTAAGTGTTGTTCACATGAAAAATAAATCATGAAGAGACTCATCTGGAACATTTATCAATAGGACTTTTGCAAAATCCTACAAATCTTGAGAGAATTACCCAAGAGTAGTCTGATTATCTTATACTTTGAAATCATTTTCCTAGAATTTGGTTATCATTCTTCTCACTTGAGCTCCAAAAATGGGTCATCCACCTTCATTCTAGCACCTTGAGATTGAAACCAATATGGGTTTTGTTCAGTTTCGAGACGAAAGGTAAGAATTTTATTACACCTGCATGCAACCGCGCGTCACCGGGGCCACCTGTGCAGAATCTCAAAGGTCAACCGAAATGTGGAGTACCGCCGGTGCCTGCCTCCACTAGCTCACGCCACGATTTGACCTGCCTAGAATCTCGAAGGTCACCAAGCTGTGGAAAACCGTAGGTTCCGGCTCTATGACAATGGTGGTCTAGTCCTTGCTCGGAGGTCACCTGATTTTGTGCGCGCCGAAATCGCTTTTCAGCCTTTGCGGCACTCATCCGGGAAATCCAACGAGAATTCACAATCGGTGCACCTTGCACATTTGGTGCACCAATCTGGAACCCAGAAAGTCAACCGGAATGACCTACCTGCAGCTGAGACTATAGGATCCATTTTCTCATCTCAACTTTGTGAATCCAACATTGTACACTGAGAAAGGTGCAGCTTTCCTTGTCCATTTTTTGAAGTGGACGAAATCTTGGTGCAGATGGCGAGGACAACTCGGAGTAAGGCGAAAGTTACAGAGGCTCATGACGACCTAGAGGCGCAGCTTGAGGTATGAAATGCTATGCACAATTCAACTCTGATTGCAAATTCCAATTTTTAGTTGAGTCGCAGAGGCTCTGCTCACGCGTGCCACCAGGGCCGTGGACGCCACTGGGCTTGCGCGGCACTAGGGCCGTAGACACCACAGGGCTTGCGCAGCCCCACAGACTTGCGACGCCCCGCATGCATCTTTGGGCCTACTTGTTGCCCCGCGCGCGCCCTACTGGCGCCCCACGTACGCCCACTGTAGCTCACTGCGCGCGCCCATCCTGGCGCCCGCGCACTCCCACTTGGCGCCCGCACGCCCCCACTTGGTGCCCCGCCCGCGCCCACTGTGGCGCACCGCGCACTCCCACCTGGCGCCTCGCGCGCACCACCCTAGATTCCATGGGCATTGCGCCCTGGAACTCCAGGCATGCGGGGCAACAATTTTTTTTTGATCCAAAATTTTGGGTAGTACGAGGCATTTGCGGAAATCAAGTCAGATCCGACTTGGTTTTCCGTTTTGCCTCGTACTACCCAAGGAAATCATGAAAGTCTAAGTCCAGGAGATTGGTAGACAGTCCACGCGCACGCTTCATCTCATAGGAGTTTTGATTTTGCAAAATCTGTTCGCATTAGGGGTACCGAAGGACGTTGGATTTTATTTCTCCGCAGCTGATCTCAAGTCCTGAATCTTCTGCGCTTGGAATTCGAGGGTGAGCTGGACAGCTTAGTGTCTTTGATCGTCATCTTAAATTATGGACTGGACAAGAAAGCTCGAGGTAAATATTGAATTTCGAGTTTTGAAAATTTTAAAAAGAGTGTGCCGTGGGTATCACGAGGCACACCGAGAAATCAAGTCGGATCCGACTTGGTTTCTCGGTGCGTCCCGTGGTACCCATGGCGCACTCTTGTTTTTTTTTAAGTTGTGAAATGATCACGTCTTAGATCTGGTGCCGCTAACTCTCTTCTTGAGTCGTTAACTTTCAACTTTGGGAGGACTAACTTTTAGCGCTCCTGTTTCCTCCAAGAAACGGCCAGTTTGACTCTTCCAGCCGGACTAAGTTCAAGTGATTAATTGAATGATTGAATCCTGTGAATAAATTTTGGGCTTTGATTTACAACTGAATCCATTTTACTGTCTGGAAATATAAAAAAAGAGTGTGCCGTGGGTACCACAAGGCACACCGAGAAACTAAGTCGGATCCAACTTGGTTTCTCGGTGCGCCTCGTGGTAGCCACGGCGCACTCTTGTTTTTTTTAAGTTGTGAAATGATCATGTCACAGATCTAGTGCCGCTGACTCTTCTCTTCAGTCGTGAACTTTCAGCTTGGGGCGGACTTTCATTTAGCGCTCCTGTTTCCTCCAAGAAACGGCCATTTTGACTCTTCCAGCCGGACTAAGTTCAAGTGATTGATTGAATGATTGAATCCTGTGAATAAATTTTGGGCTTTGATTTACAACTGAATCCGTTTTATTTTCTCCTGAACCACTTAGTATTTGCCTGATTAGCTCCTAATATTTGTCTTTGAATCTCTAGGTATTTGATGAAGGCCTTTATTTTCCACTTGGAGCTCTGAGAAGATGAGATTCCATAGTATAGATATGAATTTTTGGTCTTTTGTTTGGTTTTCTTTAAAAATTTTAAAAATTTTCCAAAAAATGGTGAAAAGTTTAGGTACTACGAGGTGACTCAGAAAACCAAGTCGGATCCGACTTGGTTTTCTTGGTCACCTCGTAGTACCCAAACTTTTCACAAATTTGATCAAATTTGATTTTGTTATACTAAATTCTATTTATGTTTGATTATATTTTATTTGATAATTTTTGGTACTTACATAATTTGTTCTTGCTTCAGCCTGCTGCTAAAGATACAAGTGTTGCAAAGGACAGTGAAGGATCGAAGAAACAGGTATACCAAGCATGATACTTCATAATCTTGAAGTTGTGTCTTAATTTATTATTCATCTAGATAAGTAGACCCTTGTGGCAAGATTCTAATGGTCAAATGTATTCATTTTGAATTTTAATAGATCTTGAGCATTTGAATTTACGCCTTGTTTCAATTACTTAGAATCATGACTTTGCAAATGATTGATAAGTTTGATCCTTTATTGTCCAAGGCGGCCAAGGACGAGGCAAACGCCAAAAGGTTTTATCATCAAAGGAAGAGAGTCCTGTGAAGTAGACTAACCCTAATATGGACGTTGGTGGACCATCCAAGCCCCAGATGTGGCCACAACCAGGGGTGTCCATTTCACTTGACCAAAGTGATGCAAACCAAAATTTGGTGAGTTTTGATGACGTCATGGATGCTGCGGAATATGCCGTTGACGCATTTGAAACAAGTGTGCTTAGTGGGACTAGGGGCAATGGCCCATGGTTCTCATCTTTCAGCTCTGAGGAGGAGTATCCCTCTGATTATGAGCTCTCCAACTCTAGCAGTGTAGAGTTTTTCGATTTGTACACAGGGGAGAGTGTGGTGAATATGGACTTGTTTCAGTCCGATGAAATCATCATCCTCAGCTCTGATGAGGATGAGGATGAGGATATTCAAATCATAGACTAGATGGAGTTTTGTTCTCAAAAACACTATATACCAGGCCAGGCTTCATCTTTATTCAAGCTACTTCATTTTTGTAGATGTATTTGACAATCCAATTGCAAGTACTATTTTCCACTTGAAGTAAACTATCTTTCTTGTTGTTCCAACACTTTCATTGCAATTCATATTGTTTTTGTTTTCTATGAACATTCCATTTATTGAACTTGGAATTGTTCTTCTAGATGGACATTTCCCCAGCCAAAACCATGGAAGTGGAAACAATATTCGAAACGCCTTCCTCTCAAAACCAGAGACAACCAGAGATTGAGCAAGGAGAAGGAGAAGGAGAAGGAGAGGAAGGAGAGGACATGGACATTGTCATTCAAGATCGTGAGGAGGAGAAGGTGATGTCAGAGGAAGAACTCCGGCATATTCAAAAAGGTGATGTTGTGAAGCTTTTGGCACAACTTTGGATGAAGCCCGAGGAGGTATTTCGAATGCACATACCATTGTGCAGGCTTGTGGCAATGCCAATGGTCAGACCGACATTGGCATCTGATATCCTACAGCTAGAGCAAGAGTTTGCAGGTGGAGGGTACCGAGGTGGTGCTGCGGTATTCTATGTGTCAACTACAAACGAAGATGGGAACACTGAAGAGTTCACCCAACAGGAGATGGATAGTTGGGACCCCATTTGGAAGGAGAAGAATGAAGTCTTCAAACAGAAGTTTGAGTCAAAGCCAAAGCTTCAGTTCTTGAAGAACTTGAAGATCTTCATTTGCGATGGGAACCACAGACGAATTGCTTGGATGAATTACATCTCTAAGCACTCGAAGGAGCACTTCAGTGTCGATTCTATCATGTTAGACACGAAAGGTCGGAATGAACTTGTCATGCAAGTCATGCATGATGTAAACAAGTAAGTTCTTTCTTTCATATTGTTTTTATTTTTCAAAAAAATATTCAATTTGAATGTTGTACTTTCTTGGAGGTAGTTTAGATCTTCGACTTATATTGCATTGAATGGTTTTCAGGTCTGTAGAAGACTCCCACGTGAAGACGAACTTGGTACACACCTTGTACCAAATTCAAAAGTACGGGATGCTACCCATAGCAAAGTTTGCAGCTTTACTTAGGCCTGCTGAGAGGAAGAGGTGCCTTGAGAATAAGGTCACTAAGAAATGGTATTCAATTCAACCCGAGGTCTTCACATCTTTCATCTTCCGGGTAAGCTCCTTCAACTTGTTTTTGATAAATATATTTTTATTTTAAAAAATCATCATTGTCCATATTGACTTCACATCTATCTGGGTTTCTTGTGCAACAAGAAATTTCACAAGCTGCAGATGCAGCAGTAAGAAGGTACATGGAGACCACACAAGAGACTGGAAGTGTACCACTACAGGCAACCGAAGCAATGAGGTTGGGAGCAAGGGAACGAACAAAGGCAGCCATGGTGAAGATGTTCAAATTGCTAGCGGTGGCCAATCCAGCGAACGGAGTGGACTTCCTTAAAGAGGTACAATTCAGTAATTAGTCTCCAACTTCACTTAATTTGTTCAAAAGACAGTTCAAATCCATATTCAAAAACTAACTGGAATCTTCTTGTAGGTGGAAAAGCATTGGGGCAATTACGAGGTGCCTGAAATGACTTTGGAGAAGCTCCAGTTGGTCGCCACCTGCAAGATGACTGCAAAGCACAAGACAAAGATACTTCAATGGTGGAACTCTTCTACTCTTTCACGCGAATCAAGGAAGTTGCCACCAAAACCTGTCTCCGAACTCTTACTTCCTCAATTTCTGGTGAAGTGCACTTGGTACGCTGGGGTAAGTGTTCAATATCTTTTCAAGAGTGCTTTTGATATTAGGGGAATTCCAGACCCCGCTATGATGCCTTTAAAATGGCATCAGTTGGGGTCCTTCATTGAATTTGAAGGTGTACTTAGCAAAGACGCACTCTACCTTTTTCCTGTAATTTTCCTGTATTTTGACACTACAATTTTTCTGAAGGTAAATGATTTTAATTAGATAACTAGACTTTAGGTACTACTTGTCACTTGAATTATAGTACCATAATCGGTTTTTCTTGCTAGCGACAAACAATAAACAATTAAGTAGTAATGGTTTATGAGTTTCTCAACTTATTAGTGAGAATGTATTTTCTTAAATATTATAGGTGTTTTATATTCTAGAAGTTTGCACAATCTGATTCCTTTCATTGAATAATAAAACACTTGGTAGTTGTTTTCATTAAAATATTTGGTAATACAACTGAACTTTTTGACTATATTCCATTTTTCAGATAGAAGATGCTGTAGTGGAGTTCTTCGACAAAATTGTAAAGGAAGACAACCTTTCCATCGACTACAACATAAAACCAAAACCAGAGCGGCTACCAGAGTACATAGAAGGATGGAGGCAGAAGATTTGGGAACATGGCTTCATGAATTACTTCAAGGGCCAGAAGTACTTCAAGAGGGGCCAAACTTTTTCATCTCACGAAGGCTCTAACATTGTGGTGCGCAGAGTCCTTTATCGGTATGTCATTTTCTTTACTACTTGGAATTTTGTGGCATCATTGTATACTTTGTAATTATAGAAATTCTATAGCATCATCTACTTCATTATAAATCTTGAATTCATATTGTCTTGGCTACTTTTCCACCCTTCAAAGGATTGCAATTTACAACTTCCATGATATATTTTGCTCATACTCTTTCATTTTGAGATTGAACAGTATTCTATATAACTCATTATGATTGAATTACAGGTACTTCAACTTAGAGCTTGAAGCAAAGGGGGCCATTGCAAAATTGGACATCCCTCAATTCCTTCCACGCTTCCTCGACCGCAACTCGCCTTCATGCATGTTCAACCCACATCAATTGCACACCTACACTACTGCTCATCTCTCTGGCGCGGGTTGGTACTTGGACTGCACACTGGAGTTCACTCATAATTCGGAGGTTCAGCTCAGGGCATCATTGGAGGGCAAGGGGATAGTAGATTTGGAGGTTGTTGACGAGTTCATCGGCATGGATGATGATGCCAGGAGGAGGGCCATCAACAAGAGGGATGCACTGGACCGAAAGAAAGAAGTGAAGAATCAACTCATCATGGAGGCCAAGGAGAAAAAGAAGGCAGAGAAATCAGCAAAGAAGGCGGAGAAAGAGGCCGAGAAGGCGGAGAAAGAAGCCGAGAAGGAGAAAAAAGAGAAGACTAAGGCCAAGGGAAAGAAGAAAGTGGAAGAGAAAGGGCAAGTCTTAGCTTCCTCCACTGTGGATCAAACACAAGGCGGAGTACCAAGGAAAGTCACCATCTCACAGCTCACTGAAGATGTCATTTCACGAGTCACACAAGCCATGGTCCTCTCCGACAATGATGTGCCAGAGACTGAGGATTTAATCCTTAATATTTGCATTGAGGACATCGCCATGGATATGGAGGACAAAAGACAGGGTGTCTACAACGAGGTCTTGAAGTACTTGGTTAAGGTGATCTCTTCGAACATCTTTGCTAAAATTTATTTTACTTGTTGTTAATGATATGAATGCTATGTACCAAAGTTGCTATAATGAAACATTGAAGACAAATTTCTATATGGTCCACAATTACATTTTGTATTTAAGAATTTTTGTATTTGAAAAAATTAGTAAGACAACAAGGCAGAATTTACAATTCCGTCGGATCCGACGGAATCACGTAAACCGCTATTTTGTTCTGTATTTCCCTACTCAACATTACCCACATTCATATGGTTTTGTTTTTCTCTAGAAATTGTTGAATATATTGACAAATGTAATTTCTTTTTCAGCTCAGACTTTTATTAAAATGACCCTAAAATTCCTAATGTTGTACTAAATATTATGAATCTGCTTTGAAAGATAGAAAAGTATGCAATACTAATATATTGAAATTCTATTGAAATATGCTTTTGCAGATGACAGTGGGCAAAACTCGCATGTTTGAAGGTGTGGCAAATGCAAGGGCTGGTGTTGATGTCATCTTTATTGACTGTCCAGAGAACTTGCTTGTGCTGGGCATTTCTCTTACGTCGAAGGAGGTGCCAAATTGGAATGCGGATTTAGAAGCTAATGCTTTGCAATCCACATGCACCTTTGCAGTAGAGCATCTGCACGATGATGGATGCATCATTGTGTTTCACTCCTTCAGCATTGCATCCAGGGAAGATCTAGCAGGAGTTTGCGAAGCATTTGACTTCAAGAAGAAGAAGGACTGGCTAGGCATGAACCGCATGCATCTCACCTCGCCAACGGACACCACAAAGACGGTAATTTCAGTACAGATGCTTCAATTTTTGTCACCTATTTTCTTTTAAAATTCTATTCATTGATCTCTAATGTTCTTGTGTCATATATGTTGCAGACACAAAAGTTTGGAGTCACTCTCCTTGTCAAGGACCTCAAAGCAAAAGGCGAATCCAAATTTTCTTTCAAGCGTACTGAGATGATGAAGAAGGCTGGGGTGGATGTCGAGAATGATAACATGCTGATGAATTACATGCATGCAGATGACATCTCCATGAATGGGAAGAAGCCATGGAGAGGCCCACGTGAAAAAGATCCGAGGTTCTTCACCCTCTTCCTTGAAGCCACAAGCAATGAAGGCGATGTCATTGTGGACTGCACGGCATCCACAAGTTTGTCTTCAATTTTAATATTTCACACTTCTATGTCATTGTAACAATTTTGTCACCTCTCTAACACATTTTCATTACATGAATGCCCTAGGTGCTTGCATTTTGGTTTGTAGAGGAACTGGACGCAACATTCTAGCTTTTGAGGGGGACAAAGATGTTTTCAATGTCATTTTGAAGCCCATGAAGAAGTCATCACCCTCAATGGCAGTGGCTCCAACCCCTGAGACAACAGTGGACTTGACAATGGATGTGCAAGACGCACCTATTGTGCCTCGCAAGTTTGTTCACAAGGGAAAATCCAGTAAGTAAGTGGAAACTTCTTTCATTCTTTATTATTTTTCTTCATATCACATTTGCAAAGACTAATATAATGTCTTCAATTTTTGCAGAGGTTGTGGATTGATCTTGAGAGAGGTCATGGAACAAAATCAAAGGCTTGTCGTTAGTCTAGAGAAGCCTTTCGAGCTACCACCGTATGCTGAGGAGATGGCAAGTGCCTTTGCAAATTTTGGTTGTTCCAAATCAAAACGACGCAAAGACACTTACGCCCTCAATATCTTACAGTTTACAGATGCTTCTGCATATGAGGGACGGGAGTCCTCAAAGTCCTCTACAGGGTCAGATTCAGTGACTGAGTCCACAGCCACTTAGATTCTTGAGATTGACTAGTCTCTTGAATCTTACTATTGTATATTATTTGGATTTTATTTGGATTGGATTTGTGTGTTTTATGGCTACTTCTGGAAGTCTCAAATTTCTCTTTCTATTTATTTGATTTTTGTTTTGAAAACATCTAAGGCAATGGCTCTTGCTAGTTCTCCCAAAACCTACACCAAAAATAAATAAATAAATAAATTTTGAGGCAAGAAGGCAACACGTACAATTCCGTTGGATCCGACAAACCCTTACATATTGACCATCCAATTCTTTCTCTTCATTATACATCTCAAAATCAATCTTCTTTCAACAACACCTAGATTGACTTATTTAGTGAATGAGTTGCATCAAATTAGAGTATTTCCAATGCCTTTTGTGATTTCAAGGTTTGGGTATTTATGAGATGTTCTTTGCTGTTTTCATTTTGCCTTCACATTCCTTAATTTATCTCTATATAAAAAAGATTTAATATTCTAAATTAAAGCTAATCGACAATATAAACCTAAGTGCTTTGATTCTCACAATTAGATTTTATATCCCTACTCTTGTATATACAATGTCCATGATCATAGGTGTATGCAAAGAGAAAATGAAGAAGAAAACAAAAAGTGACTTCTGTAGTCACATCTTTGAAATAGACATCATATCTTCTTCATCGCCTAAACGTTGAAAGTCCACGATCATAAGTACTCAACTCTAATTTTTGTTACCCTAAAATCCACGATCATAGGTGGTCAATTCAAATTTTTTTCAAAATAAATTTCCCGCTCACAAGCTCACAGGCTCCTGCTCCCCCGCTTGCCTGCTAGCAACCCTGAAATTCATCTCAAATAATTGATAAAAAAACCAAAACCTTATAAGTTTACAAAACTGAGTTGTCTCAATTCAAATAAATGATATAATAGATTAAATTAGTATTAACTTATTTTATTCTTATCATTTTTTTTCAAATGCTATAGTAGACATTAGACAATGATTTCTAAATATGAAAGCAAAATGGTAAATTTGTTTGTAACAAAATTGAAAATTTTGAATATCAATGGTTGCATGGTAGTAACAAGCGTTTTAGATTCAAAGTTCTATCACCTTCTTAATCAACGTGGAATGATTTAAAAAGTTTTAGAAAATTTTAAAATGTAATCCATTTTTTTTCCTTCTGAAAACTTCTTTCAAATTCTACCAAAATGATGAGAACAATGAAAGCTACATACTATACATTCATTATTCGTTGGTGTCATTTGATTTTGATAATACTACTATTTCTTGACCCATTCCTTCACTACATAATGTGTGGAGAAAAAACAACTGTAAGTGACATTTGTAAATGGAGAATACAAAATACTAATTACATTCATTTGATAAAAGAAGTACTTCATGTTTTTATTGTTGAACGAAAGTGGAGTTTTAAGAAAAATAAATTAGGTACATTCCAAATTTTCAATTGCGGTAATAATAAAAAATTATGATATTTTTCAACAAACTTTGACAATCTTTTTGGCATAGTAAATTAACATTTATAGGAAGATAACTTTCTAAAAAATTTATGTATGACAAAGTTCACTTATTTTTTCCAAAAGTCCATTTGAGATTTCAAGCTTCTAATCAAAAGTAATGTGCAAAAATCATAGAAGGCTTCAAAGGCCAAAAAATTACCAAAAATTTCAACATTATCTCTGCTTTTTATCCATAAATTTTGAAATAAAGATTCAAATGTCAAATCAATTTTTGGACATTTAATTTAACTTCAATTCAAACCTTTTTTTGGTTTAGAAATTTTCTTAAAAAATTCATTTATTATAACTAATTGATGTCCAAAGTGTGTTGACTTGTGTTGAATATAGAAATTGAACTTTATTTAGTATATAAATATATTCTAATTCCAATAGTATTGAAATTGACTCAAGCGTGGTGGACTAATTGAGTCCATCGACTGAATCCCAAAGACGTGGAATCAAATCCTACGAGTCCCAAAACAATGCCAGGTATCTAGGTGGTAATGTGGTATTGCCACATGGGTTGTCTTGCTTAGGTGGCACGTCCAAATTGGTGATGTAGCATTTGTGAGGGGACAAGCTTTTAATCTCTTATTAGTGCTGTTAAAAATTTATTTTTTCCTAAAATCAAATGAATAAAATAATTAACTTAAAAAATTGTTCTAAACTTCTTATCAACAAACAAAACCCTAAACCCTATTAAAATTTTAAAAACTTGCCCTAGGACAGCATGACAAAAACAAAAGAATGATTAAGGATTCTTTGTTGATTTTCTAAACCGTAGACTCTTCAAATTACTAAATAGAAGTGTCTATTTATGTTTCAATATCATGTCATAATTTTTTGGGCCTTAAAGGCCTATTGAATTATTTGATAGAATTTGAGAAGTTTTAAGAACCATAGGGAAGAGCACTTGGCATTTGAGATAGGTTCTTGAGGTTTCAAATTATAACATGGATTTTAGACTTTTTAGAGAACTTCAAATAATATGTGATTTGTTGAAAAATGAATCTATATTTGTACAATCCTAAGTTTATAGATACATTTGCTTGTGGTTTTCAAAGAATATAAAATTAAGAAAATTAATTTTTCTCTAATATAACAATGAACAATGAATTATGAAAAAACAAAATTCATGAGACATATTTTGTCTATATTATTCTATAAAAGTATGTATGTTAAAAAAAATCTAAACCTTCAACTTCTCTCATTGTTCATTTTTCGATATTTATTGTATAAATTATTAGAATAAAAAAATGCGGTCTTCTTGTATAGGATTTAATGATCGAAGTACCTTTCTTTCCCTTAAAAATAAAACCGTAGGCTACTTCTTTCAATGATCCAACATGAAAGAGTATTTTGTTATAAGACAAGAATAAAAGACAAATCAATTTCCTAAACACAAAGATTCAATTTGTATTTATAGAAATAAAGCCATTTACTATTTAGACAAGCCTAAACAATTGAATTTCTACACAATAAGGTAAAGCCAAAAATAAAGTATATATTAAAAAGAAGGTAATACAAAATTGTTATGAAATAACAATCAATGAAGAAAACCTACTGGAATCCATCAAATAAAACTATAACAATAAGTAATAGACTAATACTTCACGATGCAAATAGTGATAAAGTTCCATCGTATTATCGTATAAGAAGACTCTAAGAGCCTTTTTTTATATATAGTATTACGAAAAGTCACAAGTGATCTAGATGATTATGAGGCAAGCTATGCAACCATAGTTAGTATCCTAAATCCTAAACATTTGGGTCTTCCTGTGCATTGCTTGATTCACCACGCTCGTGGTTGGATGATTCTCCAACCACAAGTTTGCGCTTGGCGCAAGTGCGTGAAGCTAGTCTATTCGCATTTAGAATGGATTCTAAGACGTTGGAATCCTTCAAGGCTTGGAGGGTCCTCATGGTCTGTAGAGAGTGTTGCTCCAATTAATAGTCAACTGTTTGACTTGTGTAGTAGGGCCCATATGTAGATTCAAGCAATGCCATACTAGTAAGATCTTCTTCAGAGGCATTTGCAGTCTAGTTGCACACTCTTTTTCCTTCAAAATTCCAACGGTGACATTCCGGATGACGTCCCTATTTGAAGGTTTGTGATTGTTTATAGAAAAATCCACCAAGGCATTGGAACAAAAATTACCTCCTTCCCTCATTCTGTGGACCTTTTCCCATGAGCTTAGATGCAACTTGAATGATCTCTGCTAGGTTAGTTTTCCAATTCAATTGGAACTAGCTGTGTCCTTTTCCATGATCATGTTGGCCTTGTCGCCAACTCCAAATCAAGTCTCGGTCCCATAATCTGGTCTCCGGAGTTGTGTCAATACTGTGTTCCCAAGAGGGCGGCATATATGTCATCAAGTTGAACAAGGCGTATAAACGATTATGGAATGGGGTTGAATAAATAACACAACATCTCCTTATTAGGCATTGTGTAATTAGACATTGAGGATGGTATACGTGCACGCATGATCCAAGTGCCCATCCTCCTTCAGGGCCGAAGGATTCTTGACATATAGGACATTTTGTATGGTCCAAAACAAAAGTTGCTGGCTTCGGCCACACAAGTTGTCGTTGTTTCTCATCTACGTGCACGACATCTGGTTTTTGTGGTCCCAACCAAGTTGTGTCCAATTGATTCCTTCATTTCCAGTTGTATTCAACATGGGCATATTCTCAAGAAACATATCCTCCATAAATGCCCATGATGTGAGTCCATTCTCACGTTTAGGGGCATTTGTGACGAAGTTCTTTGAAATTTTGTCCAACTCCTTTGCAACTTGCTATGGTCTGTCCACAAAGAGAATCACTAGAAGAAAACTACGTTAGTAATTAGCAAAACGCGTGGGCTGAAATGCGTTGAGTTCCACGTTTCTAGTGCAAAAAACTGCGTTCCAACGCATTCCAACGCAGTTTTTTGTGCTAGAAACGTGGAACTCAACGCATTTCAGCCCACATGTTTTGTTGATTACTAACGCAGTTTTCTTCTAGTGAATGCACGCAACCTTCTAATGATAGTATGTTGTTGCCAATTCATTCAATCATGCATGAAGCATGTTGTTTTCCTCTTGAAGGCCTAATTTCTTCGAAAATGGTACGGGAAGTGGAAGTATAGGAAATGAAAGTGAATCTTGAGTCTCTTGAACACCATTTGTCTCCACGATAGCATCTTCCATGACAGTAGGAAAAAGCGTAGTTGGCAATACTGAAGAACGTTTGACACGCTTGCTAAGAGGAGTATACTAAATAAGACCGCTAGTGAGGTCTTCCACAATCTTCTCCAAATGATGGGGATCATGTTCAATGAAACCTTCGTCCATATCTGACAAAGTAATTGTCTCATGTTGCTTTTGTTGAAGGTGTTGCAGTTTTTTAGCTTGTTCTGAAATGAGAGCATTCTTCTGTTCCAAATTTCTTCACATCAGATTGGAGTGAAGCAATTGTTGTGTCTTTGGTCTTCAAGAGGTCAAGAACCTTATTGAGAGCCATTGTTGAATCTCCTTGAGCTAAAAGAAGAGGAACACTCGCATCCACATACGTTTCATCATTGGATTCAAAGTCAAAGACATCGATCACATTTTGTAGTGGTAATGATGGATTGGGAACTGTTGTTGAGGTCGATCCAAGTCCGATTTGATTTGGCGAGCGTAGAACCTTAGAGAGGCGTCTAGGTTTCCGTCCACGTGATGATGAAGCTCCTCTGACAGTTGGATCTTGAATTACTAGTACAAGGGCAATTTGTGGAACAATCCGTGTTGTCCTTAGAGCATGTGTGCCATCGGAATTGCTATTTTCTTCAAATTTCGATGTGCTAACTTCGATGGCACTCTTGTCTTGAGGATCTTTTCAAATTGGTCCAAGTCCACCCTTCGGAAACTTCAAAACTCCTCTTGGTATTGATCCAATTTCTAGGCGTGAAACATACATACTTTCCTTGATGGTGGACCAATCCACTTCTTTTTTTAAAACCACCTCATCATACACTCCCCGAGTAATGGAAAGTGTGACTTCATTCCTTTCTACAAAAGGAGTGTTATAGAGGACTTGCCAAATTTCAATGCACCTTTGAACAAAAGCTGGATTTTTGCAATATTTCAAGTTTGCAATTTTTCAAGTTTGCCTTATTTGTATGCCGATTGTGATGATGGCGCCATGCCGGAAACAATTTTCCAATGTGACACCATTCAATGTAATCTTTGCATATTTGAATTGACCATGGCTCATCCTCCTCGCTCCAACCTTTAAATGCGGGGTGATCATGATTGTGCAACACATGTAATCGCTTGCGATGAGTATTGCCCCTGCGCTTTTGATTTTTGTCTAGTATAGACTTCCTCATAGCATAAGTGGTTCATGCATTGTGCGAAACAACGGTGGGCACCTTCGGGGTCTACTTTGTAGCCATGAGATAAGTTGGTGTTCAAAACACCAATAAGGAAACGTGGATGAATGAAGAAAGAAGTAATTATTCAACCCAAAGTTAATGCATGTAGCCAATAAAGGATGCAAGACAAAGAGCCTCGATGGAGAATGAAGGTACCAATGCCTTGTGGGAGAACGGCTTTATAGGGGCGAGTACGGGTCAAATCCAAGGCGTGTGCAAATCAAAGGCAATCACGGGTGGAGCCAGGGCGACTGCGGCTAGAGGCGACTACGGCTAAGGGCGACCTCGGGTCTGTGTAGGGTGACCTCGGGTGCGGATGGGGCGACTGCAGATTTGGAGGGGGTGACCGCGGCTGTGTATGGGGCGACCGCGGGTGCGGATGGAGCCATGGTCGCCTAAACCTGCAATCGCCCCTAGCAAGGTCGCCCTTACGTTCAATCGCTACCTGTAGTCGCCTAGCCGCAGTCGCCCTGACCCACAGTCATCTTAGTTGCAGTCGCTCGGATCCGTTGTCGCCCTAGCTGCAGTCGTGTTGATCCTTATACTTGTATGCGCCCTAAATTTTGCCACGCAGGCATCCAGGTGGCATTATTTTCCACATGGTAATTTTTAAAAAGTCAAAGGTAAATTTGACTTTTATGGATGTCGCGAAGGGTCTACTAGACGTTTCATGACGTCATGATGTCGCGTTGTCTCATAGAACAACCCTGCTTCTTGAGTCGGGAGGCGGTCCAAGGCATCCGGTATTGCATCCAGCTCGATTCCGCCTAGCTTCGCGGAGATCTGCTAGAGCAACCCTTCAAGATTTCGATAATCCATGTGCGCCATAATCGCGTGCTTGGTGATGACGTCGAAGTGATCCACCTCCTTCAACCTTTCTTAGGATGGTCTGGGTCAATCCTCCGCCAGAACTCCTCTCTTATCCAGGGTGGTCACCTTCAGCCGTTCTGGCTTCTACTCCGGAACACTTGCAACCTCTCCCTCCTTCTTGTGTTCCTCCTCCATCGGATCATCATCTGTCTCCTCCCGGTCTATCTCTTATCCCGTCGTGAGATCGTACTTCAAGATCTGAAGTTCGGTCTCGTACACGAGCTGCTCCTCGGCATTCAATACGGCCCTCTGGTGGTATAGATGGAACAAGTATGTACTAATCGTACTGTACTTGGCCTTTTGAGCATAGTCAGCTAGTTTAGAAACTAGCTGTCAAATGACCATGGACAATTTCACAATCCGCTTCTTGAAGCCCCCGAAAATGGTGTTCGCCATCGTGATGGTCACCCAGGTAGGCATTTCCGGATAGAGGATGGGAATCAGGAATTCCAGCATCCTCTTATGTCGATCGTTCTCGCAATCCGTAATGGCGAATCTGTCCTTTAGATGCGGCGGATTCCGGAACTTCTCGATGCCAAACTTATCGTTCCTAGTGGCCATCCCTAATCCGGTTTTCTCAAAACTGTAAACTTCCGCCCACACTTCTGCCGACCAAGTGGTTGGTCTCCCTCTCATTGTCAACTAGTACTAATTCGGAACTCCCGTGCGGAGTTCCTGAATCATCTCCTCACTCTTCACATTCCAAGGGTGCTGGATCAGACCCTCGCACCCTAAAAACACCAGATCATCCTCTAGTTCCTTTCGATGTTGTGGATCGGAAGGGATGATCGGCAAAATGACCTTGGCAGTCATCGCCACCTTTTTTTGATTGGAGGAACTCACCATCTCTCCGTCTCACTCTCTATCTGTTGGTGCGGTTGGCACCGACCCTAAACTATACCCGAAACCGATCTTTACACTCACTACTCTTTCACTCACTATACGCGCGTTCCAACACCTATACATAAGCACACAATGCTTTGCAAAAATGGAAGTGGGAAATGAGGCGAGGCGGAGGGGTATTTATACCAGTTGGTACCCGCCGTTCCCGGACTCCAACGGAAAGTCGCAACGATCTCGGACCGTTACGCTAGTTTCCGTAGGTCGGTGGCGTAGACCCATAGAAGGCCTTATTTGTTATATTCAGACAAAGTGTAGTCTCAATTTTATCTTAGAGTCGAAGATAAATGGTCATAACTTTTTAATTTTGAGTCTATTTGATAATTTGAGACTTTAATATAATAATACATGTAAAAACCTTTAATTGTTCAAAGGTTACAATCTCATCTTATCATTGACTCGATGATAAATGACTAAATTTTTTTTAAGGTGAAGTCTCAAAATGTGTAAATTGTCTCATTCTAATGAATAAGGCCTTGTAGGTGCTGTCCATCCGGAACTCATCCAGATCCAATCCGGATGGTAACTAATCCGTTCAGGATCCGTTTCACTCACTATGAGGGTCCGTTCGGGACTCTGAGAATATCCGATCCGGAAGTTCATGAATTCGATCCGGAAACTCATGAGTCTTTCCGGTTGGATAAGCCTTTAGGCTATAAAAGACTCTAAATGCCCTTTATCCTCACAAATTAAACCTAAATTTTTTGAAAATTTGAACTAACCTTTTAATTATGTTCCTATTTTATTGCCTTGATATTTTCAGACTGTGACACGGGCAAAAGACCTTGAGAAGCAATTTTCCGAGGTACTTTTCATGTTCACCAGGTTCATGAAGTTAAAATATCAACTTCTTGAACTGGAAGGTGGTGTACAAATAAGGGGGATTGATGTTGGCGCTCAAGCTCTAGTGACCAGCTCAACATATAAGTATCATTCCTGGGAGGTTAACTTTGCCCTGGTGGATTTGAGAGAAACCCCGAGAGCCAAACCCTCTACAAATGAAAGTGCTATAGACGCTTTCTTGAGCTTTCTTGCATTGAATTTGAAGTCAAAGATGACAACACCGAACGTGTGGCTCTTTATCTTAAAGGGAAAAAATGACATTAAGGTGGCTACAACCTTTGTAGCTTTGAAGCTCAAGAATTTCGAGTGCGTGTCGTCTACATATGTCCCAAGAAGAGCAGAGCTCTTAGACAATGTGACGAATCGCATCACGGCTCCAAAGGTGCCATTTTTCTTCTTATTCAAGAAGAACAACGAATTTGCGTCCACTAGTTGTGTGCTGGTAAAGACTAGGTATTCTACTCCCCTAGAGAACCTCTATTATTGGGATTAGAATAAGAACACGGAGGCTAAGTGGCGGATAGAGCCTACCGAGTTGTACATGGATTTCTACCTAGACATGCTCCATGATTTTGCAAAACCAGATGAGAACGTGCTAGGCATTTTTGCAGGAGTGAAGTTCATGCTTGCTACAAAGGTAAGTAAAAAAACCTTGTGAAGTAAGTATCCTCAACTCAAGGATACTTGTCCTTGATGTATACAATTGCTTGAATGACATGGTTGACTGCTATCCTCGACTCGACAATAATAGATGGTTTGTGTAGTTGTATTTATCTCTTTCAATCTGAAGAGAGATCTGTAAGACTATAAACTAATTATGCAACTCATGGCACAAATGATGGACAAATGTTCAGATCATTCTTTTATGGGTTTGTATAGAAGACAGATGTAAAATTGTACCAGGCAATTTCATATCTTGCCAAGAAAATGGATAAGAACGACTATATGATGGCGAATTCTCCGTACTCGTTGGTGTACAAGAAACCCTCTACCCGTGGCCCCGTCATCATTCATTCCAACTTGCCTGATTCACCTCCTGTGAATTTCCGGTCGTCGGTTGGGGAAGCTCGTCCTCTCCCTTGACAAAAGGAGAATGTATGTCCGCACTTGACAACAAATCCAAGTGTGCTGGGACTAGATGAGTTTGGAATGAATGCGATCCAAATGTATCTATGGATGGCAAGCACAGACGTTGTTGCACAAGTTGCACCGGCTGGTGTACAAGCATGTGATCAACCGAATTTGGAGTTGGTTGAATTGCACGCGACGCCGAAAGCACCCCCTAACACTGCTGCTACCTTAGATCTTGATTCAGATTCTGAGGATGAGGATGATGAGGGCATGGAGATAGATACTGAGTTTGAGCAAGAAAGAGCTCAACGTGTGGAGGAAGTGGGAGATGATGACGAGGATCCTCTGGACTTTGGCATGCGGGAAGATAGGTTCATGAGAGAGGGTTCCGCCGATGACAATGTCACCATGCAGGAAGCGGAGTAGGATGATGGACAGACGGAGGGCCCATCCTATCGATTACCCCCGACGGATGCCGTCAACAAAGATGAGAAGCCTGTCTTCTATGACTTTGACAATGACGATGATGCACTTGATCATCCTCACGAGTCCAACCACGATGACGAGGATTACAATGGCCCCCCCAGGGTGACAGAGTTGAAACCCCTACTTCTGCCTGACCGGAAAGTGGTGAAGGTGGAGAAAGCCCATTAGAAAGAAGAAGAAGAAAAGAGGACCAAGGGAATTGCTTGGAATAAGGAACGAGAAACGAAAGACAAAGCACTAGCAAATTCCAATGTGAAACTCATATAAGTGATGCAGGAATCCCAACAGAAAATGTCTGCACTCTCGAGTGAAATAGAAGAGCTAAGACGACTAGTGCTCAATCAGAGAGCTCCAGTCATAGCTTCCCAGCTCCCATCGCCCTTACCTTCAGAATACGCTCTTCCTGTTCCTCTCCAAGTCTAGTAGCTAGTCTCTGGACTACCTTATCCTTGAGTCAAGGATACCCATCGTGTCGTGTCCTTGGCACACGATAACGTCGTGGAATGCACCCCGGCATCGAAGTTGAGTCTTACGATACGCTCTCCGGATGAGTGTGCGTTTGAAGTGTCCCTCCCTCAACCGCGGGGACTCGCTCAAGAAGATGCTCAAGATTATTGTCGCGTCGACGATATCCTTGAGAGTACTGCCAAAGGTCCCTCCGACTTAGAGACAACACCTATATGCTAAGTATCAGAGCAAGTGTAAGTCCCTGTGGAAAATTCCTCTCTTGTGGATGAAGAAGAGAGATTAGACTATGGAGAGGATGAGCTTGATGACAACGTATTAGAGGAAGGCAAAGTGCAGGCTCTTGCCACGGCATTGGAGGAACATGCAGCACTAGGAGAACAAACAGCCCCACAAACAACTGGATCTACGCAGGTACCATTTTATATCCCTTATAACTTCGAATGACTTAATAAAACTTAAAGTCATGTAATTCTCTTGTTAGAGGTAGCAAATGGGTTCTAAATCTCATTTGTATTTATGATGTCTGATAGGAGGGGGTCGCCACTCCTTAATTGCCTAGCGCTGACGGAGAACCCGTCTGTGGTGGAGAACGTTTACGATAGTGTAGAGTAGAACTCTTGGAGTGTATAGTTTTGGCGGCCAAATTTTTTTGAAATGTATACATGAAACCATGTCAATAAAATGTATATTTTACAATATTCAAAGTGTGCATTGTCTTATTGCATTCTTTTGTACATGTTTTTTTGGCTCAGCTTCAAAAAAATATAAGCTTGCATGGCCCACTACCCTCCAAAGCACTGCCTACTAGGAGGGTGCAGTCGAATAGCAAATTGCGATGCGTTTCTCCGCACTCTACCTTTACTAGTTACGCATGTAACTAGGTAACTCCAAATTCTTTATTGTCTTGCTTTTATCAGGTAGGATCAGAGGGGCAAAGAGAGGTCATGTGGAGGATAGACCGTCCTATGATGCCTCCGCCAAGGAGGAAATGGCTGAACATTGTCTTCGACTTGAACAAGGTGTTGTGCCACACCACATTGAAGTCCTACAATGACAAATTCAAACCATATAGACTCGAAGACAATGTTCTCAGCCACTGGAACCCCACGATCATTGGCCACAAGGCGGTGTTCATGTGACAAAACGTCGCCAAATTTCTCCGACATGTTTCGAAGATAGCGAATAAAATCGTAGTGTGGTCATCCATGGCCAAGCGGAACGCGGAACCGATCGTGGATTTCTTGTTCCGGGGGTGCAAACTACCCTACAATGTCTTAGGCCAGGAGCAATGCACAAAAATAGAAACCGCTCCTAGAAAAAAAATTTGTTGGAGGAAGTCACCGCTATTTATGAAATTCCTCGAGGACGATCTGATGGGCACTGATAGTCAAGGCGTGTCATTTTTTGGGCACGACACCATTTTCATTGATGACTCTCCTCAAAAGAATGTCCTCAATATAAGTAGGAACACGCTCCTTCTAGAGTTGTGGACCCGTGATAAACGCAGGGACGACGTGCTCATGGGGCAGTTCCTACCGTGGATCTGGCAACTCCATTCAGAGTGCAACCAGGAAGGAGGGTTGCTTGAATACGTCGACGACAACTAGATCGGCATCAATCTGCTTGGCCGCAATGACTGCTACTTAAAGGAAATAATGGAAGCCATAAGGGAGTCCGCCAAGGTCATGGGCACTCGATTTGATATTCCAAACAGGGGTAGCATTATACAGAGACGTCATCATTAGAATTAGACTTTTTTGTAATTATGCGCATTCAGGGAGCACATGCATATTGTATCGTATCATATCGTATCTTATTTTTTCATGTATATCATAATTTTTTGTAATTAAAATATATTTAGTTGTATATATCATATTCTTTCCTTGTTTTGAAAGTTATCTTCGACCAAATGGATGCCAATTCACATGTACCCATGTACTTATGGAGAGAAATTGACGGTGGATTCTTGTAACCTTTGTGCAATGTAGGGTTCAGCCTTTCGCTTTGTTCCAACACACAAAAGATAGAGGCTCATGAAGAGCCTCCTCTCTGGGTTACTCAAGTCAGAGTCCATCAGCGGTTCCGAATCCAACGGTGGAAGCTGCGAAATGGCTCCCGTGTCCAAGCCTTACATGTTCCGTTCTGCCGCTATCACAACGTTCGTCGCCATAGACTTCAGCAAAGGAAACATCGAGGATGGCATCATCAACAGTCCCTTGAGTCGCGCATCGGGGAGGACTCCCATCTTCTCCCCTTCGCTGTTGAGACAAGCATAATCAAGTCGAGGACGGTTCTAGTCGTCCGATCCGTGGACAGATGCTGCGACGAGTCGAAAACTAGAACTCCCGGACGATGATGTTGGGGGGTATCCTTGAAGCAAGGATGAGGTGCCTTCGTCTTCCCCGAGGTCCACTAGCCCCACCAACGGAGTGAAGTCAACTTGTGGACCAATGGCGGATACAATGGTCCAACCTGCCACGACAAATGGAGCTCCTAGTTTACCTCGACTCGACAATAATCCAACTTGTTCTTTACTGTCTGTAGAAGTTAGACGTCTTTCATTCTCTGATAGTCTTTTTCGTCAACGAATTATTAGAGATCATCAACGCTCTCTTGACGCCAAGTCTAGTGGAACTAGTCTTGCGTACGTAGGCAGTGTGAAGGCGTCAATGCCGAGGCCACCCCAACGGGATTACAAGTCTCTTTCCACTTCGGGAGTTCCTCAAAGCACGTACAAATCAAAACAAAAAGCCAGTTTGAGTGTGGCAAGGCATATTTTTGATTTTTTCCGTTTAGCAAGTTTTGGAAGTGGAAGTCAGGAATTTAGCATCCGGATTTGTTTATAGAACGGGTAAGATCCAGCAATGATACCGGATAATGCTATAGAGATTGTGGTGGAACAATTCGGTCCATAATATTGGAGAACCAGAACGGAAATGTTTCCGGACCCTTGCAGAACCAAAGCGGATTCTATCTGGATTCAGTTCCAGAGCGGAACGGATCCTTTCCGAACTTGGTACTGACCGGATGGGATTGGGACCGGATGAACGGGAACGGGAAACCGGATCCATTTTTGGAGACTATATAAGGCCTGACATTTTCAATTGGCCCATTTGCTCTCAGTCGCTTTGTTGTGTGTTTTTTAACCCTCAGCGTTTTGAGTTCACTTGCTTTCTATGAGTTTTCCGAGCGGGTTTTGTGGCGCAACTGTCTCTGGCGCAGCTGTCAGTGGTAGCGTCTGGTATTTGTCAGGGCGGGCGGCTCTCAGTGTGCGCGGGTTTCAACGGCTGCGCCAGTGTATTGGTGCGAGCGGGAGGTGTATGTGTGTTTGTGCAGGTGGTTATTACAGGTGGTTTGCTCTCTATGTGTGTTCCGTGAGTGATTGTGAGGAACGGGACGTGCGGCTAGGAGAGAAGTGAGGTAGTGTTGGTTTCCGGATAGTTGTGATGCCGCAGCTACGCCGGAAGAGGACAGAATCGACTACTCCCCCGCCCGTAGGAGTGAATCTCAGGAAAGTGGTTCCGCTCATCCCTTCCACTGAGCCGGAGAAGTCCAACCTGATGGAGGACTTGACCTTCATGGGGTGCCTAGGGTTTGCAGAGAAACCTTGGGGGTTCAAGGAGGAGCAGATGGTGAAGGAGTTGTTGGGGAAGTGTCCAACCAGTTTGACAACATGGAGCGGGGAGTGGCGCACAAGTGGACGGAAGCCCACTGGAGGGCAGTATACGAGTTCAAGCACTAGGGGCATGGATTGGCCGGGAGGAAGGTAGACTTCCTCCAAAACAAGTTCCACGGCACCCCTCACCCAAAGGACGGATTCCGGGTGATGGACTGCGTCGATGACAGGCACAAGCGCCTATTGAAGTTTCTACTTCTAGTCCTGCATTCGGAAAAGCCGACCAGGGTGACGGTCGGCTTGGCGAACACAATCTTTGGCGCCCTGAACGGAGAACGGAAGGTGGACTGGGGCCGGATTGTGGTAGACTTGATCACCCGGTTGCTGAACAACATCGAGAAGAGTAGGGCGACTCCGATCTGCCCCTACATCTTCTACCTCTACCGCACCCTGCAACTCCTCACGGATACGGAGGAGAAGACGTGGAATGCTCAGGAGATAGTCCTGAAGTATGGGGAGTCGGAGACGGATGATGAGGAGGTCTACTCCGAATCCGAAACGGAATCGGAAGACGAGGACAAGGACGAGGAACCAGCAGTTCCACTCGTGAAGCGGTAGAAGACCACACCGCCGAACACGAGGGGATCACCTCCGATCCGACAGAATCCGGCCGCGGAAGAGAGACCGGGACCATCACAGCCGGCAATGGAAGAAACGGATCCGAATGATCCATTTGAGAAGTTGACGATTATTCTGTGCAATATCCGAGCGGATTGGGAGATCAAACGCATAACCCTAGAGTCAATCGCGGATATGGTGAACGGCCAACAGGATAGTATTCTTCCGGGCATAGTGGGGAACTGCATCGTCAGTCCCACGGACATTGCCAAGCAGGAGGCGGAGAATCAAAAACTTCAGGAGGAAGTTGACGATCTGAAAGCGGAACGCCTTGTCCTCAGGGACAACAAGGCCGCTACTAAGGAGATAGCAGAGGAGACCGTCAAGCTGGCGGGTCAGGTGAAGGTCATATTCGGGGAACCCAGATCGGTCGCCATCCGGGCCTGGCTGTTTGACGAGGAGGTCCACAAGGAGAAGAAGATATCCGGAAGCCGGATAGTTCGGATCCTTTCCGACTTCTCCGAGCAGGTGGAGACGACATTGGTGGATGTTCAGAAGGTAGTGGAACGGATGGAAGACTGTACCTGGAGACTGACGGAAATTCCGGTTAGACTCTCCGATATATCTCTTCTGGATCTTTCCAAAGGGTTGCCTCCGAGGCCAAGGAAGGACAAGACTCCGTAGTCCAAGAAGTCGGGGCGGGCGTCTACCGGTCAATAGGGGACGGCAATCGAATTGTCGGGGTCTCCTGCGAGCCCGATCGCTGGAACTCCGGTTGTAGTGGACGGGGAACGGAATCGGAACCTCATTGAGGTTTTCGAGCAGATAGACAGAAGGGCGGAAAGCCCAACTATAGGCTCTAGAGTAGCGGAAGCAGATAAATAGTTGTTAGCATTTTTCTTGTATTCTTAATTTTTTCACTTAGAATCGGATCAAGAAGTAATCCGGTCCGGATTTAGGAACTTGGAGCGGGTTGGAATCCGGTCCAGTTTAGGAGTAGGTAGGAACGGATCCGCCGAGCGTTAATCGCGGCGGACTTGTATGTCACTTTTTTCTTTTTGCTCATTATTTAAGTCAGTCCCCTCGCGGCGGACTGGGAGTCTTTCTTTTGCATTTCTTTGTGTATTTTATTTACTCTTGCTTTGCTCGTGTATCTCCCGAGTTTGGCAGGGCGGCGTGACACGGAATTAGAAAGGCGCAAGTGGTTTTGCAGGCGACATTCTCCCTTTGGTGTTTAATTTCCGTGTCTAAGTGTATGAGAACGGGTAAAGAAGAGTTGGAAGTGTATTTCCAGTGCCTCAGCGTTTCTAGAATTTAAGATTCCGGGTGAGAAAGCCGTTGTTAGGCTAGACGATAGGGAGGGATTCCTTAGTCGTGCTAGAGCTCCTGGGTGAGAAATCCGGTTGAGTGTCGGATCTCCTGTGAGGTCTCACTGTCTTAGTGGCAAACGGAAGAGTTCTGGTTGACGTTGGAACGGACGGGTACACTTGTAACCACCTAACTCCACATGAACGGAAAGTAATTCCAAAGTCGTTGTAGTATGAGAAGATCGTACGGGGGATCTCTATATGACCAGCAGTCCAGATTGACATTCGTGCCTGCTGTGAGTGATCAAACCGGATCTAAGAAGTTAGAGGATAGGAAAGTGGGTCTTCAGCTACTATAAGTCACGGAAGGAGCGATGGGCCTACCGCTCACAAAATCAAGCGGCGATCCCTCTGATGGTAAAACAGAGGCAAAGCTAAACCAGACTCAGGAACGGATAGGAACGGATCATCCAGAACGGGTTGATCCCGAGAGGAAACTAGGATCGGAATCCATTAGAACACGGATCTGCTATAGTTGGACGGAACGGATTAGTTCCGGAAATCGGAATGGTCAGGGGCCAGATCCGTCTAGGACTGGATTGATAGAATACTGGTGTACGTGGGAAAAGCGGGTTGTTATCTTTGGGTTGTTTGGGTATTTCTGGTTCTACTCTTACACTATAATAAAACATGGTAAAAAAAACCCGTTGTCAATTTTCGACTACGGTTTTTTTTGCCATGTTTTTGTACGCATCTTTTGACTATAATGCGCAAGTGATTTTTGAAAAATTGTGCGACTGTCAACCATTTTTTTTGCAATGAAATTTCTTCTAGTGAAATATAAGATTATGTGTATTTTTAAAAATTAGTTGTGCGCACAAACAAATTCATGAAACATGCACATGTTTGATTTTTGAAAAGTTGTGTAACTATCAATCATTTTTTTTCCAATAGAATTTCTCGTAGTAAAATATAAAATTAATTGTATTTTAAAAACTAGTTGTATGCACACATAGATGTATATTCATGAAACATACGCACATTTGATTTTTGAAAAATTGTATGATTGTCAACCATTCTTTCCACAATGGAATTTCTTGTAGAGAAATGTAAGATTATGTGTATTTTTAAAAATTAGTTGTACACACATACATATATTTATGAAACGCGTGCATGTTCAATAAATATTATACATGTTCAATCAACATTGCACACACATTCAATAAATATTGTAACTACGTGCACTTTAATAAAACGTAGTAAGAGAAAAATTAACACATTCAATATTGTTTCATACCGTTGCATATTGTGCATTCACTGAACTATGTCAAAGAAATCAATGCAAATTCTAAGATTGGTATTTCATTTCATTTACAATGAAGTCAAATATGGTAGTATCCACCATAATGCTAATTTTTATCATTGAAATTGTAACCTACAACACTTGCACTTTCTACCTACTACACTCACTAGTCACCACCTATCAAGTACACTTGCTACTTGTTGCACTTGCACTCATTTTTTATTGCTTTGGCACTCACCACTTATCACACTTGCACTCACCACCAGGGTTGCTAGCAGGCGAGCGGGGGAGTAGGAGCCTGTGAGCTTGTGAGCGGGAAATTTATTTTGAAAAAAATTTGAGTTGACCACCTATGATCGTAGATTTTAGGGTAACAAAAATTAGAGTTTAGTACCTATGATCGTGGACTTTCAACGTTTAGGCGATGAAGAAGATATGATGTCTATTTCAAAGATGTGACTACAGAAGTCACTTTTTGTTTTCTTCTTCATTTTCTCTTTGCATACACCTATGATCATGGACATTGTATATACAAGAGTAGGGATATAAAATCTAATTGTGAGAATCAAAGCACTTAGGTTTATATTGTCGATTAGCTTTAATTTAGAATATTAAATCTTTTTTATATAGAGATAAATTAAGGAATGTGAAGGCAAAATGAAAACAGCAAAGAACATCTCATAAATACCCAAACCTTGAAATCACAAAAGGCATTGGAAATACTCTAATTTGATGCAACTCATTCACTAAATAAGTCAATCTAGGTGTTGTTGAAAGAAGATTGATTTTGAGATGTATAATGAAGAGAAAGAATTGGATGGTCAATATGTAAGGGTTTGTCGGATCCAACGGAATTGTACGTGTTGCCTTCTTGCCTCAAAATTTATTTATTTATTTATTTTTGGTGTAGGTTTTGGGAGAACTAGCAAGAGCCATTGCCTTAGATGTTTTCAAAACAAAAATCAAATAAATAGAAAGAGAAATTTGAGACTTCCAGAAGTAGCCATAAAACACACAAATCCAATCCAAATAAAATCCAAATAATATACAATAGTAAGATTCAAGAGACTAGTCAATCTCAAGAATCTAAGTGGCTGTGGACTCAGTCACTGAATCTGACCCTGTAGAGGACTTTGAGGACTCCCGTCCCTCAAATGCAGAAGCATCTGTAAACTGTAAGACATTGAGGGCATAAGTGTCTTTGCGTCGTTTTGATTTGGAACAACCAAAATTTACAAAGGCACTTGCCATCTCCTCAGCATACGGTGGTAGCTCGAAAGGCTTCTCTAGACTAACGACAAGCCTTTGATTTTGTTCCATGACCTCTCTCAAGATCAATCCACAACCTCTGCAAAAATTGAAGACATTATATTAGTCTTTGCAAATGTGATATGAAGAAAAATAATAAAGAATGAAAGAAGTTTCCACTTACTTACTGGATTTTCCCTTGTGAACAAACTTGCGAGGCACAATAGGTGCGTCTTGCACATCCATTGTCAAGTCCACTGTTGTCTCAGGGGTTGGAGCCACTGCCATTGAGGGTGATGACTTCTTCATGGGCTTCAAAATGACATTGAAAACATCTTTGTCCCCCTCAAAAGCTAGAATGTTGCGTCCAGTTCCTCTACAAACCAAAATGCAAGCACCTAGGGCATTCATGTAATGAAAATGTGTTAGAGAGGTGACAAAATTGTTACAATGACATAGAAGTGTGAAATATTAAAATTGAAGACAAACTTGTGGATGCCGTGCAGTCCACAATGACATCGCCTTCATTGCTTGTGGCTTCAAGGAAGAGGGTGAAGAACCTCGGATCTTTTTCACGTGGGCCTCTCCATGGCTTCTTCCCATTCATGGAGATGTCATCTGCATGCATGTAATTCATCAGCATGTTATCATTCTCGACATCCACCCCAGCCCAGGGTTGCTTCCGTCGCGTCACGTCCGTCCGTCAGAATGTCCGTCCGCTGACGTGACGGGGAGCCGAGCGTCCGTCAGGATGAAATTCACGACAGAATCCGCGACAGAGCATGAAAAATCGTCGACAGGGCCGTCAACGAGGCCGTCCACCGTCGACCGGACCGTCTAGAATAGAATCGAACCGATTAGGGCTAGCCGGTTGTAAACTTCAGAGCCTTGTAACTTTTGCAAAAAGTTTTCAAATTGGGCAAATGAGATGTTTTTCGGCATCTACAGAAACTGTAGATGCCGAAAAACATCTCATTTGCCCAATTTGAAGACTTTTTGCAAAAGTTACAAGGCTCTGAAGTTTGCAGCCGGCCAGCCCTAATCGGTGGACGGCCTCGTCGACGACCCTGTCGACGGTGGACGGCCTCCTCGACGGCCCTGTCGATGGTCGACGGCCTCCTCGACGGCCCTGTCGACGGTCGACGGCCTCCTCGACGGCCCTGTTAACGGTCGACGGCCTCGTGGACGGCCTTGTCGACGGTCGACGGACTTCATCCAGGCCGTCGACGACGCTGTCAGCATTTGGGACGGCCTCTGACGCGTCCTGACTCGTCACGACTGACGCGTCATGACATCCGGACGGGAAAAGCCCACGTCACGTCGGGATAGACAACCCTGCCCCAGCCTTCTTCATCATCTTAGTACGCTTGAAAGAAAATTTGGATTCGCCTTTTGCTTTGAGGTCCTTGACAAGGAGAGTGACTCCAAACTTTTGTGTCTGCAACATATATGACACAAGAACATTAGAGATCAATGAATAGAATTTTAAAAGAAAATAGGTGACAAAAATTGAAGCATCTGTACTGAAATTACCGTCTTTGTGGTGTCCGTTGGCGAGGTGAGATGCATGCGGTTCATGCCTAGCCAGTCCTTCTTCTTCTTGAAGTCAAATGCTTCGCAAACTCCTGCTAGATCTTCCCTGGATGCAATGCTGAAGGAGTGAAACACAATGATGCATCCATCATCGTGCAGATGCTCTACTGCAAAGGTGCATGTGGATTGCAAAGCATTAGCTTCTAAATCCGCATTCCAATTTGGCACCTCCTTCGACGTAAGAGAAATGCCCAGCACAAGCAAGTTCTCTGGACAGTCAATAAAGATGACATCAACACCAGCCCTTGCATTTGCCACACCTTCAAACATGCGAGTTTTGCCCACTGTCATCTGCAAAAGCATATTTCAATAGAATTTCAATATATTAGTATTGCATACTTTTCTATCTTTCAAAGCAGATTCATAATATTTAGTACAACATTAGGAATTTTAGGGTCATTTTAATAAAAGTCTGAGCTGAAAAAGAAATTACATTTGTCAATATATTCAACAATTTCTAGAGAAAAACAAAACCATATGAATGTGGGTAATGTTGAGTAGGGAAATACAGAACAAAATAGCGGTTTACGTGATTCCGTCGGATCCGACGGAATTGTAAATTCTGCCTTGTTGTCTTACTAATTTTTTCAAATACAAAAATTCTTAAATACAAAATGTAATTGTGGACCATATAGAAATTTGTCTTCAATGTTTCATTATAGCAACTTTGGTACATAGCATTCATATCATTAACAACAAGTAAAATAAATTTTAGCAAAGATGTTCGAAGAGATCACCTTAACCAAGTACTTCAAGACCTCGTTGTAGACACCCTGTCTTTTGTCCTCCATATCCATGGCGATGTCCTCAATGCAAATATTAAGGATTAAATCCTCAGTCTCTGGCACATCATTGTCGGAGAGGACCATGGCTTGTGTGACTCGTGAAATGACATCTTCAGTGAGCTGTGAGATGGTGACTTTCCTTGGTACTCCGCCTTGTGTTTGATCCACAGTGGAGGAAGCTAAGACTTGCCCTTTCTCTTCCACTTTCTTCTTTCCCTTGGCCTTAGTCTTCTCTTTTTTCTCCTTCTCGGCTTCTTTCTCCGCCTTCTTTGCTGATTTCTCTGCCTTCTTTTTCTCCTTGGCCTCCATGATGAGTTGATTCTTCACTTCTTTCTTTCGGTCCAGTGCATCCCTCTTGTTGATGGCCCTCCTCCTGGCATCATCATCCATGCCGATGAACTCGTCAACAACCTCCAAATCTACTATCCCCTTGCCCTCCAATGATGCCCTGAGCTGAACCTCCGAATTATGAGTGAACTCCAGTGTGCAGTCCAAGTACCAACCCGCGCCAGAGAGATGAGCAGTAGTGTAGGTGCGCAATTGATGTGGGTTGAACATGCATGAAGGCGAGTTGCGGTCGAGGAAGCGTGGAAGGAATTGAGGGATGTCCAATTTTGCAATGGCCCCCTTTGCTTCAAGCTCTAAGTTGAAGTACCTGTAATTCAATCATAATGAGTTATATAGAATACTGTTCAATCTCAAAATGAAAGAGTATGAGCAAAATATATCATGGAAGTTGTAAATTGCAATCCTTTGAAGGGTGGAAAAGTAGCCAAGACAATATGAATTCAAGATTTATAATGAAGTAGATGATGCTATAGAATTTCTATAATTACAAAGTATACAATGATGCCACAAAATTCCAAGTAGTAAAGAAAATGACATACCGATAAAGGACTCTGCGCACCACAATGTTAGAGCCTTCGTGAGATGAAAAAGTTTGGCCCCTCTTGAAGTACTTCTGGCCCTTGAAGTAATTCATGAAGCCATGTTCCCAAATCTTCTGCCTCCATCCTTCTATGTACTCTGGTAGCCGCTCTGGTTTTGGTTTTATGTTGTAGTCGATGGAAAGGTTGTCTTCCCTTACAATTTTGTCGAAGAACTCCACTACAGCATCTTCTATCTGAAAAATGGGATATAGTCAAAAAGTTCAGTTGTATTACCAAATATTTTAATGAAAACAACTACCAAGTGTTTTATTATTCAATGAAAGGAATCAGATTGTGCAAACTTCTAGAATATAAAACACCTATAATATTTAAGAAAATACATTCTCACTAATAAGTTGAGAAACTCATAAACCATTACTACTTAATTATTTATTGTTTGTCGCTAGCAAGAAAAACCGATTATGGTACTATAATTCAAGTGACAAGTAGTACCTAAAGTCTAGTTATCTAATTAAAATCATTTACCTTCAGAAAAATTGTAGTGTCAAAATACAGGAAAATTACAGGAAAAAGGTAGAGTGCGTCTTTGCTAAGTACACCTTCAAATTCAATGAAGGACCCCAACTGATGCCATTTTAAAGGCATCATAGCGGGGTCTGGAATTCCCCTAATATCAAAAGCACTCTTGAAAAGATATTGAACACTTACCCCAACGTACCAAGTGCACTTCACCAGAAATTGAGGAAGTAAGAGTTCAGAGACAGGTTTTGGTGGCAACTTCCTTGATTCGCGTGAAAGAGTAGAAGAGTTCCACCATTGAAGTATCTTTGTCTTGTGCTTTGCAGTCATCTTGCAGGTGGCGACCAACTGGAGCTTCTCCAAAGTCATTTCAGGCACCTCGTAATTGCCCCAATGCTTTTCCACCTACAAGAAGATTCCAGTTAGTTTTTGAATATGGATTTGAACTGTCTTTTGAACAAATTAAGTGAAGTTGGAGACTAATAACATTATATTCAATAAAATGAAAGATTTCCACTGTAATGGCGGGTCAGAAGACAACAAATGAAACACAAATGAGACAAAAAACACATAATAGGCATTCGAAAACAAGAATGTGTACACCAAACGTGTCTCCAAAGATACTAAAGAAAATTATATTCATATGAATTAGAGTTCAAGACTCTTCAATGGACATCAGAAGAAGAATCATGATCTTCAATTCTAATCATGATCATGATCTTCAAGATAATATCTTTAACTACTTGCTAAATATAGACAACTAGTTCGTGTATGATTTATCCTTGAGCTTTTCAATTGCCCTCAAAATTTCTGGTCCGCGACTGTATCCAGTCTCAACCTTCTTATATGTACGCAAGAACTCTCGTTCTTGTGATCGTAAGGACTTTTGCTCCCATGCATCCCAAGTTCTTGGAGAGGAGCAACTATTTGACATTCCACTATTTGACACTTGACTATGTGACAGGCGGTTGTATGATCTCTTTAGTGGCACCTCTTTAGAGAATGTACGTTGTATTGGAAGTAAGGCTGTACTACTTGGAAATGTTTCATTTGGAATAAGTGCAGGTGTTGATTTTAACACTTTTGCATCACTAGAATAGCAACAATCTTCATAAAGCTTCCTTTGAGGGACTCGCTCTAATGTAGATGGTAAAGCAAAGTGTTCAATAGTTCGTAAGGGGGATGGAGAGCAAGAAATAGATGGCCGCGATCTCCCACTAGGAAGACTATCAACGACATTTTCATCAATGGCTTTGGTTGAGAAGTCCATTGTAGAATTAGCGGTAGCTGCAGAGCAAAGGAAGTTCCCCGTGCTAAGGATGACATATTGGCCATAGTCAAAGATGGAATCTGCAGATGCTGTGCAAGGTAGACCATCTCCTTGAACATGAGATGCCGTTGCACAAGGTATCTGTCCACAATGTTATGTTAGAAATGTTACAAATCTATAATAAAGTAGATGAGAATCCATCTTGGAAGAGGGTGCAAAATAAAATGATAACAGTTACAAATATTTTTTTCATATAAAAACACATTCAAATACAAGATATAAGGAACATTAACATAACCCACATAGAAAAGTCTATACATATATGGAATAAAAATTCTAGATTAGAAGGTACTCACTCGCGAAACAAAATATTTAAGAAAACTAAATACATAAGAGCACACACTATGATCTAAAAAAGATATTGTGGATATAGATTGAAACAAGACTGAACACCTCAAACCTCAAACTTAAATAATACTAGAAGACATATGAATTGCGTCCATAAGCTTGTCGTACTCCTTCCGATTCCGGTCGTCGCAAAGCATCCGCCTCCCAATTCTTCCTGGACCATTCTCTCTAAATAACCTAAGACCATGCTCGCGAAAAGCGTCAAGTCTATGGAACCAAGGAAGGAGGAGGTCAAGAAGAAATGTATCTCGCGGACCATTACCCTTATAACTCCAAGACTCTGGAAGTATAACGTTATCAGGATTGTTCATTATGTGTTTTGCCGGATTGTCGTCTACTATGATGGTATTCTCAGTCGAAAAACATCCCCGTGCATCATTAAACAAAACCTCTAGTTTCTTTAGAAACAAGTCTTTATCTGTCCCCAGCTCCTTCAATGAATCCAACCTTCCGGATCTATCCTTGACCTTAATAGTTTGGCACGAGTCTTGTCCAAGAATGAGAAAGGGTTTATCTAAATCTCGAAAAAGATAATCGCAAATCATTTCAGTTGTGGACAATTTCATCGAGCTCCACACGGAAATGATTGCAAATTTTGCTATCTCAAATAGGAATTTTGAGCAATTGGGTCGCACCTACACAACTTTGGGTCCCACTAAAGCGGGCTCTGTTGAAGAGTGTGGCTCTGAAGAGTTTCGGAATTTGCGATGAGATAGCCCCTTAGACTTCAAATCCTCACAGACACAAAGAATGCCATTTAGGTCCAGAACAACATTGATCCATTTCTTTGCCACTCTGGACCTGAATGGAGAATTCATGCCTTCGGAAATCTTTTTTAAAGGATGGGGTGAATCAGGTCCCTGCTAACAAACGGGAGAGTGTGCAGCGAGTTATGATCCGAAATAGAAAAAATATAAAAAAAATATAAGGAAGTGAAAGACCTAACAAAGTTAGCGGTGGACAAAAAAAGAGAAAAATCACTTAGATTATCTAATCATACCTCTTCCTTAGACGATTCACAATGATCACTGGAAATGGGCAATTCTGGAGAACTCAATTTCTCCATGACAATTTGCTTCATGGGTTCGAGTGACGGTTCTGCAATGAAAGCCAATGCATCAATATACATGAAAAGGAAAAACTTATCAATGCAACAATGCTGAAGAGGAAAACGAATACAATAACTACCCACACAACAAAAGAAACAACTTACGAACTTGTATTTTTTTTATTAAATGCCTATATATTTTATCCTTAATCAAGGAGTTAGCAAAATACAATGTTTTAGTTCAAAATCATTGTAGCTACTTATTATTCTAGCTGATTATCTTTGTACAACACTGATTAAATAAGGACATTACTCTAGAACTATATGCCGTTCAAGAAAATCAGTTCAAGTCGAGCTGATATAAAGACATTCAGTGATTACTGAAATTAACCTGCCAAGGTTTTTTTGCTGGATATGTCGATCCCCTCAACAACTACCTCCTGCTCATTAGCTTGTATGGTTTGGTCTACATTGACGTCCACATCTGCCAGAGGCTCGATGAACACATCATCAGGACCAGTAGTTGTCAAATCTGCTGGTGCCGCCGCCGCCGAGGGACCTGCCACACACTCTAGTGGAGGAGGAACGGGATCAGCTTCAGGCTTTCCAATGGGAAGAGGAGGAGGAGCTTCAACCACCTTCACTTGAGGCACAGATACATCACTATTGTTCGATCCGGATGGATGGCTTTGAAGCATGAGTGGTGGAGAAGTTGATGCAGGTGGCAAAGTAGCAATTGGAGGAGCTTGATTTCTACTGATGATGGATTGCCACATCTCTCGAGTCTGGCGCTGCTCTTCAAGGAAACTGCTAGCCAAGTCGTGAAAATTCTTCCTAGACTCTTCGTGCATCTTCCGATTAAATGCTCGATCATCAGCTTGATCTTGCCTGAGATTCTCTTGCTGCTGGACAACAAGCGCGAGTGTTTGTGCAATGGATTCCATTGGGTCCACTCTCCTCTTCTTCAAAGGCTGCTTCTTTGACACTGGGGTTGTCGGAGTAGGCGCAACTACTGCTGATGGTGCTCTACCTGAACAAGATGAGGATCCATGATTCATTTCTGAGTCCGGTGCTCCAGGGGTAGGCATTGCATCCAATCCACCGTCATCATCCTGTTCATCGCCTTCAAAGTCCTCGTTATCTTCAGCATCCGTCTCAAGGGGTCGTTTACCAGCACGATTAACAGGAGAAGCAGTTGCTGATCTGGTTTGGATCCTTGTTGAAGAGGGAATTGATTGAGACGTGGGAGCTATCGGAAACACCTCTTCATCAATATAGTATCCAGTAGCAAGAAAATCCTCTTTGTCAAGTGTGATCGCTGAAGCGGCAATCGGAGACCAGATAAATGTCTCAATATCGGGGACGGATGCGTAGACGTTTATATCACTCATCTGTAATTTAGTTTGAAGGTCAAGAGCATTATCATTGTAATAATCAAGTGAATTTATCCTAGAATTTCAAAAAACAAAATAGATATTACCAAGCTAGAACTAAGTGTTTGTGAATGAGATTACAGTATGCGTGCAAATCAGGTAGAGGCACCCTGAATTGAACATCTAGACGTACCAGTGCAACACAGGTCAATTTCACGCCCGTGAAAGCAGAATAGATAAATGATCCTGGATTGTAGAAGTGGTTGACTAGCCAAATGTAGAATTCCATTCGAAGCTCCGTATTGTACATTCGAAATGGTAATTCATTGTATCGGCGTGCTTCTTTGTACACAGGTGTGTCTGGAGCTGAGAATTCTCTTGGAATTTTCTTGAGAGATGGAAGGTCAGGACTTTGTAGAAACATAAGCAACACTTTCTTCAGTGCCTTTGCATTGTTGGTAGGTAAGTCCATGAGGCGTTCGTTTTTTGCTAGGTAGTAATCAGAGCATGAAATCTTAAAGGTTTTTAGAACCTTATTCTTTTCCAAGTATGCGACTACTTGTGCCTGGTCCAATTCGTCAGCACAAATGAAGAGCCATGATTTCACGTCTTCAATAAGAGGTGTTTTGTTCTTCTATATGCTTGTGAGCATAGTCGAAAAGAAAGGATCATCGATACATGAGACCTCTCTATTGAGGGCACCAGGAATTGAACGAAAATCAATCACTCCCAGCTTGATATCACTCTTCGATTCTGAAGTCCACGCACCCTTTGGCCAGCCCATATGACGATCTTCCTTAATACTATATGGTTTCAGGTGAGCCAGCGCTGTAGGTTTGACAAAGTTATTCTTCCGAGTTAGAAAAGTCTTAAAAAATTCCGCAGCACGAGGCGAGATCTGTTCTGTTGTTTTGTTCTTCGAATTAAGTTGCTTTCTATCTGCGAAGAAAGAGTTGCCAGGTCTCTCCAAGAGTACGTTCATTGTTGCACTTGTTATACAACGACTCTGCTTAAATTCCCTCCAGTTTTTGACAATGAGCTCGTTGTTGGCATTAAAGAGACGATGACTAGGCTGAATGCGATGAAGCTCTCTCTTAACCATGTTCTTCCTCTTTCTTCTCTCGACCCACTCTTTGGTTGTGTAGCAGCTGTTGAGGACAGATGTTGTTGACTTGATCGTAACTTTAGGATATGCTTGAGTCCGCTTTGATCCAGACTGGTTAAGAATGTGTTTTGCAAGTTTCTCAAGATCTTCATAGCTAAGATTTCCAAGCGGTCTGAAGTAATCCCAACTAAGTGCACAACTCTCTTGCTTCCAGTTCTCCTTCTCGTTGAACTTCATGTCGGAATCTGGGTCATACAGTTCACCATGGGCAGCATTACTGATGACTTCACTCCAAAGGCTATACACATTCTCGGGGGCCGTAATAATTTTCAGCTCGTTGACTAGCTTAAGTTTCTCCTCGGCCCCTTTCCTTTTCAGAAGAAGATGGTTCTTGTTTACGTCAGTCATCGCAAAGCAGTGGTTTATTGCTTTTTCGAAGGTCTGCATTTACAGAATGATTGTTAGGGGCTAAAATCACATTGAAAGTATTAGTACAAAAGAAAGCAACGATAATGGACATGAAAAACGGTTATGCCAATCTGATCAGTTCAGGTAGGGTCAACCTAAATTGCTCACCCTGAATTTGGCAGTCTCGCGCATTGACTCCCTCGTTCTCTTTGTTGCTTGTGTTTGACCTACAACTGCAACTTCCTTTGGGTGCTTCGGAGACCCCATACTTACCCAGACTGTCCTAGCCCCAAGAATATTTTCAGCCCACGATGGCTGAATTGCCTGGAAATGATTGACACGGTTGTAGAATGCTGAGATTGATCTTAAAAGTTCAGCGTCATCTGACCACACCACGAAGCAGTTCCACTTTTGGAAATGGTCTCTTGTCTCCTCATCAATACCCCTTGAGGACTCCATCATCAGCCTACTAGCGGCAACGCTGTGTTGGCCGTTGATGATGTAGAAGTTTCCAGATTCAATATCTTCCCAATTCTCAGGCTTCTCCTTCAGTCCAACAGGCATGACACAAAGTGTCTGTTTTGAACTCTTGTCTGGAATGTTAACAAGCCAATTCAGCATATCCTCAACAATCTTATCTTCTTTCACTCGTATATTGAACTCTGCTGGTGCATCAATCAATTGAGATATAGGTATCTCATGCTTGACATCCGTTCCTCCAATGTATGCATTCGTACATGTCTCCCAATATTTCTTGTATACAGCTGTGACACTTTTGTAGTCTGGTTTACGGTTCGTTCGCAACGCCTGGGGTACACTGAACATCATTTCGGCGTAGCTTTGTTCAGCAATGCCTGACTGCTCTTCTGCTTCGGAGACCTCAGCCACTCTGGATTGCTCGGAAGTTTTGTCCACTGTCCTTCTTGCGGAACTTGAAGCAAGTGGACTTGCTTTTCTGGCAGACTTAGGTGTTGGTGGTGGTTTCTTACTTCTTGTGCCGCGACCTTGTGACCCCTGAACTCCTACCGAAGGCTGACTGATGGCTTGACTGGTGGTTTCAAGTGATATTGTTCTCGGATGAGCCATGGACTCCTGCATAGCATATTTTTCCTTCAAGACCAGAAAAGAATTGAAGAGAAGCTGGAGCTTCTTGCATAGCCGATTTCCATTTAACGGCGACCCATCGTCATTGCAATATTCTCCTCGATCCACCTTGTCCTCCAGTTGCTTGATTTCGTTCCGATAGGGAGTTGGCTCCAAGCTCTCCAACAATGGTGAAATGTTGAAGTAGATCTTGTCTGAATTCAGGAGAATTGTGAAATGGTATTGCTCTTCTGGCTTCAATCCTGACTTGGTTGTCACACAATGTATCTTGATGGTTGGGTAGATATCATTGTCCACCTTCTTTACCTTCTCTTCGAAGGATAAACAAATATATGATGCCGAATTCTTGTACTTCATGTTGAAGACCATGTGATCTGTAAATGGAGTCATTTTCAGACCCCAAGACTCAACCTCTTTAGGATCTGTGAACTCCCAAAAGTCGCCTTCAATCATCATCTCGTCTTCATCATAGGGCTCGGCTTCTTTCGTTGTGTTTTTTGTGAAGTACGTAGTTAGATTGTGAACTTGATCTTCCATTCTGCAATAGAAAAAGTTCTACTTGTTAGCTTTTTTATCAGAGCATACTCCTTTTCAATTCAAGGAGGACCTACCTGATTTGCACGATTTATTGTCTTCTATTCCTGTTCCTGATTTCTCTATGAGTTTTTTTTTCAGATGAAGTCCTCCTCTATGGACTGTGTTATTTGGACGTTTTGCTTATCCTGGAGATCAGAATGTATAAAGGATTTTATTTTCTTGTACTAGGTTATTTCTAGTTTATCGTATTTTACAATTTGCACTGGCTCAGTATTTTCATATGGTTTGCTAATTGAACCTCTTGGGGAGTGCAAATCAGGGTGGATCCTCCTAAACTGTTTAGTGGTATTTTTTAATTAATTTTCTACGGATTATAGTTTCTTGAATGTTCGATATTGAAAAACATTTTAACGGTTTGTGCGATTCAGGTAGGGCCGACCTGAATTGCACATGGAAATTCTCAATAACATGTCTATAAAACTAATTCTATGGCTGCAAAGTAATACCTGAGCTGTTGTTTTCAGTACGCGGTTCTATGTGTTAATTTCTGAGGGAGTTCTTTTTGAAGTTGCCTGGTATGGGTTAAAGTTGTCCTCCAACACACGCAAAAGCACGATTTTGTGATGGATGCGAATTTGAATTGGATTGGAATGCATGATTAAGTGTATAGTGTGGGAACCTAATGTTTGCACTGTACCAAAGTCTACTAGAATTAGAAATCTGGGAGTTGATACACACCGTGGATTAGAGGATTGGCTAAAATGAAGTCCATGATTTGCTTAAAGCTTCCAATACAGCTGAAAATTCTATTCCCCCAGTCTACATATATTATGCAACAACTTTGGATATAGCTGAACATAGAATAGAGCTGAAAGTTCAATCCCTCGGTCTACAAAAATTGTGCAAGAAAAAATTGCAAGCACTGTCAAGATTTAGCACAAGAATCTTACGCAGTATTCAATGGTCTTGTAGCTCCATTCCACTGTATAAACTTAAAAGTCTTCCCTTGCCTTCTAGGTTATTTGTATACCCTCCACACGCAAGCCGTTCTAGCATGCACATGTAGCATTCTTACAATCTGCAAAAGATATCGACCTCTTAGAGAATCCTCTCCTAATTTCAGCTGTGCATAATGGTAAGATAGTCTCCAAAATTCACAAGAATGTCTGCACTTACACTTGCATGTACTCCGAGCATATAAAATAATGAATCAAATGAACAATAGATCATTTGCATAACATCTCCATAAGCAATCATATTCAGAATTCAATGTGAAAAATTAATTTCACTAAGATAATTTGACGTGAAAATGAGCTGCTGTTCTACAAAAACGAAACCCTAATTGCAAAAGAGCTTCCCTCATGCAACAATGAAGACCCTAATTGGAATGAACCAAATGACACAACATTTCAGCACATATGAACACAATTAATTGTTCTCGGTTCAATGTGAAATGACACTCTGCAAAGTTTAAACACTATCCCATCGGAAAGACTCACTTACTAATCAGTTCTTACCTGCATTCTAATTCTATTTTTTAATCTCATTTCCATTCACATCCTCACTTCGAGTTTAATTGCCTAAACTAATTGACCTTGAATTCAGATTCAGCTGTTCTATATCATTTGGACTTTGGTTCCAGTGATCAATCACTTTCCCAATGAGCAAGACGTTATCCAATAAAACAATTCCAATTATAAATAAAAAAACTTTCGGTATACTGCGGGATCTAAAAATCCTGCTCTGCCTGCACCTCTCAGATTACTGGGCGGATCCAAGGCAGCAGCCCACCTCGGCAGCATGGGTAGACCAAGACTGTCCCACCCTCTGCAACACCGTTGCAGACCACCCCATAAATCACACTACTTGGTATTTTTTGCAAATTCCGAGGAGCCGTTTCATAACCCTAAACTACACGAATATTTACATATTCACACAGACAGAAAGGGTGCATCTCGAAAAACTAACCTTAAAAATTTCAGCTCACAGAGCCACACAACGCCAACCTCAGACTTGCCGAACCGCCTTCGACTCCAGACTTGCCAAAACTCACCAGCCAACGCCTTCAACACCAGACATCCTGAATCTCAGCATGCGTTGCAAAAATCCTTCAACTTCGCTTTCCAGTGCATTTCACTTGCAATGCTCTAATCTTAACGCATAAATTGATCCAGCTTAGAACACAAAACAGGATTCAACCAGCAAAAGAGACCAAAAACGAAAAGAAGATGAAAATTCAAATCACTTGGGAACACTATTCAGCGTTTACCACACAGAACGAGTGACTTCTAATTTCCTTGCATTAAATTCACACAATGTAATTGACCCTAAAAACACAACTTGATAACTCTCTTGGTGAACGCTCACAAACTGCCCAGCGGACCGCAGAAGCCAAACCAAAAAGACCACAAAAGGCGAACAAATCAAATCATCATCTGCCGCAAAGTGCTAAATCCGAATTGGAGAAATGTAAAGAATGAAGGAGGGGCCAAGTATTTCACCTCTCCCGGATGAGCTGCAGCCGACAAGCTTCCGGCTTAGGGTAAATTTGTTGACCGCGCTCCTGCCGCTCCTCCTCTACGATTGCAGAAAAAAACAAGTTCGAAGAAATCCGCACCTCCTCCAATATCGCGTACGCCAACACACAGAACTTTACCTTTCCCACTCAGAAATGTAAACGCTCACTCTCTAAGCGCCTTCAAGAAAACAAACCCTAACGCTCTTCGTGAGAACCGAAAAGCTGGACCGCCAAGAGCACGATCCGAAAAACACGCTGGCGCTCAGTCGCTCACAGACTCGGAGACAAACTCTCAACGCGCACCAAAACCATAAAAATCTAAACTTCTACTGCCTCTCACAAGAACCCGACCCAACAAGCTCACGGATGCACTCACAACTGGTGCACAAAAAGCAAGCACAACACGAGGGTTCAAGCGCAGCACGGGGGTTCAAGCGCACGGGGGTGAAGTGGAGACGATTACACAATACCCGAAAAATACGGCGTAGGGCTAGGGTATCGACGGAAAAAGAGATTACACCGCCGGCTATGGTGCTAGAATTGCAGGGATGGTAAGACCATCGCTATCTCTACACGGTAAAAAGTACACACCATTTTAGAACTTCTAATTTCTACTTAACCCTGTGCACTTAACCCTTAAGCCTTACAATCTTATGCTAAACCCTTGACCTTTTAAAAAACGCTTTATCAGAAAAATTAGATGCACCTTCAGTTGGGCAATGAGAACCAATGGGGTTCAAGTAATTTCTTCATGATGAGGTTGATGCTATTAGATAAATAATTCTTTTTTAGAGAATCATAAGAAATCTTTGAGGTTCAAATTAATTTTAAAATAAAATCTAAGAAAATTAGGATTGCAATTATTTTTAGCTTAAAGAATTAAAAAATTTTGAGGCAACCATTGGACTTTTAAAACAAAAGTAAAATGTATAACTTAAAAGTTAAAAGATGAAACCGCCACATTAAACTACCCCAGAATCTTGGAGATTTCCTGGTGTTTAGACCAAAAAATTTGGCCATGAAGCCTACCTGATGTACATGTCACTGACAAAAATAATTCAAGATAACCTACTACGCATCAAAATTTAGAAAATCTTTTACAATCAATCAATAGAAATTCAAGAAATTATTCCGTCAAAAGATAATTAGAAGGTACACATGACGCATCAAAATATATAAGAAATCCAAAAAAAATGTCCTCATGAAGTGGCTCATACAAAACATCCTATTTGCCTCCACATTTGTTAAAAGGCAAAGAATATATAAAACTAAAGCAAGAAATTACTGAAACTAAACTCCAAATAAATAAGTTCGACCACTCAGTCTAGAAAACCACATACTGTCCCCTCGCTCAAGATATCAAAGCAATTAGACAAATAAAAAAATACGAATACTAATAATAAATAGTCAAAATGTACGTAAATACACTATAAAAAAGTTCATACTTTACAAATCCTAACTAGCATACATGTTAGAAAATTACAAACAATGATTCTATGCCTACTTCATACTAAAACATAACATTATTATTAATAATAACCATATAATCTCCCTAAAATCTATCATTGAAACTTGTAAACAACACAACAATAAATACTAAACAATATTCTTTTATATTTAAAGTCAGAGGTGCATTTTTGATTAAATCATAACAAAAATTTATTTATTAGTTTAATTCTCAAATCACCGATAGAATTGGGAATCAATGTGAATGTCTTTTGACATTCCAACTTCATGTTTTTTGTATTCTACATTCATGTTCTATGACAAATTTACATTTCAAATTAGAAATTGTCTACTTTTCATTTGATTTCAAAAAGTAGGCTACATTGCAAAATTTTGGATTTTTTCCTAAATGGCCTATTCAATTGAAATTTGAAGTGAAGAGGGGCCAAAACAAATATGGAGAAGTTGTAATCTTCTAAATCATTCATGTCCAACAACAAATTTCCATTCCAAAATTCAAATTATCTACTTTCAGTGGGATTCCAAAAAATACGATACACTGCGAAAATCTGGGTTTTCTTCCAAAAGGCCAATAGAATTGAAATTCCACGTGAAGAGTGGCCAAAAAATATATGGAGAAGTTGGAATGGCATATGACATTCACAATCTATGACAAATTTCAATCCAAAATTTGAAATTCTCTAGTTTTCGTTTGAATTCAAAAAAACCGCCACCCAACCATTTTTGGCTCTAATATCTAAATGGTCAATAGAATTGAAATTTAACGTCTAAGGGAGCCAAAAAAAATTGGACAAGTTGCAATGTCATACAACACTCATAGTCTATGACAAATTCCAATTCCAAATTCCAAATTGTCAATTTTTTGATTTCTTTCAAAAAATAGGCTACACTGCGAAATTTCGGGTTTCCTTCCAAAAGGCCAATAGAATTGAAATTCCACGTGAAGAGTGGCCAAAAAATATATGGAGAAGTTGGAATGGCATATGACATTCACAATCTATGACAAATTTCAATCCAAAATTTGAAATTCTCTAGTTTTCGTTTGAATTCAAAAAAACCGCCACCCAACCATTTTTGGCTCTAATATCTAAATGGTCAATAGAATTGAAATTTAACGTCTAAGGGAGCCAAAAAAAAATTGGACAAGTTGCAATGTCATACAACACTCATAGTCTATGACAAATTCCAATTCCAAATTCCAAATTGTCAATTTTTTGATTTCTTTCAAAAAATAGGCTACACTGCGAAATTTCGGGTTTCCTTCCAAAAGGCCAATAGAATTGAAATTCCACGTGAAGAGTGGCCAAAAAATATATGGAGAAGTTGGAATGGCATATGACATTCACAATCTATGACAAATTTCAATTCAAAAATTTGAAATTGTCTAGTTTTCGTTTGATTTCAAGAAACATTCCACCTAGCCATTTTTTAGGGTAATTTCAAAATGGCCTATACAATTAGAATTCGACGTAAAGTGGGGCCAATAAAATTATGGAGAAGTTGGAATGTCATCCGACATTCTTGTTCTAGGAGAAATTTCATTTCCAAATGAGAAGTTCTCTACTTCTTCTTGAATTTCAAAAAAAAGGCTATAGTGCTTAATTTTGGGTTTTATTCTAAGTGAACAATAGAATTGAAATTCCACGTAAAGAGGGGCCAATAAAAAAAATGGGGAAGTTGGAATGTCATAGGACATTTATGTTCTATGAAAAATTTCCATTCCAAATTTGAAATTTTCTGGTTTTAGTTTGATTACAAAAAATACGCCAACGAGCCATTTTTTAGGCTAATTTCAAAATGGCCTAGGGAATTGAAATTCAACGTGAAGTGCGACAAAAGAAATTGGAGAAGTTGGCATGTCATAGAACATGAATGTTCTTTGACAAATTTTCCATTCCAAAATTGAAATTGCCTACTTTTTGTGGGATTCCAAAAAATAGGCTACATTGTGAAAATTTGTGTTTTTTTCCTAAATGGCCAAGAGAATTAAAAAAAACACGCGAAGAGGGGCCCAAAAAATATGGAAAGGTTGGAATGTCCTAGAACATTTATGTTTTCCGACAAATTTCAATTCCAAAATTAGAAATTGTCTACTTTTTGTTCTGTTTCAAAAAATGGGCTACACTGCGAAATTTTGGATATCCTTCTAATTGGCCAATAGAATTGAAATTCCACGTGAAGAGGGTCCAAAAAAAAAATGGAGAAGTTGTTTTGTCATAGGACATGCATGTTCTATGACAAATTTCTATTCCAATTTGAAATTGTGTAGTTTTAGTTTGATTTCAAAAAATATGCCACCCAGCCATTTTTGGGTCTAATTTCAAAATGTCCTCTACAATTAAAATTCGACATCAAGAGGGGCCAAAAAAAATATGGAGAAGTTGGAATGTCATAGAACATGCATGTTTTATGACAAATTTCAATTCAAAGTTTGAAATTATGTTGTTTTTATAGGATTTCAAAAAATACACTACCCGGCCATTTTTGGGCCTAATTTCTAAATGGTCAATAGAATTGAAATTCAATGACTAAGAGAGCTAAAAAGAATTTGAGTAGTTCGAATGTCATAGAACACTCATATTCTACGACGAATTTCAAGTAAAAATTAGAAATTGTCTATTTTTTGTTTGATTTCAAAAAATAGGCTATACTACAAAATTTTGGGTCTAATTTCAAATTGGCCAATAGAATTGAAATTCGACGTCAAGAGGGGCCGAGAAAGATATGGAGAAGTTGGAATGTCATATAACATTCATAATCTATGACAAATTTCAATTCAAGATTTGAAATTGTCTATTTTTTGTTTGATTTCAAAAAATAGGCTACACTACAAAATTTTGGGTTTCCTTCTAAGTGGCCAATAGAATTGAAATTCAATGACTAAGAGAGCTAAAAAGAATTTGAGTAGTTCGAATGTCATAGAATACTCATATTCTACGACGAACTTCAAGTAAAAATTAGAAATTGTCTATTTTTTGTTTGATTTCAAAAAATAGGCTATACTGCAAAATTTTGGGTCTAATTTCAAATTGGCCAATAGAATTGAAATTCGACGTCAAGAGGGGCCGAAAAAGATATGGAGAAGTTGGAATGTCATATAACATTCATAATCTATGACAAATTTCAATTCAAGATTTGAAATTGTCTATTTTTTGTTTGATTTCAAAAAATAGGCTACACTGCAAAATTTTGGGTTTCCTTCTAAGTGGCCAATAGAATTGAAATTCCACGTAAAGAGGGGCCAAGAAAGATATGGAGAAGTTGGAATGTCATATGACATTCACAATCTTTGCCAAATTTCAATTCAAAATTTGAAATTATGTAGTTTTTATAGGATTTCAAGAAATACACTACCCAGCCATTTTTGGGTCTAATTTCTAAGTGGCCAATAGAATTGAAATTCAATGACTAAGAGAGCTAAAAAGAATTTGAGTAGTTCGAATGTCATAGAATACTCATATTCTACGACGAACTTCAAGTAAAAATTAGAAATTGTCTATTTTTTGTTTGATTTCAAAAAATAGGCTATACTGCAAAATTTTGGGTCTTATTTCAAATTGGCCAATAGAATTGAAATTCGACGTCAAGAGGGGCCGAAAAAGATATGGAGAAGTTGGAATGTCATGTAACATTCATAATCTATGACAAATTTCAATTCAAGATTTGAAATTGTCTATTTTTTGTTTGATTTCAAAAAATAGGCTATACTGCAAAATTTTGGGTCTAATTTCAAATTGGCCAATAGAATTGAAATTCGACGTCAAGAGGGGCCGAAAAAGATATGGAGAAGTTGGAATGTCATATGACATTCACAATCTTTGCCAAATTTCAATTCAAAATTTGAAATTATGTAGTTTTTATAGGATTTCAAGAAATACACTACCCAGCCATTTTTGGGTCTAATTTCTAAGTGGCCAATAGAATTGAAATTCAATGACTAAGAGAGCTAAAAAGAATTTGAGTAGTTCGAATGTCATAGAATACTCATATTCTACGACGAACTTCAAGTAAAAATTAGAAATTGTCTATTTTTTGTTTGATTTCAAAAAATAGGCTATACTGCAAAATTTTGGGTCTAATTTCAAATTGGCCAATAGAATTGAAATTCGACGTCAAGAGGGGCCGAGAAAGATATGGAGAAGTTGGAATGTCATATAACATTCATAATCTATGACAAATTTCAATTCAAGATTTGAAATTGTCTATTTTTTGTTTGATTTCAAAAAATAGGCTACACTGCAAAATTTTGGGTTTCCTTCTAAGTGGCCAATAGAATTGAAATTCCACGTAAAGAGGGGCCAAGAAAGATATGGAGAAGTTGGAATGTCATATGACATTCACAATCTTTGCCAAATTTCAATTCAAAATTTGAAATTATGTAGTTTTTATAGGATTTCAAGAAATACACTACCCAGCCATTTTTGGGTCTAATTTCTAAATGGTCATTAGAATTGAAATTCAACGTCTAATAGAGCCAAAAAACATTTGGAGAAGTTGGAATGTCATAGAACATTTATATTCAATGACAAATTTCCATTCCAAAATTAGAAATTGCCAAGTTCTTGTGGATTTCAAAAAATAGGCTACATTGTGAAATTTTGGGTTTTTTCCTAAATGGCCTATACATTTGGAATTCGACGTGAAGAGGGGCCAAAACAAAAATGCAGGAGTTTGAATGTCATAAAACATTGATTTCATGTTCTATGACTATTCTTCATTCCAAAATTGGACTTGTCTATTTTTTGTTTGATTTCAAAAAGTAGGCTACATTGCGAAATTTTGGGTTTTTTTCTAAATGGCCTATACAATGGAAATTCTATGTAAATAATGGCCCAAAAAAATATGGAGAAGTTGGAATGTCATAGGACATTCATGTTCTATGACAAATTTCCATTCATAATTTGAAAATGCTTTTTTTGGTGGATTTCAAAAAGTAATCTATTTAAATAGGGTTTTTTTCCTCTTCTAAATAGCCTATGGACTTGGAAATCCAGGTGTTGTGGGACCAGAGTTAAAATTAATGTTGCTTAGTTATTTTCTTTTGTAATTTGAATGTTTGGTTGCATTGTTTTTATTTGGAAATTTCTTAGTGCGTTTTGGATGCTGAGTATTTAATCCACTTGATTGATTTGGATTGGATTAACTTCATAGAATTCGGACTTAGTTTGTCATTGAAGTTGCTTTTTTTTTATAAAAACTTTTGCTAGATGCACTGAAATAGTTGAATAGTTCAATTTCCTAAATCTTTGGAACCTTAAATCATAATCGTATTGTAATGGTGCAACGTTTGTCTATTGGGTTTTGTATGAATAATTCTTATTGTCAATGAACGTTTTGTGGTGTTGAATTTGGGATGATTATGAGTGAGAGTCACATTTTAGATTTGCCTTAGTTTTCACTAAATAAATTTCAATGTTTAGTATTTGGATTATTATAGAAGTTATGATAACAAATTACCATTTTAGACTTTAGGATTATTGTTAATGGCCTCCTGTATTTTGTGCACATAAATTTATTAATGTCATGAAAAGTTGGCAACTTGATCTTTTCTGACACAAATAAATTAAACTTGTACTGCGAGAATGATGAACAAACACCGTTCAATTGGAAGCGGTCCAGAAAATAGCCTGTAGTTAGTATTAGGTCTACCTTCATTACGGATTGGATGCGGGGAGATGCAACGTCAGCCGCGCCAATGGGAGATTCTTGGCACATCCCTGATTCCCCGCCAGACACCGAATTCCATATTTTGAGTATAAAGCACCTCCGGATATTAGTGCTGTTAGTAGCGGACGAATCTTCTGAGGCAAGTGACCTTGAAAGTCAACTTGCGGAAATGCGAAATGTACATGAATGTATGGCGCTGTAAAGTGGAAGAGGCATCTTTCTCGAAAGCATAACGATTCAAACGCCGCAATTTCCTTTGGCGCCAACTTTCCCCCGCCCAAAAGTGCTCGATCAGTGTGCGCCCGTTTCTGCCATGTCTTTTCTCTCATTTCGTTTTTCCCCCCACCCTCTGTGCGTTCTGTTCTGCTTGCGGTGCGTGCTGTATCAATCGTGGTTGTTCGAGTTCGTGAAGTTAGCATCGTTGCAGGGAATATCTCGCGCTCGCTTGTTTTGGTATGGATCTTACTACTTTTGCTTATACATGATGAAGGCATCTTGATTTCAAAGGGCAGCGGACTTCTTGTACTTTAGTTTAGGTTTCTCTTCTTGTTGAGTGATCTGCGCTCATTAATTTTACTCTTGATTGTGATACAGAAGTTGAGCTGTTGATTGTTGTTCGAATATATTACAGTTTTCGCTAATGTGCATCGCTGAACCTGTTAAATGAATCCGTCGCTACTTTAGAGGTTCTTCGACGGTCAATCTGTACTGAATGAGTTTATGGATGTCTCTACTTTCAGGGGTGTTTGGTTGTTTTTGTTTCTTGAATGTGTTTTTGATCATTGTCTCTGATTTGAAGTTGGTCTCAAGGTTTATCTTTTCTGGAAGTGTTACTGATCGTCCTTAGTTCGTGGTCGGTTAAATGGTCTGTCTCTGTTGAAGGAGTTTGTGATCGTCGCTAGTTCATAGTCGATTTGAAGACCTGTCTCTGTTGAACGAATTCATGATCGCGCGCGACTTGGTATCGGTTCGAAGGTCGGTCTTTCTTGAAGGAATTCATGATCGTGTTCAATTTGGTGTCAGAGTGAATGTCTGATTATGTTTAATGGACACTTTGAGTGATGACATATACCCGAAGTTCACGCTGCAAAATCCGGATGTGTTTTGAGTCTATTTAATGACTGTGCAATTCAGGGCATACCGTCCTGAATGGCACATTATTTTAATATTTGATTGGGTGAAACAGAGTACACATTCTCTTATTATAAGATTTAGGTCGGTACGACCTGAAATGCATTCTCTTTATGCTCGTACAATTGAGTAATGTTACAAACCATTCACCTTGACTATATGATCAAACTACCTATATTCTTCAAATAGAGATGATGATTCTCTCTCTTGAACGACAAAATGAGAGGACTATCGAAATCCTTTTAATGTGTATTGAAAAAACAAATACTGATATTTTGTTTCATAAAATTAAGTGTATTTCTCATGGAGAATTTTGTATTTATTGGAGTAAATATTTATAATACTATTTGGAGATGGTAAATTATCTCATTCTTTATTTCCTAGGAGTTTAGTCTTTTATCTAGAATGTGCATTTTAGGTCTTACCGGCCTGAACTGTGCTTCTATGTTACCTGTAGTTTTTATAGATGGTGAATTCATTTATTCAATTCAGGTCGTTACGACCTAAAATGATTTTTCTTTGTTGTTTGCAAAATGTTCAGAACCTTTCTAAGACATTTGATTATTGATAATCAGGTACTATGGATTCAAGTGCTTTATCGGACAATCTCATGGAGTTCTCTGAAGATGAATTCCAGACTTTGGAGGGGATGAATGTTGGAATCCCCGAGTGCGAGGGGCTTCCACGTAGTCTCTGGAATACAAAGCGGGTGACTCTTTATAGCAGTGGTGGCATCCTTGTTGGTGAAGGGACTTGCCACAGCGTGGATTCAAATCTTGTGTTGGGAGCTAGTGGTCCTCTTGGTGACATGTACGTTGCTATTCACATCTCAAAGACTCATTCTGAAGAACACATTCCTTGTGAGCAAGTTTATTCACTTGTTGCCTGGCCAGTTGAGCTCGTCCATTGTCACGGGGCTAGTCTCCATGATTATGAGGCTCGAGATAACTTCAATCGCCTTCAAGCAAGTCTGTTGAATCCTCCTTCATCATTATTAGCTCGGCCGTACACAAGTGTCATCAGGAATCCTCCTCGAGAGACTACACTCCGGTCCAAGGATTTGCTCTCGCAAGATTCTATTAATTCAATGTCTAGTAAGGTCTGTTGCAGCAAGAACTGTGTGCAACCTTTTCCGAGGGAGAAAATTAAAATCTTCCGGGAACGAATGTACCAGAGGTCAACTTTCAAGTTCAGAGCACATTTGAAGACTGATGTTCACAGATCAGTTCATCATGATTCACGAGGAAGGAAGATGGTGACAGTGGAAGGCATAAGTGTGTGCATGCAAGCGTGGATGCATATTTCAGGCGTTCCAGAGTCTACTTTCTATCGATACCAAAAGTATTGGAAAAATAATCGTGAAGCACGAGAGCATGATAATCTTGGCTTATTGAAGCCAAGAAAACACACTGAACAAGCTGCTGCAACTTTAAAGTGTCTCCTGGATAAGGAAGCAGACCATATGCCTCATCGAACTAGGACTCTTAAGTCAGGGGACAAGGTTGTTTCAATGGTTCTTCCGGCTACTTTTCAGTGGAAGGACCAACTCCCAAGCATAAATGACACAAATGCTGCTTTTGGATTGAAGGCGGTGTCAACTTCCAGCTTAAGTAAGATAAGAGCAACCAGATTTTCGGAGTTCGAGGTGAAGAAGCCAGGAGATAATTTTGCTCGTTGTGGAACTTGTGACAAATTGCAAGAGCTTAGGAAGGGAGCTCTTCCTGGATTTGTAAGTGCTTTGAAGTGGTCCCAGAAACTGGACAAGCATTTGGCAGTAGCCCGCGCTCATAGAGAGTATTATTATGCAAATCGTTATCATTCGCATAATTATCCACATGAGTGTCTTACAATCATGCACGACAAGATGGATCATGCGAAGACTGCGTGCCCAGCATTCTCCCACAAGTCTAAGGATATTGATGGTTTGATGAAGTTGCCTGTTTCTGTCACTGGGATGATTGCCCATGGTCATGGTGATGTACGTTACGCGCACTATGGATTAGATATATTCCCTCACGATTGGAACTACACAATTGGTTCAATGGCAAAGTTGTTGCGGGATTTGGAAGAACCCCCAAAGTCTTCTTCTCGACAATTATTTGCAGGATCAGGGTCATCTACTTTGTTCCAAACAGTCTTGAAAGGGTCCGAGATGTGTGTAGCATCTCTACCTCCACAACCAGACTCCTTTGTGTCAGGAGTACCATTGCCACCCATTTTGAATGTGCAGATGGATAATGCCACAGGGGACAATAAGAATCGATATGTTTTTTGTTTTTGGTCACTTCTTGTGGCAAACAAGATCTTTCGTGAAGTATATGTGAACTTCATGATCGTAGGGCATACGCATGATGACATTGATGCATTGTTTGGGAGATGGAGCATGCTTTTGAAGAAGGAGAATTTTCCAACTATCCCATCACTCATGAAGTCATTCATGGATGTGGAGAGTATTCCCACTATCCCTCATCTAATTGAAGAGGTGCCTGACTTCAAGGGGTTCATAGCAGGCTGTTTCTTGGATGGTAGTGAGGTGCTTGTTGGGCATACGAAGCCACAACAAGTGAAGTTCTATCTGGATTCAAACGGTGTTTCTGTGATGAAGTACAAACTACTATGCACTAATGAAGATTGGTTAGGAGATGACGGTAGAGGAATTAAGTTGTGGAAGGAGGATTCTGAAGGACATAGTTTGTGGCCCCGTGGAGTACCATTGCCAATTTCTCCGAAGCCAATGAGAGGTGTAGAGGACATTGAGAAAGGCATAGCTGGATTTGTGAAGTATTGGGAGAATTTATGTAATGCAAACGTAACTGGAGAGTGCCGTAGGCGTTACAAGCATTTGGTGTACTACTGGCGTGATGTAATGGTTGCTTTGCAAGAACCAATTACTGCCTCTCCTACTCTCAAAGACGGATTTTGGCCATCCACTCGTGTTCAAGCCAATCTTGAAGATCAACTTGGAGAAGATGGCGAGGATCGTGAAGAGTTTGGGGAAGATGATGCCTATGTTGGACCTTTGCGAGGTCGCCCGGAACCATCATTCAGGGTCGGACGTGATGTCTTCGAAGGTTATTTTGTTGCAGTTCGTCCCGCAGAAGGTGACAGTCGCCCTGTTTGGATTGCAAGGGCCCTCTCTAATCCAAATTGTAATCCTAAGGAACCAAATCGTGTTCTTATTCAATACTTTCGTCCAACCTCAAGGAGTCAAGATGTTCAAGACTTCTACACTGGATGGGATAGTGAAAGAGGTCTTCGATGGAAGGTTGATATTACCGATCCACCTGTTTGGGAACAAACAGATGCTCTTATGACGGCATGGAAGTCTCAAATCAAGAAAGATACTCGTCAATGTTTGCTCAAGATCCCGGCTGCACAAATTGAGATCATCAACGAGAGCCTCGCTTCATATGCTTGATGTATTTGATATAGCTCTAGATATATGTTATAGTTCTTATAATCTTATAATATTGAGTATTGAATATTGTTTTGGTGGTCCTTGGTAATGTTAGTAAAATACATCTATATGGAAATCAATAAATTGTAGTAGATTGTGTTGGTTTGATATCATATCCTAATTTACTTTTAGATAGATTGTTTGGATTCTTGATTTTGTTTTAACAAAACAAGTTTGTTTCTACATATTTTTATTACAAGTACAACTATATTTTACTGTGTTATTTTTTCTATAATTCTTGTTGATCTACTTATTTGGTCTTTGTGAAAATTGCATTTTACATTTACGTGCTATTGATTTTAAAGGAATAATGTATAGAACTATTAAAGATCTAAAACATTACAAAAAATTTGGTGTATGGATTCTAGACTACAATTGCAATCTAGCTCATTATCAGGATAGCGCCTACGGCTTAAGAAGATGGTAGTCAACAGGAATCGAACCCGGACCTCCAATCACACAACTATCAGTCTCTTGCACGACCTCTCGCAATATACCCTAACTCAATAGGGTGACTAACTGATCAAGAAATTCACATATAAATAGGTGTGAAGCAACATACATTGAGCATAAATTCATATTGTAGTCTGAACCTCTTAAACGAAGCACCAAATTATGACCGTAGTTATTCTTATTCTTCTACTTCGAACTATCATTTTAATGGAAATTACAACTACTAACTAGTGAAAGAGACACTGATTTAGCTGAAATTTAATACAACTATGTAATAATTTTTTATTCTATAAATAGGTAGTATTATTTTGAGAGGTTCTAAACCTCCCAAATTAATGAATATGATGTTTAATTACTGAATTGTACCTCTTTAAGGAAGTCCACTCCGTTCGCTGGATTGGCCACCGCTAGCAATTTGAACATCTTCACCATGGCTGCCTTTGTTCGTTCCCTTGCTCCCAACCTCATTGCTTCGGTTGCCTGTAGTGGTACACTTCCAGTCTCTTGTGTGGTCTCCATGTACCTTCTTACTGCTGCATCTGCAGCTTGTGAAATTTCTTGTTGCACAAGAAACCCAGATAGATGTGAAGTCAATATGGACAATGATGATTTTTTAAAATAAAAATATATTTATCAAAAACAAGTTGAAGGAGCTTACCCGGAAGATGAAAGATGTGAAGACCTCGGGTTGAATTGAATACCATTTCTTAGTGACCTTATTCTCAAGGCACCTCTTCCTCTTAGCAGGCCTAAGTAAAGCTGCAAACTTTGCTATGGGTAGCATCCCGTACTTTTGAATTTGGTACAAGGTGTGTACCAAGTTCGTCTTCACGTGGGAGTCTTCTACAGACCTGAAAACCATTCAATGCAATATAAGTCGAAGATCTAAACTACCTCCAAGAAAGTACAACATTCAAATTGAATATTTTTTTGAAAAATAAAAACAATATGAAAGAAAGAACTTACTTGTTTACATCATGCATGACTTGCATGACAAGTTCATTCCGACCTTTCGTGTCTAACATGATAGAATCGACACTGAAGTGCTCCTTCGAGTGCTTAGAGATGTAATTCATCCAAGCAATTCGTCTGTGGTTCCCATCGCAAATGAAGATCTTCAAGTTCTTCAAGAACTGAAGCTTTGGCTTTGACTCAAACTTCTGTTTGAAGACTTCATTCTTCTCCTTCCAAATGGGGTCCCAACTATCCATCTCCTGTTGGGTGAACTCTTCAGTGTTCCCATCTTCGTTTGTAGTTGACACATAGAATACCGCAGCACCACCTCGGTACCCTCCACCTGCAAACTCTTGCTCTAGCTGTAGGATATCAGATGCCAATGTCGGTCTGACCATTGGCATTGCCACAAGCCTGCACAATGGTATGTGCATTCGAAATACCTCCTCGGGCTTCATCCAAAGTTGTGCCAAAAGCTTCACAACATCACCTTTTTGAATATGCCGGAGTTCTTCCTCTGACATCACCTTCTCCTCCTCACGATCTTGAATGACAATGTCCATGTCCTCTCCTTCCTCTCCTTCTCCTTCTCCTTCTCCTTGCTCAATCTCTGGTTGTCTCTGGTTTTGAGAGGAAGGCGTTTCGAATATTGTTTCCACTTCCATGGTTTTGGCTGGGGAAATGTCCATCTAGAAGAACAATTCCAAGTTCAATAAATGGAATGTTCATAGAAAACAAAAACAATATGAATTGCAATGAAAGTGTTGGAACAACAAGAAAGATAGTTTACTTCAAGTGGAAAATAGTACTTGCAATTGGATTGTCAAATACATCTACAAAAATGAAGTAGCTTGAATAAAGATGAAGCCTGGCCTGGTATATAGTGTTTTTGAGAACAAAACTCCATCTAGTCTATGATTTGAATATCCTCATCCTCATCCTCATCAGAGCTGAGGATGATGATTTCATCGGACTGAAACAAGTCCATATTCACCACACTCTCCCCTGTGTACAAATCGAAAAACTCTACACTGCTAGAGTTGGAGAGCTCATAATCAGAGGGATACTCCTCCTCAGAGCTGAAAGATGAGAACCATGGGCCATTGCCCCTAGTCCCACTAAGCACACTTGTTTCAAATGCGTCAACGGCATATTCCGCAGCATCCATGACGTCATCAAAACTCACCAAATTTTGGTTTGCATCACTTTGGTCAAGTGAAATGGACACCCCTGGTTGTGGCCACATCTGGGGCTTGGATGGTCCACCAACGTCCATATTAGGGTTAGTCTACTTCACAGGACTCTCTTCCTTTGATGATAAAACCTTTTGGCGTTTGCCTCGTCCTTGGCCGCCTTGGACAATAAAGGATCAAACTTATCAATCATTTGCAAAGTCATGATTCTAAGTAATTGAAACAAGGCGTAAATTCAAATGCTCAAGATCTATTAAAATTCAAAATGAATACATTTGACCATTAGAATCTTGCCACAAGGGTCTACTTATCTAGATGAATAATAAATTAAGACACAACTTCAAGATTATGAAGTATCATGCTTGGTATACCTGTTTCTTCGATCCTTCACTGTCCTTTGCAACACTTGTATCTTTAGCAGCAGGCTGAAGCAAGAACAAATTATGTAAGTACCAAAAATTATCAAATAAAATATAATCAAACATAAATAGAATTTAGTATAACAAAATCAAATTTGATCAAATTTGTGAAAAGTTTGGGTACTACGAGGTGACCAAGAAAACCAAGTCGGATCCGACTTGGTTTTCTGAGTCACCTCGTAGTACCTAAACTTTTCACCATTTTTTGGAAAATTTTTAAAATTTTTAAAGAAAACCAAACAAAAGACCAAAAATTCATATCTATACTATGGAATCTCATCTTCTCAGAGCTCCAAGTGGAAAATAAAGGCCTTCATCAAATACCTAGAGATTCAAAGACAAATATTAGGAGCTAATCAGGCAAATACTAAGTGGTTCAGGAGAAAATAAAACGGATTCAGTTGTAAATCAAAGCCCAAAATTTATTCACAGGATTCAATCATTCAATCAATCACTTGAACTTAGTCCGGCTGGAAGAGTCAAACTGGCCGTTTCTTGGAGGAAACAGGAGCGCTAAATGAAAGTCCGCCCCAAGCTGAAAGTTCACGACTGAAGAGAAGAGTCAGCGGCACTAGATCTGTGACATGATCATTTCACAACTTAAAAAAAACAAGAGTGCGCCGTGGCTACCACGAGGCGCACCGAGAAACCAAGTTGGATCCGACTTAGTTTCTCGGTGTGCCTTGTGGTACCCACGGCACACTCTTTTTTTATATTTCCAGACAGTAAAATGGATTCAGTTGTAAATCAAAGCCCAAAATTTATTCACAGGATTCAATCATTCAATTAATCACTTGAACTTAGTCCGGCTGGAAGAGTCAAACTGGCCGTTTCTTGGAGGAAACAGGAGCGCTAAAAGTTAGTCCTCCCAAAGTTGAAAGTTAACGACTCAAGAAGAGAGTTAGCGGCACCAGATCTAAGACGTGATCATTTCACAACTTAAAAAAAAACAAGAGTGCGCCATGGGTACCACGGGACGCACCGAGAAACCAAGTCGGATCCGACTTGATTTCTCGGTGTGCCTCGTGATACCCACGGCACACTCTTTTTAAAATTTTCAAAACTCGAAATTCAATATTTACCTCGAGCTTTCTTGTCCAGTCCATAATTTAAGATGACGATCAAAGACACTAAGCTGTCCAGCTCACCCTCGAATTCCAAGCGCAGAAGATTCAGGACTTGAGATCAGCTGCGGAGAAATAAAATCCAACGTCCTTCGGTACCCCTAATGCGAACAGATTTTGCAAAATCAAAACTCCTATGAGATGAAGCGTGCGCGTGGACTGTCTACCAATCTCTTGGACTTAGACTTTCATGATTTCCTTGGGTAGTACGAGGCAAAACGGAAAACCAAGTCGGATCTAACTTGATTTCCGCAAATGCCTCGTACTACCCAAAATTTTGGATCAAAAAAAAATTGTTGCCCCGCATGCCTGGAGTTCCAGGGCGCAATGCCCATAGAATCTAGGGTGGTGCGCGCGGGGCGCCAGGTGGGAGTGCGCGGTACGCCATAGTGGGCGCGCGCGGGGCACCAAGTGGGGGCGTGCGGGCGCCAAGTGCGAGAGAAATGGAATGATAAGTGTAAGCACAAAGTTAAAACCACTTCCTCTTTGTACAACATGATTGGGCATCATAACCATTGAATTAGAAGAGAAAGGGAAGGGAAGTACCTTAGTAACATAGATGTGTATGTTTACACCGAAAATTTTGTCCTTAGTACTATGCTCTGTCTTCAGCCTGTAAAACCAGAAACAGTTTGAAATTCAAAAAACTAGTTCTCATTCCTGTGAAACGAGGACCTCAATTACATGTAAGAAACGTGTATTCTTCCCAATCACGTTGCCAAGCTTTGTTTTGACTGGATGCATATTCAGTTAGATATATTGTTTTTCATTGTGTACAAGGCAATGCAGTCCACATAAAAGAGCCCCATCTCCAAAAGAAATTCCAAGAGTGTAGAACATCACGATGTTGTGGAAGACATTACTTTGCTCTATGGTGAGGAAATTAATAATTAATAACCATCCTTTCGAAACATTTCAAGGCATTGAGGCATAGCTGGAGCATTTCAAACACAAATTCTAGGAGTTCCAACACATGTGACGGTCTCTGCTGCAGAGAAATGAAGCCCCACGCCACCAGCTTGCACTCCAATAATTGCTAATTTCACCTAAATCCCAAGAATAAAACGTAGAAAAAGGGAAGTGGCAAAAACACTGCAAAAAACGTGCAATTGAATTAACTTGTCGATGGAGCTGCATACTAACCTAGTTCCAGATTAATTTCGAAGAACACCTTGGACAGCTAAAATTGCTTGAACATAGAAAGAAAATGATCAGCGACATTCAGCACATATAACCTTCATCTTGCATCGGTACAGTGCTTTCGGGTCTGACCAAAACCAATTGATATTATTCAAGTGGTCTCATGGTAGGGTACTTCCATCATTGCAAACAAATTCCATGTGATTACTTTGTTTGATCATCTAGACTTGTAACAAAATGCACAGGTCAATATTTCTCTGGAATCCCATACTCACAAGAATGGCAAAATTTCACGATATGAGCAGGCATAGTAATGGTCTAGTATTGAGGAACCAGAGCATTTTGAATCGCCCGCCTGAAAACAAGAACCCAACTAACCTCGCATCAAAATGAGTTCTATATTTTAGAGCTCAAAGTTCTAGTTGGCCACGTCAAAACTCATCTACACACAAAAAAGAACTAGTTTAGGCACTAGAAAGTAATTTTTAGCAATTGAATGCCACATGTTTGGTGCTCTGAAATCTGCTTTATGAATCAAAGTATGAGCATCTATCATAGAGGTAACAAAAAAGTCTGCAAATAATTGCTAAACTCTTCCAAGATGATATGATAAACATTCACTATTACCAAATAAGCGATCTGTGAAGGTTGACACAAAGAAAGAAAACAAGTCACATGCTCACTCGTACGCACATTTTACCTGAATGCTACTCAAAACTTCGAAATGATGAGCAAAGAGTATCAACTTCTTGTGAGGGTTTCCATCACGACCGGCAAAAATAGAGCGCTTGAGCAACCATTCCTAGAAACTTCAAAGCTTGACCACCCCGATCTCCTGCTCTGTAATCCACCGAGTCGAGGTTTTACTAGCCCTTTCTCTATCTTCAATCCTCCACTACACTCGATCCAATTCACCGCATCCACCAGGAGAAAGTACTATAAACCCCAAAAACAGTCCACCCTAACGAATCTTCCATGTACCAACAGTGCCAAGAGTCCTTGAAGAAATTCACGAATTCACGCAATTCCAAATTCATTAGATCCTTGCCAAAGAAATTAATTCATAGTACCTTTGAGCTAGAAACGCCTTGACCAAAGAACCAAAACTAGAATCACAAAACTCCTCTTCATAGCATTACCACCACTTCCTCAAACAAAACCTCAAATCTTCACAGGCGATCAATCAAAGCTCCACCCATCCTCCGATCTACGCACAACCAAAACCCTTAAAAACGCTCTGCATCTGATTCACGATCCAAATCCAAAATGAGTCGTTGGTGCTGGGATGGACCACAAAGCACTAAGTGCTTGGAGTACTGAATCCCTAGAGCCCTGCAAAGCCCTCCACAGAACTCTCAGGGAGAAAAAGCTGTACAGTTGCAGTAGGCTTTATTTAGATGAGAAACGTGGAAGTGAGAAATTCAACTGGATTACTGGAGGGTTGATATGTTAGCTTTGGTTGGATCAGGAAGAACAGCAACACATCCGCCTTCATACAATCACCCTCACAGCTCCATTCCTTTAACCCTTCCCCGTCCTCATCCTATAATTGGCTCACTCTCAATGAATTCTAACTTTTCCTTGCACTTGAAGACAAAATATATCCCGTTGGTGGCAATCGTGATTTCCAAGCGGACGCGAAAAAGCTCCACCTCAATTACTCACTCCGTTTGACAGCTAGAACAACCAATGCAGAGGGAAAACCGTGCACATCGTGCATGGGCGTGCACCTCGACTGACCTTAAAGTCAGAAAATAGAAAATTAGGGCTCCGACTATACTAGGGTTGCGGCAGGAACAGTGCAACGAGACTTTGGTGTCGGATGCGGGCACCTAGGCCAAATTTGTCTTGCTCCCGCGAGATGCGCTATTGCACATTCCTAACCGACTTTCCCCTGTCACCCTCCATACTTGTCATCTCCGTCGTGGTCTCATCGCTATGCGGGAGGGGTTGTCTCGTAGAAATTTTAAAGCTCACGTTCGACTCCTTCTCGACAGTTGGTTAGCATGAGCACAATGCCCTTGAGTGCTAATACGGCTTTTCAATCTGTACAATGCTAAAATGCTTGCTAATTTTCCATCGCTAAGAGAATTTCTTGAACTCTTACAGAAAGCATGTTGAGGATCCTACAATTCAGTCAAAATGAATCTTCCAAAGAGCTGTAAATTCACTAAGCCGTCCATTTGCAAACCTGAACGTTTGTATGGAAATGGTAACAACGGACTCACTTGGATTCTCCTGCAGGTTGAATAATCACCCGGACAAGCTACTGGATCGATACCGGTGGTAACCAAGGGGATGCAATTTGCTCGTCTTCAACACCTTTGCTGTATTGGAAATGTATAATTTGTATTTTCTTGGTATTGTTCAGGGTTAAGATAATCCAAATCCTAAACGGAAGCTGGATTTTCGTTTTGATGTTTTCTCTTTATTTGCACCTCCTAGTTTAATGTTTCTTTTTCCTTTATTTTCAGGTTCAAGTGCGATCTTGAGCCTCGGAGGTGATGGTTATAAAAATTGACCATCAATTACAGTTTTATAATTTTGTTTGAAGTCACCTATTCTTGCGGAATCCGAGACTTGCACTTTGAATACCCTTTTCGAGTGTAGAACTAGATGACTAACTGATTATAAGAGACGGGGAGAAAGATGCAAGAGTTTGTCGATATTATTACATAACAATGTTCCATTGAGTTACGTTTTCAGCTTCGTGTGTTCATACCCGGCATCACAGACCCGGACCCAATCAAGGCGGGTAGGGGTTGGCTTGGGTAGGGGACGTGGCGAATGTTGGGGCCTGCCAGGTAGTCCTTTGAAGGAGACCAATTCCCTGTTTCGTAGTATTTTACTTTATTATGGTACTGTGATGGTATACTAAATATAGTATTGCATATACTTGATTATTGAAGTATAGTATTATGGTAAAATTACCTGGAAGAGATAACTTAAGCATATTAGCGTGAAAGATGTGGAAAATTCACCATGAAATTTAGCTTAGTGTGTGGAAACATAAGGATGAGGAACAATGAAAAAAAATTGTACAAATGAATATTTTATTTAATATAATGAATGTAAATTTTTTATTATTTATTTGTTTTGAAAATAAGAATATTAATAAAAATATATATAATCTTTATAATAGATTCAACTTTCTTTAATATATGATTTTGTAGGTGAATCTTTGGGGTCCACACGTCTTGTTTACTACAAATTTGTACAGACACAATATAAGAACATTCTTTAAAGCATTTGTTTTCTTCCAAAATATTTCAAACCCCAAATATTTTTTGAGTCAAGCCTATAGGACCCATTCTACTAAGAGGTTTGAAGCAAAGTGGGCAGTATAGAAGTTCACTTGCTCAGGTATCCTGTTCAATTTTTATGTGGGGCATGAAAGAAGATGAAGGAAGAAGTATCATCCTCTGAATCTTGAACTTTGAGTATTACAAAATTCAAAATTGCCAAACCAACTACACAAATTTCTTAAACATCTAAAGCACTAGGACAATGAAATGATCAAATTAATTGATTAGCCATGCACAAATAACAAATCAAATACGACCTTCTATATATCACCAAAATCATGTGAAGAACAAGAAAAAATTACAACAAGACCAAAAGAAGTTTCTTGAGTCCAAATCTCAACAACAACATAAGCCCTAATTTGGTTCATGAGTTCAATAATTTTTTGTATATCTAAACTGTTATGTGAAATTATCTTGGATTTTTATTATTTTTTTGGAAGACATGAAATGAATTTTTTTTCTTGAAACAAATGGAATTCCATTGCAAAATACAAAGTACAAAGCAGCCAAGCCAATAGGTTGGACAAAAGCATAAGGTGGGTACACCTAAAAGCGCCACTTTTTGGTATTGTGCCTAATAACTATTACTAGTCTGATCAAATTTTCATATAGTCTTCTTGGCAAGTGAAAGCATGTCCCAATGCATCAAAAAACGCAACATTTGGATACAGTATGCAAAAATTATTAAAGGTATGTTCCCACTTGTGCTTAAGTTTACAACTGAGCAGAAGTGCTAGTGGCCGCTGGCAAAGGTTTGTATCATGGAGAGGAGGGTGCAGGTTCGGTCCGGCTATAGTGGTGGTTCGGCACGGCTATTAAGGCGTATATGTTCTGTACGTCTGTTGGAAGTCGTGTATTGTGCGGATCATGTGTAACGACGCTTGTGGTGGGATTTTGTTGTTTTTTGGGTCTGGTAGCTTCAAAAGCTATTCAAGAAGATTATGGAATTTAATGAATTTAATTTCAAAAGTTATTCAAGAAGATTATGGAATTTATAGAAAAACATCATTGTACATAACTTTCCCATAATAAATGCAAATGGATAAAATCAAAGCTTTCGTGTAGATAAAAAATATGATGTAAGAAAAAAATTCTTTCTTCACAAATTCAAATGAATTTGTTCTATAGTCTAACAATCATTGGTTTGAGCTTATTTGGGCAAAAATTTGGTTTTTTATAATTATATGGTAATTTTTTTAACAATTTTCTTGCAAACTACTCCGTTTTACATAAGAGAACGTAGTAACAATTTAAAAACTATGAACTTGTGAGAAGAAAAATTATAGTAAACTTTGTACTTGTGGATTTAAACTATTTTTATGGTTTGGCTAAAGTAAAATAAATTGAGTAATATGGAAAAATAAAATGTAAATGCAACAATCTCAAAGTAGACTAAGATTGTAAGAGTTTTATCCTAAGCTCATGCCTCGTGTAGTTATTGACACATCAATTTTTGTGCTTTAAAGTAGCATTATCCTAAAACTACACTAACCACTTTTAGGGGAATTAGTGTACTTAGTAACCTAAGATATATTTTCACAATATTACATGCATGTCATTAAGTGAACTAACCTTATTTGAGAGGATTAGTGCACTTAGTGACATAAGATATATTTTCTCAATATCATGTGTCATTAAGTGTATTAAATTATTGTGGGAGGGGTTAGTGCACTTGGTAACATAAATTATTCTTTCTTAATATGACATATGTATCATGGGTACCCTTGCACTAAATCTTACATAGAAAAATCATAATTGTTCATTTTCAGAATTGGACTATTAATGCTAGAACTAGACTTCAAAAAAAATCTTCCAAAAATATAAACTACTAAAAATAGAATTTGGATAAGCTTTTATTTAACTTCAAAGTTGGGTGCCTTGGACATTTAGGGATTAAAAAACAACATCAAATTTTTATTTCTTGAAAAAATATTTTATGAAGAATTTTTTTGCAACGTAGACTGTAAGGAAAAATAAATAAAAGCTCCATTTGTAGTGGATTTCCCCAAATTATTATGTTGGCATATAATGCAATTTTGGCATGTGGGGATTAAACTTACGAGTGTGAATTGTAATTCATGCTAAAAAAATAATGTAATGGTGCAATTCATTTCCATGGAAGGGTTACAAACCAAAAGACACATTCATTTGTTGATGTGTTTTTTAAAAAAAAAGATAAAAGAAAAAAACACATTTATGCTAGTATAACTTGTTCCTTTTAATTGTTGTCTAGAAAACACATCAAAGCCAATGTAGTTTGCTCTTTAGCTATCATTTCATATCTAATAGCCTTTTGGGAGAAGCTTCATATCTTGGAACAATTTTAAGTAGATTTTCCTGAAAAATAAAATGAAATTGACATCAAATCAGAGTTGTTTCATATTTTTTGGACCTTCACAAAATTAATTTTAATTTTTTGAAGTTGAAATGTAATGGTTATTTTTGTAAAAATAAAAAATTTTAAAATTTTAAAATAAAAAACTGGCAAGGCGTGGCGGGACGTGGCGGAGACTTGTGCGCAGGAAGGACAGCGTTACAAACAGTGCCAATGGTGAACCACTCACGCCCCGCCATGTGTCATGGCGGATAGCGGGTGGTGGGGTGGATTTCTGGCATGTCCGCTGCACCATGTTCTTACAACGTTCCATATTGCCGAAGGGCCTACTTCTACTCCAGAGCACCCCTCCACATAGGATCGGTTTCCACTATTCCTTGGCATGGCTGTGATATTTGTGCTCTTCCCACTCTATGCACAAAACAGCGGAAAACTAAGCACAAGTGGGAACATACCTTAAGGTTTAAAGTCTGTTTCTAAAAGTGCTCCAGCCAAATAGGTACATAATGGAATTCACAAATGCACAGCAACATGGCACTTTCAGGTGAGGTGCAATTTTGGGTGTACCCACCTTAAATGAGATTTCAATGCAGAGAGAAAGGCACAAAGCAACCAGACACTTGCCCACTACCTTAGGTCCGTCCTCTAAGGTTTTAGACAAGAGACTACAAGAGATGCAATATGCTCACAGCATTCCACAGGAATTAGGTGACAGTCATAAATTAGAATGGTAGATTGTTCTCTGAACAGTGCTCATCTTGTGGACCTAATTGGAGCACTGTTCAAAAAAGTGGTTAAATTTAGGAACTCGAAGGCTTTTTCTGAATAAAGTCGCGACTACGTAAACGTGGGACTGGATTCCATTCAGTGGCCAGGGTGAACTGACCCGTGGAGATGGCTCAAAATAGGGTTTTTTTTTTTTGCATGTACCCTGAAATGGATTTGGGAGGCCTAGCAAGGGGACCAGTTCACCCGATGAGTGAGTTGGGACTTGAAGTTCTTGCACATTTCTTTTGTGTCCAAAAAAAAAAAGTTCTCGTGCATGTAATGAAGTTTCAGTAGGTTTCAAGGATAAATATAGTATGTCTTGTGCCGATGCCACAATCAAAACTAAAGTAATTTTCTAATTTTTTAATTCATTAAAACTTTGAAATTCAATAACTTTTACACCGTAGGTCAGAACACCATGAAACCAAGTCTGTGCACCCCTCCTCGTCAAGAGCTTTTCCATGGTATTAAGTATGCAGCTAGAGAATGCACAAGTCAAGAGATCTCAAACATGACAAAACAAACAAAACAAAACAAACTACCTTCCTTAAGGTATAGATAATTAATTAATTAAGTTATAGTACGATCTTTAGCAACTTGGAGATGTTTGTAAAAACCATGACCTGGACCAGCGATGGATTGGATTGTGCATCTGAGCTTGGCCAAGGGTGGTGCTTGAAGATCTAGAAAGTCAATGACATTGATCTCATAACTAAATGGGTGTGCACATTAGGAACGTATGGCAATCCTTTAACCTCTAAATGTCCAAGGGCTTTGTCGAAATTTTATGAATTGCTCTAAATTGAAATTAAAAAAATATTCTGATAACTAAGTTATATCAATTTTTTATGAATTTTAATCATACAATTTCAAACTAGACATGTTAGAAGTCATGTCGGAAAAGAAAACACAACAATATTACTTATGAATTGAAAGATTATAAAGTTTGAATATAGCAATGTTAAAAATGAAAAAGTGCCTCAATCTTCTTTTCACATGCCAAATCTAAAAAGTTGGTAAACAAAAGAAATATGAGGTTAAAGAACCTAAGATGCATAACCCCAATCAATTTACAACTTTTCAAAATCTACTCTATAATTTTTTAAATGAATTTTTGTTGTATTATTTCTTCTAAGATGTAGTGTATTTGAGGCTCACTTTCAAGAGCCTTCAACACTATGGAAAATCCAGATTGCAATGAGTATCCTTGTTCAAAATCTTAAATTGAAAAATCATAATCAATCATTTTCAAAATTGAATTTTTGACGCTAAAATTAGACTTCAAAAGGAATATTTTAGAAATATAAATTTCTAAAAATAGAAACTTGGTTCTTAACTTCAAAATTTTGTCAACACCAAAATTTGGTGCCTCAGGTCCTTAGGGGTTAAATTTAAAACAACTTTGATGTAATTTAAATATGAAATATACTAAATTTTTTGCATTGAAACTATTATTCTATAGTATTTTGAGGTATAGAATGTAATCTTTCAAAACATACTAAAACAAATTTTTCACTCAAATCTGTTTTAAAATCCATTATACAATAGCTATTGAATTATGCTTGTCTTGTTTGTTAAAATTTTGAAATTTAATGTGAACAAAAGCTATATGAAAAATAAGAGAACAACCATGTAAAAATATTCCTTGCATTTCAAAGAAGTAAAATGATTTTATTAAAGAACAACAATTTTCTTTCCGGAAAACAAAAGAAATTTCTAAATACTACAATTGCAAAACTAGTCACATCACATAATTACTCTTTTGTAGATCAACAAGATTCATATTTGAATAGTTCGGTTCTAGAAGGGTTTTAAGAACTTGAGGGTCTTTCAATAATATTAAACACAATAGATTAATGTGAAACACATTCAATAATTAAATATCCAAAAAAAATTTGGGACAGAGAATCTTCATAAAATTGTCATTGGTCTTATAATCTTAATTGATAATTATAGGTTTTAAGAAGTAGTTAAAATTTGAATGAAGCAAAAAATAAAAAATAAAATGAATTTATGTTTAAATTTGAAATTAAAATTTTTGTCTCTTTTTTATAATATTTTTCCATTTGATCATTTATTGCACATCATTTAATTTTTCTTATAAGAAGTATATCATAATACATCTTCATAATTCAAAAAATTTGGATTATTCTTTGGTCTTTACAATAGTTAATGTCATGAAAATAAGGGCTCCACCTCAATGTTATCAATCCTAGATGTCATTCAAAACAATACTAGATGTCAAATTTCAAGTATACATTTGATTTTTGCGGCCTAGATATTAGAAAATTTAGTGATATAAGTTATGGTTACTCATTATCAACTATGTATACATATATCATTATATAAAATCCTACAAAATGGATATGAAAGGTGAAAGAAGGGAGTATAAGTAAATTGTTTGTAAGGTGCAAAAGCTAAAATCCAATTGGATTCCTAAAGTAATCTTGTTAACACCCCAATGCAAGTAATGCAAAATATTTTAAGTGTCTATATGAGTGCAAAAACATTTTACAATTCACTAAGGAGTAGAATTTCAAAAATTCATAGTGCACTTACGTGTATTCAAAAATTTATAGTTGAAGATTGAAAATCATGAATTAAAAAAAATTAAATTAAACTAGTCTTATATCTTGATTCTACATTGGAGTTTGTAAATTTTTTGTAAGTGACTCATAATAGATACATCCACCATCATAAGATGAAACCCTATGGGACATTATTTTTTCAATTCATTTATAAGAAAATTATATATGTAGTTGGACTATGAAGTTTAACAAATTGCAAATAGAATTGCCACTTTAGAGACCTTTATGGCAAATTATATTTGACAAACAAACATCTCAAGTGTTCACCAACACAAGTCCTCCAAAAATAAATGGTAATTCATCCCAAGTAAGTTGCTTGACAATTACAAGCATGAAATTAGCAAACAAGTGAATAGAAAATCCAAAAGGTAGCAAAAAAAATAATTTTAGAAGCAAATGTGATGTATTGACTAAAATAATGGAGAACCTTTGGCTATATTGTTTTAATCCCTTTGATGATCTTGCAATAGGTATATTTAACTCTTACAATTTATTATTAGGATAATATGAATGAATGCTAAATGTAGATCTCTTGTTGATGTGCTTTCAATTCTTTTGAGTGAAATAACATTAAATTTTTGACATATGGTAATATTTTGAGAACTTTAATAAGGAATTGACACCTAGAATTGTCTACAAGTTTTGAATTTAGATGACAAAACTTTTAGAGACATTTGTAGATTTATTTATTTTTAGATATGTTTTATTGACATTGTCAAATTAAAAATAAATTTCATAAACAAGCTAAGAAATAAAAGATAATTATAATTCTTTTATGTGAATATTATTCACAAATAGAACAAGAAACACAATTATCTATTAATGAATTATAATCATCATTCATGGAATTTTAGAAGACATTTTAGAGTATTAGATAAACACAATGAAATATACTTCTATTGCAAAGCTATTCACAAAGCTAATCCAAAATTTATAACTTCAAAATACATGTCTCTAGGATCAATTTTTGATTCATCAAGAATTAGTGTTTTGAAAATTCACTATCTATTTGACAATGTCCCAAAATATACTTGCCTATTTATGCTCAGCATCAAGTTGATGTTTTAGTTAATTGCCATCAAGATCCTCTAAAAAATAGCTCAAATACAAACATAATTTAGAAATGTTTAGTCAAACACTCTTTGGTTATTGCACTTGAGGTAGGGATTTCCATTAAACATTATTCGAAGCATTAATCAACATTTTCTCAAAAAATATAACCTTATGAATTCAAACAAGATGTGTTATTAACCGTATAAAGAATATATAACAATACTACTTATGAATTAAAAGATTACAATATTTGAATGAGAATGTGTCAAATTCTGAAAGTTATGTGAAGTCTTTCAATTCTTTTTTTTACATATCAAGTATTAAATTGATCTTATGGAAAAAAATAAAATAAAAGGATATAACATGCATAGCGACAATCAATTTACAACTTCTTAAAATTTACTATACAATTTAAAAAAAAATTCTAATGCACCCCCCCCCCCCCCCCCGCCTTCTCCCCCAATCTATTGTGTTGAGACTCAACTCAAAGAGTCCCTAACACTAAAAAATCTAGATCTGCAATGAACATCCTTGCAATTTGGTTCTAAATTAAATCTTAATTAAATTTTGATCAATATTCATCTAAAAATAAATTAAAATTAATACTTTGATAAAAATTTATTTAACTTCAAAGTTTAATCAACACAAAAATATGGTAATTTACACATTTTGGAGATAAATGAAATTTGCAATTAAGAAGGTTTCATGTTGTTGGTTGAGGAGCTAAATGACTAAAAGGTAGGAGGTGCTAAATCAATTTGGACTTTTGAAATGTTCGCTATTACAAACATTCATATTGCATTATTCAGTTACTAATTTTAATATTTATTGTAAACACATCAAGCTAAAGATGTATATAGAGCCTCATCCAAAAGACAAATCTTGTTCTTGTCTTCTTCACATAGTTATTACCAAGTGTTGGATTCATATTCTCATTTTCATAGAGAGAATTATATTTATTATATTTTTTTCATTACTATATAATAAAATCAACTAGATATTGTAGTTGTAGGGTAGAATTGGTGGATAATAATTTTGAATATAAATTCCAAAATTTTAAACAAATCAAATGTTCAAAAACTAGAAAACTTGTATGGTGAAAATGGAATATTAGAAAACATTTCTATCTTTAAAAATTACTAAATTTTATTTTGTTGAAAAATAAATATTCAGCCAATTTGTACCAACCTTGTCCTACATATATAGTTATGTGATTGGGTTCATGCCAATGTACATCATTTTTGTACATATAATAAAAAGAAAGATGAGTGATTATAAGCCAACTATGGGTTCTAGTCATGAATTTCAATTGAATAAATGTTTTGAAATTTCTATGAATGTTTGTGACATATTAAGGTTTAAAAACATTATTGTTTTAGAAGTGTTGTAGGTCTAAATGTCACAAACATTTGGAAATTTCAACAAAACAATCGTCTAATTTATGTGTTGTTGGATCTAGAGTCACTAGAGTACATAGATTGCTAGATTCCCAGCTAGATTATATTCTTTAAGTGTTGAAGAAGCTAAATGATGAACTTTTCCTAGCAACACTTTGAATGAGTGAAATTCAATTATTTGAAAGTACTCAAACAAAAAGAAACTTTAAACTATACATGACATCAAAACCAACATATAAATAAATTGGTAAAAAAAACTTATATTTGTAAAGAAGTCAAATATTTGTTATATAATTCAATTTCTACAATTTTTCAAAACTAAAAGGTTTAGGAGGGAGACAAAAACATATACTCCAATTTAAGTCCCTCTTTGAACTATGAAATTCCTCCATAATATACTTGTTTCTAACTTGTAACTGGGGCTCATGAACTTGCACGTGTATGAATGAAAATGTTTTAAAACATATATGTTGCCTTTTATGACTTTTTAATTAACTTTATTAGCATAAGGCAAGCTAATTCTAAAGGTGGCTTCATTTCTATTTTTTTTTTAAAAGATTTGCTTTGCCGAAATGAGGTTTGAAGTGCACATTTTGTGAGAAAAATGTTGACCAAACAAATACTTGAACTCACAAAGATGACAGAGTAATGGACTGCCAAGGGTAGCCGGGCACTTTGCAAAGCTTTGCAAGAAAGGAAAAATTGAGGCTCCACTAGCCGATCATTGAGGCTAGTTTGGAGCACATTGTACTGTACATAGGATGAGGGTGTAAAAAAATTTCCTGTATTCAAAGATTTTACAATTTTCAGAATTTAATTCCCAAAATTGAAATTGTTATGAAGTTTCATAGCTCAAAAGTACTCTTGAACTACAGTCAATGGTAATAGTCTTCTTATTCCTATCATTCAGGAATTATTTGTTCCGTTCACTACTTCCTAATTTTGTACTTCCTATTTTGGGACTTGTGTCACTAAAATTTCGTGTTTGAAAAACTTTGAAGTTAAATAAAACCTAATCTAATTACTGCACTTAAAAAGTTATTTTTGAAGTCAAGTTTCAATGTTAGGAATCTCATTTGGAAATGAAGACTTCACATCCTTTTAGCAATTTAAAGTTTGGAAATCAAGACTTCACATCCTTTGTTGTGTTGAGAGCTCTTCAAAATGAACTTTAAATACAGTAAATCTTGGAGGGAAAATCACTTTCAAAATTCATTTATAGAAATTGTAGAGTACATTTTCAAAAGCCATAAATTGATTGGAATTATGCATGCTAGGCTTTTTAACCTCAATTTCTTGGGATACCAACTTTTCAGAGTTGACTTGCAAAAACAAGATATAAAGACTTCACATCCTTTTAGCAGTTTAAACACCCTTATGGTCAAACTTTATAAACTTCAAATCTACAAGTGAAATAGTTGTCTTTTATTTTTGTCTGCACTCTCTTACATGTCTACTTTGAATTTGTAGGGCATATAGGCAAAAACACACCTTGGGCATATAGGGGTTGGATTGGTAGGATGAGGGAGTGGAAATTTTTTCCACATACAAAGATGGAAAATATAGAGACTGTAAAGTAGTATATTTAGGAGGAAATTATTTTTCCCTTAGGCATTGATACGAATCAAAATTGTATTTTGAAAAGGTTAATTTATTTCCTCACATTTTGAACCATTTATGAAAATTACAACAAAAATTGATATCATAGAAAGTTGCCTAAAATCTTTAAAATTCAATCCAAGGCTTTGTATGTTTAGGAATCACCTGTAACTACTGGTGCGAATGTACCATAAGAAAGCATATGAGACAAATGGATGTTTGAGCAATGGGGACAGAACTCGTGGAAATCAAGGATGAAAGTCGCCAAAGGCGAACACTGGGAGTGCGACAAAACCCTAGTATCATGAATTTGCAGAGATTGAAACCCTAACTTAGGCTCTCTTTCAAATTGAAACTTTAGGCTCCCTCTCCACTGACAAGTCTGTTCTTAGGCTGTTAGATAGGCAATGATAGAAATAGCTTTCCCCTCTTTGAAAAATTCTTCATCTTTAGATCAAAGCTCAGTCAATGATGATTATCCTTTCAAAACGCACACTGTAGACCGCGCAGAGGAATCAAAGAACATGGTGACCGGCTTCTGACTCTGGCCCCAGGAAGAGAGCTTCAATTTCATGCATTTAGTTGGGAGGTCCTTGCTGCCAGATGAGCTTTCTATTTGGTCTGTGTTTAGTTCTGTTGCAGGAATCTGAAACTGTAGGTCCACATTCAGTACAATGTTCTTTTCGTCTTGATTTCCAAATACTATGCTAAGTTAGGGTTTACGTTGTCAAAGAAAACAGAATTTCACGAAATTGGAGGGAATTGTCTACATCGAAAGATTCTCTTCAAGTTGGACTTCCGATTCAGGGTGGACTTCCAATAGCAAATCGAGAGAGAAGGTGAGATCCTAACCTATTATAAATCCAAAATCCAAAATCAATTTCTTCATTGTGAGCCCTGCCTTCAATTTTCTTCAATTCGAACTTACTCTACTAGTTCTGTCGTGGTTCTTTTCCTTGACTGGCTTTTTGGTCTGGCTTTTGATTTCTCCTTCTTTTAATGCAATGGGTTTCCCATTTGTTCCAAAAGAAAATACAGAAAATTTGCAAATTCTAAATTCATATCTGCAACTAGAGGCCCCAAACTAGTCATGGGAGCTGGAAATATCCAAATTAACACGGCAACAAAAAAGGAGGCTTTTTTTTACTTGGCTGGGGCTCCGCAATTGGCTCGTAGCACCTGAAAGATTCACCGCAAATAACATTACATCTCAGCAAAACCAAAACATCTTCCATGAAAACAACGCAACATTTGCACATTCCAATCGATGAGAGTAAGAGACGCACCTGCAATGTATTTGATGCGGATAAAAGACACCCTAAACCTTATATTGTAATCAGATTCAAGCTTCCGAGCTAGGAAGAGGAATTTCAGGAAGACGAGTACTACTTTAGATTCGATCGATGAATTCGGTGGTCACTAGGAGAGTTCTCAAAAAAATAAATTTAATGTGGCTATTTTTGTGAGTTTTGTGAGTAGCTCGACGCCGCTCTTTGCTGCAGTCAGTCCGCGCCTCCGCGGTGTATATGCTATTTCAGACATGCAAACAAGTATGTCATGTTAGAGCGCCAGCTTTTCTAATAATATGTGGGATTTGCATCTTCCAACAGGTTGCGAGATGAAGGTTTACAACTTCTAGAGAAGACACAGCTCAGGTAAGCTTGATTTCTTGAACTTTGAATGTCTATATATTGTGACTTTCTAGGTGTTCGTCCTCCCCTTCCACACTTTCTTGGATTCTGAATGTAGCTTTTGTTTCTTGTTGCTGACTTTACCTGGCGCTTCTCCTCCCCTTCTATAGCTTATTTACTTTGGACCTCACTTGAAAATGAAATCCTTCATCTCCACAGCCTATGTATTTTTTTGTTTTCAATCGTCCTGCTCATCGACCCTCTTAGATATAGTAAAGTATGCTTGCAACTGCAACCATTGAATCCGAAGCTTCCAAGTTCTATAGACATTGTGCCATATTCATTTTTAGTTGAATAAATTTTCTTAAGTTTCTATGATATTCATCTATAAATAAATATGGCAAGCAGGTTCTTCTGTAAGCCTTCTCCCTAATACTAATAAATCAAGATTTGCAATGAACATCCTTCCTCAAAATATTTACTAGAGAAAACAATTTTTTTTCAATATTTTTGTGAATCCTAAAATAAAAGTAAATGATATTCATAAACAACAGTTGATTCTTTGTTAAGTTTTTGATTGAACTTCAAAGTTTAATCAATACATGAATATGATATATTCTATAGTTTGGAGTTTGCCTTTAAATTTCACACAAACATTTGATGAATGGTAGAGAATCTTTCTTTACATGACAAAGTGCAACTATTCATCCTTGTGTGAGAAGACGAGATCTTCTACAGTAAGTGAAGTTACTTCGACGTGCAGTGAGTACTTTGGCATTTTTTTTAATGAGAGGTTCCCCTGGTATCCGTCAAAATGGATGATTTCCCGCCATTCCCGGTCACCATGGTCTGTCCTCTAAAGGTTAAATGAAATGTGCCAGTGAGAAGCGGGCGTGAATGACTTGGTGGGGTATCCTAACCTATACATCGATTCAGGTGTCGTTTACAGGTACTTTAGATTGTTTTTTGGGGGCCATAGCACTTGTGCTTGAGTGCATGTGAATGATATGTGGCTTTTTCCTTGAAATAGGCTGTGCCGAAAGCCCAAGTGAAGATACTTGCTCTTATTATGGATGTGTGGTTGCTCACCCTGCTATGATTCCGCTGGAATTGATTGCTGCAAATACAGGCAATTCTCCGAGTCATTAGGGAAATTTTGGCTTCAATTGGAAGATAGAAGTTGCAATTTATTGAGCTTGATTAAATTAGAGAGTGACGACGTGGAAGCAATTTCTCGCATACCTTGAGTGAGTTCTGCAGGTGGAGTGGGTGATTTGTTTTTGCTCTTTCAAGAGTGCCACTACGGAATTGAGGCAACACTTTTGAGAGAGAGAGAGAAATGGGGTGTCGAGGCAATTAGAACCCTTATGTGAACCACCCAAGCTTCAACAATCGTCCTCAAAGCCCCTTCAAGACTTCTTATAATACCAATCCGATTCAGACGGCTGCAGCGCCGAGAGGACATGGTGGTGGGAGTAGCAATCTTAGGGCGAATCCTTACGTTACGGCGGATGGTGGAAACCCTCCTCAAGAAGGGGCTAGAAGGGCTTGGAGACGATTGCGGGCGCCATCGTCCACCTAGTGGACGACCAGGAGAGCATATTACTGGGTGCGGGCGACTTCTCGGTGGTATGCATCGACGAGCAGAATCAAGGGATTGTGGCGTTGATGCGAGTGGGGGAAGGGTTGCAGTGGCCGTTGATGAGTGACGAGCAGGTGGTGAAGCTGGATCCCATTCACCATGTGTTCTCCATTCCTATTGTGCCACACACTTCGGAGGTACGAGGCTAGCCTTCATAGTCGTCTCTTCAGATAGATTTACGCTTAGAGATGTTGTGTCAGGGCAGTGTATCCCAATTCTGTACACTTGATTATGTTAGGGTATGTGCTTTAGATAAACCTACTTAGCATTTGGTTGAATCCATTAATAGTGATCCAAGAAAAGGAATGCAGATTCTTTTTATGCACCTTGTTGAATTCATGTTATCTTTTCAAGTCAAATTTCTTTGCTTCTGTCCTTTTAATCCTTGATCGGCTCATGCGTCTTTGCTTGCTGGAGCCACCATCTGAGCTTAGCTATGACTTTTACGACCTCAGTTATGACATTCTGAAGGAACTACCTGGACAGTTTTGGAATTAATGAACAATTGGCTAAGGAAAGGAATGCGGATTCAATTTGTGCGTAATCTTGAGTGTGCAAGGGCGGGTGTGGTTTATTTTTGAATCATTTGCTTCCTTGAATCTCGTCTGAACTCACCTGACTGCGATTGCATGCTTGAAAGCAGAATGAATTGGTTTTGTATTGTCTCAATTCTCTAATATTGTAGCCCTCTAGATTCTTTTTGTACTACATAGGAAAGGATGCAAGCTGTGTACTACCCCAAAATTTTATCTGGTCGTTGCTGATAATGATTTTAGGCTAGTATACTGCATATCCTTTTCATCAGCTGCGTTTGATGCGAAGATGCAACTGGCAGCATCGAGTGGGGAGAAATTGAATTACAAAGTTTCATTCTCAGCCCCAGGACAAGAGGGAGCTTTAAGTGAGCTAGACAAACTGTTGGAGTATTACAGCTTCTTTTCTCTTCCGACCCTTGTCCATGAGAAAGAAGCGGTCAATGAAGGTGTTGATGCGTAGGATGTCTGGGGTGCTTCTGTTGTTCCCATGCATGTTCAGGGAATATTTAAATCAAAATCAATATATTGGGACTAAATTAGTTAGCCCCTCAATCATTGTCCTCGCTCCCTAGCCCAGTGATAGTTTACCGGTTAAAAGCTAGCTCCGTGGGTTCTAGGTGGCTTTCCATGCCGGCATCGTACTTTTGGGTTCCAGAGCGCATAGACGCTCTCGCGCGCTACATTCCTTTTCTCAATGGAAGCGTCAATATCTTCCCTGCCGGTGACGTCGAGTGCTCGTAATGACAAGGTGCTTGTTGAGCTGGGAATGACTGTCAATTCTTAGGCAGCAAGGAAGAGAGCTGAAGAATCCATTAATTTTGACCTCATTTGAATTTTGCTTTGGAAGATAGGAGGGCAGGGGAGGGGGGAAAGCTAGAGGATTTCTTATATTTCGAGGACCGAGCATTTGGTTATGGTAAAGCTGGGTCGCTGTAGAGGTCATATTTGTGTGGTCTAAATTCTTGAGAACCGAGAGTTCAATGAGTTTGTTTGAATTAACAGAGGTTTTGTGATCGCTTTGGGTGTAGAAAGTGAAGAGAAAGACCGAGATTGAATTTTTGTAATGTGATGTCATCATTCAGAGGTACGCCACTTTTCTTGTTTCCTCCATGGAGGAAAAGTCCAATGCTGTTAGTCACAGTATTTTTGATCATTTTCACTTGGCTATTGAATATGTGAATCGAAGCGAGCTTGTATAGTGTAAAGAAAGTCTTGGTGGGTGCAGTTTCCAGGCTTTGAGATGGTCTGGTGGTTGTTTGATGAAATTGATTCTTGATTAATTTTTTATTTTTTGGGACACTTGATGAATTGGTGGAACTCAAATGCTCTCTATTCGCATTTTGCATTTGAAAATGAGTTGTAATAGCCCAGGAGTCCCATGGCTTGTTCTAATTGTAATGAGTGTCATGCTGCAGGTCACTGTAGATAGTTAAGTGATGCATCACAGAAAGAAGTCAACTTACTATCGCACTAAGCTTCAAGAAATTGTAAGCCTCTCATATTATCATATAGCATCTTATGCTGAAGGCTTCTCTGGGCTTGGAAGATATTGTGTAGTCAATGAAACATTATCGTTCTTTTCTCATCTTTTGATTCAAAGTTTTATTCTTCAAGTATGACAAATGAATAATCATTGTGAACTTACCAAGTTTTGTGTAAGAGCCGCTATGACAATAAGCTGTCTGAGATATCAGAGAGAGCTGCTGCAAATAAACGAGAGTTTTTTCCACTTATGCTTTTGAACGTGTTTTGCATTCCGTGTTTCATACCTATTTCAATATATATAATTACAGCTCTCCTCTTAGATTGATTTCGTTTTTTTCTCGCTTGTTTATGATTAGAAATATAGCTTGCTACCTCATTCGTTCATTACTCAAGCCTTCTCTATGCAGGTGGATTCATTGGCAAAGAAATATGATGAGAAGTTCAAGGCTGCAGCAAAAGTGACTCTCAGTTGGCTGTCGAGAATGCAAATCTTCGAAATGTTCAGGTTCGTTGCATAAGGTCAACTAAGCTCTCTATATAGATGACTGGCGTCGAACCATACACTTTACTGTGACTTTCTTTAGGAGATATTTTGTGCCGATTGGATGTGCTTTCTGTACAATGAATCTTTCTTACTAGTTGAGACTCTTCTATTTTATTGCAGGAGAAGAAGATTGAGCTTCTAGATGTGCTTTTTGAGATGGAATATGGTAGCGACCCCAACACTCTTCTTTTGGTACTTGTCAGGTTGCGCTTGCTAGTTCTTCTTTTGTAGGCTCTGAAAGCTGATGATCGAAATGCTACATTCTGTTGGTCTCTGTCGTCATCGGATATATTTGTGAGCACAAAATGAGTCTTATATGGCCTTTCACTAGCTGTTTGTAACAAAATGTACCTGCTTCTACTGCAGAAACGAGGGAACCATATTGCCAATTTGCCACTAACTTGGATAAGTTGAAGATTGGGCTCCGTGATCAAGGCCTCATTCTAGGCGTGGAGATCAAAGAAAAGATACCAAAAGAGATTCCTCTTGCTGAGTGCAAGGTCTTGATAAAGTGTGCAATATGTTTTGTTAACATCTTGGTCTGGTGTTTTAATGTTATTATCTTGATGTAGGAATATGCATCTCATGAGTTGTGAAATTTATTGCCCAGGCTAGATGCAAAATTTTCAAGAGTGAGGTACTGAATGAGACAATTGGGAAGAGCTCGTGGATCGAGGTTTGTTGCTCATTTGTCAAAAATTGGGGTTATGAGGTCTATGCATGCATGATCTGTTTGTGTGTCATCGTTTTTCTTGTTTTCATATTCAAGAAAGCAAGCTTCTGGATTATTTTGAGTCGAATGCTTTTTGTATTCAAAACTCTATTTTTAAGGGTTTGTCTACTCAATAGATAGCTCCTTTGCTCCTTCACTTTGAAGTTTTCTATGACATACTGATTTTATATGTTTTGTTAGAATTTTCTATGGTCCAAGATACAACGGATGAGACGACTTTTACGGAGAAGCCTTCTGCTCCAGCGAGCTGGGGTAACGAGGAAAAGAATGCACTCGAGGATGAGTCTGTTTCTTCTGCTGACTTTAACCTGAATGTTTAAAAGGATGTTACTTCCACCCCGGAGCCAATCCTCACTGATGTAACCCTTCAGAATCCTAGTGAAACTGACCTTAGAAATGAAACAAAGGTTTTTTGAGTTGATTTGTCTACAAAACTTTCTTTCGATTCAAAGAGTAGAGATATCGCATTAGTTCCTACAACCAAAGACAGTGAAAGCTGAGTAGGGCGACCTTTTGGATTATCAGGTTATAGAATATGTTCTATTAGTGTCCTTGAAACCTCTTGCCGTTCAATTTAGGTGGGCTGTTATCTGGGCTTAAATTTTTAATCAAATAGATCCAACTCAATTCTTGGGCAATTTTGGCAGCATGCTCTTCTTTGAATTGGTACTTTCAAGTTGGTACTTTCAAGTTGTTTTCTTTCCTATCCTATTGTGTCTTAGTTTTCAGGTGTTGAAGTCAAACTCTGGGTTTATTGCTCCTACTTCTTTGCTGCTGTTCTAATCACAAGTGTCCACCTTTGAGTACTTCTACGGTAAGGCATATTGTTCATATATTTTCTTGTAAATGCAGATACACAAATGTAAGAGAATCGCACGAGTCTAGTTTTGACTTATTCAATGGTTCCACAGCAATGAGCTTGCCTACAAGTAGGTTTGTGTGCTTTGGGTTTGGCTGTATCAATGCTGTTTGGTGCAGTACTTTACGATTTTGCTGAATCTTTTTATTTATTTAAACTTTAAATTCTAAACTTTCTACATCACGTCAATTGTTGAGATCCTCTCCAATTGGTCAATTGGATCCAAGAACAAGGTGTTAGAATCTTGCTCCATTGCTTGGGAGTACCACATCTCTGCTCATCCAGTATTCGGTGTTTATTTGAGATGAATGGTTGTTGTCTGCAGTTAGGAATTAGGTCAGGGTTCTTTGACACCAGAAACAATAGGTGGAGTTGGATCGCCTTTGGGATTTGAAGATGATGTAGACTTTGGCCCATGAGCTTCAGGGGGCCTGCCAAGTAATCCTTCTAACACTCAGGTTGTTGTCCCTCCTTTAAATGCATCCCCATTCCTTGAATCTTCCATTTCTTTGTACTTGTATTCTGGCAAATTGTTTCTGATATTGATCCCATTTTTTCCTTGTCCAATCATAAATTTATGTTTTGTTTCATGAAAATTGGTGTTTCCTTTTGACAATCCTGTGAGAGGTTTAGTGAGTTTCTCTTGAGTAGGTCTTGTGTCTGAAGTTGCTACGCACTTGTAGAATGCCTAGCGTCGTTAAAACATACCAATTGCAACGCAATTTGTGTAGTTTATAAGATAAACATTGGCAGCAGTATCCCTATTAGGTTTTCTAGATTCATTTGTGGGTTGGTCTTCTCTTAGTGCTATTTCAAAATATGTAGGCGTTGGTGACATTATATTTGAATGTATGTATGTATATAGGCATCCCTTGATGTCACAAACTCTCATGGTCCCACACGCTTTCGCAAATCAACTAGATCCCTTGACTTAGGATCACCCCGGACATCAAGCATTGACGGAGCCTCTAGCCCTGTTAGGGCCTTTGAACCGTATAGAACTAACCCCATTCAAGACTTTGATTCCTCGGGGACTTTTGACTCTTTAGCTGCTTCGAAAGATTCCAACACGAGATTAGTGTTTTTTAGAAGAACTTCCAACCCCACTGCAGCTTGATGAACATATTCAACTTTCTTTTCTTTTACAGATATTTTTGATGATTGGTAGTGGATTGGGTTGCACTTATGTGTGACACGAAGTCTAGCGGCAGTGATGCAGCATCTGGATGTTGTGCAATAGCGCTGATCAAAGATCCTTGTGATGAGGTCCATAGGATCTTACAAAATAAGTGAGGATTCTAATCCTCCTCTACTTCAGTCTGCTTTTCAGACATTGTAGCAAGGAATTACTCTGATCGGCTTAATCATTTATTTTGCTATATTACATGATGCAATTTCAAGGCAGAATGGCATGTTTCAATGTTAAGTTTCATGTGCGTTAGAATTGATCATACAAAGAAGAGGAGAACTGAGAAACTTTGGTAGTAATAATGTTTCGTGGGTTTTTTGTCCAGGGCTCCACAGGGATGGATTGTAGGGTTGGCGCTTGCGAGCCACAAGGTATAAGGCACATAATTTGAGCCCAACGAAGGGAGTGGAGATGGAATTTGCATTGCTGAATTGGGCGAGATAGATCCTAGTGGTAAGTTTATCACTAGGGGCTTTTATGCCTGGTTATGAGCTGCCATCGACGACATCACTAGCATGTGACCACACCCTAACCCAAATCACAGGGTCGTATTTCTTCACCAGGTTGTGCAACACCTTCTCGGGTTGTCGTTACAACATGTACCTCTGCCACACAAATTCCCAATCCGAAGGTGGACACTAAGAAGCTTGGAGGGTGGGGAGATGATGATAAAATGTCTAACTCAAATTTCAATGGATGGGGCTCGTCTATTGCTAAAGCTGGACCAAGCAGCACGCCAAGAAAAGCTCCCGTGGCTGAACGTGAAAATGTGCCTGAATTTGAGAAATTGCAGCTGCCCACATACGACCAGATTATTGAAACAGCTGCCACTTTGTCATCATCTCCCTTCGCACCATCAACTCCCTCGACACCATCACATAAATCGATTCCACTTGACCAAGATGATCAATTCTTTGATAATTTATGGCTCCAGCACTTCAGATCTTTTCTGTGCTACCTACAAGCTTTACAGTACTCTAGAAGTTTACGATCTAGCTCATGGAATTAACTAATTGCTCACTCAATCTTGTGGTCTAATCTTTTATCCCCCAATTGACACATAAGCCAAGCCTGCAGATGCCGACAGATACATGGTGCTCCTGGAAGGGAAGCCCGTCGTTGGGTATAAAGGGGAGATTCTTGGTTTGCGAGGCATAGCCAAGTACTTCACAAATGACTGGAAGAAACATCATCGAAGGTATGTTCTACCGTTTTTTGTAAACTTTTGAAGTCTCTTGTTAGGTCCACTTATTATAATGCACACTTGCATTCATACTTATTGCTTATCACATCTATTTACATCTATTTTTGAGTTTTTTGCACAATGTTGGCCTATAACCCTCCCAATCACTTGACCGGTAGGTAAAAAATTGCATTATAAAGGGCAACACTGCTTCCTTAAGTCTTTGGTAGTCAGTGATTTTTAGCCAAAAGATATGACCAACAATCTTTGTTTTTTTCTTCTTCCAGAGTTTGTGAATAGGATTTGTTGCAGAAGTACAACAATCATTTAATTGAAAAGCACCATTCAGTTCTAAACGATGTCTTCCAGGAGCTGAAGTTCACCAAGCTCTACAGCTTCACTGACATCCTCAATGGGGTAGTTGTTTGACTGACGTCTCACCAGGTAGAAAATTTTAAGCTCTATTAGGTCCCGATGCGATTATATCTGATGTCTAAACATTATTTGTTAATAGTGAAAGTGACTATTGAAAAGTACATACCATACGTAAATTCCCATCTAGAGACTGATTGATATAGGTAGGTGTCTAAGTATTTATATGATTGAGGTCATGAAGTATACTTTGCCCAAGTGTGTTTTTGCCTATTTCTCAGTCTTTTGTTGATTAGTAAGACTCATTGTGTTAGAATCATTTAGAGATGAAGACTACCTTCTCTACTTATGGTTTCAATAGATTATATAAGTATTACCAATCTCAAACATCATGCTTTTTGTGAAAAGACATGATTGTCTTAATTCTCAAAATGAAATGATTTCTAGTATTAATCAATGTTTTCATCCTCATCTTTCAACAAGGTTTGAGATACTAAGATTTGAGATACTACATAGTTTGTTTGTTTTTTAATGTGTATTTATGTTCAAGCATATGGGCGTATACGTGTGTTTGTGTTCCATTGAATATGTGCATGTTTGTGTTTCATTGAGCGTACATATGTTTGTATTCCATGCATTGAACGTGCACATGTTTATGTTCCATTGTGCGTACGCATGTTTGTGATTCATTCAATTAATGTGTGCATGTTTGTGTTTTATTGAGTGCATGCATGTTTGTATTCCATGTATTGAGTGTGCACATGTTTATGTTCCATTGCGCATACGCGTGTTTGTGTTTCATTGAGTGCACGCACATTATTAATTTGTATTTCATGCATTGAGTGTGCACATGTTTGTGATTTATTAAATGCACGCATCTTTGTGTTCCATTGAAAGCTTGTTTGTGTTTCATTGAATGTGTGCATATTTGTGTTTCATTGAGTGTGTGTATATTTGTGTCCCATGTATTGAGCGCACCCATGTTTGTGTTTCATTAATTGAACATATATGCATATATTAGTGTTTCATAGAATGCGTACATGTTTGAATTCCATTGAATACGTGCATATTTGAGTTTAGGTGAGTGCATGTATATTTGTATTTCATTAAATGCGCACATGTTTGTGTTCCATTGAATGCGTGCATATATAATTGTGTTTTATTGAGTGCATGCATGTTTGAGTTTAGATGAGTGCGTGCATATTTGAGCACATGCGCACGTTCACAAGAACTTTTATTTGGTTGCGATTGACAACCAAAAAATCAAGTGACTACCGATGTTTTCGAACATTTTTTGCAATGGATTCCATTGTCACAAAAGTGTGGCAAAAAAAACCGTAGTCGGAAATTGACTACGATTTTTTTTACCATGTTTTGTTGTAGTGTTAGGACTGGATTAGAGAATTTTTGGATTGACCCCTCTTAATCGCTTAATAAAGCCAGATACTTCACAGAATCTCGTGGGTTTGATCTTTAGAGTCACTTAGTTATACTCTTCAGTGATTTTTGTGAGTATAATGGGGAATTTACTTACCCTGTATTGCGACATTGAGCGAGACCCATTTTCTTTACAGTGGAAGTCGCCCGCATTATTCTTCTTGACGCGAGGATATTTTAAGAGGTCTTGTGAAGCTTAAAGCCATAGAGGCAATAAAGGCTATTTCTGTAATAAAAAAGTGATGCCTACAAAAGACAATAAAGTTCTTGAAGCCTTTAGCTTCCTCAATTCTTTACTAATAATAGAATGCTACGTCAATAGAACTTAGATGTAGAAGGTCCTAGATTCATAATTTCTTTACTAAAAATAGAATGGGACGTAAATAGAACTTAGATTCTGAAGGTCCGTGCTTTATGAATAGTCCTATATATGATTAGTATCCAAAGGGACATACAAAAATACTATGAGAGGTTGAGGGCTTCATGACTGTACAATGAGCTTCTACAATCATATAATTTCATGATAATTCATGGCCTTCAATGGAATTTGTAAAGAAGACTCACATACTTTTTGTGTATGAAAATCCCAAGTCTATCAACTATTGGAATTCAAGTTCCTTGTTTTTCTTCATTTTGCACATCATGTTAATGATCCACGGATGTATACTTGCTTCTTTCGAATTACTTGAGAGAACTTCAAGTCGGATTCTATTTATCCTTAGATTCAACAACTTCTACCTCAATGGCAGTTGGGCACTCAATATTGAAAGTCTCAAAATGACTATTTTGTCTCAATTTAACGAATAAGGCCTTAATTGTCTAATGAATCAAAAGGCGAGTCCCTAACCTTGCCCCTTCACATGAAATCTTCCACTGACAGTCCATAGGGTTTCTAATGGATAAAAACTTGAATCCTCTATATGGAACACTCCACCTTGTAGTTGTGCACAATCTACATTCTTAAATCCCGCACTTAACCTTAGTCTTGTGAACAAAGTAAGTATAGTGGACTACTTGAAAAGACTTTCTAGTCTTCATTGTTCAAAGAATGAAGTGGCTGTGATAGACCTGAGATCCATGAAGCATCACCAAGTGGAGTTCCTACCACCTACTTATAACGGAGATGCCATCTTTGAGTTACCTCCGTGCCGGACCTCTTCATCTTTGTCCGCAGCCAAGAACTTGGAGGGAATGGATAAGTGTTATGATGGACACCGTTGGTGCAAGCTGGTGACAACAAACATCCACAACTCTGACAATCTAAAGTTCCGTAAGTCATTCTGCGTTGGTCATCTTGTTTATAAAAATCCTAGCTATGAGTACTTGGCATGGGCTTCTATCAAGAATGAAACAGAGTGGATTGGTTCTATAGTTCTTTCTTTTGCAATAGGAGTTGTTCCTTTAAAAGATTACAAACTAGTTTGCAAAGTATGCAAAATAATACCTACATGCCTCTATACCTGCAATACTAGAATTTACTTTTGCTATAGTGATAATCCAAATATGACTAGGGATGCTATTCACTTAGAAAATCACATTCACCCAATAGCAAAAGGCATGTATAGAGACTCGACAAAAGAAATTACAGAACTCATTGTAGAGCAAGTTGCCAAAACACCTACAACCACCAACTCTACCATTGCTTTATCCACTAGCAAAGATTTTCTATCAATCCATTTATTTCACAATGGAGAAGGAGAGAAGCAAATCTTGAAGGGAGAAGAAATGGAAGAGGTCATGGATCGTTTTCAATTTCTAAGTAGTCCAAGTATATGGAATATCATTTCTTCTTTCCGTTCTAACAACTAAAGAAGTGTCATTGACAACATTAAGGCCATGAAGAAGGAATCAAAGTTCAAGTTCATACATGATAGTGTATTTTCAGGCCAAGGCAAAGAGAAGGTGTACATTTTCAAAATGCTCACGGAAGGTCCTGGAAGTGGAGTGGACTTGATCAAGTGCATGCAAGTTGGAGGGGATCTATAGAGTGCGTGGATGATGTTCAACCACGTGAAGTGCGGAAAGGATTGGACCACCATGGCATGCCATGTGTATGATTGTTAATACAAAAAGGTGATAACCATTGTAGTGTATGATATGCAATTTAAAGATACTATTATACAAGTGTAGTTCTGGAGGTCCTTGTCGCAACACAGGGTAAGTAAATTCCCTATTATACTCACAAAAATCACTCTAGAGTATAACTAAGTGACTCTAAAGATCGAACCCGCGAGATTCTATGAAGTATCTGGCTTAGTTAAGCGATTAAGATAGGACAGCTCCCAAAACTCTATAATCCGGTTCTAGATCTAGAACCGGAAATACACAAACAACCCGAGATAACAACCCGTTATCCTGTTCACAACTGATATTCTAGCAATCTGGTCCGGAATGGATCCGTTCCTTCACTTTTCCGGTTTCCCGGATTTTATCCGTTCCGTCAGACTGCAACGGATCCGCTTCCTAACGAGTTCCGCTCCTGGTTTCCTCTCTGGATCAATCCGTTCCGGATGATCCGTCCACATCCGTTCCTCAATCCGGTTTAGTTTTGCCTCTGTTTTACCATCAGAGGGGTCGCCGCTTGATTTTGTGAGTGGTAGGCCCACCGCTCCTTCCGTGACTTATAGTGGCTGAAGACCCACTTTCTACCTGTTAATTCTAAAAATACTTCAGATCCGGTTTGATCCCTCACAACAATCCAGACAAAGATCCGGACTGTAGATCACACAGAGATCCCCCGTACGATCTTCTCATACTACAACGACTTTGACACTACTTTCCGTTCCTGGGGAGCCAGGTGGCTACAAGTGTATCCGTCCGTTCCAACGTCAACCGGAACTCTTCCGTTTGCCACAAAGACGGTGAGACCTCACAGGAGATCGGACACTCAACTGGGTTTCCCACCCAGGAGCTCTAGCACGATTAAGGAATCCCTCCCTCTCGTCTAGCCTAACAACGGCTTTCTCACCCGGAATCTTAAGTCCTAGAAGCGCTGAGGCACTAGAATTACACTCCCAACTCTTCTCTACCCGTTCTCATATACTCAGACGCGGAAAATAAACACCAAAGGGAGAACGTCGCCTGCAAAACCACTTGCGCCTTCCTAACTCCGCGTCACGCCGCCCTGCCAAACCCGGGAGATACACGCACAAAGCAAGAGGGAATAGAATACACAAAGATAATGCAAAGGAAAAGACTCCCAGTCCACCGCGAGGGGACTGACTTAAATAATGGGCAAAAAGCAAAAAGCACCATACAAGTCCGCCGCGATTAACGCTCGGCGGATCCGTTCCTACCTACTTCTGAACCGGAACGGATTCCAACCCGCTCCAAGTTCCTAAACCGGACCGGATTTCCTCCTGATCCGTTCCTAAGTTAAAAACTACAAAAACAGGAAAGTCCTAATACCTACGTATCCGGCTCTGCTACCCTAGATCCTATAGTCGGGCTTTCCGCCCTACTGATCTGCTCGAAGACCTCGGTGAGGTTCCGATTCCGTTCTCCGTCTGTTGCAACCGGAGCTCCAGTAACCGGACTCGCAGGAGACTCCGACAACTGAATTGCCGCCTCCCGGTTGCCCGTTGACGCTCGCCCTGACTTCTTGGATTGCGGCGTCCTGTCCTTCCCTGGTCTCTGAGGCAACCCTTCGGAAATATCCGGTAGAGACAGATCGGAGAGTCTGATCGGAATTTCCGTCAGTCTCCGGCTACAGTCTTCCATCCGTTCGGCCGCCTCCCGAACCTCCACCAAAGTCGTCTCCACCTTTTCGGAGAAGTCGGACAGAATCCGGACTATCCGGCTTCCGGATAGTTTCTTCTCCTTGTGCACTTCTTCGTCAAACAGTTGAGCCTGGATGACAGCCGATCCGGGTTCCCCGAATGTTGTCTTCACGTGCTCCGCCAATTTGACGGTCTCTGCCGCCATCTCCTTGGTAGCGGCCTCGTTGTCACTGAGGACAAGGAGTTCCGCCTTCAAATCGTCAACTTCCTCCTAAAGTTTCCGGTTTTCCTCCTCCAACTTGGCGAGATCCGCAGGCGAGGCGATGCAATTCCCTACCACGGTCAGAAGAGTATGATCCGGTTTGCCATTGACCATCCCCGCGATGTTCTCCAGGACGATCCGCTTGACCTCCCAATCCGCTCGGATGTTGCACAGGATTTCCGTCAGTTGCAGGAACGGATCACTGGGATCCGTTTCCTCTGCTGCTGGTTCGGCCTGACCCGGTTCGGATGGTCCCGCTCTGCCTTCCGTTCCCGGATTGTGTCGGACCGGAGGAGATCCCCTCGTGTTCGGCGGTGTGGTCTTCTGCCGCTTCACGAGCGGAACTTCCAGTTCCTCTCCCTTATCCGAGTCCTCCCGCTCTGTCTCGGACTCGGAGCTCTCCTCATCATCCGTTGACGTCTCCCCGTACGTCAAGACTATCTTCTGGGTGTGCCACGTCTTCTCTTCCGTATCCGAAAGGAGCTGTAGATGGTGGTAGAGGTGGAAGAGGTAGGGGGAGATCGGAGTTGCCCTACTCCCTCCGAGGTTCTTCAATAACCGGGTGATCAGGTCCTGTATGATCCGGCCCCAGTCCACTTTCCGGTCTCCGATCAGCGCACCGAAAATGGTGTTGGCCAGGCCGATCGTGATCCGGGTTGGTTTCTCCGGATGAAGGACCGGAAGCAGAAACTTCAACAGGCGCCTATGCCTGTCTTCGTTGCAGTCCATGATCCGGTATCCGTCCTTCGGGTGAGGGGTGCCACTGAACTTGTTTTGGAGGAAGTCTACCTTCTTCCCGGCCGGTCCGTGCCCCTGGTGTTTGAACCCGTATACGGCCCTCTAGTGCGCCTCCGTCCATTTGTGCGGCATTCCCCGCGCCGTGTTGTCGAACTGATTCGACACCTTGCCCTTCAGCTCCTTCACCATCCGCTCCTCCTTGAAACCCCAGGGTATCTCTGCTAACCCTAGACACCCCATTGCGGTTAAGTCCGCCATCAAGTTGCTTTTCTCCGGCTCTGTGGAAGGGATGAGCGGAACTACTTTCTTCAGCTTTATCCCTGAGGGTGGGGGTGTAGTGGACTCGGTTCTCTTCCGGCGTAGCTGCGGCATGGCAACTATCCGGAAACTACCTCACTGCTCTCCTAGCCGCACGTCCCGTTCCTCACACACACTCACAACACAACTACAAAAGTAATCCGCCCGTAATAACCACCTGCACATACACACACACACTCCTCTCCACACACCAGCGTCTCAGTGCACAGTCTGAAACCCGCGCCGCTGACAACTGCCCGCTCTGACAAAACACCCGCTGCTAATACTGACAGCCGCGTCACAGAAAATTGCGCCACCAAACACGCGCGGAAAACCAACTCACAGAAAAGGCGGAAAACGCTGAGGGTTGAAAAACACACAACGAAGCGCCTGAGAGCAAATGGGCCAACTGAAAATGTCAGGCCTTATATACTTTCCAGAAATGGATCCGGTATTCCGTTCCTGATCATCCGTTCCCGTTCTCATCCGATCGGTCCAAGTCCGGAAATCATCCGTTCCGTTCTGGGACTGAATCCGGATAGAATCCGTTCTGTAGGGTCCGGAATTTTTCCGTTCCGGTATTCCGTCGTAATAAACCGGAATTATTCTGCCACCGGTCTCTACAACATTGTCTGGTACTACTTCTGGATCTTACCCGTTCCCTGAACAAATCCGGTTGCTAAATTTTCGACTTTCCGCTCCATACTGACTTTAAATGGAAAGATCAAAAATATGTCTTGCCACAGTCCTTGAATGCTATAATGTTACAGTACCGAGTCATTGAACCGAACTTCAAGGGGTTCATGGCAGATAGCGCTATGGCCAATTGGAATGCTGTGCGCATTGTCTATGGTAGTGGTTCAGCAGATGAGGTTATGAAAAACCATGAGAGGACATGTTTATTGCATTGGAGTAATTCTCTTCATAAACACACACAGAAGTACATCAGACAACCCTTCCAGTAGCAACACATAGCACTGTGTAAGCAGTATAAGGAATCAAAAACAATGGATGAAGGTAAGACATGTTACCTTGCAATTTGATCATGGTGGTTATCATTTGGAGCTGCAAATGAGGACTCACTTCATCATGTGGACCATTGGTTGGCATTTTGGCATTTCCGATATTTACAATGGGGAGGCTTCATGACAATGGTATGTAGAATATTTTATTTGTATTGATGAAGTTATAATATTCTTTGGAAATCAAAGAAAAATTACAAAGTAGAGTTTAAAATTGAAATGAATATTATATTTATATAAAAAAATTAATTGACTCAGAATGTTTCACTTATCAAAGTCATTAGGAATTCTTCCAATTATTTAGTCCTATGAGGGTTTAGGGTAGGTGCCGACAAGTTCGGCAGCATTTTGTTCAAGTGAATTTAGTACTAGGAGGTTGATGACCCTAAACCGTCGGATCCGACAGTTACTTTTGTAACTAACGTTAGTAGTTCCAATTTAAGTAACTTATATGAATGCAAGACTTGCATGCATATGTCCAAGGTGTATTCATTCTTTATTTATACTCCAATTTCAAGATTCCTTCAATATAATATTTGAAGTTTTTTTATATTTTTTTATTTGATGAAATTCTAGAAGACCTAAAACCTTGTAATTCAAAGTTTGCAATTATACATAGCAGTTTGAAAAATATAGGAGATTTCATTCAATTCTTATTCATACTTTACTTTTATTGGATTTGTAGGGTCTAACTTTGGAAGATATGATAGACATGCCTTTCTGTAATTTGTCTAAAACGGTTCACAACAAGTGGCTACAAATGTCAGGAAAAAGAGGAAATAATTTGTTCAATGCAACTTGTGATGACAGTATTCGTGCTTCGATGCAAATGACAAACTATTGGGCTTAATTGAGAGGTCATGCGTTTGGATTAGGGCCATCAAAGGGGGAATTGAAATTGAGAGCAACAAGGCAAAGCGGTTGCCTCCAAAAAATTGCAGAAGCGTTCAATACATTGCCAGAAGCACATGGCATGGGAACCCGAGTACTACATTTAGAGGGAGAAGAAATATTTGGAAGCACTAAGAGGAGGCTTGACATACCTATTGGAGACTCAGGAGATTTACATAGACTAGACAAACTCAATTTCTCTCACCCCCGTGTTTGAACAAGGTCAACAAAGGTATCAGAAGAATCATTAAAGGGCAATGGGGACTAGAGCCAGGTTTGTGCCTCTCAATATGTCACAGTAGCATTTGAAAGTGACTGTGCTACATCAAAGTGGCACATTGCAAGAATTAGCCACAAATCAAATGCTCGATGTTCAGCTTAGCAATGGATGTCGAATATCAAGTGTACCTCTAAGATCACAAAGGGCAGAAAAGGAACTGCAGCTCCTATTTATCGTGGTAGAAAGGAAGAATATAGAAATAAGCATGAGGTGGTGGTAGACTTTTGGTTTTGTTGGAATGACATTGAACGGTGTGTGAAAGGTACAAAGTGAAAGTGGATCATTGATTGGCCTCAAGTGCTTGAGGTTTGACCTGTATTGAGTGGGACTAGTTTGAATCGAGAGGAGACATTGTTGCTGCAACATGCGGGCTTCCATCTCCAAGAGCAGCCTACATTGTTGCCACATCAACTTTTCACCATGGCTAAGATCATCAAGCCCTTTCTTTTTGACCATCTACTTCCTCCAAATTTAGTTGTATATCCAATAGTGAGGAATAATTGAACTATTAGGAGAGCTGCAAATGCCCCTACTACTGAGAAACGAAATAAATGGAAGAGTGCTCAGAACGTTAAAGGAGAAATTCTAGGAGTTACCCTTCTCCCTCTTCCTGGAATTGGTGCAATTGTGGTTCTCGAGACTAAGATAGGCTCACAGAAAAATATATATCGAGTGACAATGGGTATGTTTCCTACAATTACATGCCTAAACTTTGTCAATATGGTTGTATCCGTTGTCGGAGGGAGAGTACAATACGTGAACTGCAAGCACTTATTCTATTTGTATAAGGACTTTTGCAAGATGGACATTCATGATGACAAATTCATTCATGCACCTAGTTATAGCTTCAATAAGTTGAAGGTCCTTGTCGCAGCACACGGCACGTAAATTCCCCATTATACTCACAAAAAGTGTTCTACAATATAACTAAGTGATTCTAAGGATCAAATCCATGAGATTCTGTAAAATATCTGGCCTTATTAAGTGATTAAGATTAGTTAGTGCTAAAATCCTTTCTTCCGATCCTATTTAGAAGACCGGAAATACCAAAACCACGAGAAAACTATGACTAGATTCCTCTTATAATCCGGTCCATCAAATTACCACAGTCCAAGATTCTCCTAATTCCGGTTCTGACTACCCTTTTAGACCAATCCGTTTTGGATTGTCCACATGTATCTTTACTTCTATCTGGTTTAGTTTTACCTCCGCTTTGCCATCAGAGGAGTTGCCCTTTGCTTTTGAGAGTGGTAGGCCCATCGCTCCTTCTGTGACTTATAGTGTCTAAAGATCCACTGTCCTATACCCTAATCTCCTAACTATTCTGGATCCAGTTTGATCTCTCACAGCACTCCAGATAGCAATTTGGACTGCAAGTCACACAAAGACCCCCTATACGATCCTCTGATACTACAATGACCTTGATGTTAGTTCTTATCCGTGCGAAGCTGGGTGATTACAAGCGCGTCCGTCTGTTCCAACATCTACCAAAATTCTTTTGTTTATCACTAGTATGGCGAGACCTCTCAAGAGATGGGACACTCAACCGGGTTTCCCACCCAGGAGTTCTAGTGCGACTAAGGAATCCCTCTCTATCCACCTAGCCTAACAACGGAACCTTAAACGCAAGATGTACTGAGGAATTGAAATGCACTCCCAACTCTTAACTACCGGCTCACATACACTTAGAATCAGAAAAGTAAACACCAAGGGAAGAAATCACTCACAAATATGCTCGCGCCTTCCTAACTCCTCACTATACAACCCTGCCAAGCTCCGGAGAGACACACAACAAGAGAGCAAATAGAAAACTCAAGAAGTTTGCAAAGAAAAGACTCCCAATCCACCATGAGGGGACTGAATTACATACATTTTAAAAAGGAAAAAAGGAGTCCATGAAAATCTGTTGCCATCAGCGCCAAACATTCGGTCCTACCTAACACAAAACCAGACTGAATTCTACCTTGGTCCTTCTTTTAACTACCTAAGAAATTAATTCTATCTACTCTACAATCCTAGATCCTATTGTAGGACTCCTTTCCCTCGGATCCAACTGCTCAAATACTTTGCTTAGGTTCCGGTTCTGTTCCCCTTCCAAAAGATTAGGAACTGGGACCTCATTCTTAGGATTGGGAGGCAAATCCAAGTCAATCATTGGACCGGAAGGTTTGACTGGTCTACTTTCCTGCTCTGATTTCTTTGACTGGGGCGTCTTGTCCTTTCCTTCTCTTGAGGTTGGCACATCAGAAAACAATTCCGGAAGCGAAAGATCTGAAAGACGGATCAGAACTTCCGTCAACTTCTGGCTGCATTCCTCCATCCGGTCCGTAGCCTTCCTTACTTCCACCAGTATTGTCTCCACTTGCTCAATAAAGTCCATGAGAATCTAGACCACCGGGCCACTAGAAAGCTTCTTCTCCTTGTGCACCTCCTTGTCAAACAGCCTTGCCCTAGTGGCGACCGTTCTAGTTTCTCCAAATGTGGCCTTCACTTGCTCGGCTACCTTTCGAGTCTCTTCCGCCATCTCTTTAGTAGCGGTCCCATTCTCCTTGATCACGAAAAGTTCCGCTATCAAGTTGTCGACTTCTTGAAGTATCCTGACCTCCATCTCTTGTTTTTGGGTCTTTGCCGGATTGGTGATGCACTTCGCCACCTTTGCTGGTAAAGTGTTATTTGGCGCTCCATCCACCAATGTTGTGATCTTCGCCGGGAACCTCCGCTTCACTTTCCAGTCCACCCTTATCGCGTACAAAATGGTGATGAAGTTGTCAAACGGATCATCCGGATCCGCTTCCTCCGAGATTGATTTCTAGACTTCTGGTCTCTCTTTCGGAACGAGCTTGTCATGCCTGGGAGGCGTTCTTTGCTTGTGTAGAGGTATCGTCTTCTATCGCTTGATTGGTGGCAGAATAAACTCTTCCTCCGCCTCATCGTTATCCGGATCTGACTCCAAATCAGATTCGAGCTCATCATCCGTTTCCGATTCTCTATACTTTAGGAAGACTTCCGGAGTCCTCCACATCTTCTCCTCTGCGTCCGTGAGAATTTGTTGGTACTGATAGAAGTGGAAGAGGTAGGGGCATACGGGAGTGGCCCTACTCTTTCATATCCTTCCGACCAGCTGGGCAACTAGGTCGAAAAGAATCCATGCTTAGTCTACTTTTTGATCACTTGCTAAAGTGCCAAAAATCGTGTTCCCTAGGGTGATCGTCACCCTTGTTGGCTTCTCCGGATGAAGGACTAGAACTAGGAACTATAGGAGACGATGATGCCGATTGTCTATGCAATCCTCCACTGCATATCCGTCCTTTGGATTGACGGCACCTTGGAATTTGCCATGGATGAATTCATCTTTCTGGTTGTCCATTCCCAACGCTCCCTGTTGGAATCCGTAAACCGCTCTCCACAGATCTTCCGTCCAAAGATGCGGAAGCCCTTGCTTGGTGTTGTCAACTTGGTTGGACAGTTTGCCCAAGACTTCCCTCACCCTCTGCTCTTCTTTGAAACCCCATGGCTTCTCTGCAAATCCTAGGGAACCCATGGAAGTCAGGTCCTCTATAAGTTGGGATTTCTTTGGCTCCTTGGAAGAAATAAGCAGAATTACTTTTTGGAGCTTTACTTTGCTCAGAGGAGGGGTAGTTGATCCTACTTTCTTTCGGCGTAGCTACGGCATGAGCATAGACTTTCGCTACCCAGAATTGTTTCCACTTCTACCTCACCCTCTCCTAGTCGCACGTCCCGCTCCTTACTTTCCCTCTCGGATATCATCCTAAACACCACCTACAAACAAACACACACTTGCACTCCAACTCCCAAAGACTTTGAACACTCTCTCACCGAACACACTCGTAGGGCGGAAAGGAAAGCTAAGGCGCTGAAGGGCTAAAGAGCACACGACAAGGCGTTTGAGAACAAAATGGCTGAACCAAAAATGCCAGACCTTATATAGTCTGCAAGACCCTAACATGGGTCATCATGACTATTTCCGGTCCAGTTCTCCTAGATTCGGTCCATCCCTTATCCGGTCACTACTATAGTACAGATGGAATTCCGTTCCAGTCCGCTACTACCTTAGACCGGATTAGATCCGTTTGGTTAGTTACAGCATTTTTCGTTTCTATCTCTAGTTCTTTTCAAAATTCTCAACGGATCTGAATACTTAGTATCCAATTTCCGTTCCAACTTAAAGGGAAGTAGAAAAAATAAAAAATATGCCTTGCCACAGTCCTGCTAGTTTGAGCAGGGATAGTCATAGTTTCAGAGTAAATATGACTTCTTTTTTAGAGTGTACTTCATTCACTTAACCCTTTTCTATATATTGTACTTGAAATGATATGAAGCACATGGAATAAAGGAAGGTATTATTGTCATACAATAGAGAAGCATGTCTCATATATGAAAAGAGTATTTGGTGAAAAAGCATGTCCCTTTAAATCCTAAACCCAAAAGATATAGTTGCCTGTAGCCAAAGTCACATGACTTTATTATATCTAAAGCAAATGATAAGGTTCTTACTATCATTAATAGTAATATTGTTCAAACTTTGCCCACAAGATTGAAAGTGGGAGTATATAGATAAATCTATTCATAGCCACTACAATACAATATTTTGGAACAATCCACACTTATAGGGAACACGGTAATAGGTCACCAAACTTACTATAAATAGCGCAATTTTACAAAAAAGTTAAAAAGTTTAGGCCCAAAATTTGTTGGGCCCTAATTTTATTTAAAAAAGGCTTGTAGGGACTCACTGCTTACAAGCTTCACACTTGCAATTCACGTGTCACAACCCTAAAATCCATCTTTAGTCTAGATAGTATAAAATAGCTTTTATTTTTTCAATTTTTCATATTTATTTTGGATTTTCCTAGTCTATATCTAGAGTTATAGTATAATAAGGAAAACCAGAATAGTGGGAAACAATAAGAAGATAATAGTGTTAAGAGAGGGATTGTCTTTTTATCAGAACCGGAATCGGAATACCTATCTGGATTAGGAAAGTCTGAAACTAGGTCAGAGCCTGACGCCAGGGATATCAAAAACTATAACTAGTCTATCGGAAACATGCTAAGGCCCACAGGGAGCCAGTAGGGTTCATACCGGAAATTTAGGAAAAGTGCCATTCAACGGTCAGATTCACGGGAAATCAGAAACGGTAGGATTCAATGGTCAGATCAAACGGGAACTCCGTTATTCAATGGTCGAGAATAGGAGAGAAATCAAAGTGGAGGCTTTAAGGTTGGTCACTTAGGGTTTCAGACCTCATTCTTGTGTTTTCTTGGTGAGCTCTAAGCTTGGAAGGTTGTGTGTACGCGTTGCTGCTGCTTCTGGAGGTTTCCGGCGTTCCGATTTTCGTTAGTGTTTCAGTTATCGGGCGAGTTAGTCGGTTTGTGTGAGAGATTGTGGTGTGGGTTTTCTGGAGAGTGTGATCGAGTGATTCAGAGTGCAGCCATGTCTGGAAGTGAGGCTGAAGAGGAGACCGCCACCAAGGTTCGTTGAGAAACATAGTTCCGGTTATTCCGGAAGACGTAGAGGAGAGAGGAGACCTATTGGAGGACCTCAGTCAAATGGGTTGCGCTGGATTGATCGAGCGGCCCTGGAACTTCAAGGACGATGTCATGGTGCGGGAGGTTCTGCACCCACAGTCGAACGAGTGGAGGAAGACCTTGAAGGTGCTTCCGGACAAGTGGACGGCTGGAGTCTAGCGGGAAGTTTACAGTTTTGCCAAGGATGGTGAGGGCTCTACCTCACAGACTGACAAGTTCGTGGTGGGTAAGTTCCAGGCAACACCTCACTCTAAGGATGGGTACACCGTGAGTGACTGCAAGAATGCACAAGAGAGAAGGGTGTTGGAGTTTTTGGTTCCAATTCTTAGTCCGGATAGGGGAACCCGGATGACTCTCACCCTCGGGAATACGATTTTTGGAGCGCTGAGCGGTGACCAGAAAGTAGACTGGGGGATAGTCTTCAGAGAGTACGTTGGGAAGTTGTGCAAGGCAGTAGGCAAAACTAAACCCTCTAGTATCTCTCCTTTCCTCTACCATCTCTATCATTCTTAAGACTACATGTAGGCATCAAAGAGGCAAGAGTATACGATTAAGGAAGTGAAACTAGCCCATGGAATGAAGTATGACTCAGATGATGAGATGGAAGAAGCTGAGAGAAAGACTGAGCTTTCCGGTTCGACAGGGAAACCGGAACCGGAAAAGCGAAAGAGGACAGAGGTTAAAGTAGAAAAAGGGAAAGAGAAGGACCCTATCTGGAAAAATGACCCTTTAGGGTCAATCATTAGAGAACTCACGAAAGTCCGTGAGGAATATGAGCGAGAGAGAGGAACCTTGAAAAAGGTATGCAAATTGTTGGGAGATGTTCCCGGGACTGAGTGTGCAGAGCAGATCCGGAATCTGATACAAGACACTGAGGAGAAGGCCGGAAAGGTTAAGTATTAGGAGTTGATGGATGAGCTGCTCTCCCTTAAGACAAAGTTGAGTGAGTAGAAGCAGGAAAGTGAGGGTAACCGGAAGATCTCAGCTCAGTCAGTAGAGACTCCCATTGGATTAGAGAGTTTATCAGCGTTCCGGCAGAATTCTTAAATAAGGCCAAACTTTTTGATGAGAAGGTCTTAGAAAATGTAGGGAAGCTAGGGGATAAGGTTATCAACGTCCTAGTTTCCTTCAACGTGAAGATGGAGAAGTTGGTGGTGCAGATGAGGGAAGTCATGGGAGAGGTCAGTCCACCCCTCCAACCGGATTCTAAACCGGAACCGGGGAAAGCAATAGGGGCTACTCCCTCTAAGCCACCACTGCCAAAGGGCAAGCAGACAACTCCTTTAGTGAAAGGGAAAACCGGAAATCCTTCAGAGGATGTGGTTATGATCACACCTCCCAATGCAAAGGTTGTCCTTGAATCAGGAACTAAGAATGAGTCTACACCAAGCTCATTAACTAGAAGTCAGTCACAGCATTGGGAAGGAAGTGTGAGAACTCCACAAAGCAAGGATCCAGCAATTTCATCCATTCCCACCCAAGTTAAGAGCAAGGTGACAGACTCTCAGAAGAAGAAGAAGCCGATTCCGGTCAAGGAAGAGGAAGAAGAAGAATCAGAGGAGGAGGATGAAGAGTCCACCTTTGGATCTGGAGGTGAGGAGTCAGAACCTGATTCTGATCCAGATGCCAAGTTGGCCATGACAAGGAAGGTCAAGGCCCAACTGAAGGCCAAATCATCTCAGGCAAGGAAGTGCAAGAACACTTCCGGTTCTGCCCGGAAACAACCACCAAGGAAGGGCGCCGCCAAGATGGGAGAGACTCCAAGGAAGCGGCCAAGGAAATAAGTTTAGGGTTAGGTCCAACAGTAGGTAGGCGGCTGAAAACCTAAGTTTTTGGTAGAAAGCACTTTTCAAGTTGCTTTTAGGTGAGTAGGTAATTTTGACTCCACTGGATCCGGATTTTTCGGATTTGAGATCCACTTTTTATGGACAGTTCTGGACTCTAGTGGAATTCAACTCAGAGTTGGATAAGGTGAATGGCATGTGTCATTCCCTTGTGGTTGGCTTGGATTTCCCTTGGGCTGTAGTTTCCCTTGGATTGTAAAGTATTTAGGTGTTAGTTTTCAGTTTGTTAGTGTGCATTTTCATAGCTTGTTTTCCTAGCATTGTGCAATTCAAATCAGCTTTTCTGGTTCACATTGAGGTGGCGGCGTGTATTCCAGTGGGTGACCCTGTTGGTGTATGTTCTGTAGAGTTGCAGGAATAGGTAGGGAGAGAGTGTGCCCGGATATTGGGTTTATTCGGATTCTTGGGAGAGTAAGTGCAATCTGTGTATGATGGTGGATTCCTGATCCCTCAGTGCGATCGGTTCCGGTTTTCCGGCCTCTGAAGATAGTCCCAATCACTTGGAGCCATAGCCGTTGATGATTCCGGACAACTCCAGTTCAAGCAGTAGACGGGTTCTTTGGTAACCGGAAATGTGTAGAGAAGGTGACGACTTCTCAATCCGCCCGCCTTGGATTCTGCCCAGAGTTTAGACTAACCCAATAGGCCGTCATTGTAGTTTAAGTTAGATTTTGACTGAAGTTCCTTGCGTGACCTGCTAGGCCAGATAGCTCTCCGGTTTAGTTGTGAGGGAAACTAGGTTAAATAGGATTGATGCTGTTTTGTTGTTTCTTTATTTAAGTGGCACTCTTGACACTCTTAAACGTAGAGGGTAGGTTGTAAGCTTCCTTCCTTAATCACAATACGCAGATCCCTCTTTGTTCAGAGGTTAAACTCGATTCCGGACACTGGTTACTAGGAAAAACCGAAAAGTACCTTAGGATGTAGGAGTACTGGACTTGCTACCTACTCTCCGATCCGGTTTGGATTCTGTAAGTTTGTAAATAGGGGAGGTCTGTAGAGTTTTAGAGTATGATAAGGTAAGATTAGATAAGTGTGCTTGGGGTTTTGTGGTAATCCTTGTTCTAATTTCCAAATATTAGTCATCTAGCAACCAAATCTCTGTGGGAACAATAAACGAGTCACTTTAGGGCCATTTCCGGTCTTAGAGAAGCAACTTGACTTTCTTGTGCTACGACATCACGTGCTCACCGCTCCATGCTCAAACACTAGCGTCGTTGAAAGCATTCACTATAGCCCCAATATTAATACATTCCAACTTTTTGAAGCTTTTTTATGGAGACAAATGCCTTAGATTTTGCTTTAGGAGCAATTTTATTACAACTAAGAGAAGGTAAAAAACTTCACCCTATTGCTTTCTATTCGAGAAAATTCAATATTGTAGAAATCAACTATGAGATTCACAATAAGGTCATAAGGAGCTACTTATTATAGTAGACTCTTTCTAAGTATGGTAACATCTACTTGAAAGAGATGCATATTAGATAATAGTATATACTTATCATAAAAACCTCAAGTATTTCATGTCTACTTGTGTCTTGAATTGTCATGAAGCTCATTGGAATATGTCTCTTTAGATATGACTTTGGCATTATATATTGACCTAGAAAACAACAAGGTTTGTCTAATGTAGTATTTAGAGAATCAAATTTTATCTTGAAGGAAGGCAAAGCACCATATAATCAAAAGTGGACAACACTTTTGAGGTCTGAACACCTACATTTGCAAGCAACTCAAATCTCAACTCAAGTTGATTCCGGTTTTTTAGATAAGATTTGAACAACTTCAACCTCAAACTCATTTGCAATTGATATGAATAATACCTTCATGACAAGACTAAAGATTTAAATAAATTCAAGATCAAAGACAACCTTTTATATTCTGAAGAACGCTTGTACATTCTTCAAGGACCTCTACGCCTCCAAATCTTGCAAGCTCGTCATGACCTTCTAGCTATTGGACATTTTGGACACAAGATTTTAGAGCTCATTTCTCATGACTATTGGTGGTCTCAAATGTGGAAGACTATCAAAGAATTTTTACTTTCATGCAAAATATATTCTTGCTCGAAGAATTCCCAACATTGGCCTTATGGATTACTACAACCACTACCAATTACAAAACAACCATAATCATCTCATTCAATGGACTTCATCACTGATTTGCCACTTTCATTGAAATTTGATACTATTTGTATAATAGTAGATTGATTCTCAAAGGTGGCACATTTTATTCCATGTAAGAAGGCAATCACAAGCAAGGAAATAGCTAGACTTTTCATTGACAATATTTATTACTATCATGGCCTACCTGATGATATTGTGTCTGATCATGAACTACAGTTCATCTCCAAATTTTAGCAATTGCTATTTGAAATTTTGAAAGTGAAGATGAAGCTTTCATCAACATTTCATCCAAAAATGGATGGACAAATGGAGTAACTAAATCAAGTCTTGGAATAATATCTTTGTGTACCATCAATTATAAATAAGATGATTGGACATCTTTAATGCTGCTAGTCGAATTTCCCTACAACAATAGAGTGCATGCATCTACACAAAAGACTCCATTTAATATCAATTATAGACATCATCCTATAATTGATATACTATCAGCTTGGAGAGGAGAGAATCCTACAGTAGAGGATTTTGCAACACATTTCAAAGAAAATATCATATTCATTCATTATAAAGATCTACAGGGTTGCTAGCGTGCGAGCCTGTAAGCCTGTGAGCAGGAATTTTTTTCTTCCAAAAAAAAGATGAAGATCTATAACCGCACACGTACCTATGACCGTGGTTTCAATGAATGTATGCTCTTTTGGAATTGTAGGGTTTTAGTGTTTAGAAACTCTTATCTAAAAACTTGGAATTCATCAAAACAACTTGTGATTCCAAATTATGGATAAATAAAATTATCTTTGTATAACATTGAATAGATTTAGGGTCATACATTGTTTCTTTTCTTCACCTTTTATTTCTTGGAAGCATATTGTATTTCAAGAAACATGAAATATTTAATTTACTCCCCATTTTTTTGGACGGAGACATTTTAAGAGGTGAATATTTATGTCACTTCCCATTTTTTTGGGCGGAGACATTTAAAGAGATGAATATTTATTTCACTCTCCATTTTTTTTGACGTAGACATTGCAGAAGGTGAATATTTATTTCATTCACCATTTTGTTGGACGGAGACATTGAACAGATATTTTTTTAATTCATCATATTCTTTGACAGAGACATTCTACGAGCTAAATGTCTATTTCAATCCCCATTCCTTGGGTTTAGGGTTTTGGGTGGAGGTAAATATATGTTTCATTCCCCATTTTTTTTCATGAAGACATTATACGAGATGAATTTTAGGATACACCAACGTTTTTAAAAATGAAACTTTGCTTCAAAGAAATACAATAATGTTCTTCAACTAATTTTAAGAAAATTCAAATACTTGAAATGTTAAAATCTACTTTTTGTAATTCTTCTCTAAGATTGTATACCTCATGCTTTAGGGTTCATAGAATATAAAGGCTTAGAATACAAGATTGGATGAAAAAAAATTCATACAAAATATAGCCACAAAGCACACAAATCCAATCATAATCAAAATCCAAGCATACTGATTTGACTTATGAGATATGTCAATCTCATGAGTCTAATATGCAGGAGACTTCGTTGTAGAGTCCCTGTCACTAGAAGAGTCTGAAGTCTCTCTACCTTTTGATGTTGATCCATCTATGAATTGTAAGACATTTAGAGTGTATGAAGGTTTACGATGTTTGGGTTTGGAAGTACCAAACTCCGCAAACGCTGAAGCTAGTTGCTCTGCATAGATTAGAAGATTGAAGGGCTTCTCTAGACTTAAGATGAGTCTTCATCTCTTCTTCACTTCGTCCTCCACAATTACTCCCTCACTGTTGTAAATTCAAAGGAAGACTTGTTAGATTTATGAAACATAACAAATATATAAGAAATTGATAAATTAAAAAATTAAAAAACTTACTTACTAGGTTTTGGGCACCATACGAATTTGCAAGGTACTATCACTACAGCCTCTTGGTCTTGTGATAATACAATTGCGGGCTCCTGTGGACTTAGAGCCGCAGTCATTGGAGAAGCGTACTTCTTCATTGGCAAGAGGACATGTTGAAAAATCCTCTTATCTTCTTCCAACGCTACAATATGCCTCCCGGTTGCACAACATGCAGTAATGGAAGCACCTGCTATAAACCAAGACTTGTGTAATTCATATAATGGTTCTCTATAGACAAGAATTGAAGAATGTATATATAAGTGTTAATACAAGAATTCACCTGTAGATGTAGTACAATCTAGCACAATGTCCCCTTCATCAGTGGTGACCTCGATGATGAACTAGTAGAAGCGTGCGTCCTTCTCTCGAGTTCTACGCCAGGCCATTCGATCCATAGCATTCATTAACATTGTATCCTTCGTTGTGTAGTTCATAAGCAGATCATCATGGTGGAGGTCTACCTTTGCCTTCAGCATTGTCTAAGAGTGCCTAAATTCAAAGTTTGATTTTCCTCTGTCTCCAAGATGTTTGACAAAAAGTGTAATGCCAAACTTCAATGTCTGCAAGCATAAACCAAACTCACATGAGATCAAGTAACAAAACAAGTAATAAATTCAAATATACTAAATTATTGTAATCAAATGATGAAGTCTTATCGTTTGGTCCTTGTGAATTGCCGATGTAAGGTGCATTCGATTCATACCCATCCAGTCCTTCATCTTCCTAATGTTAGGATACTCTTGGAGAAGACCTGCAATGGTTTCCAGGGACTCCTGGCCCCAAGAATGAAACACTACGATGCACCCGTCATCCTGCAAATGTTTGTGTGCAAAGTTGAAAGCTTGAAATATCGTAAAGTAGTCTTTATCTGTGTTCCAATAAGGAATGTGCTTTGACCCCCCTATGTCTGGCACGGGCAAGTTCTCCTGGTAGTCAAATATCATGAGATCAAATCTTGGTTGTCGATTGACCACTCCATCATACACCCTCGCCTTCCCTACCACCATGTGCAAGAACATTTCTTCAATATATGAATATTTCCATAAACAGGTTTAGAAAAAAATATCTTATTAGTCAAATAACACTCTAGAATTGAAAGACAAAAAAGAGAATTACCTTCCTAAGAAAATCCATGACCTCTGTATAAGAGTTTGGTCCCCGGATTCCTTCATTGTCGACCACCTCTGAAATTAAGACATCAAGTAGCAATTCCTCGGAGGTGACGTCCTCGTCATCTCCAAGAGCAATGACTTGTGTCCCTTGCGTAATAACTTCCTCCGTGAAGTCTAGAAGTACGGCCTTCCTCTTCATTCCTCCTTAAGATTCACTCTGCATTTGGGAGCCCTCATCCACTGCAGAGGATGTTGGAATTCCACTCCCTTTTTCCTTCCTTTACCTTTCTCCTTCTCATCCTTCTCCTTCTCTTTCTCCTTCTCCGCCAACGTGGCCACACGCTCTGCCTCCTTCTTCTCTTTGTTCTCCAAAGCGAGTTGAATTCGTGCTACCTTCATCCTGTCCATGTTCTCCCTCTTCGCAATAGCCTTTTCCCTCTGTTTCTCACTAAGTCCTGGAAACTCATCAACCTCCATGTTGATGGTGCCTTGTCCTTCCAAAGATGCCCACAATTCTACCTCTGACGGATGCGTGTATGAGATTGGACAGTCAATGTACCATTCACCACCACTGAGATGAGCGGTAGTGAAGGTCTTAAGCTGAGTTGGTGTATACATGCACGTTGGAGAATTGCAGTCCAAGTAAATGGTCAGGAAGGTAGGTAGGTCCTCAGTCTTCATTGCTCCTTTCTCTTTGAGCTCATATTTGAAGTATTTGCAATTTAAAGAACAGACACTAAATACAAATGAAAAACTTTAAGTTCAACAAACAAATGATTCATAACCTCTTGGAATGGATACCAACAGAGAAACATTTACAAATTTTTTTTTGTTTGAAGTGGAAAAAGAGACTTGACAAATTGCAAAGAACAAGAATTTGGGGGTCCCTCAAGTGCCTCAAGAACTTCACTCGGATCCAAGGCATGTTTGGAAGGTACTTCAAGGACCCTCCAACTTCAAGAATTCCTATTCTGATTTTTTATTTTATTTGTTACAACTTTTGTAAGTTTACCTTTAAGCTGATATTGGAGGTATTAGCAATTGTAAGAATAAACATTCCCTACAAATTGAAAACTTCAACTTGAACTTAGAAATCATTTTAGAACTCTTGGAATGAATACCAACAAATAATAATTTTCAAAAAATTTGCAGTTTGAAGTGGAAAATTATGACTTCAAAGTTTGCAGAGGACAAGAACTAGGGGGGTCCCTACTCTACCTCCTAGACTTAGCTCAAATCCGAGATATGTGTGGGAGGTAGCTCAGGGACCCCCCCAATTATTGCTTTCATACTCTAAATTCATTTTTGTTTATGAATTTTTTTTTGTGTTCAAAATGAAAAAATGAACTTACTCTAAGTTTATTGACTATAATAACATGAACTGACAATTATTCAGAGGAACTCACCGAAAAAGAACCCTTCTCACTACCTATTTGGATCCCTCAAAGGTATTGAAATTATCACTTTTCTTGAAGTTGTTAGCTCCTCTAAGGTGAGCTAAAAACCCTTGATCCCAAATCTTTGTCCTCCATTCCTCCAAATAATTTGTAAGAGTCTCCAGTTTCAGTGGAACCTTCATGTCTATGAAAATGTTGTCCTGCCTTACAACACCATCGAAGTATTCCACTGCTGCATCTTCAATCTGTAACAATGAGACTCACATTACAATCCAGATGAAAGAACATACACTCCATGAACTTAAAAATCTAAAATTTGAATTTCATTAAGAAAATAAAACTTAGAAAACTTGAATAAAAACATCCATATTAATTACTTACCCTTGCATACTACACACAACGGTTCAAAAATGGCCCAAGTAGTGTCTCAGACACTTGCTTAGGTGAAAAACGCCTTGCCTCATGAGAGGGAATGGAAGAGTTCCACCACTTTAAGAATTTGATTTTGTGAAATGCTGTTGTGTTGCAGGTTGCAACCATTTGAAGTTTCTCTAGAGTCATCTCGGGAACCTCATTTGTACTCGGGACAATGCTTCTCAACTTGATAAAGTAATTATCAAGAATTAAGATTTTTAATTGTCATGGAAAGAAAATTACTTTCATTTGCTTCCAACGTGTATAAAAGCTTTACCTCTTTCAAAAACTCGGGCTCTGTAAGCGCCCCTAACTCCACCCTCGAGCTAAGAGTTTTTCACACAAGTCCTGTGTCTAATTGAGTTTTCTTTCTAATTGGGTGTTAAAAGAAAGCCTTCCAAGCAATGAACTCTTTTAGTCACATCTTTTGAGTGTTCTGATCTAATTTCGTGGTTATAATTCTATCTATTTTATTCTAAAATTCAACCCAACGAGACCCTATTCTATTCTATTCTATCAAATGATGTTACCTAAATCTAATTTCAGGCATTTGGAAAAAAGAAACTTAACAGTAAAACAATGAGAATAAAAATCAAATGTGAGCGGTTTACCTCTTCTGCGTAAATCTCCATGGTCCCGTCGTCAAACATCATCATGTGTAAATATTCTCCCACAACCTCGCCATCAAAATCATCCCGGATCTCCATCTAATCCATAATAATTCTCACGTTGTTGGTCAATTAATTCTGTCCTGATTAAAAAGAAATTAAAGGTTATGTAGCGTGAATTTAATTGCGTAATTCTTTTAATTCCTACATCCCCGGTAATTAGGAAATACGGCAATTAAATTAGTCTACCTAGTTGGTAAGGTTCTATTCTAAATCAACGGAAATCTAATGGTTCACTTATTTGTTGTTAGTTTTATTTTAGTTCTAAATTGATATTATAAAATTCCAACGAATTCTAATTGAATTAAATTAATTTGGATGGGAAATTTCCTTCAAATCTTTTCAAATGCAATTAATTTTTGAAATGATTTTAATTCTAACGAAATTGGTTGTCAATTTGTTTGTTTCCCTTTTGGCTTATTAGAATATTTTAATCAAATCTATCATCAAATCTTTTAAAATCTAATTGATTTTAAATTTGCGTTAGTTTGCAAAGAAATTAGTTGTCAATTTGTTCTTTTCCCTTTTGGCTTATTAGGCCTAATAAAACAAAACCAACAAAATCCAAACTTTCTAAGAATCTAATTAATGACTAACTACCAAAGAATGTAGAACATTCCTAAAGAACGAGAATATTAGTAATAGTGATATTCCAAAGGAAACTAGTTTTTTATTCCCAAGGGTCAACCATCAAGAATAAGAATCTATTTCTATAGTGTTATTCCCCCAAAAATCAATTGTTTATTCGTAATTGGCTTCACGTGGCGGATTTCATCACCTTAATCTTCCTAACCACTTCTCCTTCTCTCTCCTTCTTGCTTAGTATGTTTTGCAAGTTTTTTGTGGAGAGAGGTGGCTATGGAGTTTAGAATGTGAAGAAGGTTATGAAATTTTTGTGACTTTCAAATGTTGGATTTTTGTTCAAAAAGCAAGGGTGTGGCGCCAACTGCCAACCATAAGTGTGAATTTATATCCAACTTTTGGAGAGTTCCAAACTTACTTGAGTCCCTGGACCAGACCCCGACTCCCCTCCAGCGACCCGACTCCCCTCTCCAGCGACCCGACTCCCCTCTAGCGCCCGACTCCCTTCCCGGCCCGCCCTCTGGTACCCGACCCGCCTGGGTGGCTATCCGCCTGGGGGCTGTCCGCTTGGGTGGCTGTCTGTCTGGGTGTGCTGGCCGCCCACTGGGTGGTCTGGCCGCCTGGGTGTGCTGGTCCACCCTTTTAATGTTGAAATTTGGAATTTTGGGATTCTCCAATATGTGAAATTTTGGGAATCCTCTCCAATTTAAAACTAATAATTTGGGGGTTTCACTTTGGAATGATTTAATAATGGAACCTAAGAAATTTGGTTCTACTTAATTTCATTCCAAGGCTTGCGTGGTGTTTAACAGTTGAGAGTAAAATTCCCCCAATGTTTCAGTAAGTGTTATGGGTACAAAGCTCCACCATGTCTTGATAATTGTAGTATTTTGAGAGTTTTATTCGCAAAAGGAGGTACACATGACAGTGTTTAAACCGGACTTTCACTTTAAACTTTTAAAATTTCCTAGTATTTTGGAATTTTGCAACCAAAGGAAGTACACCTGATAGTGTTTAAACCGAACTTTGGCGCTCAATACCCAAAATTTCAGTGAACTAGTAGCAGAGAAAGTGTTGAGGCCTTGCCTCTTGAGTGATGTGACAAATAAATAAAAGTTGAAGGGGCCCTAAGCCTTCAAATTTGAAAAAAACTAAACACAAACAAGACTTGGCCAAAAATCTTGGTCCAAGTAGTGCCCCAACCGTGTTGGTGGCACAAATAGCAGAAGAACAAAGTGTCGGTGCGAGAAATAAGGGTACTGGCAACCTCGAGGGGGGCCCTTATATACCCGTGGCCAAGCCCCTCTCGGTAATTGCTAGTGAAAACACTTTGTTACTTCCTACCCTAAACTACCCTAATGTAATTCCAAAATATTAGTTTTTTAATGGTGAAAATTTCTAAAAACATCCCCATTTGGCAAACGAAATCTCGGCCAAATCAAATCCAAGATCTTAACCCAAAATATTTTGGAATTAATCCTAATTTACGTAGATATTTTGCAAATTAATCAAAAGTCATTTTGAAAATTGTCTTTCTTTAGCCCAAAGATGGCTTTTTACACAAGAAAGAGATCTTGACCAAATCCAATCTTTGATTTTCCAAGAGATATTTCCAAAATCACTTCTAATTAACCGCAATTAACGATTAAAAAGTCAAACTAAGAGCTGACCCTCTCTATCTTTTAGGGAACAACTCGAAACGAAAAATCGTTTGCGCCATTGTCTTCAGAAGACCCCAATTAGCCTAAGGGACCCCTAACCCCTCACTCCTAGGCCATTTGCGCGCCCAAATTGGAATTACGATAACTCCAATTAAAAGTCAAAAATCTAACTTTTAGGATTTGCGCATTTTGATGAATCTATCAGGCCAGGGTTGTTAGGAATGTCTGTGAGAGTAAGGAATGACTCCTTATTTGCGACAATCGGACATCATTCGCTCCTGATACGCCGGTCAACCCGCCGCCAACTTGTAACTTCTAATGAAATTCGATGTCGATGCCGGTTTTGGTAGTTGGGAATGTCAGAATGTCTTCAAACTTGACCGGGCGCTTATTAAGCACACAAAAACCTATCCTAATTTTTAGTGAGATTTTACCGCATCATACGTAATTTCTATGAATTTACGAACATTTCTATGTGCGGTTGACTTCCCATGGAGTCAACGTGGAATTTCGGAAAAATCCGAAATAAATTGGGTAACATCTAGGGAACTCCTAGATTCTTGGTGTAAGTCCCACGCAACCTTGCACCTTTCTAATTTTAGTAATTTGGAATTACTTTGCTCAATTTGGACAATTTAATTCCCGATGCCCGGGAATCTTGGACAATTGTTTGATTCTTGTTCGCTCCTGGCATGCTCCTACCCTTGGAACACCTCTCTGTAGCCTTCAATCTCCGATCCTCCATCTTTTATCTCGTGAAGTTCGAATTCTCCAAACCCATTGTGGTGGTTTTACTTTTAAATTCAATTTGTTCCAAAATTGAACTTAAGCCCTGGTAACTCTTCTAGGCTCATAGTAGACTCTTTTAGCTTAGTCAGTATGTCATGTGCATCCTTAAAAGGTTGACTTTGCACAGACAAGTACTAGGACTGACTAACTCTCGATTCCTTATTTCTCTCGGAATTACTAAATCTTCACATAAACTTGCTTTGGAGACTTAGAATGATTCAAATTTCTAGGATTAGGAATTTCCCACCTTCTAAGTTGGTTTTCCACCATTTTGGCATAGACTGACACCAAAACTCCCTCAACACTCTTTTATGTCTTTTTCTTGAATATTTTGGCTAATTTTCGCTATTTAATCGCGAAAAATGGACCCAGAGTCCTGAGTGCCATCTCGAGGGCTTACAGGCTCATTAGCCGGATTAGCGACGGAGGCCAATTTTGACATCTTCACGTTGAACTTCCCAGTCCTCTCTTTTGCTGCAGATCTCATAGTGTGTGTGAGTCCCTTTGGAGTTTTCTCTTCCTCTGGAGTGGTCTCGTTGTACTTCCGTACTACTGCATCTACAGATTGAGCAATATCTTGTTGTACCATTGCAAGGCCAATCAAAATGAACAAAATTTCTTAAAACAAAACTAAACGTACTAAAATACATTGAATTGAAAGTAAGAATTGTCAAAATAATTTCCTACCCAAAAAACAAAGGATGTGAAGACCTCTAGTTGCATGGAATACCACATCTCCCTCATTTTTTGTGCCCCATAGAGTTTATGCTCTAATGGCCTCAACATTTCTTTGAAGCGCTCAATGGGCAGAAGCCTATACTTTTGAACCCTGTAAATGGTATGGACCAAATTGGTCTTGACATGTGAGTCCTCTGTAAACCTGAAACATAACATATTTGATAAGTAAATTCATTTCATGTAATGCAAGTGTAGATGGAACAATTTTTATATTTTATAAAAATATAAAACAAAACTTCAAAGAGAGAATTCAAGTAAATAACTTACTTGTTTATGTCATGCATGACATGCATAGCAAGCTCTATTTTTCCCTTTGTGTCCAATACAATTGAGTCCACGAACCAATGCCACTTTATGTCCTTGGAGTGCATGCGTGAAATGTAGTTCATCCATGATAGTAGTCGATGATTTCTGTCACAAACAAAGAACTTTAAGTTCTTTAAAAACCTCAATTTGGGAATGGACTGCACGTGGGCGTTGAAGATGTTGTTCTTCTCTCTCCACAGAGGACCCTAATTTACTATCTCTTCCTCTGTGAATTCAGAGCTTTCTCTGGCTTCGTTTGTGGTTGTCACGTAGAAAATTGATGCTCCATCACGATAGCCCTTTGCAAACTCGTGCTCAAGCAAATCAAGGTCCCAAGACAAAGTTGGTCTCACCATGGGCATTGCCACCATGCGACATAAGGGAATCTGAAGCCGAAACAAATGTTCAGGCTTCATCCTCAAGTCTGCAATAGTGTTCATAGAGTCTACCTTGTGGTACTGTTGAAGGTTGTCTTCCAACATGTCTTTATCATCTTCATCCATCAATGTCTCTGCCATGCCTTCTCCCATAAGCACTCCCTCTTGTCCACTACAAATGTCAGGTTGAGTTGTATCCCCCGTGTTTGGTGTTTCTTGAATGGTTTCATCCTGAGAAAGGACTAATAGAGACATGTCCATCTACATTGATAAACCAACCACAAAATGTTCAACTACAAGCTTCATTTCACAATAAACAAATTCATACAAAGTAAAGGTTCAATTGAAAGATAATTTCCTAAAATTGTAGAATAGAAAGGAATTGCAATTATAACAAAATTTTGTGGCTTCATAGGACTACATGTAGATATATGTATTTTATCAGGAAAATCTAGTCTATTTCTACATCTTCCTCTGAGTCTGAGCTCAGGTGAATGAAAACTGGCTCATGAGGACCTATGGGACCACTGCAAGCACACATACAAGTGTCTTTTAGTGGTGGACCGTCAACACTCATTGAGACATGAGGCTCAGAGCTGTACTCTATCTCTGAGCTCTCTGAAGATAAACACATGTATCCCTTCTATCTAGCAATCTTAGCAAGCCTCAACGCATGTCTTCGTTTCCGTGCATTCGGGTCACTAACCCGACTGAGTACAGAACTCTGAAAAGCATTTATTACATGCTCCGCAGTATCCATGACATCTCCAAAACTTACCAAGTCTGGTCCTACTGCCTCCTCCTCATCACTACTAACCTCCACATTTGGACTCTTCAATGTAGGTGTCCGAGAGGGTCTTGCTTCATGAACCAAGGGGACACTTCGAGGCTGTGTTGTAGGTGACGATGTACCTTCGCCATGCCCTCTCTGACAATAGGATCATTGAATGCCACAATCAAGAAAAATTATTCTGTTAGCTCTTTACATTACAAAATGGAAGCATAGAAAAACAACATTAACAGTAATTTATTTTAAGTCCCATTTCAAAATTTATAAAATAAATCAAATCAAAAGCTGGAAAGGTTGACAAAATCCTAGAAATTAAGTATTACATGGACTTAATCACAAAATTACTAAGAAGCTTCTAATTTTCAACATTACTTTGATTAAACTTTTAAATTTATAAGAAACAAAACAAAACAAAAGGTTTTGGGGGGTCCTGCCACGTCATGTTCGACGTGGTTCGGATACGAGCCACGTCCGTCATGACGTGGCAAGACCCGCCTTTTTATTTTATTAATAAATTTTAATTTAAAAAAAAAATTATCAAGTTTTTTGGGGGTCCTACCACATCATGGCAGACATAGCTCGGATCTGAGCCACTTCTTCCACAACGTGGCAGGACCCCCCCAGTTCTGTAAAAAAATAAAACAAATTTTTAAAAAATAAAATAAAATGCAATTTTTGGAGGTCCTGCCACGTCATGGCCAACGTGGCTCGGATTCGAGCCACGTCGACCACGATGTGGCAGGACCCCCCTAATTCCGTTGTAAACTGAAAGAAATCGTTTTTAAAAAAAATGTGGTAGGACTCCCCAAGAACTGAACTCCGATATTGGGGTCAGTTGAGGACCCCCTGATACCCATCCAAAATGAAAACCTGTTCCTATTCTTTACGTAACACCCACTCATGAAGCTGTTACTTCATCCACGGAAGCTGCCGACTCACTCACGTAAGCATGACTTCCCTTGACCAAGTTCTCATGGATTTTCCTTAAAAAATACAAAATGAAATTTAAAGTTGGGGTTCTGCCAAATCCGACGTGACAAGGCTAGGATCCCCCCAGTTCCAAGAAGCGAATGTCTTTCAATAATGCACGTCAACCTTCCCTACCTCTGTCTGCACCGTTGAAGCAAGAGGACTTAGAAGATCAGGTTTGTGTAAGCCTAAGCCTCAAAACTGGTGATTTGAATCACAAGAGCTGCCAAAAGCCTCGGTACAGGTGCGAAGCGGTTGGTTTAAATCTTGGAGATTCCGAATCAAAATCACAAGAAAAAGAACTGGACTCAAGAAGATGTGCAGCTTCAGTCCGACGCAAACTTCATCAAATAAATTTTTTTGGAAAACCGAGGGGGTCCACTCGGATGCAGCTTGAATTGCCTCGGATCTGAGTCAAGTCCGTCAGAAGGTGGCAGGACCCCCTAACTCACGGCGCAGGGAGAATTAACAGGCTTCAGAGTTGAAGCACGGACACTGAGTGGTGGAGAATCCATGCACCATAACAAGTGCGGGGTTACGGCAATAGTTTGTGCGCAGCCAAGATCGAGCACACGGGGTGCGGGACTACAAACAAGCGAGTCCACACCTGAAAGAAAGAAAAATCAAGTTCAATCCACACCTGTTGGGTCATCAGAGGCGTGCTTCCATGTGGTGCTGGGTCTGCTGCACCTTCACGTGCGCGACTATGTGTTGTTCTTCGCATCCTAGAATCCTGCTAAATCCACGCAAAGCAAAGGATCGATAAGAATCAAAATACTCCAAAAAAATGGCGAGTGTGGCATTGGGTTGTTGAAACCACCGAATAGACTGTGGTGGATGTTTGGCCGCCACAAGTGACGGCATTCCCCTCCTTCGGTGCATGCTCCACAAAGTAGGGAAGTCCAGGTACTTCAAATCCAAATATTTGAATCTGGATTTCAAGAGACTGCAGCGGCTCGCGGTAGAAGAACGATCAATTGAAAATGAAGCACGTCGATGAGATCAGGAAATCCGGATTCAGTCTTCGCGTTCCTTCCGCTTGCGCCATCATGTTGGCGTGGCCCTCACTGCCACGTGTCAACCAATGATTTGCATGACGCCTGCACGAATGACGTGGAAAATTCCCTGGCCTCTAACACATGGCAGTTGGCGGTTGGCCCGGGGATTGAATAACCGACGTGGCCACATTTAAATCAGACTTGGCCACTTGGGCACTTTTAATGCAAGGCTAAATTATTTCTGAATTTATGATTCTCTAAGTAATAAAAAGCACCCAAATTTACTTCTTAATCTCCTAGTGGAAAAATACTATTTTAAAAATACTTTAAAATTATTGTTTAGGGGATACTTTATTCAAAGGTATTGACAAACAATTGGGTCATCATGTCACAAAGAGTGTTCTCATCTATGAGTGCCAAATTTGTCAAAACATAGAGTATATATAGATAATTCAATTGGTACATGTATTCTACACTACAAGAGGTTTATGTGTACAGTTAGCCATAGAAAAGGAATGAAATGGAAACTATGGAGTTGTCATCTTCTTCTTTTATAAGTAAAATTCACTTACATCTCTCTTATAAAAAGTATACATGGATACAAAAAGTTTCATGGTCTTCAAAATCCTATTTGTCACAGAGTCTTACAATTGAGATAAGGACTTCAAAGAGAACTAAGTATGGATCAGGTAAGTGACCTATCACCATCAATAGAAAGAGAGTACTCCTGAATCGACAATGAGGAGTTCTTAACGATTCAGTCTTATAGTAATGGAGTTTGCAGCTCTTGCTTGTTGCTCCACAATTGCGTTCTCCAAAGATGTCTCTTCCTTTCCCTCCGCGCTGTCGATTTGAGCGTCATCCTCTCCAACACTACTTCCAGTTTCAGAACGCAATGTTCTACAGAAATCCTCTCCTTTAGACTAACTACTTTTTGGTGGAATCCTGCTTACTCTCTTCATTCTAGAACGTTTAAGAGCCTTGGTAGATGAGAAATAGAGTGACCTATGGTGCTTTCGTGTTCTCCAATGCTGCTAACTACTGAAAGAAAGTATCGTACTGTCTACAAGCATGGAATGAAAAACACAAGCATAAGAGAAATCAGTCCGCCCTACTGGTGTAGAAGAAAACAAAAATGCAAGGTGCGTGGACGCTGAACTGTGCCTCTCTTTTATGGCAAAATGAGAGGTTGAAGGGAAGCCGCCTTCTAACTGTCAATTTTGCCGTGGAGCGTGGGAGTATGCCGTAACATGTGGGAGATGTCCTATTCGTAGGTGCGCTGCCAAAAGTAATTTCTGACTTGTCATAAAGGTCGCCTGTCTTCATCACTTTCTTCATTTTAATGAGCGCATCCTAAGAATTCAAAATATGACTTTGGTGCTAGCTTTTGGAGGCTCTATCATGTCAGTTTTGAAAGCGAAAATTATGAGTTGAATGATTGCCGCTGTACATTCATAATTATTTAAGAATCGATGTTTGAAATTCACTTTTTGGTAAAACTTATGGTTATTAATGCATATTCGATTGTCCTATTTCATTCTACATATTTTCTTTCAAAAAAGGGCTTGTCAGAAGAGACATTCTTCTATTGAGATTGGAAAATTCATTATCTATCTTTTTTGGAGCCTTAGCTACAAGATTGCATTAAATGAAAATCTCTATCAATTTGGTAGATATTATCAAAGTATTTAAATATATATATATGAGAAGCTGAGAACATTTCCAAATGAAAATGTAGTGATAGTGGCCGTCTGTTTTACCTCATCTTTTGTGAAGGTTCCTTGTCGTCTTCTCCTTGGATTACTCTACAGGGTTCCAGTATGGCTTCCATTCGAGTAGAGGGTCATGCGATTCCAATTGTGTTTCCGGTAGGAGATGGTGGATGGGCTAGAGTGTCTTGCCACCTTTTGCACGTTCGATTCAAATTTGTAGAGAACTCTATATATGTGGGAGAGGAGAAAATGTCTGAATCAGGTGAAGTACAATAGTCTATGCCTGTTGTCATGTCTATAGAAGATGGAACACATTGTTGGTACATTACTCCGGGACACTATAGAGCATACGAGCTTCCTTTGTCTATATTGAGTGCATCTACCAAAATCCTTAGTCACCAATCAGATAATTACATTGTTGATATGCCTAAACCACCACATGCTATTGTACTTAGCCCATCTATATAAGCTCTGCTAGTGAGTGAGATGCATACAATACTTCGTAAGGTGAAAGTGGAGAGATTAGATCCAATCATAGAGTTGTCTTCAGATTCTGAAGGAGAGACTACAATCTGAAAACACCTCATGGATCTGTTCCACTTGCATCATGCAAGATGGAAAGAGTAGAATCATTGTCCAACATTCCATCACGAAGTCCCTCAAATTTGTCACTACCACTTCCGTTTGTACATCCGTATGTAGCAAGAAGTGAAAGTATTATGGACTGCTTGAGGTGATTAGGTACGATGCGTTGTTCTCGAAATGAGCTGTCAACAATGGATCTAGACACCCTGAAGCATCTTCAAGTTCCATTTCTTCCAGTAGTATTTGATGGAGATGTTGTCTTTGAATTGCCACCATGTCAGTCATTGTCTTCTTCAACAGGGGCTCGGAACTTAGAAAGAATGGACAAGCGGTACGATGGACATCCGTGGTGTAAGCTAGTAACCACAAACATTCACAACTCTGACAATCTGAAATTTCGTAAGTCCTATTGTACTAGCCATCTCGCTTGTGAAAATCCGAATTGTGATTATCTGAAAAGAGCTTCTAAAAAAACAAAACAGAATGGATTGGCTACACTGTGTTTCCTTTTAGTCCTGGAGAATGTCCACCGGCAGATTCTACTCTAGTATACAAGGTCTGCAAAACTTCACTTAGGTGTCTTAGTGAATGTAAGGCTAGGATATACTATGTATATGCTGATAACCCAGAAATGAGTAGGACTGCAATTCACTTTGGAAAGCATGAACACCGTGTTGCTGAGGGGATGTATAGGGATTCTATGGCAAAAATTTGCGGATTGATAGAAGAGCAAGTGGCAAAGACACCCATGGCTATGAACTCTACTATTGCTCTTTTTGCTAGTAAAGAATTCTTGACAAGCTACTTGTTTCACAATGGAGAAGGCGAGAAGAAGATGTTGAAGGAAGAAGAAATGGAGGAGGTGATGGATCGCTTTCAGTACTTTAGTAGTCCAAGTATTCGTAATGTTATCTCTTCTTTCTGTTCTAACAATCGAGGAGGAGTAATCGACAACATTATGACTATAAAGAGAGAGTCCAAGTTTGAATTCATACACAACAACGTTTTTCCAGGACAAGGGAAGGATAAGGTTTATATTTTCAAAATGCTTACAGAAGGGCCAGGGAGTAGAGTGGACCTCGTGAAACGCATGCAAGAAGGAGGTGATCTTCAGAATGCTTGGTTGATGTTTGACTACGTGAAACGCGTGAAGGACTGGACCACAATGGCTTGCCACGTGTATGATACCGAGTACAAGAAAGTGATGACGATTGCAATGTGCGATATGCAATCCGAAGACACCAAGATTCAACTGCAGTTCTGGAGAAGCTTAAACATGGTAATGCATCAACTGGGAGTGACTAATCCAAACTTCAAGGATTCATGGCGGATAGTGCCATGGCCAACTGGAATGCAGTACGCATTGTATACGACAACGGTTCTGCCAATGTTGCCATGGAAAATCGTGAAAGAACATGTTTCTTGCATTGGAGTACCTCTCTCCATAAGCATACGCAGAAATACATCAAAGAAGCATTCCAACAACAACACATTTCATTGTGCAAGCAATACAAAGATTCAAAGAATATGGAACAAGCAGAAATACGGTATCTCGCAATATGATCATGGTGGCTATCATTTGGAGCTGCCAACGAAGATGCACTCCATCGATCACTTAGATCATTGGCTAGCCTTTTGGCATTTTCAATACAAGCAATGCCGCAATGGGGAGGCTTCATAGATATGGTGCGTTGATTTTAAGATTGTTTGAAGTTTGAATGCATATTTTGTAATAGAAAGACTTCTTCAACGTATGATGTAATTGTGATCAATATTGATATGTAAACGGTTTTTTTTTTTAAAACCTAAAAATTTGGGTGATTTTTTCCTTAGAGGTATAAGAATTAGGGGGTCATGGTAACATTGAAAAATTCTCAGTCGGATCCGATTGAGAATTTCATGGTGTCATCATAATCCCCTCAGTTTTATCTAATCTAAAAAAATTATTCATTTTAGTAGGTAAGAAGTTGAAATGTAAATGTCAGTTCTGAGAATTGTAGAAGATGAATATTATACCTTCTATAATTTTAGTATAATCCTAAACTACAGTTGTGAAGAAGTCATTGGAAGTCCTCTACATATTTAGATTCTATATTCAATTGACAAAGAGAAATAAAAAATTTGATTGTGAATAATTAAATTGTATCCAATGTTTTATTGTTCTACAAAAATTGAATTTGGATGAGATGCTAGACTTACCATTGTGCAATCTATCTGAAACGGTGCATAACAAGTGGCTCCTAATGTCTGGAAAACAAGGGAACAACTTGTTTGATGCAACGTGCGATGATAGTATCCATGCTTGGATGCAAATGACAAACTATTGTGCATACTTGAAAGGCCATGCATTTGGATCCGGGCCGTCGAAGGGGGAGTTGAAGCTCAGAGCTGCTAGAAGAAGTGGGGATCCCAAAAAGATTGCAGATGCCTTGAACACTTTGCCTGGGTCAAAAGGTGTGGGAACAAGATTACGACATTTAGAAGGAGAAGAAATATTTGGGAGCATGAAGAGGAAGTTGGATGTGCCAATTGGTGATGCTAGAGACTCCTATAGACCAGACAAGATCAATTTCTCTCAACCCCGTGTTTGAACACGTTCCACTATAAGTTCTTCACATTCTATGCGGGACAAAGGTAAGCAAGCAGAGGCATATACTTTTGGACATATTACTATAGCATTTGAGAGCAATTGCAACACATCTAAATGGCACATTGCACAAATCACACACAAATCCAATGCAAGGTGTCAAGCTCAACAAAGGACCTCGAACATCAAGTGCATTGCCAAAATTGCAAGGAGGAAGAAGGGAACTTTAGTACCCACCTACCGTGGTAGGAAACAATAGTTTGGAAGTAAGCGAGAAGTGGTGGTCGATTTCTGGTTTTGTTGGGATGACATTGAACACTTTGTAAAAGGCACAAAGCAAAAGTGGGTTATTGATTGGCTAGAGGTCCCAGAGGTTTGGCCTATTTTGATTGGAACAGACCTAAATCGTGAAGAGACATTGTTGTTGCAATATGCAGGATTCCACCTCTAAGCAAGACCAACATTGTCACCACATCGATTGTTCAACATGTCCAAGATTTTTAACACTGTTTTGTATGACCAACCTTCGCCAAAGAATCCGGACGCGTATCCTACAGTTAGGAACAACCAAGCCATTCGAAGGACTACAAATGCACCAAGTACAGGACAACGGAATAAGTGGGAAAGTGCAGGCAATGTCAAAGGACAAATTGTAGAGGTGACATTGCTCCCTTTCCCTAGACTTGGTACAATTGTAGTACTTGAGATAGGGTCAGATTCTAATAGGAATGCATATTGAGTTACAATAGGGATGCTCCCAACGTGCACATGTCCAGACTTTGTGAATATGGTTGTTTCAGCTATTGGTGGTCGACAACAGTACGTGAATTTCAAGCACCTATACTATTTGTATAGATACTTTTGTAAGATGGATGTCTACGAAGACAAATTCATTCATGCATCAAGTTATAGCTTCAATGAGTTGAAGCTACTTCTAATCCAAGCAGGAATTATTGCAGTTCCAGAATAGACATGGCTAGATATGTTGGTCTACTTCAATTGCATTTATGAATATATATTATGATTTCCATTTGAAGTGAATTCTCTCATATTATGGAAGTATTCAAAACTGTTAATGCATACACAAAGTGTAACAGAATGTATCATCAGAAAAATGTATTGAAGTAAATTAAGATGCTTGAATACAACATTTTTTCTTATAAACCTTTTGCTAGTTTTGTGGATAATGGACAAATTACATGCTGAATTTTTTCCCCTAAACTTAAAAGGCCTCACCTTTAACCCTAAAAAAGTTCAACCCCAAAAAATAACATTTCACCTAAACCACAATTATAGGTGACATGGTCATAGGTCATACATTTCACTATTTTTCATACAAAAATCAACTTTTGAAACTAAAAAATTTCCAAAAAAATTTCCAAAAAAATGGAATTTTTTTTGCTTTCCAAGCTCACAGGCTCACAGGCTCCACACTCACAACTCAAAGGCTCACCGCTCCAAGCTCATATGCTAGCGTCATTGTGGAGATCTAGAACCTCCCAAAATAATATTATCCATTTGCAAGCTCAAAAAATCAAGTACAACTTGATTAAATTTAAGTTGAAAGGATCTCATTTTTTCAGGAAGAAATTGTCATTTTAATTAGAAGGATTGTTCCAAGCAAAAGAAGAAGAATAACCTTCATCATTATTGACCAATGTAAATGAAGAGTCTATTAGAGATAGTTCTACTATTGAAGTCATGTAAATATAGGTAGCAAGTTCTATCCTTACTACCTCTTTTTGAAGGTTTAGAATATATGATATGAACTTATAAGCAATAATCAAATAGTAGCTTGTATCTATTAATATGTATAATTCTTAGGTTGCTAATCATCCTATTGAGTTAGGGCATATTGCGAGAAGTCTACACTTGTAAGACTCATAGTTGATTGTGAGATTGGAAGTCTAGATTCGATTCCCCTTGACTTTCATCTTATTAAGCTATTAGTACTATTTAGATATTGAGTTAGAGTTTGGACTAGTGCAACTTTTATACACACAAATTTTAGTATTTTTTGGTATATTGAATGAGTGTATCTATGCATAGTGTAAGTGTGTCCTACAAATTGTAGATGATGGTGATAATGACTATTTTTGTCATATATTAAGTGTAAATTGTGTCCCTTTATTAAACAATAAGTTATGAAATGAAGCATTGATTGTAAAAGGTTATTTTTTCTAATTTGAATCAATTTTTAAAAATTAATCACAAAATATTAAAATAATGATATGATTCACAACATACATAGAAGTAAATATATAATGCAATAGAAAATATATTAAACACCAAATATAGGTACACTTGTTGTGCAAGGTACTTGACACAGTACAAAAAACTAGTTTCAAAACAAATCTATAAAATAAAATTTGAACACTTCAATCAATACAATACCATCTACACTATAGCATGCCAAATTTTATCAATCTTGTAGTTATACAAAACCAAAACCAAGGAAGCAAACATCAAATAGAAACTACCAAAAGTAGCGTCAAATACTATGAAGTATTTCTATAGTACCCCATATAAACGCAATTAGAATTGTATGAAGACAAACTACCATTGATAACTTCAACTTGTGCGGATGGAATCTTAAGAATACATTCTACCATGTCTTTCTTCACCCTAGATTTCTATGCTGTCATTAAAGAGTTTGTATTCTTTCAAACTAGAATTTGGACCTCATCTACTTGCCAAAGCAATCCTTTAGTAGAGTCCCATCCGTAATAAAACTCTTGAACATTTTGCTCTTGTGATGTGGACCAAAAGTATTGAATGAGCATACAATTAGGATGATCTGGATTAGCAAAAGGATCAAAAAAGGCTCTCGTAATCCATATTGGCTTTGTATGCCCACTTGTCGGTCAAATGGCAACAAAGTATCCTTTGTAAACATCACAAGCCACCTATAAAGTTGACAATGGGTGATTGAAAAGGTTTCCCACAAACACAACATCCTCGGCTAGCTCTTCACCGTTGTCATCAAGTTTGTCTTCTTTTGTTGTTTCTACTCGAGTAGTAGACCATAAGCCATCCTTCAATGTTGAAGATGGTTCAATTGTCTCCTTCAAGGTTGCATTCACTGCTTGCCAATAGAACACCAAATGCTCAAATCATCTCTTGTTCTCTCCACTTCTATTACAAAACGTCTCCTAATGCTTGATGAATCCAAACAAACTCTCATAAATTTCATCTATACTTCTCATTGGAAGTTGTACAACAAGCCCCAATCCTCCACAAGACTATAAACTCTACCCTTGGAAGTCCTCTGCTACAACTTGATTCCTTCCTATATAAACCAATCATTGTTAGTGTAATAGTACTTGTACTTCATGATTTGGACACCTACAAAATTCAAATAAAATTTGAATTATTGTACCTTAGTATAGCCAACAAGTGCATCTTAACCTTCACAAATTGAGCTTTCTATAAAGCTTTTGAAGTTTGGCACTTCATCAATGAGATAAGGGATTGTAGACACAGAGTCTACATCTTTGAAGGACTTTATGAGTGATGGAATGGTAGGAAAGCTCTCCTTATTCTACTACATATTCCACCTTCCAAATAAAGCATCGATGTTGTCATGTATGTAATCGATGTTGTCATGTATGTAATCGACCAATATAAAATTGATGTATACCTCACAAAATATCTTCATTGCAGCAAAGAGAGACCAAAATGCAAACATCTGTTCTTGTTGTCTCTAATGGCATTATTCATTTGTATGTTAAGAACTAGAGGAAGGACAATTGCTGGAATCTGAACTTTAGGTGCTGGCTGAAGCAATGATTTGTACATTTCTATCCCTTGTAGATTTGTACGGAATAGAAGAGCTGATCCTAATCTAACAAATAATTCCTGAGAGGAATATTTTGGAGGTAGTTCAATGTCACACAAAAGCTTTTGTGAGCCCTCAAGATGGCACTCGAAACTCTAGGTCCATTTTTCGCGAAAAAATTGCGAAATTTAGCTAAAAAATAAGAAAAAGACATAAAAAAAAGAGTGTTTGGAGAGACTTGATAGTAATCTCTATGAAGATGGTACAAGACCATCTTAGAAGGTGGAAAATTCCTAATTCTAGGGATTTCTATCATTCTAAGTCTTAGAGGTAAGTTTGAATGAAGATTTAGTAATTCTGAGAGAAATGAGGGAATGAGAGTTAGTCAGTCTTAGTGTCTCTCTGTGCAAAATCAACCTTTTAAGGATGCACATGACATAGTGACTATGCCAAAAGAGTCTACTACGAGCCTGGAAGGTTTACCAAGGCCTAAATTCGATTTTAGGATAAATTGGATTTAGAAGTAAAACAATTACGTGTGACTTGGAGAATTGGAATTTCAAGACATGGAAGATGAAGAGATTGGAGATTGAAGACTACAAAAAGGTGTTTCAAGGGTAAGAACTTGCCAGGAGCAAACAAGAATCAAACAATTGTTCAAAATTCTCGGGCATCAGGAATTAAATTGTCCAATGGGGCAAAGTAATTCCAAATTACTAAAAATAGACAAGTACAAGATCGCGTGGAACTTACACTACGAATCTAGGAGTGCCCTAGATGTTACCCAAATTATTTCGGATTTTTCCGAAATTCCACGTTGACTCTATGGGAAGTCAACCGCACATAGAAATGTTCGTAAATTCTTAGAAATTACATATGATGCGGTAAAATATCACTAAAAATTAGAATAGGTTTTTGTGTGCTTAATAAGCGCCCAATCAAGTTTGAAGACATTCCGACATTTCCAACTACTAGAACCAGCATCGACATCGAATTTCAATGGAATTTACAAGTTGGCGGCGGGTTGATCGGCATATCAGGAACAAATGATGTCCGATTGACGCAAATGGAGAGACATTCCTGACTCTCACAAACATTCCTAACGACCCTGACCTGACAGATTCATCAAGATGTGCAAATCCTAAAAGTTAGATTTTTGACTTTTAATTGGAGTTACCGTAATTCCAATTTGGGCACACAAACGGCCTAGGGGTGAGGGTAAGGGGTCCCTAAGGCTAATTGGGGACATTGGCGCAGACGGTTTTTTGTTTCGAGTTGTTCCCTAAAAGATAAAGAGGGTCAGCTCTTAGTTTGACTTTTTAATCGTTAATTGCGGTTAATTCAAAGTGATTTGAAAATATCTCTTGGAAAATCGAAGATTGGATTTGGTCAAGATCTCTTTCTTGCGTAAAAAGCCATCTTTGGGCTAAAAAAAGACAATTTTCAAAATGACTTTTGATTAATTTGCAAAATATCTACGTAAATTAGGATTAATTTCAAAATATCTTGGGTTAAGATCTTGGATTTGATTTGGCCAAGATTTCATTAGCTAAATGGAGATGTTTCTAGAAAATTCCACCATTAAATAAGTATTATTTTGGAATTACAATAGGATAGTTTAGGGGTAGAAGTAACAAAGTGTTTTCACTAGCAATTTACTGGAGAGGGCCCGGCCACGGGTATATAAGGGCCCCCCTCAAGGTTGCCAGTACCCTTATTTCTCGCACCGACACTTTGTTCCTCTTCTCTTATTTGTGCTACCAACGTGGTCGAAGCACTGCTTGAATCAAACATCTTGGCCAAGTTGTATTGTTCTTTTCAAATTTGAAGGCTTAGGGCCCCTTCAAGTGATCTTCATTCATCTGTTGTGCTAGAGACTAATACTCACCTTGATTGACCAGTGATCCATGAAAATTCCAAGCATTGAACGCCAAAGTTCGGTTCAAACACTGTCATGTGTACCTCCTTTGGACACAAAATCTTGAAATATTAAGACATTTTAAGTATTTAAAGTAAAAGTTCGGTTCAAACACTGTCATGTGTACCTCCTTTTGCGAATAAAATTCTTAAAATACTATTGCAGAAACTCGAAACGACAGAGCTTTGAACTTTCTTCAAACAAATTTACTTAAGTCTTCAAAGCCAAAGGCCACCTACCCTTTTATTTTCTATCGTGTTTAAACACACAAGTACTTTGAATTTAAACACTCTCACATTGAAAGAATTGCTTGCGTTCAACGGAATCTCCAATTAGTAGAATACTAATGCTTGAGTGTTGTCAAAATTTGATAACACTAGTTAGAATTTGATCCAATTTAGAGTCTTAAAAAAATTACAAAACCAAAATTCGTACCAGCTAGGGTCAGACCACAGTTCGGGCCGACTAGGGCCGAAGGCGAACCAGCGAAAGCACAAGGGAGGAGCTAGACCCCCCTACCCAACCAATCGCACCCCGCCACATGGCGGATGCTGACGGGGCCCAGTCGGGGGTCCAACCACCCCGGGACTGCCACGTGGCACCGACGGGTGTTGAACTGAACCAGAGAGGGAGCCGGCGGGTACTGAACTAAACTAGAGCGGAGCCAGGCAGGGAGCTGAACTGAGCCAGAGCGGGGAGCCAAGGGTTGTGGGCAACCCCATACACCAAGACCAACATTCTCAACACACACAAACCAACATTTCCAACTTGCCTAATTAACTTTTTTTTCCAATACTATCAAACTCCTAAGTAAATGTGTCCTCATTAAGAATTTGTCATTACAATCATTTGATTTTTGGTCAAATTAAATAAGAGTTGCCAAGGAAACTTACAACTCCTAAATTTAATTTTCCACCAAAAACTTAACAATTGTAACATCAAGAAATATTGCTCCGGTTCCTACCAACTCAAACTCCATAGCCATCACCTTCTTCACCAAAATTGCAAAACATCTTGGAAGCCAAATGAAGAAGGAAGGAGTGAATTAGGAGAATTAAGATAACGGAATATACACACGTGAAGGAATTAAGATTAAAAAACCAATTTTCAAAGAATCTCACTATTGAATAAGGTTCTTTATTCCCTAAGCTTTGACCCTTGGTATTAAATAATTATTTTCTAAAGAATCTTACTATTGCATTGGTTCTTGATCTTTAGGAATGTTCTAAATTCTTTGGTAGATTAGGAATGTTCTACATTAATTAGATTTTTAAAAGGTTTGGATTTTATTGGTTTTGTTTTACTAGGCCTAATAAGCCAGAAAGGAAAAAAACAAATTGACAACCAATTTCTCTAGGATTTCAAAGAAATTAAAAAACTAATTAGATTTGAAAGATTTGATGATAATTTTTGATTCAAAATAATTAATTTCAACGAATAAGCCAAAAGGGAAAAGGACAAATTGACAACCAATTTCTTTAAAGAATTAAGGAAAATTTAAAATTAATTAGATTTGAAAAGATTTGGTTAGAATTTTAGATTCTTTCCTAACTCAAATTTAAAACATTAAATTAAAAAAAAAAACTAACAATTAAATTAAATTTCCATTGATTTTAGAATAGATTATTTGCTAGGGGTTAATCAAATAGGTAGACTAAGTTGATTTGTAATATTTTTTCAATTACCGGGAATTTAGGAATAAAAGGAAATATGTGATTAACTTAGTGCTATATCACCATTAGTTTTTTTTAGGATAGAATTATTTTACCAACGACTTGAGAATTATAATGGATTAGATGGAGAACTGTGATGATTTCAATGGTGAAGTCGTGGAAGACTATCTTCACAAGATGATGTTTGATGATGGGACTATGGAGATTTATGCGGAGGAGGTAAACCGATCCCATTTGATTTTTATTCTTGTTGTTTTATTACTAAATTTCTTTTTACTGAATGCTTAGAATTAGGATTAGGCACAATTTCAATTGATAGGGTAGAATAGAATATGATAGATTAGTTAATTTTCAAAATAGAATTAGGACTATCTACCATGAAGGCTTGAATTAACAACGAACCTGGTAGTAAAATTAGTACTCAGAAGACGTCATTTAAAGAGTTCATTGCTTGGAAGGCACTCTTTAAACACCCAATTAGAGAAAATTACTTGATTAGATATAGAACCTGTGTGATAAACTTTTAGCTCAAGGGTGGAGTTAGAAGCGCTCACAGCTTTGCAAACGATTCAGCTATGTAGTTCAAGTCATGAAGGAAGATATCCAAACCATAGTACGCATATTAGACATCACTGTGCCTGTGAACAATGATATTCGTCATTGAGACAAGTAGTTTTATGAGTTTGTCAAGTTGTTTGCTCTTGTGTGAGAACATTGGTGATGCCGTTTTAGCATGATCCATTTTGTCATGGATGATTGTCAAGTATTCATGAGGTTAATTAGGGTATAGCAATTTGTATAATATTAGTCTCAATGCACACAAGTTTTAGCCAAATGCTTCCCCAAAAAATGCATCCATTTTTGTTGCAAGCTAGGACAAGATCTCCTTTTAAGAGTTTGCAATCTATCACATTTACCACAATGCGCAAAGTTATCTCCAAGCTTCTTTGCATTGTATTGAGGGAAGTTGAACTTTCTAATTTTGCTGATATTAGAAGTGGACAATTCTTTCAATCCAAAGACTACATTTTCTCCATTAACCTTGGGAATGGACTCCTACCATATAAAGGTGGATGGCAAAACTATAGACACCATCTTTTCTCCAGAAGGAAGGCTATTCGACCAATCTAGCATATCATCTCAAGCACAAATTCCATCCAAATACACTTGTTGAATGGGCCAAGCCCAAAAAGAATACCTTGAATTATCTAGTACATGAGTGGAATCCAAGGACTTTGAAATTTGAATATCTAGTAGAGAATCCCTAAGCAAACCATCATAGTCTAAAACAAGATTAGAGTTGACGCCGTGACAAATTCCCTCTACCATAGGCACACCACTCAAATTGTAAAGATAACTACTTAAGTGTATTAAAGTCGACATGGAATGCTTTTATAGTTAGGGATTTTGATAACTAATGTAAGTACATTTTCTATCTTTTCTTCATCAAAGAAGTATTCTTACATGGGTCTCCTTGTTACTTCTATAGTGACTGCAATTAAAGAAACAAGAAACTACTTAGAGATCTTCCACTTTTGAGATAGAAAATAGTATACACTTTTGAGATATAAGAACATTCTAATTCAAATCAAGTTGACCTAAATAATTTCTATACCTAGCATGGGTCTAAAAAAGAGTGCATCAATCTCTGAAATACTATACAATGAAGTTCACATAATGGACAAAGAATGTAAAGAGACTCATAAAATCAATCAACAAAATCCCATAGAAAAACTCTTTGACTAAGAATATTTATGAGCACAATTGTAGTGTTTAGTCTAAGTGTTATGATGACTAAATAATTGAGATTTGTGAATCCCATTACTATGAGAGTTTAGCCCCACATCGCGATGGACGTGTAGCTGCTGAAACCACGGAAGTAGAGTTCCGAGTAGGAAATTGTCCTTGTCGCCATTTCCTTGGTTGCTCCAAGATTTCGTGAGCACTACGTTCTCGGACTTGTTCATAATGTGTTTCCGCAGGCTGTCGTCCACTATTACTGTATTTTCAGAATTAATTCCCCTACGCGGGTGCCCGAAAAACACGTCTAAGTTCTTCAGGAACAAGTCTTTGTCAGTACCGGGTTCTTTAAAGAAGGTGAGCCTCCCAAATTTGTCCCGGCACTTCAGGGTCTTGTAGGCGTCCTACCCGAGAACTAGGCAAGGCCTCTGGCTGTCCCAAAAAAGATATTCGCAGATTTGGTCAGTGGTGGTTCTTTTCATGGAACTCCAAACTGAGATGAATGCTATCTTTTCTAACTCTCGGAGAAATGTGGAGTAGTTAGGCCTTACATAGACGGCCTTCGGTCCCACAACTGCAACTATGGTGGCAGAGTGTGGTTCTGACTGGCTGTTGAATTGTCTTATTGACCCCTTCGACTTCCAGTTCTTCGTGATACATAGAATGCCATTGAGATCCAGGATGACGTTTATCCACTTCACTGCTACCCCGGACCTCAATGGCCGATGGATGTCTTCCGTTGCCCCCCTACGAGCTACTAGAGGGTCGGATTCCTGTTAGAAAATGGAGGACATCGTAGCCAGTTATGAATCGTTGAACTAACACAGAGTAGGGAATACGCAAAACCGAATCACAATAGCCATACGACACGCATACATCCTGAGACAAAGCAAAATATGTTTTTACCTCCATCTGTGTCGATTTGGAGGGCTCAAGGTCATCCTCGATCAAAAGCGACCGACCAGCGATAGAGGTGCTCTCTTTCCATGCAGCGGATTTACTCTCTATTCAAGTGGATTGGCTTCAGGTGTGACAACAAGAGAAGGCTCGAAAGAAGGTAGCACACAATCAACCAATTGTTCAACAACAACAACACCTGCGGTACAAAGTTGAGCAAAAAACTCTCCGTGAGAAATAATATATTACAAGCTTAGAAACTGAGTATTAATACAAAATATCAAAACAATGTTGGAAACTCCTATGCGTCTAATCTTTACCGATGGTAAAGTACCGCCAAAACTCGATTCATATCTACAATCAAAACTCGGCACATGAGTCTGCCCTACACAATTAGCTCGAGTTGAGCTAAAACTACAGAAAAGAGAAATCGAGTTGTCATTGGGCACAACCTGCAGGTGGATCTTCCGTTGGTTGTGCACCACTTCCAGTTTCCGTACCGGAAGCATCCACGGCCAGGTTGTGCCCAATCTCGACATCTGCTTTCTCCTTGGACGTTGCCTCCTACTATTGCAACTTGGAAAGTCATCTTTAGTCTAGAAAGTATAAATTAGGTTTTAATTTTTTTACTTATCATATAAATTTGTGATTTTCTAGCCTAAATCCAAATTTATAGTATAGTAATGAAAACCAGAAGATCGGGAAAGAGTAAAGAGATAAATTTGCTAAGAGAGAAATTTTCTTTTTACCGAAACCGGAACCGGAATACCTCTTTAGAAGAAGAGGAGGTTAAAGAGTCCACCTTTGGGTCTGGAGGTGAGGAGTCAGAACCAGATTTTGATCCAGATGCCAAGTTGGCCATGACAAGGAAGGTCAAGGCCCAACTGAAGGCAAAATCATCCCAGGCAAGGAAGCGCAAGAATACTTCCGGTTCTGCCCGGAAACAGCCAGCACGAAAGGGCGCCGCCAAGTTGGGAGAGACTTCAAGGAAGCGGCCAAGGAAATAGGTTTAGGGTTAGGTAGAGCAGTAGGTAGGCGGCTGAAAACCTAAGTTTTTGGTAGAAAGCACTTTCCAAGTTGCTTTTAGGTGAGTAGGTAATTTTCAACTCCACTGGATCCGGATTTTTCGGATTTGAGATCCACTTTTTACGAACAGCTCTGGACTCCAGTGAAAGTCAATTCAGAGTTGGATAGGGCGAATGACACGTGTCATTCCCTTGTGGTTAGCTTTGATTTCCCTTGGGTTGTAGTTTCCCTTGGGTTGTAAACTATTTAGGTGTTAGTTTTCAGTTTGTTAGTGTACATTCTTATACCCTAGCTCATACCTTGTTTTCCTAGCATTGTGCAATTCAAGTCAGCATTTCTGACTCACATATTGGTGGCTGCGTGTACTTTGATGGCATTGTATATTGTTGTTGTATGTTCAGTAGAGTTGCAGGAATAGGTAGGGAGAGGGTGCGCCCGGATATTGGGTTTATCCGGATTCTTGGAAGTGTAAGTGTAATCTGTGTGTGATGGTGGATTCTTGATCCCTCAGTGCGATCGGTTCCGATTTTCCGGTATCTCAAGATAGTCCCAGTCACTTGGAGCCATAGTTGTTGATATTCCAAACAATTCCAGTTCAAGCGGTTGACAGGTTCTTTGGTAACCGGAAATGTGTAGAAAAGATGACGACTTCTCAATCCGTCCGTCCCGGATTCTGCCCACAGTTTAGACTAACCTAGTAGGTCGTCGTTGTAGTGTAAGTTAGATTTTGACTGAAGTTTCCTTGCGTGACCTGCTAGGCCAGATAGCTCTCCGGTTTAGTTGTGAGGGAGGCTAGATTAATAGGATTGATTTTATTTTGTTTGTTTGTTTCTTTAAGTAGCACTCTTGACACTCTAAAATGTAGAGGGTAGGTTGTAAGCTTCCTTCCTTAATCACAATATGCAGATCCCTCTTTGTTCAGAGGTTAAACTCGATTCCGGACACTAGTTACTAGGAAAAACCGAAAAATATCTTAGGATGTAGGAAGACTGGACTTGCTACCCACTCTCCGTTTTGGTTTGGATTAAAGTAAATTTGTAAATAAGAGAGGTCTGTAGAGTTTTAGAGTATGATAAGGTAAGATAGGTAAGTGTGCTTGGGGTTTTGTAGTAATCTTTGTTCTGATTTCCGGATATTAGTCATCTGGCAACCAAATCTCTGTGGGAACGATAAACGAGTCACTTTAGGGCCATTTCCGGTCTTAGAGAAGCAACTTGACTTTCCTGTGCTACGACACCTGCTCTCCACATTTGCGCTTGTCGTGAATGACATTGAGTTCCTTCTTGAAGGAGTTCTCCAGAAACTCGTCGATTGGCACCAATGCAGGCCTGCGGATAGAAGACTCCGTTGACAGAGGCTCGTCCTTATGTGGCGGCAGAGGCGTGGCAATCGGAGACTCCGTGGAGAGGCTGTCATCGAGTAGCGGCAGAAGAAGTATGCGAATGGGGGACTTCGCCGGCAGAGGGGGGGCCACATTCACGATTAGGGGGGGCTTGCGACGTTGCTGTTGTTTGAACCCGATGGATTACCCTCAATCTGAAGTTGCTGAGGGGTGGTAGCGGGCGAAATAGCGGCGAGAGGCCTGATCCCCGCCTTGTCCATTAACAAGGCGAGGATTTCTCCGTTTCTCCTACTCTCTTCCTTCCTCTCCTCTGCCTGTTGCCACATCCATTAGTTCTGTTGCTCTTGAAGTTGCCAATTTCTTTTGTTAATTCTGGCCTGCTCCAAGCGGTCCCTCTCACGATCCTCCTGAATCTGCTGCATCACCAAGTCTGTCCTCCGCTGATTAGCTTGCGCGCTCTCTACTTGAAGCCTCTAGTATTCTGGCATTTGCTTCATGTAGTCTTTCATGGACTCCCGTTTTCGCTTCTTCTTGAGCACATTGGCAAGTGTGGGACTCCGGGGAGTCTGAGCAGCAGGCGGAAGTATGGAAGACGCGGTGGACCTTGGGACGTCTGAAGTTGGACGGCTTATAGAGGTCGGCATATTGTCTAAACCACCGTCTCCGTCGAAGTCGTCATCTTCTTCATCAGATTCTTCTGTTGATGAGTCTTCCAGATCCTGGAATGCAGGAACAAGCCTCCTCTTTTGTAAACTACTAGGCGAATCCTGGCTGGATCTCAACTTCCACTTGGAAGAAGAAGGTTCAGACTGCGACCCATACACAGCTTCTGCCTGAGAAGTAGAATACCCACTAGGCAAGAAGTCATTTCTGTTTAAAGTCATTGCGTTCTTGTAGATCTCCACCCACGTACTAAGGACTTTCGATGAGACCAAATAAGAAAACAATTCCATTTACGAAAGTCCTTTCTCACGTCCTCAACGATCCCATTCTTGTCGTCCATCATCCACTTGCTCGCTGCAACGTTGTGTTGGCTATTGATAATGTAGAACTCGCTCTTCTCAACCTGTTTCCACTTTGTAGGCTTCTCTGTGAAATCGATAGGCATGACGCACAAAGTTTGTCTGCCACTCTTATCTAGAATGTTGAGGAGCCAGCTCACCATGTCCACAATGATTCGGTCTTCCTTTGACTGAATGTTGAATGTCAGAGGGGCAAAGATCATTTTTGAGATGTCGATCTCTTTCTTCTCCCCGATTGGCAAAATGTATGCATCTTCACAAGTCGACCAGAATCTCTGGTACACATCACTGACTGTCTTGTAGTCAGGCTTCCTCTGAGTCGCACGAGAGTGAGGGACATTTTGCATCTCCTCAATGTAGCTACCTGACACGATCTTTGATTGCTCCGAGGACTTTGACGCCTTCTTTGCAGTTGAGGGAGAGGCACCGCTTTTCTTTGTTTGACTCTGCCTAGGCAATTTTGGTTGCCTTTTATTGCTTCTTCTCTCCTTCGCGATAGCAGATTCCACGACAGAATTCCGCTTGGAGATATCATTGCCACCGACGGTTGGTGCGCTCACGGAGACGGAACGAGGATTCTGCAACTCTTGCTTTAACTTCAATTTTCCCTTAAGGGTGCTCAAATCGTTAAACATGAAGCGAAGTTTCGCACACAAACGCCTGCCGCTTAGCAGTGCTCCATTCGCATCCTGCCACTCCTTATTGTCCATTTTCTTTTCAAGCTCCTTCACTTCGTCGACAAAAATGGAGGATTCTAGGCTTCTAAGAAATGGTGTCATGGTGAATGGAATGAGATTTGAGTCCAGACAAACCGTAAAGTGGTATTGATCTTTCATTGGAATGTCTTTATCAAGGGTCATGCACTTGATCTTGATAGCTGGATGAGCATCAGCCTCAACGTCCTTTACTTTCTCTTCGAAGGACAACTCAATGAAGACAGGAGAATTCTTAAATTTATACGAGAAGGCGCTCTTGTTGGCATATGGGATCATTTTCAAGCTCCACGCCTCTACTTGCTATGGGTCCTTAAACTCCCAGAACTCTCCCTCTGAAAGCATCATGTCGCCATTGTTGTTGTCATCAGGACTTTGTACTTCACATTTTTGGAAGTACATTTCTAGGCTGGCGATCATTTCTTCCATTCTGAATCTGCCAAAAGATATATATGAGCTGCTTGTTTAGCACGAGTCGAGCTGAAAGAACAGTCTAAACTATTGTATTTTGATTTTCTTGTGTAGTTGTTTGCTTATGGGTACACAATGTCTAGAAGGACATATAGCAAAGAAAAATTTATGTTTATGTTGAGTTAACATCGTAGTGTTAACTTATCTTTAAGATATGCTTAATTATTACAAGAGCTTTTTGTTAAGGGCATTGTGTATGTCTACCTTTATCGGGAGCATGATGAACTTTTAGCTCAACTCGAGCTAAAAAGACATTCGGCCTCCTTAGTCTATTTTTGTTTGTGTGTATTTGCTTCTATTTTATGTTAATATTCAAATTGTCTATTTCTTATATTTTCTTTGAGCTATATGGTCTTTTCCTGATGTACTACGTCCAGCAGTTTAGCTCGACTCGAGCTAAACTGCACTATGTATACTTCTGAGATGTAGGGACCTGAATCGTTCAAGTGAGAGGCTAGTTTGTTGTTTCTCCTACTCTAGAATTAAGATCCAGACTCTGATTTCTAGGGTTCAAGGTTAGGGTTGTGTACCTCTGATTTCAATGAAGTCGGCTTTGGTATAATATGAAGTGCACACAATTCTTTCAATCTGGACACATGTACACAACGAGTCCAAGTAGGGTTTAGGGTTTAGTAACAGTAGAACAGAAAGTGAAATATGACACTTAGGGTAGAACAAGATCCCCAAACACACACAAACACTCTTATAGTTACGCTTATAAGCCTCATACATTTACTCACTTCAAGACTCAATTACAAATACAATTCACAAAAACAACCTTTAACATACGTTGAGCACCTAAACAGAAACCAAAGACGAACCAAACACAAGGCATAGTATAGCAAAACCATTAAGAACGACTGAGCACATCCAATTCAATCCAAAGCAGAACCATGCATGATCGTTTTAAGTTCTGAATTGTCCCTAAACTCGAAGCATTTCATGCCAAGAACTTCAGCAAAGCCCAATGACAAACGGAACTCTAAGAAATCCCAAAGACAAAAACACAAATTTCTTGAATCCAAAGATAAAAACAGTTTATTGCAAACCCTACGAGACTGCGAGAAATTGATGCAGCCAAAAGTGAAAGACAAACTTCACGATCACAACCTCACCAAAACTGAAGAACTAGGTCCACTCAGATCTGCTCTTCAAAACCAAAACACATTCACTGGAAAGGGAGAAAATTAATGTTTTTCAAAACCAAAACAGATGCATTGAAAGGGGAGAAATGAAAGAAGGGAAGGGCCACGGATTCACCAGATATGCCTACCCTTCAAGCTGAGAAGACCACACCTCTTGCCACAATCACAGAAGCTCCCCAATCCGCTTCTAAAAAACGGTACAGGGAACTTCAAGTCCCTCCCCAACCGGTTGCGAGGATGATCAGTCCCTCCACACTACTCCTAAATGTCCGAGAATGCTCCCAAACTCACGAAGAGTTACCCAGAAAAACAAGTACTGAAAGCACGTAGGAAGAGCGATGTCTTTGAGCGTGATCGCCGATGCCCCACACTGACAACAGAATCAAAATGGAGCTCTGTCCGCAAGTGAAGCTGAAACTCACGGAGGAACGATGAAACACTGAAAAAACTCCCGAAAACTCAACGTGAAGTAAGAAACCGACCTCAATATACCCTCGTCATCACACACATAGTAAAACCCGAGACTCCTCGATGTTTGCTCTCGAAAACGGAGAAGGATCTGTGGAAACGGTAATGCCAAACAAGGACAACATGCAACTCACAGAATCGAAGAAACCTAACTCACAAAATCAAAAACAACACTACCCGGAACTGACGCGTGCGGTGAGAAGGACGGAAAAATTGAAAACTCCACGTGACCTCACTTTCAATGAGAAACACTCAAACTCCAGAAGCTCGGACCGCAAGGAATCACGTAATCCCCGAAACAAAGCGTGCAAAAAACAAGAAGGAAACCCTACATGCACTCACCCAAGCGAGAATGACGGAGCTCCAAACCCTAGCTCCTTCCCGACTCCTGCTTCCATACCCGCTTGACATCCAGGTAACCTCCACCAACCCGGGTAGCTGATACCCGTCCCTTCTTCATACCCGCCTGATATCCTGCTCACTGCCCAGCAGCTCGGGTAGGTGATACCCATCCATTCTTCCATACCCATGTCATACCCACCTACTACTCGGGTAGTTGCCCTTGATACCCGTCCATTCTTGAATACGCATGCCATACCTACCTAATACCCAGGTACTTGCCCTCGAGACCGATCCGTTGACTTCTCTTTCCGTAAGATATTTAAGTGATACCATGCTAGATGCAGTGAAGACTACATGCATGTGTTCTTTGTTAGTAAGCATGTTGTAGAACCCATATTTTTTTCCTATGAAATTAAAAAGATGGGTCCAAACATTCCGTACATGCAAAACATCTTTCATCTTTTTAAAATAATTGTTTAGTCTCCATAACTGTGAAGCTAGAGTATTCAATTTGATAAGACATTATATGATGCTTTATTTTTTATAGTGTTATTGTGAAGGTCATCTCTGGGACTTCAATCTATTTAATAAAATTTCCATTAATTGCACAATATAAATAACAAAGATAAAAAAATTGCACTTACATTTTAATTAAATCTTTTGACATCATCTTTACATTGAATAAAATAGTAGTTATTATACTTAAGTTCTCCATAAAGTTTAAACTTCTCTTAAAAAGTTATCTATTAATTACCTAATAGGAATTTGGATTTATGACAACTACCTTAGGTATTATTGAAACTTTAAATCGATATGATGCTTTATTTTGTATAGTGTTATTGTGAAGGTAATCTTTGGGACTTAAACCTATTTAATATAATTTCCATGAATTACACAATATAAATAACAAAGATGATAAAGTTGCACTTATATTTTAATTAAATTTTTTGACATCATCTTTAGATTAAACAAAATAGTAGTTATTATACTTAAGTTCTCCATAAAGTTTAAGCCGCTCTTTAAAAGTTATGTAGTAATTACCTAATCGGATTTTGGATTAATGACAACTACCTTAGCTATTATTGAAGGGTTTATAGATTATAGGAACTTTAATAAATCACAACTACCTTTGGTTTTATTGAAAGTTTAAATGACTTATACATTATTGAAAATTGGATTACTTACAATTGCCATTTGTAATTGGAACTTCAAATCACTAATACATATAGCCATTTTAACAATTTAACATAATTTTAAAACATTTATCGAATAAAAAAATGTTCATATAGTCTTCAAATCAAAATGTCATACAAATTTTTTTTAATGAATAATGTCCTAAGTATGCCTTGATTGCACAAATTTTAAAATATTTGGGTGAAAATTGAAAGACAAAAATGCTTAACAAATTCTAGACTTCAAGCATTGAAAGTTTTGAAAAAGCTATAAATGTTGAGTATTAAACTTCATTTTGTTTATTTGAGAACTACAACTTCTGAATAATAAATTGAGATGGATTTAGAGACTCTGAAAACTCTAATCTCATAGTTCAATTGTATTACTAAAAACCATATCTTTATGTTATACAATTCTAGGATTATTTAAAATTATGTTCCAATATGAAAAAAAGAATATGTAATTGTTAAGTTACATAAGAAATCAATGTAATTCAAACAGAATTACATTGTTATTTATACATTGAATTTCAAATGGTTGAAATTTAAAAAATGAAGAGGTTGTACGTGTCATTTACCTATAGTGAGAGTATGGCATTTGGCCTTCTTTGCGAACTTTCTTATTCACAAATGTCTTTCATTGTATGATTAATAATTGGAGTGCAGAACTAAAAACATTTTATGTAATTTCAAGAATTGGATTTCAAGGTATGTTTTTTAATTACTCTCTTAATGTAAGGAAAGCAATAAAGGACCACATAAATTATTGAGAACAACCTAAGGTGTTCAATACCTTTTCCATTCATTTGAATGTAATGAGGTGACAGATATTTTTTTGCATATTGATATATTTTTTGAAATTAGCATCCTAAACCCTTCCAAAATGAAAGGAGGCACTACAAATTTTAAATGACCAAAAAAATCTTTAAGAATGTAGAATTTGTTAATTTTTTTAAGTCATTGTTTTTACTCTTCTTACACTACATAGAAAAAATATTGGAAAGAGAAGCCCCTACTGTTGTAGGCAATTAAAGAATCCTCTTTCAACAATCATGATTTTAGGACACATTGGCGGTGAGAAATGAAACAATCATGTTGTACTTAAGAGCATTCAATCATACTTTCAAAGACTTTGGCTATTTGTATAAAAAAGTAAATGACATCCACAAGTTCTATTATTTCCCTAATATACACATTAATTTTTTCATACACTTTTACACGTGTTTGAATATTTCTAGACATCATAGAATTATTATCAAGTTCTTCACTGTACTTAAGAGTCCCAAATCTAACTTTTAGACATTTGGGATTTTTCAATCCATAAATAAATCACACATACAAGTTGTACTATTTTTTTTAAACCCACATCAATTTCTTTGTACATTTCTTTATGAATTAGAGTACTAATCAAGTCCATGAAATTTTACTGAAACTAATCGTTGCATTTAAGAGCATTTAATTTTACTTTTGAGCACTTTGGCTACTTTTATCGAAAACTAGATGACCCCCACAAGGTCTACGATTCTTTTTAAATTGACGTCAATTTTTTCATACCCTTTTATACGTATTTGAATGTTAATCAATCTCATGGAATTTTCATCCAATTCTCTGCTGTATTTAAGAGCATTATATCAAACTTTTAGATGTTTGGGATTTCCAGTCTATAAATTAATCACACATATAAGTTGTTGTTGTTTTCACACATACATTAATTTTTTCATGCACTGTCTTACATGTTAGAGTACTAATCTAGTCCATGGAATTTCAGAGAAATGAACCGCTGTACTGAAAAGCATTTAATTTCACTTTTAAACACTTTGGCTATTTTTATCATAAATTCAATGACTATTTCACATTGTTAGAGTACTAATCAAGTCTATGGAATTTTAATTAAGATAATTGTTGTACTTTGGAGCATTTAATTTGCTTTTAAACACTTTGGCTAGTTGTACCAAAAATAAAATGACACCCCTAAACCCTAAACGTTTGAGCAAAATCAAATCATTGTCCCTTTTCAATGATGGAAGATTTCGGATATTTAATAGGGCCCTTGGAATTTGAATGCATAAAATTGCTTTACTTAATATGCCTAACTAGAAATATCTCATGCATTTCGTATCAAATTTAAAAAGAGAATCAACCCACAACTTGAAAATGTTTTAACAAAATAAAATCATTGTCCCTTTTCAATGATGAAAGATTTTGCATATTTGATGGGGCCTTTGAAATTGTAATTCAATTAATTGTTGTATTTCATAGGTCCACAAGCAGATATCTCATGCAATTTTTACCAAATCTAAGAACAAAAGCAACCCACAACTTGGGAATGTTTTCACAAAATCAAATCATTGTCCCCTTTCAATTATGGAAGAATTTGGGTATTTAATGGGGCCCTTCAAAATTTACTTCACTTAATGTCTGTACTTAATATGCTTAAATGCAAATATCTCATGTACTTTGTACCAAATCTAAGAACAAAACCAACCTACAACTTGGGAATGTTTCAACAAAATCCAAAAATTGTCCCTTTTCGATTCTGGAAGATTTTGTGTACTTAATTGGGCCGTTGAAATTCTAATTCAATCAATTTTTGTATGTAATAGGCCTACGTGCAAAAATCTCGAACATTTTGTTCCGAATCTAAGTATGAATACAATCAATCAACAACTTGGGAATATTTTAACAATGCAAATCATTGTCCATCTTTCTAATGTTGGAAGTATTTTGGTATTTGATGGGGCACTTAAAATTTTTAATTCAATTAATTGTTGTATTAAGTAGGCCTTAGTTCAAATATCTCATATATTTAGAATGGAATAATAAAAAAAGATCAACCCACAACTTGGGAATGTTTTAACAAACCAAAATCATATTCAGTTGTTAGTATGCTCAAGTGCTTTGATGTTTAATAAGGCCTTTAGAAATTTAATATATATATTTCTTGTATTTAATAAATCTTAATTTGATTATATCATGCGTGTTAAATATAAATCATATAACTTGAAATGTTATGAACTTGTTTTGTTCTGAATTTTACTTTGCATTGTTGGAAATCGGTTAGGGAATATTCAAAATACAATTGCTATATTTTGTAGGATTTTATGCAAAAATCCCATGAGTTTTATATGTGGTTGGAGAAGAAGTTCATTCACCCAAGTTGTGTATTTTGGGGGGATTTAAAATTCTTGAATTTTGCTCATGAATTTTGATTTTTTGAAGATTAATTTGGCCATGGAGTTTTTAAATATACAGTTGTTGTATAAATATTAAAAGATCATAAATTTGAAAATAAAATGACACTAATATTTCATTTATCAAAATAAATGATACTCTATTGTGGTTTAAAGTTTAAAACTCCTACATATTGAATACGTCATTGTGCAAGATTTTAGGTCATTCAAGTTGTCCAACTTTTGGGAACTTCAAAATTACGACTTTTGCTTATGAAAACTAATTTTGTACTGGAGAAATTGACCATGGAATGTTAAAATTTTGTTGTTGTATTTTGTGGAGGTAAATCCAAAATTCCTACATATTGGGTACGTAAATGTGTATGATTTTGACGCACTAAAGTTGTCCAATTCTTCAAGACTTCAAATTCATTACTTGTTCTCATGATTTTTTCTCTTTTTCAAGGTTCATTTGAAAGGTTTTAAAAAATAATACAGTTGCTGTATTTTATGGGATTCAATCCAAAGTTTCTACGTATCGTGTACATGATTATGGAAGATTTTGGCTCATTTAGGTTGTTCAATTTCTTGGGATTTAGAATCCATGAGTGTACTTCATAAATTTCACTAAGTTCTACTGGATAAAATAGGTTATAGAATGTTTAAAATTTTTTAACATTAATTTGGCCATGGATTGTTTAGAAATACAATAGCTTTATTTTGTCATGTTGAATCCTAAATTCTCTTGCGTAAAATACATAATTGTCCAACGTTTTAACCCACCTAAGTTGTCTACATTTTTGGGACTTGAAATTCATGACATTTTTCTCATGAATTGAACTTTGCAATGTTTGCAACCGGCCATGGGATGTTCAAAATGCAATTGTTGTACTTTGTAGGATTCAACGCAAGATTCTCATGATTTTAGTACATGATTGAATAACTTCTTGGTTCATTCAAGTTATCTAATTTTTGGAGGCTTCAAATTGATGACTTGTCCTCATGAATTTCGTTTTTTTCAAGAGTACTTGGGCCTTGGGATTTAGAAAAGTACAATTGTGGTTGTACTTTGTAGAGTTGAATCCAAATTTCTTATGTATTGGGTACATGAATGTGTATGATTTTGATCCACTCAAGTTGTCTAATTTTTTAAGACTCGAAATTGATGAGTTTTATTTGTGAATTTTGATTTATTTATGATTAATTTAGCCATTGAATTCTTAAAAAAACAGGTCTTGTATTCTGTGGAGTTCAATTCAAAATTCCTACGTACCGGAGACATCATTGTGCAAGATTTTGGTTCATTCAAGATCCTTAATTTTTTGGAGATTGAAATTCATGAGTTTTGCTTATAAATTTTGATTTGCATTTGGTGAGATTAGTCATGGACCCTTCTTAAATATAGTTGCTATATTTTATGGGGTTGAATCTAAAATTCTCTTGCATTGGGTACGAGAATGTGTATGATTTTGGCTCACTCAAGTTGTCCAATTTTTAAAGACTTCAAATTCATGAGTTCTACGTAGGAAATAGAATTTGTATTGGTAAAAAACAACCATGGATTGTTAAAAATATGTCATTGTATTTTGTAGGGCTCAATCCAAAGTTCCTATGCATTGGGTTCATAAATGTGTATGATTATGATCCACGAAAGTTGTCTAATTTCTTAGGACTTGAAATGGATGAATTTTGTTCGTGAATTTTGATTTTTTCATGGGTAATTTGGCTATGAAGTTTTTAAAAATACTGTTGCTGTATTTTATGCGATTCAATCCAAAAATTTTACGTACCAAAGACATGGTTTTGCAAGACTTTGTCTCATTGAAGTTCTTCAATTTTTTATGATTAGAAATTCATGACTTTTGCTTTTGAATTTAGATGTGTATGGCGTGAAATTGGCCATGGTCTATTTCAAAAATGGTGTTGTACTTTGTCGGATTCAAAACAAAATTCCTACGCATTGGCTACGTGAATGTATATGATTATGATCCATCCAAGTTGTCTAATTACTTGGGAATTGAAATAGATGAATTCAGTTCGTGAATCTCCATTTTCTTATGGTTTATTTGGCCATAGAGTTTTTAAAAATGCAGTTGCTGTATTTTGTGGGATTCTATCCAAATTTCCTAAGTACCGAGGGCAAACCCTGAAGCCTCTAAACCCTTGAACCCTACACCCCAAACCTTGAACCTTGAACTCTACGTAGCAAAGCATTGGAAGATTTTAGATTCATGATTTCATGTACATTTTCAAATTCAGCTAATTCTTTCTTCTATGTTGTTTTCTATACTTCCACTAACAAATATTAGCACTTGTATGGTTTAATTTTTTCCTTATTCAATGCCCCATTTGTTTAAAATTTTTAGCAATCTACATTAAATTTAGAACTAACGATGTCTTGCGTTAAACTTTTTCAAGAATCTAAAATGCCCAACAACATTGCAACTTGTATGTTTTGTTCATCAGCTTCTTTATACAACCTAAACCCAGACCCCTAAAACCCTAAATCCTAAATCCATTTTGAGAATGAAACTCCATTACTCTAGGGCATTTCAACAAGTACTCATTTTTCCCCGCTATTTTGTATGTGAAACTAAAGACATTTGAGACTTTAGACTCCTTCTCTAAGAAATGGCAGGATTCTTTGTTTTCCGCTTTGCATTACACATTTGCCACAATTGTATCATGAAAATAAATGTGAATGTACCACATTCATATTCTATAGCATTGCAACTCACAGCTATTCTTTTTTGCTATTTTGAATGTCAAATTGAAGACATTTCAGGCGTTGGTCCTCTTCTCCAAGAAATGGCAGGATTTTCTGTTTCTGTGGTTTTCATTACAAATTGGCCAATTAGTAAGCATGAAATTCATTTTGAAAACAAAACTCCATTATTCTAGGCATCCTAACTTGCACTCATTTTTCCACGCTATTTTGTACGTGAAATTGAAGACATTTGAGGCTTTCGACTCCTTCTCTAAAAAATGGCAGGATTCTCTTTTTTTTTTTTTCATTACTAATTTGCAGTTTCTTTAGCATGAAAATAAACTTGGATGTACCACATTCATATTCTATAGCATTGCAACTTACACCTATTCTTTTTTAGTGCTATTTTGAATGTGAAATAGAAGACATTTGAGGCGTTGACCGTCTTCTTTTCTAGAAAATGACAAGATTTTCTATTTTTTGGTTTTCATTTGAAATTTGCCAATTAGTAAGCATGAAATTCATTTTGAAAATGAAACTCCATTACTCTAGGTCATTCCAAGTTGCACTCATTTTTCAACGCTATTTTGTACGTGAAATTGAAGACATTTGAGGCGTTCAACTCCTTCTCTAAAAAATGGCAGGATTCTCTTTCTTTTTTTCATTACAAATTTGCCATTTCTTTAGCAAGAAAATAATGTTGAACAAAGAAACTTGCATACATGACTCCCATGTTTTATGGTCTTCATTATAATCATTTTTAATGGATTTTAATCTACTCTGAAAGTATTTAATGTGTTTTTAGGTAGAACATTGTAGTTTCTCTTTTAAGAACGAATCCCAAAATGTAACTATGCATATGAAATAAATATTCTTTGAGGACAATAAAAGCATTAAAATCCTAATTATGTGAAATTGTTAAAAACATGTATCATAGGCTGAAGTTCCCAACTTTGGGTGCTTTCAAATCAAGATTGAATTTTAATTAGAGAGAACTTCTTACATAGATTTTGAAGAACCATATATAAATGTTTCATTTCTTCATATATGTTGTAAGTTTATTTGTATTCTATATATAGTGCAACCTTTTTTGAATGTAAGTTCTTTTTAATTTGACCTTGAACTACCTATTTGGTCTTCTTAATTTGATATAATATTAACAAAAGCCACCCATTAAGCCTTTGAATGTCGATGTCCATTGCATGTAATTCAGAAGTTGCATACTTGGGCATGAAGCAAACATGTACTATGACATTGTAACTTACATTTTCTTTGTGGCTATTTTGGATGTGGAATAGAATACATTTAATGGTTTCCACTTTTTTTTCTTAAAAAATGTAGAGTTCCTTAATTTTAAGTTTTATTTAGGGAGTGGGCAATTACAGAGAATGAAAGTAGTGTTGAACATGAAACAATAATGTTCAATACAGTTCCAACATTTATTGCGTTTTTGGGCCTTCTTGTATAGAGCACCAAATTGAAAACATTTGATGCTTTCTAATTGTTCCCTAAAGAATGGAAGTGTTGCATATTTTGTAGTTTCTATGAGAAAGTATGTGATAGGAAATCATGTTAATAATTTCTTATATGAAACTTGTTTGTTCTATGAAATTCCATTACTTTTTACGTGGTATTCAATTCATTTGAAGTTTAGGATATCTTTTCTAAGAAATGGAGGGGTTTCCAATTTTGGGTTGAAATTAAGGAATGGGCTAGTATGGAGCATGAAATTAATTTACAATATAGAACATTCTAGTTATATGGCATCCCAACATGTATTCAATTTTTTTCACTTATTCTATATGGAATTAAATGCATTTGAGGCTTTAGACTAATTTGACAACATTCGTAGGATTTTGTATTTTTTGATATTAATTAGAGAGTGAACAATTGTAGACCATGGAAATAAATGAACCCTCTAAATCCCTTTCACTTGAAACCCTAAATTGTAAATGCTTAGTTCTCAATCCTAAATCCTGAACTGCAAGGTATGAGAACCTTGATGTTTGAAAGAATTAAATGCATGGCAAGTTCGTATAAGGTAGTTAATTTCATTTTGGGTAATTCTATTTTTAAAGAATTTGCAAATAAAGAGGCATCATGCATTTGAGAAATATGTATTTTTTGAGAAAGGAAGAACAATTTTGTATAAGCAAAGCGATGTCTTTGTTGGAGCATGAAATAAAAATCACTGATAATTTTTGATATTATCACTAAGTAGCTTTTGAATTATTAGTTGGGAAGAACCGGTAAATTAAAATCTTATAATTAAGATTGGATTTAGAATTTGTTGAAGAATGACGCCGCCAATGTCATACAACGACAATAGTATATAGAAGTCAACGTTATTAATGAATGGAATCTATGGTTGTAGAAAGCCCCAAAATTGGCAGGGCCTTTTCCAGAAATAAGAATGACCGGAACTGCGGCAGGTCCCCTTTTTCGGTGCACAGCAAAGATGGCTTTCGGGATTCCTGGGCTGTTTCAAATTGAAAGGGTCAACTTCAGAAGCGCGTAAAGAGTTGGTACTTTTTTTGCCCGCGCAAGGAGACAGATGATCGACGCCATCGCATTTGTGAACTTGTTATTCAACCTCTCCACTTGGCCGTATTGACGTTGGTGTACATTGAGATCTTGTGTTTTGTTGTTCACTTTTGTCATTATGACTTGCGAAGTATACACATGGGCGTTTGCGAAGTCTTAGCTTGCTTTCACTGTAATTTGTTGAGAAGGTTGTTGGTACCAAGTCAGTTGCGGTTAGCATTTGCACTTCTTCTATAACCTCGTTGTTAGGCTGCCGTGTATATGTTTTCAGTTGTCATTTCAGTGTTGAGGACAGTGTTTTTGTGTTGTTATGATTTATGCGCATCAAGTTTGGTAGCGTTTTGTTATTGGTTGATCATTTGTCTGTCTCAAAGCCTCAAACGACGAGGGCAGCAGATCCGTCAGTGGGATTTGCTCTAAGAAGAATCCATGATTTTTGGTTTTCTATTTATAGAAAGTTTTTTTGTTGTAGAAATGTCAATCATTTCTGGAAATTCCGAAATATTGTGTTTATTTACGAATATCAGCTCGACTCGAGCTGAATAGACATCGAAATTTACCTGATATTTGACCTGTTGACCATGTCCTAGTTCACGCAGTTCTGTACTCTGTAGGAGCAGTGAATTAGCTCGAGTCGAGCTAAATCACCAAATTTGTCTACTGCGTTTATTCTACAAAGACATAATTGAGAGTCATAACAAATCATTTTAATTCTTGTAATCCTTATTGATGTTGATGTTGGAGATGTCTTTGCGCAGCACTTCTGCTCGACTCCACCTGAATTGCTTTGAGAAGATATACGTTGATAATATTCTCACCCATCATTTCACCTCGATTTGAGTTAAAGTACAGGATTGGTTTAAATCTTTTAAGTCTATAAAGACCTCAACATTTCAGCTCGATTCGAGCTGAAGTTCAGGATTCGTTCATACCTTTTCAGTCTATTATAACCTCAGTATCTCATCTCGATTGGAGATGAACGTTTCGGTTTATTAGAACCTATTTCCTGACTATAGGATATATCCAAAAATAACTGTTGATACTACATTTCAGCTCGTATCGAGCTGAAGTGATTTATAGTATTCTTAAAGAATACTTATTTGACTTTATATTGTAGATGTCCTTAGTCAAGGGCATTTGCTTTGATTCCTCATACGTCCATTTCCATGAATTTTTGACGCGTACTATGTCTTTTAGGGTGATATGAAGTACACTTCTTGACCTGTATTTTTCCTCATCTTGAAGTATTTTGTAATGATTAAGTGGTACCATTCAGCTCGAGTCGAGCTGAATTTCTGGTCAGTAGAGCTATGTTGCTTCTTATTTTCTGCGTTGGCATGTCTTGTCCAGAAACAATGTTTGATCCAAACATTTCAATGGATATGGCCTTCTCTTGTGAAGATGAATTCTAGGATATTGAAACAATGAATGTTGGTGTGCTTGAGTGCGAAGGTCTTCCTCGACGACTTTGGGTTACGAAATGCGTGACTCCTTACAACAACAATGGCATCCATGTTGGAGATGGGACTTGCCACAACGTCAATTCAGACCTAGTACTTGGTGCCAATGGTCCTCTTGGAGACACACACGTTGTTGTCCACATTTCCAAGACTCATTCTGAAGAAGACATTCCTCGTGAGCAAGTGTACTCGCTTGTAGCATGGCCCATCAAACTAGTTCACTGCTGTGGGGCTAGTCTGTTCGATTATGATGCTCAGGACAATTTCAACCGCATACAGGCTGCTCTTCTGAACCCACCGTCTTCTACATCTGCACGACCGTATTCAATTGTAATAAGAAATCCACCTCGCGACACTGGTTTCAAAGCAAAGGAATTGCTGACACAAGAATCTATCAACTTGGTCTCCAGCAGAGTGTGTTGTGGCAAGAATTGCATGCAACCTTTTTCGAGAGAGAAGATTCGGGCCTTCCGTGAAAGAATATATCAACGCTCTACATTCAAGTTCAGAGCCCAACTCAAAACCAAAGTTCACAGGACGGTTCATCATGGTCCAGATGGGAGAAAGATGGTGACGGTTGAAGGCATTAGTATCTGCATGTGAGCGTGGATGCTTATTTCTGGAGTTCCAGAAGCAACTTTCTACCGATACCAGATGTATGTGAAGGATCAATGTGAAGTGAGAGATCATGATAATACAGGATTGGTGAAGCAAAGAAAGCACACTGATCAAGCCTCTAGGATGTTGAAGTGCATTCTAGAGAAGGAGGCTGATCACATGCCTCACAAGACTAGGACCTTGAAGTCAGGAGACAAGGTCATTTCGATGATTCTTTTGGCCACATTTCAGTGGAAAGACTAGATTCCAAAAATTAACGAGGCAAATGCTACTTTTGGGCTGAAGGATGTCTCCGCCTCAAGCTTGAGCAGAATTAGATCCACCAAGTTCTCTGAATTCGATGTGAAGAAGCCAGGAGAGAATTTTACTCGGTGCGGAACTTGTAACAAATTGCAAGAGCTAAGGAAGAGTGCTCTGGCTGGCTCCAAGAGTGCTTTGAAATGGTCAAGAAGACTTGACAAACATCTTGCAATTGCTCGTGCACACAGGGAGTTATACTACGCTAACCGATATATGTCTCATACTTCTCCACATGAGTGCCTCACAATTATGCATGACAAAATGGACCATGCGAAGACCGCTTCACCAGTTTTCTCTCACAAGAGCAAGGAGACAGATGGCCTAGTAAAATTGTCCGATTCTGTTACTGGCATGATTGCTCATGGTCATGGAGATGTTCATTATGCGCATTACAGATTGGATATCTTTCCTCACGATTCCAATTACACCATTGGTTCCATGGCAAAATTGTTGCGAGATTTGGAGAAGGTACCAAAGACATCTTCACGGTTGTTGTTTGAGGGTGCAGGCTCGTCCACGTTATTTCAGAGAGTTCTTAAGGGTGTAGAGATTTGCGAGGCCTCTCTACCACCTGCAACACAACTCTTAGTTCCAGCGGCGCCATTACCACCCATTCTCAATGTGCAAATGGACAATGCCACTAGAGACAACAAGAATCAATATGTTTTTTGCTTTTGGTCTTTGCTTGTGGCAAACAAGATCTTTTGTGAAGTGTTTGTGAACTTCATGATTGTGGGTCACACTCATAACGACATTGACGCGTTGTTTGGGAGATGGAGTATGCTTTTGAAGAAGGAGAATTTCCCAACAATCCCAGTGCTTATGAAGTCATTTATGGATGTTGAATCCATTCCTACTATCCCTCACCTTATTGAGGAGGTTTCGGACTTCAAAGGATTTATTGCAAGGACTTTCTTGGATGGTAATGAGGCCCTTGTTGGACATACAAAGCTGCAACAAGTAAAATTTTACTTGGATTCAAATGGAGTTCCTGTCATGAAGTACAAGTTGTTGTGTACGGATATGGAATGGTTGGGGGAAGGTGGTAGTGGTATAAAATTGTGGAAGGAGGATTCTAAGGGACGTAGTTTGTGGCCTCGTGGAGCACCTTTGCCCATTCCTCCAAAATCAATGAGGGGCGTGGAGGATATTGAGAACGGCATAGTTGGGTTCATGAAGTATTGGGAAAACTTGTGCAATGTAGATGGTACTGGAGAGTGTCGGCGACGTTATGAACATTTGGTTTACTATTGGCGTGATGTGAAGGATGCTTTGCAAGAACCAATTACTACCTCAAATGTGCTGAAGGACAGGTTTTGGCCTTCTACTCGAGTTCAAGCAAATCCTGTAGATCAATTGGGAGAAGATGGTGAGGATCGTGAGGAGTTTAGAGAAGATGATGCCTATGTTGGACCTTTGCGAGGTCGTCCACAACCATCCTTTAGGATTGGTCGAGATGTCTACGAAGGTTATTTCGTCGCAGTTCGTCCTGCAGATGGTAATTCACAACCGGTTTGGATCGCACGAGCGTTGTCTGATCCGAATTGTAATCCTGAAAGGCCAAACTGCATCCTCATCCAATACTTTCGCCCAACTTCTAGAAGCCAAAATGTGCAAGACTTCTACACTGGATGGGATAGTGAAAGAGGTTTACATTGGAAGGTTGATGTTACTGATGCACCAGTTTGGGAGGCAACAAATGCTTTAATGACGGCGTGGAAGTCTCAGATCAAGAAAGATACTCAACAATGCTTGCTGAAGATCTCAGCCGCGCAAATTGAAATCATCAAGGAAAGCCTTGCTTCATTTGATTAATGTGGTTCAATGAGACCAACTCATGTAGTGTAGTCTTTAATTTCAATTAGAAGTAATATTTTTATGTGTTGTTTGTAAGAGTTTGCATTACAAATGATTTAAGTACAATTTGTATTACATTCTATTTTAAATGAGAGCTACTTATATGTTTTAGTTCTTAAACTTTGAATAGAAGTCACTTTAGTATTTTTATGTATTGTTTGTAATACATTGTATTACAAATGATTATTTTATAGACGGTGTTTGATTTATGTGATTTTGTAGTTTATTTTTAGATACAATATTTGAATTGTACTTTTGTTTTAATAAAATGAGTGTGCCTCTATATATTTTTAATATATTGACTAATATATTTGGACGTGTTACTTTGATTTTGACTATAATAGTTGTGTTTCTTTATTCTTAGTAAGAAAAACATTTGAAAATAAAAATTTTGTTGTGTGAATTCAAGAGTACAATCTCAGTCTAGCTCAATATCAGGATAGCGCCTACAACTTCATAAGATGGAGGTCAACAGGAATCAAACTCGGGCCTCCAATCACACAACTATCAGTCTCTTGCACCGCCTCTCGCAATATACCCTAACTTAATGGGGTGACAAACTAATGAAAATATTCATAAATTAATCGGTATCGAACAGTATAGACTTGATAAAAATTGAAGTCAGAGTTTGTAGGTGTAAAAAGTGATACCAAATAGAGACTACAATCATATTCTCTCTTGTACTTCAAACTATCATTTTAATGGAAATTATAAATTGTGACTTATAAAATGAGATTAATGAACTTTAATTTAACACAACTATATGTGATTTTCTGCTTGCGTAAATGGACGGGTTTAATTTGAGAGGTTCTTCACCTCCCAATTTAATGAATATGATGTTCTCCTGAACTTTGTCATTATCTGTGTTAACAAAGGGAGACCTTTTCCTATGCTGCTTGGAAGGCCATGGTTGTACTCTGCTCGAGTACCCGTGGATTGGAAAGCCAAGGAGTTGGTTGTAGGGAAACCTTCAATCCGGATACCATGGGTGACAGAGCAACACCTAGGTGAAACTAGCGACTCAGAGGGTTATACATCCGATTGGTCGGATCCAGAAGATTCTGATCCATCCTATTATGTGGATTCATTTGGGCACGAGTTAGAATCAAACTTTAGGTTCTCTAACGTTGTGTTAGAGTACGCTCCAAAGGAGGACCACAACCCGGTTGCCGAAGATCGAAGCTTAGGGGAGTCGAGTGTTCCGCTCACGGTTGAGTGGATCGCCCGGCAGATCCGGAACGGAAACCTTCCAATCGACAGCAGCGAGGCGAATGAAGCGGAATGGGGTCACTTGGTCTCTGATCCGGAAGAGGTTCACGCGGAGAAAGTCAAACCGGTTGTCTCGCCCACGGAATACGAGAAGGAAGAAATCGACCCAGGCAAGAGCTTCTATCTGAACAAGCTGTTGCGAGATACGGAGAGGGCCGGATATACTCAACTGTTGAGGGAGTATCTAGATATTTTTGCTTGGAAGCCAACCGACTTGACGGGAATTCCCCCGCAATTAGGAGAACACCATATTGACTTGACGGAAGGATCCATTCCGGTCTGTCAACGACAGTATTGGCTCAACCCCAAGTACTCCTTGATGGTGAAGGAGGAGATCGATCGGTTATTGGAAGCCGGATTTATCTACCCGATCAACAATTCCGAGTAGGTCTCTCCCATTGTAGTGGTTCTAAAGAAGGTAGGAACAGATGGGAAGGTCAAGATCCGGGTCTGCCAAGATTTTCAGAAGTTGAATGTAGCAACCCGGAAAGACTACTTTCCACTTCCGTTCACTGATATCATTTTGGACCATGTAGCTGGACACGAGTGTTACAGCTTCCTCGACGGATTTTCCGGATACAATCAAGTATTCATCCGGTGGTGTGACCAGCTGAAAACCACATTCACGACAGAATGGGGTACGTATGCTTTCACCCGGATGCCGTTTGGTTTGTGCAATGCGCCCGAAACCTTTCAGCGATTAATGATGGACATTTTCAAAGATTTTCTTCGACATTTCATCGAGGTTTTTATAGACAACTTTGCGGTTTTCAGTGACCGGAAGAGTCATCTCGAATGTTTACGGAAGACTTTTGAAAGATGCCGAGAGACCAACTTAAAGTTGCACCCTGGGAAACGCTTCTTCGGGATGAGTTCCGGAATCCTGCTTGGACACATGGTAAGCCAGGACAGATTACAAGCGGACTTGGAGAAGGTAAAGGTGATCTTATCTCTACTGCCTCCTACAAGTGTAAGAGAGATTAGGGGTTTCCTTGGATGTGTAGGCTACTACCGCCGATTCATTGACGGATACGCCAAAAGGGCGATCCCTCTTACGGAACTTCTCAAGAAGGATACGGAATTTGAGTGGACCGGAAAGCGACAGTAGGCCTTTGAGGATCTCAAAACCCAGCTTGCTCGAGCTCCGATCCTCTGTGTTCTGGATTGGACGAAGGAGTTCCACGTCACCATCGATGCATTTGGTTGGTGTCTAGGGTCTATTCTCTGGCAGTTTGACAAAGAGAAGCGTGAGAACCCGATCTATTATGCAAGCAGGCAAATGAGTTTGGCGAAACCGAATTACACGACCACAGAACGAGAGGCGCTAGCGGTGGTGTATTCTTGTAAGAAATTTCGACATTACCTATTGGGGTATAAGGTAATTTTTCACACGGACCATGACTCTTTGAAATTTCTTGTAAATAAACCGGATTTGTCAGGCCGGATTGCGAGATGGATTTTGCTTTTACAAGAGTTTAACTACGAGGTTGTAGTTAAGCCAGGGAAAGCAAATTCAAACGCAGATTACCTCTCAAGGCAGAGGGGGAAAGAATCCGTAGCAGATATTTCTACTGAGTTTCCGGATGAGTTCCCGGATCCTCTAGAGATCCCGGATGGAAAAGAGAATCTGGATTCTTCCTCGTTAGAAGTCTTTCACTTCAACAATGAGTCTGCTTCAGAGTACTAAGATATCATAGACTACTTAGTAGAGTCTAGGTACCTTGAACAGATGGATCGGGAGGAAAAAGAGATCTTTCATAGAAAAGTAGCTCCTTACACTCTGATTAGAGGAATCCTTTTCAAACTAGGAGCGGATGACATTCTTACGTGATGCTTGGAACCGGCGGAACGGAAAAAGGTAGTTCGCGCACTTCACGTTGGGAGCTCTGGAGGGCACTTCGCCTCCATGAGTACAGTTAACCGGATCCGGTCAGCTGGATACTGGTGGCTGTTCCTACACCGAGATGTGAAGAATTTCGTTCGAAGTTGCGATCAGTGTCAAAGGCCAGGAGCACCATCCTTCCGGAACCACTAGCCGCTTACTCCTATCATTCCCTTGGCACCATTTGAAAAATGGGGCATAGACTTTATTGGACCCATTTTTCTGGTCAGTGCAAGGAGGAAGAGGTACATCATCCTAGCCACGGACTATGCAACGAAGTGGGTAGAAGCCAAGGCAACACGGAAGAATGACGCTGAAACTTCCGCAAACTTTTTGTTTGAAGAAATTCTCATGCGGTTTGGACACCCATTGGAGCTGGTCAGTGATCGGGGGACCCATTTCCTCAACGATGTCATCATCGACATCACCAACAAATACCTTATCAAACACCGGAAGATGACTCCCTATAATCCAAAGGCGAACGGATTGACGGAGCAGGCGAACGGAATCATTGGTAAGATTTTGAATAAGATGGTTTCCGCTCACAAAACTGATTGGGATCGGAAATTACCTTCGGCGGTCCATGCGTACAATACAACGGAGAAGAATACAACCGGACAAAGGCCGTACTTTTTGGTTTTTGGCCAAAACGCAGTTCACGGAGTAGAGTTAGAGGTGAAGACATTTCGGGTCATGGAAGCTCGGAATGCTGAACCAAGGGTGGATACACTTCCGCAACTTCTCGCAATTGAAGAATTGGAGGAAATCCGGACTGCAGCCTTGGAAAGGACCATGCACATCCAGTTCAAACGGAAGGAAGACTATGACCGGAAGATCCCAACTAACCACGGAATCCGAGAGAACGGACTTGTCCTTCTCTATGACAACCGTCACAAGGATTTTCCTGGTAAACTACATATAAGATGGATGGGGCCTTTCCGGGTAAACTAGGTATTTCAGAACGGATCCCTGCAACTTGAAATCTGCAAGGACAGTGGCTGGACACTCGAGTGAACGGATCAAGGGTGAAGAAGTACCTAGAAGCTACTTCTTCAGATGAGGAGGAATGATGTTCGCGAGGACGCTCACAGATGAGGAAGGGGTAATGTGGCAAGGCATATTTTTTATTTATTCCGTTTAGCAAGTTTGGGAGCGGAAGTCAGGAAATTAGCAACCGGATTTGCTCATGGAACAGGTAAGATCTAGCAATGATACCGGATAATGCTGTTGTACTGGAGGTGGAACAAATCCGATCCATGATGTTGGAGAACCAAAACGGAAATATTTCCGGACCCCTGCAGAACCGGAGCGGATTCTTCCCGGATTCAGTTCCAGAGCGGAACAGATCCTTTCCGGACTTGATACTGATCGGATTGATTCTGGGAAACCGGAATGGTCAGGGACCGGATCTGTATAGGAACAGATTGACAGAATACGGGTGTACATGGGAAAAGCGAATTTTTATCTCTGGGTTGTTTGGGTTATTCCGATTCTACTCTTAGGACCGGATTAGAGAGTTTTTGGACTAACCCCTCTTAATCCCTTAATAAAGCCAGATACTTCACAGAATCTCGTGGGTTCAATCTTTAGAGTCACTTAGTTATACTCTTCAGTGATTTTTGTGAGTATAATGGGGAAATTACTTACCCTGTATTGCGACACTGCTATTAAGGGGCGGTGGCCCGAACTACTTCCTCGCCATTGTGGTAACTCCGTTGCCACCTGCAAAACCTAGGAACATTAGAAAACAAAAAGATCCATTGCTTGGAAGGCACAATGGACCTACGCTTAATCACCCGCTAGGATAAGAATCGCATAAGACCCCTAGAATCTAGTTGTGTTCGTTTACTTACCAAGGGTGGATAAATAAACGCCCACAATATGGTATCTACATCCATTGGAAAGCGAGGAAAATATGTGAACTGCAAACATCTATACTACATCTTCCGTTATTTATGCAATGTAGACTCCGACAAAGACAAGTTCATTCATGCCTCAAGCCTCAACATGGATGAGGTGATGAACCTTCTTGAAAAGGCAGGGATGATAAAGATTAAGGTCTAGTATTGCAATATAAATGGGGTATAGATGAACTATTCCAAATATGCTATTTGTTTGGATATCAAGTTACAAACTAATACATATTATATTTTTTACTTAGTGATTTATCTATATATTTTTTGGATGTTGTACATGTATAATTAGTTTTAGGACAATGTTTATTATTTTGATCAATGTTAAACAGAGTGTGGTAAATACTCCATTTGTGTGCAAGAGTATACTCCTAATTTTTGCTATAGAATGCTTTAGAAAGGGATTTTTGTATAGACTCATATGGCATAAGACTCATATGAACTTATAGGTCCAAAATAGCTTAGTTTTTTCATTGTCCAAGGTATTTTGTATTATGTATTACCTATTTTTAAGATTGGGACCATAATTTCACACCCTCACATGTTATCTTGGTATCGAGAGAACATTTGAGGGGTTTTTTTTTCTTAAAATTTTTTTTTGTCTTAAAGGAAGTGAATAATAGTAGTACATTATTTTTTGAATAACTAACCAATGGTAGAAATTGGGTACCTTCATTATGAAAATGTATATTCCTTCAATGACAAAAATAATTTTCAACTTTAGTAGGTAAGGGGTTTAGAATCTAAATACATAATGTCATACCACCTAAAATATTACACGTCATATTTTGAAACAAAATTGGCTTCCTTTATATAGAATGAACCCATTAAATATTGTAGATCTTGTCACTAATATTAGTTCTAGAAATTCATAATTTCATAAAACACAAATGATAATAATAATTTCTTGAAAGTCATACATATTGCTGAATAAGGTAGTCATATTCTATCAAATTCTAACAAATTCATTCAACCACTACAAATATGACAATGGCAATTTTTCCACGGTAATAGGTCCACAATTATAGGTCCAAATTATCAATTCATGTATTTAAAATGTCTAGAAAAAATTTTAAAAATTCTAGATTTTTTATCCTAACATTGGAAAACTTGCAACTTTTTTATAGTATATGTTTGAGTTCACAAAAAGTACACTTACAACTCTTGAGCTCGCACTTTTAGGCTCACAAACTATAATCATTGCAGAAGTAATATTGATCTTGATACTCTTAGTAGGGAACTTCTAGAAATGCCCTAGTGCAGATGTTTGTGACTACAATTTTAGGTTTAATGAGAGTGGTTGGAAGCCAATTTGTCAACAAATTGGTATGTGTGTTTGCTTCTTTGAAATTGTATGATTCTATTTTTTTTTCTCAATTTCATGAACAGTGTCCATTTGATTGTCTTCAAAATGATTTTCAAGTAAACATCAAATGCCATAGTTAATGACTTGTCAATTGGAGCTTGACTTGAATCAACTCCAAAAGGTTAATCCCTAATGCCCAAAGCATTTTTAGGCTTAAAAACATCATTGGTTTTGAAGTATTATAAGTCTAAATGTAAGTATGACATAGATATCTCAACTGTACGATCTTGTAGTGTAAATGTTGTAGATGTCATAAATCAAATTTGGAGTCATTTGGCCATATAGATTATAAAACTATAATGTTTTTATGTTGAAAAAGAATGTTGAAATTTTCCTAGACGCACATTTGGAGGTGAATTTTGATTTTTAAACCTATTCAAATGAAAAAACTATAAACTATAAATTGATTCAAAATCCACATACAAATACATTGGTGAAAAAATATCATTTAATTGACTCGTTTGTATCTATAAAATGGCTTTGAAAAGTACAAAAATAGCATAAAAAAGATGCAAAAAATACATTAGAGGCTAAACCTCCTTCTATTAAAACACTTTTCAATCACTTGTAACTTCTTCAATTGATATAAAATTTTAACCACACAAACAAAACTTGTATGTGCAACTTTTTTTTAATTATTGAAATTAGGCATTATATGAATAAAAATCAAGGTACAAATGTTGATTATAATCCAAAAATGTTGGATTTTGAACTTCAAATTGTTGCCAAACATTCAAAACTATTTGGATTGACATGAAAACTTTATAACAATAAGTAAACTTCAAGGAAAACAAATTTCATTAAACTTCATTCAAAATTTATTTTTTCTGGATGAATGAGATACAAGCTTCCAAAGTTAAAGTCATCAAATGTAATTTGGTGAATTGAAATTGAACTAGTGAACTTCAAATGGCCTCAAAAAAATCAATACATCTTAGATTGATTTGAAAATTTTGTGACAAAAACAAGAAATAGTGCAAATTTTCCAATAGATTTCATTGAAACTGAATAGTAGATGCAAAAGTTACAGTACTTTGCATTGAACTTGAAACTATATGAGGATACTTTGGTCCCTTGGGGCATTTTGGGATTAAGTGTGATAATAAGCAATATGTATCATTAATCCCAGAAGTGGACCAAAAGTCCATTGTGGAAACAACATATCTATTGAATTTATCCTCTTAAAATTACATTCAAATATCAATCCCATATTTTATTATATGAGAATACAAATTATATTCAAATATCAATCTAAATTTTATTACGTAATAATGCAAATTGTCTATCAAGGTGAAAATTTTCTATTCATTTTGTTGAAATTTTTCATTGTAAAAAATGGAAATAAAAAGGTAAAGATAACAAACTCAAGGGTGAATGCAAGAAACACTTGTACTATTTGTTGCGTTTGGCTGATTTTTTCGGGAGCACTTTAAAATTAAAAAAATAATTTTAAATTTTTTTAAAAATATGACTAATGTAAAGACCTTTAAGATGCAAAAAACCAACGAAGGAAATTTGTTAAAAAAATCTCTAAGAGTAGGAGAACTTGAAAAGTGCCAAACCTGAAGAAAATATATACTTAGATGTTTTAATTAGTAAAAAATAGATTAAAATTTTCTAAAAATAAAATAAAAATTTTCCATTTGCAAAAACTTTATAGAGATGATTAATAATTAAAAAAATCACCAAAATCACTTTTTACATGTTTCCAAAAAAATGTAGAAGGAGGCTCACTTTGTGGACTTGTACACCATGTAAAAATGAATTTTTTCGAAATCCCTCTAAGTGAAAGCTATAAGTCTACTAGAAAAACATTAAATCCGAATTTTAGCTCAAAATCATTAAAAAAAATGGTACTCAATAGTACTAAAAACCTCCAAAATGGTATTTGTGACATTCAATCACTAGTACTATTTAAATAGTAAATGATTTTTTTAAATTTTGAAAAAATTACTTAACGTGTATAATAGTTGTCAATACCTTTTCTGGAAATTTCGAGTCATTTCAAGTTAAAATGAAAAAGTTATGGCCAAAAAACAAATCAGCACATGCCGTGTGACATAAAATAGTACAAGTGTTTCTTGCATTCACCCTCAATCCAATTAACTTGAAAAATTCAATAACTATGAGCGTCAATGAAGAATAGTGTGGAAGTTTCTAAATTTAATTTTCAAATTAAATTGTAATAGTTGTCTACATTTAATGTTATCACACTATTAGTTTAGTGCTTTTCTAGTATTTATATCAAGGAATTTTGGTCATATAGTAGGCAAATGAATATATATAAATTGATACCTTTGTAAAGCAGCATTGATATCGATTGTACATCAAGCATAAAGACCAATAAAAAGATGCCATGTAGATAATAGTGGCATAAGTTTCTTCTCATTTTTTATCTTAGTATTGTCTTCTTTATCATTATGAGAATATATTGTAAATGTACAACCTTTCTTAGTACAAGGTATTGGGACTAAACACTAAGAGAGTTTTTTGCATGTTAGAAAGGTACAATAAATGGTCATTTACAGATGTCAATTTCCAATACTATTTTTTAGAGAATGTTCTTCAAATTCACCCCACTTACAAATTTCATTTTTACAAATTTGCACTTAAAGGACGTGCACTACAAGAGGTTCTACAATAAAGTTCAAATGGGCTTTGTGAGATACAACTATCATTATGTGCATGTCTATATTTAGTTCATGCATTCTATAGTGGATTCTAATATGAAAGCTTTAAATACTTATTTATCTTAAAGATAATTAGTCTATTGTGAATTTTGAACAAGGATGCTATTTTGTAAGCCTACAAGTGTGAGCCTATGAGCCTATGAGCTTGTGAGCCTAGAATTTCTGATGAAATTTTTAATGATTTTTTGGATGTAGACCTATTACCGTGTCTTAAGACTTTAGGATTTTTATAGCTACTAACCCCCTTCTGGAATTTGAAATTTGTGACTTTCAAAAAAAATTCAAAAAAAAAAATTGAATTTTTTTTTAAAATTTTTAAAATTTTTCAATCTTTTTTTGCAATTCCATCACTCTCCAAAATCCTTCTTCATATCAAGATGGTTTTTTGAGGTAGAGGACTTTGGAGCTCTCAAAACTTCTTTTTTCATTTTTTCAAATTTTTTTTGTTTTTTTTGCGACTATATCGCTAGTTCACTTTTGTTGCAACTTTTCACCCTTCAAATTAACCCTTCTCTTGGTACTGAGAGAATAATTTGACGGTGATAAAGTTGGAAATTTTTTTTTTTCCCTCCAGACTCCATCACCCTAGAAAACTCCTTTTTGGATTCTAGATTTTCAAATTCTTTTTTGAAAGGTATTAAAAGGCCCTTTGAAGATAATAGGGTTTGAAATTTTAAAATATGTTAACCACACTTCCACAGTCATAAGTCCACGGTCATAGGTCCATGGTCATAGGGCTAAAATTTTACTATAAATAAACTTTTTTTTAAATGACTTTTCTTTTCTTTTTGCCTAAAAAATTCAAAGTTTTTTTGGTTAATTCTATGGGCTCACAAAACTTACGCTCACAGCTCTCAAGCTCATGCTTTTAGGCTTACAAACTACCGTTGTTGAATTTTGAAGATTTTGATATTTGAGTACTAGTATTTTCCAAGTAGTCTACATCTTAATATAGTTGTTTTTGTTGTTTTAGAAATAGAGGCATTATTAATAAAACAATTTCTATTTTATAAACATCCACTACAAGGATTGATATGTCCTAATTGACAATGAATTGACATAAATCTATGAACTGCTTTGTCAATGGAAACATGTTGATTTGGCTAGTTACTTGACAAAATTTTGTCAACTTTCTATCACCTTTGATAAAAATTCGTCAACTTTCATTCTCTAGCATCTTCCATTGTGAGTAGACCCATTGCCATGCAGACATGACTCTCAATTAATTAGCAACAACTAAAATGTCTTCTTTTTTACAAAAGACAAAATGACAAAATGAAATTGTTTTAAAATTTAACTTTCAAATATTCAATATAAAAAATAAAGAGAATGTAGAATTAATCCATTACCTTGCTTTGCTCCATGAACCACTCATTTTTTGTGATTAGAATGGAGAAGAGAAACTCTTTATATACTCACAGGGTGATAAGAGGTAGAACAACCCATGTGGTATAGGTAGTTTAGAAGTTGTAGAAGCTCAACTGTTCATAGTTAAAATTGAAATAGGAATTGTATTAAAACAAAAATTTCAAACCTCATTTAGGCATAGTAAAATATCTTCTTACAAAAACTTTAAACTAAAAAAAGGTAGGAAATCAAACCAAATTTCATCTTTAGAAATCCTGTTTGACATTTAAAACCTCCAATCAAAAGTTATCGACAAATTTCAGAGAGAAAGTTTTAAATTGTCAAAAAAAAATTTGACAATTTATAACTTCCTCTTTGATATTTGTCTATAACTTTTGATTATAGGCTTTAATTGTCAAATAGATTTTTGGAGATGAAACTTAGTTTGGTTTCCATCTTTTTTCTAGTTCAAAGTTTTTGTAGAAAGATGTTCTATTATATCTTAATAAGGTTTGAAATTCTAGTTTTGACACAATTCCTATTTCAATTTTAACTATAAGCAGTTGAGCTCCTACAACTTCTAAACTACATATCCCACATGGATTGTTCTACCTCCTACCAGTGCCCCATCTATATATGAAGAGCTTATTATCTCTAGATATAGACAACTCAAGTCAAGATATTAATGCCAAATGGTTAAAGATAACTTTAGTTGAATATTCAATAAATTCTTTGAATTTTTAGAAAACTAACTATCTTTACATTCAATTGTTTTTCTTCATGTCATTCATAGATAGTTGTTGCCTTGAAAATGGAAGGCGATCAAATATCAATTAAGAATTTGACAATAAATTGACAAAAAAATTGATAGGATGAGGATGTGAAAAATTGTTTGTTGTCATTTCAGACAATTCATTGTCATTTTGGACAATTTGATGTTATTTTGAACAATTCTTTGTCATACACTTGTCATCTTAGACTACATTCATCATGCTAATGTTCTCTCTTCTTATACAAACTATACTATTAAATGTCTTTATATGATATAAGGCTTTACTAGTAGATTTATCTTTACTTTCATTTACATATTTATGAACATGTCAATGTTTCTCAAGTCTTGCTGCCTTGAGGATTTGTAGCTCAAAGAGCACCTTCAATTTGTATTTGGTCTAGTCTCATGAACTACTCTTCACAATCGGTGAGAAAAATTAATGATCTCTAATTGTAGAGTACAAAAGTGGTACAAGTCTAGAAAATAGTTGGAATACACTAGGTCAATTTTGGGGCTTGCTAGGAAAAAGGCACTTTAAAGGTTTAGAGAAGTCAAAGCCAATGCTAAAAAATCTTCTATTTATTGAAAATCTAGTGCACTCCATCATACACTATTTTGAATTCTACAAAGTTGCTTAGTTTTTCAAAATATGAATATTAGATGAAGGGTCATTGCAAGAAACACCGGTCCTATTTCGCATCACAACGCGAACCACTTTTTTGTTTTCCACTATAACTTTTGGATATTAAGTCCAATGAACATGAAATTTTTTTTGAACATACCTAACTTGAAGTTTATTAGATCCCTTATTTTTCAAAAATTAAAAAAAATTATTTTATATTTAAAAAACATTTTCATTGAGCTGTCACAAAATTACGTTTATGGTTATCATTACATTCGCAGTGTCTAAATTTAATGATTTGAAGACAAAACTTTCATGGTCTATTTGAATAGGTGTAAAACCTATAAATTCCAAATAAGAATCTAAAAATATGTTTTTTTATGTCCTCTACATGAGTACAAATTTTTTCCCGTGGCACGTAATTTTTGAACATTGATGATGGTTCTAATATCGCTCTTTTGGTCAAATCTCATCAAAATCAAATTTCCTCAAATGGCCAATTTTTAGTTTTTCTTAAAATTGATTTTCCTATTTTTTACAAATAAAAATGTGGAAATACTAATTTTCATGAGATTTTGCACTTTTCTGGATTTCCTACTTAGAGATTTTTCCTATGCCTTTCTTTTCTAGGGTACCTTCTTCTTAAAGGTTTATACATAAAACCTATTTTTCACTTTTTTTTAAAAAAAAAATTCTAATTTTAAAGTACTTCCAAAAAAAAAATACGTTCGAAAACGCTACCCTTTTTGCACGGTGTTTCTTGCAACGACCTTGAAAGCATCTTTTCATTTGAAATGAGAGTTAGTTCAAGCCCATATAAGTCTCAAAAATATTCTATATTATTAATGCTCAAGACTATTTATTCAAAAAATTAATCTTTATAAGATATCCAACTTTCTTTAATACATAATTTTGTAGTTAATTATTTAGGGCCTACATGTCTTGTTATACAAGTAAGTGGTAGGAAGTAGAACAAACCATATAGAATATATAAATTAGGATGATTAGGAGCTCAACCACTGTAGATATGTTATGACAAAAAATTGTACTAGAAGTAAAATTTTATGCCTCATTTAGGCATAATAAAATAATTTTTTTCATAAAATCCTTAACTAACAAAAGGTGAGAAATCAAACTAGCTTTCATTTCTAAAAATTTGTTTAACATTTTAGGCCTCCAATCAAAAGTTTTTGGCAAATTTCAAAGATGAAATTTTTAATTGCCAAATAAAATGTCTTTTCCTATCCCTATCTAAATTTCGTCTATAACTTTTGATTAGAGGCTTGAAATTTCAAATGGATTTTTGGAGATGAAATCTGGTTTAATTTCCCACCCTTCTATACGTGAAGTTTCTTACAAAAAGTTATTCTACTATGCCTAAATGTGGTCTAGAATTCTATGTAGAGTATGTCTTACAAATTACTAGATCGATCAACAGACAAAATTTCATTTTTTTCACAATTATCTCAAAATAATTTTCTTTATAAAACCATGTAGATTGCAAGATATTATCATTTCAATGCTCAAAAATAATTTTTTTCACCCATTAGAAGATTTTTGAGCTCTAAAGAGAGCCTCTAAAAGGGGTGGTTGGAAGGGTGCATTTGTATTTAAATATTGTCCTCGAGGAAGACTATTCCCCTATACCTACTCATTGGAAAAGAAAAAACTATTGATGTACTTTTGCGGGACAATAGCTCCCATTGGGTGGGTCATGGAGACCATGATGAAGCTTTGTCATTTAAAATTTGGGTTTAGGACATGAAGATGATACAAGTACTATCCAACCATGAACATTATATTGTACAACCATTAAGATAATAATATAGTATTGTACATCCACTCCACTAATGAATTCTTTTTTGACAACCATCAATATAATATTGTATTTTCCAAATTTAATATTTGGTAATAGTACCTTGTTGGTTTGTTATCTATTGTAGTCCTCACTTGTACTTCACATAAGATAGCAACAAGCAAGTAGGTACTTGAGCTATTAGTTTTGCTCCTTATTAAATAGGGGTGCAGGTCAATGTTTGAGGGCCTTCTATGGAGCTCAAAAACCGTCTAATGCTACGAAAAATATGGTAGTTGCACTTTAGAAGGTGGAAATCATATAACAAATGGTCCAAAATGGTTGTGCCTCTTTCAATTCATTGTTGACACCAAGTAGGGAACTTGCCTAAAATAACTTCAAATTGTTTAGAATTGTACAACATATAGGAAAAAATAGTAAATAATAAAATAGCAAATGATTCAAAATACAAAATAGTTAAAAATTTAATTGTAGAATTAAAAAAATTCCAATTTTGATGGTTGGAATGTTGTAATAAATAATCTACATCCTGTGATTTTATTTATTTCAAAAAATATTGAAAATTAAGTAAAATAAAGGATTACAAAGTTTATTTTAGAATAGACAATCTATGATTGCTTGCAAACAAAAATGCCTAATAACTTTTGATTCATTGGTCAAAATGGAATGATTCAAAGTTTTCTTCGCAAACATAAATGAAGAAAATCAATTTTAAATTTTGTTTTGGAATAAGTGATTATATCCAATCTGCCTAAACTACCTATTTATGAAAACAACAACCATACTAGGCCTTAATTTTTGACTCATATTTTCAAATGTCTTGATTTTTAGTAAACATGAAAGATGTTCTTTGCACCCACTTTTTATTAAATTTGGGCCAAAAATATAGAAATCTCTAACCACTCGTACCTACCCAAAATTGCTATATTGCCAAATTTAGCAAATTGGTGCTTTAGGGGTTAACGGCTCATACTTGAAATCAACTGATGCTTTTGCCTCATATTACGATAAGTTTGTTTTATGTCTCAATAATATAGCTATAGCTTCCAATGCCTTGCTACAACCTTCTATGGCACCAACACCTTATTGTAGTTTAAGAATAAAAAATTGAAGGAAAAAAACAAGCTCAAAAAATTGATTAGACTACAACTACTTTACTTCAATCAACCTAGAAAACTATTGTCCTAAACTTAAAATAGCTAGGAGAGTAAGAGTCAATTGCCCTAAGTAAGAAATTCTTTTGCTAGACAAAATATTGGTTCTTTTTATTCATTTGATTCAAATTGTCAATTATAGGAATAAGAATATTGTAATCATGATTCTGGTATTGCCACTAGTAAGTGCTATGGCTTCTAAAGTCAAATATTTTTGCAATGGAAAGAGGTAGAGAGCAGGCCTATAGCAAACTAACACTCTCAAAAATACAACGTAAAAAACCTTAGAGCATCCCATGGCTTGACTTAGAATTGGATTCAAGATCAAGCTTTTTGCAAGGCTCTCCAACTATGGCTAGGTTGTGTTGTAGTGATTTGCCTCGCTACAAAATAATGTAGGGAGCTACCTAAAGGGAACAAGCACTATTACTAAGGAATCCAATTTATTTTTCCTTAAATGTAAACCAGAAAAATTTGATTTTCTATTCTTTGACGTTTTACTGTTCTTGCTTGAGGAGTTCTCAACTTGGTTTGAATCTGCAATGAAAAAAGGTTCCTTACATTCATATGGAGTGGAGGGAGGTACCCCAACTGATGTGAGATATATGAATTTGAACTAGTTTGAATTAGTAGGAACTAGAAATTGGATAGAGTTCAATTGAAGGGGCTAGAATAATTATAGGGGTGCAAGAGATGCTCACTCTTGCGCCCCCTGGCCAAATATCTGAGCCTCTTACAGTGCAGCGGCGGCGATGCTCTTAAAACTTCAAAGTGCAGTGATGAATGAGATTCCACGGATGAGGTTCTCAACAGGGTCGGTCACCTGCTGAGGCCTGTGGACCGGTCACCCTATCCTGTCTTGTCTTTTCTCGCTTTCACTCGCATCACGTTTGTTGACGAATCCATCTCCGACTTTGTATGGTTCGCTTCTGTCTGCCCGATCTCTTGCCGACTTAGCAGTTTGGTTCGTCACCTCTACCGGGTTACATCTCATTCCTTTGAAGCTCCGTTTTAACTGCTTTTTTTGAGCCTGTTTCGAGTTTTTTCTATCATCTTTTGAGGTAGTTAGCGAGTATCGTGTGATTACGACGTTGATAGCACTCTTGTCGTGCATCTGTCGGTAATATTCGAGATTTAAGTTTCTGATTTATGATTGGTGGATGCTTCGGAGCTCCTCGAACGTTGATCGTTCGCCTTTGTCAAGAGCATTAGGAAAACTGCCTCTATTGTGTAGAGCATGTTCAAAGAGAAAGTGCTCTTATTACTGAGGCTTCCTGGAATTACTTTAGGCTTCCCTGTGTGTTGATTTTGGGAGTGAGAATTGAATTTAGAGAAAAAATACTGCGGGCGGATAGGGACGAAAGTGGAGTGGTGGACTTGTTATTTCTGTCTCCAGCTTCCGTTTGGTGACTTATTTGCAGCAAGACGAACAGGGGAAGGAGTTTCTAGATCATCAGGGCGTGTTTTAGTGTGAGTTCTTCGGGCAATTGGCGTGTCGCTTTTTTGCCTCTTGCGTTCTTGCAGGCCTCTCAGAAAGCTGGATTATTTAAACTGAGTTTGCAGATTATTTCTATCGCGGTGAAGGCTGCGTAGTCAGACTGGCTCCGTAGCGGTTTCTGCCTAGCGGTTCTGTGCTTTAGGGATCTCATTGTTTTGCCGTGCTTTTGATACGGTACTTGGAATATTTTCCTCGCTCTTTCTTGTTTCCGCCAAATTTTGCACTTATAGTGTTCTCGGCGGCCGAATATAGATTGTATGGCAGTTCAGCAATGTCCCTTATGACTTTTTTCTGTGTCGATAATCCGTTAGGCGCTTGCGGTTCAAGAATTGAATCTTCAGGTTTTACAGCCCAGGGTGGATCATCTGCTCATCATGTTCTGAAATGCTCCTTTGGATTTGTTACACTGTCTTTGCATTTCGTAAGGTTGAAATTTCGGATTAACACTTTCCGTGTGTGCGAAGCAGATCGCATTCACATTATTTCGTGCCTTTGTGAACATCTGCCTTCTGCCGTGAGTGAATTGAAAGTGATGAACTGATACCGCAAGCAAACCACACGCGAGCCTGATAGTGACGAAGCCACCCGGACTAGGACAGATGGCCGACAGCTACGGTCACAACGCAGGGTCGCCAGAGAGCAGCCCGCATTCCGACAACGAGTCTGGAGGTCATTATCGAGATCACGATGCCTCTGTAAGGGAGCAGGACCGTTTTCTGCCCATAGCAAACGTAAGCCGGATTATGAAGAAAGCCCTGCCATCCAATGCAAAGATCTCAAAGGATGCAAAAGAGACTGTGCAGGAGTGCGTATCGGAGTTCATCAGTTTTATCACTGGTACATGTTTTACCCTGAGTCGGGTTGACAGTTGACTTTAGAATGTGATTAGAAGAAGAGAATGTGTTGTAGGTTTACAAAACGGTCTGTTGCTTGATATGGCGACTATTTCACCCATCGGCGTTTCTCGGTGTGCACCTTCATTGCTTGTACGTGGTTTGACTCCGCATAGAAGATGCTCCTGTTTTGGCTCGTACCGTAGGGTTCAAATTTAGCATGTCCTCATAGCGCTGACTCCAGGTGAAGCATCCGACAAATGTCAGCGCGAGAAAAGGAAGACGATTAACGGTGACGACTTGTTGTGGGCCATGAGCACACTCGGTTTTGAAGACTATGTGGAGCCTCTGAAGGTGTACTTACACAAGTACCGCGAGCTGGAAGGAGAGAAGGCTTCCATGGCCAAGGGTGGAGACCAGTCAGGAGGGAAGGACAGTAGTCAAGGAGGGATGGGGTCGATGGGCATGCCGGGCGGAATGAACGGGATGAACGGAACGATGAGCGGGAATATTCATCAGCATGGGATTCCGGTGTCGATGCAGATGATGCAGCAGCAGCCTTACGGGCAACAGACTCCTCCAGGGATGATGTATTCGCCTCACCAGATGATGCCGCAGTACCAGATGCCGATGCAGTCTGGTGGGAATCAGCCTCGCGGAGTGTAGAAAAATGGGTGTGGTGGTTATGGTGGTCCTGTTGATGCTGTCGAGGGGTTGGGTCGTGTGGAGCGTTGGCGAGTGTAAAATTATCGTAAGAGAACTGACGCCGTTAAAGCTTTCGACGGAGGGGGGGATTGATAGGAGCGCACAGGTGTGGCGGAGCCATCCTGTAAGACGATTACCCGTGCTGGTTTTCGCTTGGGCTTGGCATCATGAGCGGGGTGAAAATTGTGCTTGAATTCGCCGAGATCTCAACCTTTTCCTTGTGAGAAGGCTCTGCAAGAGAGGACAGATGAAAATGTAGCGGTGTGTTTCTGTTTTTTTTTTATTGAAAATGACAGTTAGTTTGCTTTGGTCTTGTTTTTCTTTGAAGTTTTTTTTGTCAGATTAGATATTGTGGGCTGGTTGTGGAGTGGGAAGAAGAAAAGACTGCTGTTGTGAAGGGGATGGACCTGGCAGGTTGTGGACTTTGCATTGAGGTGTCAGCACCAATGTGTTTATAATTGAGTTTTGTACAAGAAACTGGAATCGTCTAGTGCTGCTTGCAAAATATGGACTCAACCTTTGTGGCTGTAGTTGTACAGTTTCATCAACAATGGTTCTCGGATGTTTTCATTCCCAGATCCAGGGATGTCACTAGGCTGTGAAGCAGTATATTGTTGATATGGTCGCATCATTTCAGGAGTGATTCTGCTCGTACCTTCTGGTGTTTTATAATAGTGGATTGATCGAGTAAAGCTATGTGAGAGCTAGGTCATGCTTGGGCACTAGGTATAAGGCCTTATTGGTTAAAATGAGACAAGCTGCAGTCTCATTTTAATGATTTTCTATTTTCAGGGTAAAGAAAGCTTTCATTAAATTGAGACTCCTAGTTAAATTGAAATTGGGAAATGTCAAGAAAAATATTTTATTATTCTCACTTTTGTAAGTAACAAAAATCCACTATCAACATTTGGATTTCTTATTTTGGTTATTTCAGAAGGAAACAAAATCCTCAAAAACATCATAAAGTGAGATCTTTCTTTAAATATAGGCCTAGACATCTTGAAGCACCAATCTAAAGGTTGATGACATTAAATTTTGACATGGTAAACTTGTCAACCATTGAAATATCTAAGAAAATATTCTAATATAAAATTGTAAGATGCAATAGTATAAAATATATTTACTATTAATAGAAATCAATATTAATTATATAGGTACACTATTGTAATGGAAGTCACATATATATATTTGTGAATACAAATATCCTTTTCAAAACTTGTTATTATAATATGAAAAGCATCCTAGTACTTGAACTATGAAAACAATAGTTTACTATTGCAACTGCAAAATGTTCATTCTTATGCCAGACTCATCGTTGTGTTCATCAATTGTAAAGGCCACCACTAATGCCTTAATGATGCCAATTTGCAAATTTGGAATCAACACTTTTAGATCTTTAGTTGTTTTTTGAAAATGAGGCTTGTAAGCCATTAAGATACAATTTGTACTTGACCATGTTGGCTTTATCATACTGTCTTTATGCCACACATTTCCTTGTTTGGTATTCCATCCCTCATATGTCTCCATATTAATGTGCAAATTCGAGATAGGTGTCCAATATTGAATTTTGATCATAAGCATATGCCTTGAATCCGGGCTTGGACTTGTAATGGCCTTTGCAAGCCAAAATGGTTTTGGATCACCATCAGTAAGATGCACTACAATAAAAGAACCTTTGTATGTATCATGAAAAACATTGAATGAAGGATGTGAATGATCATGTCTACGTGTGCATCTTTTGCGTTCTCTTCATAGAACGTGCCATTTCTGTGCATTTGATCTATCTTGTTTGCAATAATCTTCAAAGCTGACTAGAATCCATCAAGTAATGCCTCATGCACATGAAGTGCATTAAAAGCAATTTGAATGCCTTTCCAATAATCTTCTAGGGCGCCATTCTTCTGTCTAAATTCTCCTATGTAATCATTATTTTCCATTTTCTTCCAAGTGGCAACAAAACCATTCAAAGTTTTTTTTATGTCTTCAAGAGCCCTCATTGCTTGTAGAGCAAGAAGTGGAGGATCACCATTTTGCACTATAAGAAGCCCATCTTCAATCTCAGACCACAACCTAATTCCCTTGCAGTCCTCAAGCAATCACTTTGGATCCATACACAAATTTTTATACTCCATTAAAGGGCATCCAATAGGATCCATGAAAATTTTGAATTGTTGAGATCTCGAATGACCTTCTAAGAAGTCTCCACCAATGCCGAAGTATCCGTGCACAAACGCTTTGAAGTCAAGAACTTCCTCGATGAAATGAAGAATCACAAGGTATATTTTACAATCCATGAAGGACTTCATGAGCCTTGGAAGTGTTGGATAGTTATTTGTCTTCAATCTCGAGCTCCATCAACCAAAAAGAACGTTAATGTCTTTGTGAGTGTGTCCCAAAATGAGGATGTTGATGTATATCTCACGAAAAATGCCTTTACATACAAGCATAGAGCAAAAACCAAAAACATATTGGTTCTTGTTGTTTCCTGAAGCCTTATCCAACTACAATATTAATATTAGTAGGAGAAGTTTAGTTGGAAGCGGTTTTTGCGAAGGTGGAAGGAGGGAGTCCAAGCAAGTTTGTGCTTCATTTAGAAATGCCTAGGTCAATGTGGATTGGTCCCTTTATAGAAAATAATGTGTGCAATGAATTCTTTGATGCTCCTTCCAAATCATGCAACAATCTTGGAATGGACCCCAATGGTATGGTTTGAATTTGTTGAGTAAATGCCCAAACTATAGTGTATATGTCACACGTCACTATGACCATGAGCAATCATACCTGTAATCACTACAAGCATTTTCATGAAGGATTCTATCATTTTGGTCTTGTGAGAAAAATATGAAGAGGCAGTCTTTGAATGATCCATCTTATTATGAATGATGTACAACATCTATTCTAGATATTTTTAGAAATATTGTCAATTTGAATAATAGTGTTCTTAATGAGCATTTTACCCTTCATTATGGGTATTTTAAAGATTGGTCTACTTCAATTTTGACTTGAAATCCACACAAGCGCTTTTTAATTGCTTGTACATATCACTCAAGCCACACCTAGCAAAAGTATCTCTACTAGACTTTGCAGTATATTTAGGAAATCATGATTGCTAGTAGGAAAGTCTAGGAGCTTGAGAATGGAAAAAAAAATAGGGAAAATTTCTATCGAGTTCCTACGATTGTGGATTTTGTACATTGTATGATGGGGAAGAAATAAGATTAATTTTAGAAATGTGTGGTTCTTACTTATATTTTCTAGCCTAAATTTTTGGCTAATACCAAGTATTGTCAAATTAAAAAAAAAATTAGCAATTCAAAAATGTCAAGGGAAATTAAATACATTTAGAAAGTAGCTATAAAACACACAAATCCAATCACAATAAAATCAACATACAATAGTTTGATCCAAGAGATTTGTCGATCTCATGAATCTAAGTTGTTGTGGACTTTGTTGTGGAATTCAAACCAAGAAATGACTCTGAGGACTCTCTACCTTCAAATGTAGACACATCAACAAATTGCAAGAAATTGAAGGCATAAGTGTCTATATGACGTTTTGGTATAGAGCAATCAAAATCTACAAAGGCATTTGCGATTTGCTCGACATAGATTGGAAGTTCAAAAGTCTTTTTTGGGTTGATGGATTGACTTTGATTCCACACAATAGGATCTGCTAATATCAATCCATGATCCCTGTAAAAAAGAAAAATATGGTATTAGGATTTAAAAACCCAAAAGTGAATCGAATATACAAATAAAGAATTCAAATATTGCCAACTTAGTTACTGGATTTCTCCTTGTGAACAAATTTGCAAGGCATGATGGGCATGTCTTCTAAATCTTGTAAAACCTCAAGCATTGGTGCTAGCATTTTTGTTTCTACCACAAACACTGTTGACTTATTCATTAGCTTGAGGATGGCATTGTATATGTCTTTGTGCCCCTCCAAAGCTACAATGTGGTGTCTAGAGCCACGGTAAGTTGTAATGCATGCACTTGAAGGCAATAGAATTAAAATGTATTAGTTTGGAGATTTGAATTAGTATAATGCAATTGTAGTATTTAGGTTTTGAATTGAACACTTACCTGTAGATGTAGTATAGTCGAAAATCAAGTCTTCCTTCATGCTTATAGCTTTGAAGACAATAGTAAAGAACCTTGGATCTTTTTCATACCCACTCCACCAAAGCTACTCCCCATTCATGGCCATGTCATTTGGATGGGTGTAATTCATCAACATATCATCCTCTGCGATGTCAACCCTAGCCTTTATCATGGTGCTAGTTTGCTTGAAGAAAAATTTGGAATCTCCTTTAGAGCCAAGGTTCTTCACTAGGAGGGGGACTCCAAACTTTTGTGTTTGCAACATCCACACAAAATATATATTAGAATGCAATAAATGGAGTGCATTATGAATTTCTAATGAAATATAGAAAACTTGAGTAGAATTTACTGTCTTGGTCTTCTTTGTTGTGGAGGCAAGGTGCATGCGATTCATCCCCATCCACTCTTTTTTCTGAACCAAATTGTACGTCTCACACACTCCAACAATGCCCTCCCTTGACTTCATACTGTAGGAGTGAAAGATGATGATGTATCCATCATCATGTAGATGCTTTGCAGCAAAGCTGTATATTGATTGCAGAGCCTCATTGGCTAGATTTGCATTCCATTTCGGAATGTCGTCTAGTGAAGAAGAGAATCCTAGTATAAGCAAGTTTTTCGGCAATCAATAAAAACAATGTCCATCCTTGCCCGTGCATTTGCCACACCTTCGAACATGCAATACTTTCCAACCAACATCTGCAAACATGTAATACATCAAAAGGTTAATAATGAACAACAACAATATTCATGTCTCCTCAAAGGAAAAAAATGAATTTTTACAATGAAGATGAAGATGGTAATCTTCTCTAGAAATTGCAAGACCTCGTTGTATGAAGTCCATTCTTTACTCTCCATTTCTAACGCAATGTCTTGAATCAAGATGTTGAGGATTAAATCCTCAATCTTCACCACATCATTTTCTGTCAAGACTATTGTTTGTATGACATGACTAATGACTTCTTCAATGAGCTGCAAGAGAGTAATCTTCTTCATTCCGCTCTCTATTTGCGAACCCTAATCCATGGTGGAAGATGGTACCACTTGGCCTCTTGCTTCTTCCTTCTTCTTGCTTTTGCCGTTTTCTTCCTTATCCTTCTCTACCTTCTTGGCCGTTCACTTAGTTTCCTTCTTCTCCTTGTTTTCCAGCTGAATTTGGGCTCAAGCTACTTTCTTTCTATCATTGTCATCCTTCTTCATGATGGCCTTATTTCTTATAGTCTTGTCGAGGCCGGAAAACTCATCGATCTCCAAGTCGATGACCATTTTGTTGTCCAAAGATCTCCTTAGTTTCATCTCTGAAAGAGGAGTAAATTTGAGAATACAACCTAAGTACCATCTTCTACCACTGAGATGAACTCTGGTATAGGTGCACATTTGGTGTGTGTTGAATATGCAGGTCAGTGATGCGCGATCAAGATATGATGATAGAAATGGAGAAGGTCTAAGTATGTGATGGCCCCTTTAGCCTCCAACTCAAATTAAAATATTTGTAATACAATCATCATCATTCAATCAAGAGAACACTGTAGATGAAAATATAATAGTAAGCATATACTTCAAGAAGGTCACTCTTTGTATATTTGGAGTACCACGTGCAGCACTAGGATTTTTCTTAGGGGACTATTTACTTGCAAGGTTAATATAAAAATGTTGCTATAATTACTTAATTTGAGAAAATGACCTATATTAGGGCACTCTATCATTACTTATATTTTTCATACTCATACAATTTTTTATAGGCTATATTGTTTATAAGAAAAAAATTGAATTGTTGAGCAAAGTGGAAGCAAAAGTTTTCTACAAAACAATATGACCAATCCTTGCACAGAATTGAACCTACTTCCATGCATTTTTTAACAAAGTTTGATCATAGTCATGTACAAGAAAAAACTAAAGAGCAAATTTGAAAGAGCATTCTATGTTCAATGAGAATAAAATTTACTTTAAAAATGGCAATAGTAGAGAACTTTTTAGGATTCTAGCAATGGACCATAGTTTAGGGTTCAAATAATGGACAAGATTTTTATCAAATTATGAATGTCCATAATTCAAAAACAAAATTACAATAGTTTGAATGCATTGGCATAACTACACAAGGATCAGTAAAAACATCAAAGTCAATGGCTCTTTTAGTTTCCCCAATGAAATCAAAATATGAAGATGCATATACAAAAACATCTTATGAGAGTGATAGAAATCACAATCTTTACACTACTGGCTATCAACACTAGAGTTAGAATTTGCTATGTCACTATTTGATGCATTGTCTAAAAATTGTTGAATCCTTGGATCTCCACAAGTTGTAGATATAGTAAGAGGTGCCCTAACAATTTCATCCAATCAATTAGAAAAAAAACGTGTCCGCTACAACCATGTCTTTGTTACTAAAGAGTGACTAAGTGTCTTATATAACTACCCTTCTACGACTATAACCTTCTTTGTTTGCACCAAGAATTTTTTCACTTGCAAGGTAGTTGCAAGGTAGTCGCAGAATGTAGTGTAAGATTTTAGGAGTCTAACATATTCGTCACTTAGAAATATTGTGAGTTATTCTACATCCAATATTCATCGATGTGGACGACTCTATTCTCTGTGGAGTTCATTGTGTCAAACCACAATTGCATATTACTTGAATTTGACCACAATTTGACTAGAAAACAACTACAATTCAACTAGAAAGCAATTAGACTGTGACTAAAAAATGACTAGATTATAACTAAAGAACAACTAGATTGCGACTAGAGAACAATTACACTTCAAGTAGAAAATAACTAGAGTGCAATTAGAAAACAATTGCATGGCAACTAGATTATGACTAAAGAATGACTAGACTACAATTAGAAAACAACTAGAATTCAACCATATTTTAGTCTTTAATTTGTTTTCTAATTGTCTTCTATCAATTGTTCCATATCAATTGTCGAGAGTACCATTAGGTTAGATACATAAGACTGTGAATTGTTGAATCCTTATGTAAAGACTAAAAAATTCTCTTGATAGAATTCTTAGATGTCTATAGTTTATAGAAATTTACAATTTGTAGATTTTTATTATTTGTAGATTTGTATAGTCTATAGAAATCTACAAATATTTAAAATTGAAGAAATTTTGAGCCCTAAATCCTAAACCCTAAAACTAGTGAAATCTATTAAATATCAATATTTGAATTTTTGAAATCTACAATAGAAGCTAGATTTGAAATTTTGAACTCTATAAATTCTTGATATTAGAATTTCAAAATCAACAAATTTACAAATGATAGCCATGTTGCAAATAAGTGAATTGAGTGGTCGACTTCACGTGGCAGTGAATACCACAGTAGCAACCACGTCAGAAAAATTCATCGATGAACTTCTAAGTAGGCTGTTGAATTCTCGAGATTTTGCGACTAAAAATTCAACATGCAACTTGTCCAGTGCATTTGCGGGTCTCCAAATTATCACTGGTTGCAAATGATCGATACACTAGGAAAACTAGTTGCTCTTTGTAGTTGCAAAACCCTTCATTTTCTTCTAATGGTCGAAGCTTGGCCTAGTTGTGCACCTAGCTGTATACAATAGAGTTTATTGAATGTATTATAGGGAGTCCTAAACTTCTAACCCTTAATTACATGTAAGAATTCTTAAAAGACAAGATTTGGAAGCTATCTATATTATTTATACTGGAATTTTGACTTTGAATGCTTCCTAATTTACTTATAATATTTTTATAAATTTTATGTCAAAATAATAAAATCCTATCTATATTATGCTACACTTAGTTTTAAGAGGCACTAAGTGATCTCCTTGGGGCATATTGTTGCGGTCCGAAAATGTCTAAAATATAGAGTTAGGGTGAATTTTGCTAGAATAGTCTAATTTTTCAAAATTTAATAGTTTAGACGTAGGAATAGAAGATAATTAGAGTCTCTTATTGTTTAAGGAGTTTATGGAACCGAAAATTCCGTAACAACGTTGGATCTTCTAGAAAAATCCGGAAAGGATCCAGATGGGAGGTGCACATAAGACTCTTCAGGTGAGAAGGAGGCTATCCGACCCCATGACAAAACATACTGGAACCAAAATGCCCACAGTACAACTAGTTCCGGAAGCCAATACCCTGATTCCGACTTGGAGTGAGCTGAAGAAGCAGAGCTATCGTAACCTAAAGAATCAAATTTTGTTATTTCAAATAGAATTTGAAGTAAGAATTCCATTTTTAGTATATTCTTTTGCTTCTATGAGTTAGAAATAGAGAAATTATTAAAAGTATGGATTAGCAAGCCATAGGATCTCTTAATTGAGATAAAATGGTTAAAGAGGAAGTTTACACTCTTTGTCCTAATCAAAAACAAGGAATGCTGGTATACGAGCGGGGAGTGGGAAGCGGGAATTAATGAGCGGGGATTAACAATATTCGAAGAAAAATCAAATAGATTGTAAAAAATAGTATAGAAAATAAGAAATGTGAATTAAAGAAATAGATGGAAGTTGATGAAAAAATTGGTGAAAAGTGATGGAATAAATGGATGAAGTTTTATTAAAAAATGAATGGATGTGGATGATAAAAGAAGATGAAAGTAGATGAAAATTAGTTGAAAATTGGATGAAAGTTAATGGAAATTGAAGAAGAAATGGATGAAAGTGGATGACAATGGATGAAAATACTTAAGAATGACGGAAAAAATTGGATGCAAGTTTGGATGAAACTTTGAATGAAAATTTGGATGAAAGTTTGGATAAAATTTTGACTGAAAATTTGGATGAAAATGGGGATGACAAATCGGTTGAAACTTTGAATGAAAATTTGGATGAAAGTTTAAATAAAATTTTGAATGAAAATTTGGATGAAAATGGGGATGACAAATCGGTTGAAAATTTGGATGAAAATGGGGATGACAAATCGGTTGAAAATTTGGATGAAAGTTTGAATGAAAGTTTGGATGAAAGTTTAGATGAAAGTTTGGATGAAAGTTTGAATGAAAATTTGGATGAAAATTTGGATGATAAATCAGATGAAAGTTTAGGTGAAAATATGGATGAAAATTTGGATAACAAATTGGATGGCAATTAAATGAAAAATTGGAAGAGACGCTTGATTTCAGCAAATGAACACTCGCCTTGGAAACACGGTGACCTACCCTATCATGCTGAAGTCGTCAATCAAGTACTCGTTAAACTACTGTATATATTTGTTGCTTATAACATATTTTTGGATGTCTTATAAACAATTTACACATATCTATACACTTAATAAATATGTTGTTCCCAATGCGTTAGCACCTGTACTAGGGAAAAAAAATGCCTACTACGTATTTTTGCTTATGATGTGATGACAATTTAGTTCATTAGAATTAAGTTCAATGTGCAAGAGTGCATTTTAAATTGACCTTCATATTTTAGAAATTAAAAAAATTTGTTTAGAAATTGTGGTCGACCTATGGCTCTGAAAATCTATTTCAATTTGAGCTATATAACTTGGATAAATTTAGTGGTGCCACTTGAAACTGACATTTTTTGTGGGTTATGTGTAGATGATGCAAGCAATGTAGAGGTTTGATAAAAATCACTCTAGGCTTTGGGGCAACGATATAGCATTGTATGTCACATTGGATAAGATAATTTATATGTTTAAGGTGGCTTATCACTTTTCAATTTTGAAGCCCTTGTACCCATAGGGGATCAAGGGGTTTAGAGTGCACTACATTGCACTAATATTCACCACACTTTGTTGCACCTACATCCACCCATCTCCCCACCCCTCTAACCCGCCCTTACTCCCCCTCATTGCATGTATCCCATCCCATCCACTAGTAGAAACCCCTGTTTAATGTGACAAGGCCTAATTTTTCTTGACGGATTTTGTTAGGCATCAAAAGTAACAACTCGTATTTTTATGTCAACATTGATGTTGTGTTGAACATTTTTCTTGACATAAAAACACGGGTTGTTACTTTTGATGCCTAGCAAAATTTGTCAAGAAAAATTAGACCTTGTCACATTAAACGGGGGGTTCTACTAGTGATCTCTCCATCCCTTTAATCCATCCATCTCCCTACCTTTGCTCCCCCTCACTACATGCATCTCAGCTCATCTTCTTACCCCTCTAACCCAGTCACCCATATCCCCAGCTTTGCTTCCCCTCACCACATGCATCTCATTCCATCTCTCCACCCTTCTAACCCACCTATATCTCCACCCTTGCTTCCCCTCACCGCATGCATCCCAACCCATCTCTCCACCCCTTTAACCCACCTATCTCCCCACCCTTTTAATCCATCCATCTCCCTACCCTTGCTCCCCCTTACTACATGCATCTCAGCCCATTTCTCCACCCCTCTAACCCACCCATATCCCCAGCCTTGCTCCCCCTCACCACATGCATCTCAGCCCATTTCTCCACCCTTCTAACCCACCCATATCCCCACCCTTGGTTCCCCTCATTGCATACATCCTAGCCCATCTCCTCACCCTTTTAACCCACCCTAAACCCTCTAACCCTCTAATAACCACCCTAATACCCACCCTAAACCCTCTAATCTACCTCTCTAACCCACCCATATAACCCACCTATATCCCCACCCTTGGTCCCCCTCATCGCATGCATCCTAGCCCATCTCCTCACCCCTCTAATCCACCCATATCCCTACCCTTGCTTCCTCTCACCACATGCATCCCAACCCATCTCCCCACCCCTCTAATCCATCCATCTCCTACACCTCTAACCCATCTAAGCTACCCTTCACCGCATGCAGAATAGCCATGTAGGTAGTTCTCCCAAAGGACACCCATGCACCCCCTCATTGCAAACATATAGAAGACGAGTGTAAAATCGACGAGGCATTTTCAACCAACCAGTAGGGGCTTTGAAATGGACACTTGAACCGGGGAAAATGAACTGTGGATTACAACATATCTTGATTAGATTTGTCTTTAATTCTTCAATGGATGGATTAAGAGCCACACTAGGTTCATTTCTAACTAAGTGGCTAGATGTCTATAAATTTAATTCAAAATAAAAATTTATTGTTGAACCACCTACTTACAAGTACTAAAAATCTGAAAGAATGATTCATTCAAGCATTCATTTTAGATTTAGAAAGAGACGCTTTTAAAAACCATTTTCAATGCTTTCGAGCATCTCCACCCATTCACTGGAAAGGAGGCTGGCCTGGGCTAGGGCGGGCCTCGCCTCTAAAACATGCGCCACCATTGACCCGCCCCAAAAGGAAATGAAGCAAGTCATGCAAAAAACCTCTCTAGAAACCACAGGTTCTTGTCCCCTCCAAGCAAGTTGACTGAGAAGGTTTAATAACATGTCAGCTCCCAAATACAACTAAAGCACAACTAAAGTACTACTAAACACAATTTTTTTTTATAAATTCAAATTCTATTAGGAAATCAAAAATTGTGTTGAGTTGTGTTTGAGGTGTGCTTGAGTTCACGTCAAGCACACCTCAAGCACAAGAATTTATTCCCCATTGAATTTGGAATTAAAATTATTTTTCTTTTACTTTTATCAAATTTTGCTTGAAGCATGCTTGAGGCATGCTTGAGGTGGACTTCAAGCACACCTCAAACACACTTCAAGCACATTTTCCTATGTTCTTCAATAAAACTTGAAAAAATATAAAACAACTTGTGTTAGATTCCTCACACAAGTTTTTTTCACTAAAAAATAAACTCCTAATATTTTCATATTAGGAAATACACAAAAGAGGTACATCAACGCTTACATGGTTGCTTTTTGAGCCTCTTACCTTACTTGCTTACAACCCCCCATCGCCAAACCACGTTTTGACCATGTCCACCTTCACGCAATGCGTGATTCAATCCCTCTCATTGCATGCATATAATTCATCCGGATTACCCCATCTCAATTAAACATACTTGCTAAACATTGATGGTGATGTACATTGTTGGAGATGAGAACTATAATATACTAAAAGAGAAACCCCAAGACATTCATGCATTTGACCTTTGTTTCCCATTACAGAAATACGGCACTAAGTGAAAATATTGAAAAATCAGTAACATTCAAAAAGAAAATAGCTACACTATTACTGTGCCATTGAAGTAAAGAATAAATCAGGGTATTGGAATCAAAAGAATATGAGTGACACTACTCAACTAAGATAAAATAAAACTCCCAACATGGAAATGAAATAGCTTGAAGTAAACCAAGACATTACACAACATCTCATCACATAGAGTGGGCAGAAGTAGACGTGCCTTCACTCTCTGATGTAGAACTACTCTCACTACCTAATGAGGTTGAATTTCCCTCTACAGCCTCATCTGACACAAAGTCAAGAACACGGGGATCGACTAGGCGTCCTTTGGAAGGTGGCCTAATGCTAGATTTGGTCATCTCTTTGGAAATGGCCTCTGCATACACGGATAGCTTAAATGGCTTGGGTAGGCTTGGAAAAAAAACCCACTTCGCGAAAAACGGTATTTGCCTCACTTCTTGGGCTTTTCTATACAATTCCAACAATACATAGTCAGATACAAACAAATATTGTCAATGTGGGTGATGCAATATAAGTAAAGATAGGAAAAACTTACTTACTGAATCGTAACGTCTTCATGATCACTTATACGGGTACAGCTTCCTCCTCAATAGCAGTTTTTTAAATAGTAGGTGGCAAATTCGAAGTCTCTACAAATGCTTGACGCAACACGGGGCCAATGACTGCATTGAAAATGGCCTTGTCCTTCTCGAATGCCAAAATATGACAACTTGAAGCACGGCAGGCTTGAATGCAAGCACTTGTTGATACAAAGAACACATGTGAGTTGATGAAGCCAAGATCAATAGGTCTTCATATAAGTCAATAGAAACAAGCAACACTATAATTCAATATCACATGTAGAGGCTGTGCAGTCCACTACAATGTCCCTTGGTTTTGAACAAGCTTCAACAAGCATTTGTATAAATTGGCGGGCCTTTTCACGAGGAACATGCCAAGGTTTGTCCCCATTCAAGGTGACATCCTCCTTGTTACAAAAGTTTTGGAGAATGTCATTGCGTGCAACATTGACACCCATTGCCTCATGAGATGGGACAAACTCAAATGGGTAATCAGCCTCTGTCTTCAGTCCAATTCTACAAACGACAAGTGAAATGGCAAAACGCATAGTTTGCAATCACAAGAGAATAAAATTGAAGGTTGGAGTCTAGAAAATTAAGACCAATGAAAAATGAATTCAAAAGAACTAGATAGATCATTACCGTCTTGGTAGGGTCATAAGGCGATGTCAGATGGAAATGGTTTGTGTCCAACCAAGTATTCAATATCTTAAACTTGTATGTTTCGCAACATCCAAGGAGGTGACTGAGGTGGGCCTGTGATAGGGTTGGATACATCACTATAAGGCCTCCAAAGTCATGGAGATACTCGTCAGCAAAATCAAAAATGGGGATGAGCCACTTATAGTGGAATTGATTCCACAATGGAATCGGTCTAGGAAGAGTCAAAATAGTAGGCAAATGGAGGCCTTCAGGAACATCTGCAAAGATCAAGTCCACTGCATACTGGGTACTTAAAACGCCGTCAAAGTACCGTTCCTTGTCCTTGCAATGCTGCAATACATAAGCCAAAAGACATAATATAAGATCACAAAGGATAGTAAAATGCAAATCACTATTAAAATACCCTAGCTAGAAGATAAGCACACACCCTATGTTAACAAAACTTAAAATGAAACATTGTAAGGTAGAAGTTGAATACAAATAGTTAGATCAAGTAATTTGAATCTGACTAGCTAGAGTATTTACTGAATTAAGGAAAGTAACGACGTCGTTGTAGGCCTCCACAACCTTGGAAAGAATGGCAAGTGACAAGTTCAATATGCACTCATTCGTGTCTGGTACAGGATCTAAGGTTTGCAGTGTTGGTGCTAGTCCATGCATCAAGTGCTCCTGCATGAGCGAAAACCTATATGATCCTTCTTTATGGTTGGCTGTACTAGTGGCTGGCTCTTGCATCGGTGTCTTCGCTTTCCTCTTCACACCTTTCTTGGTTGCCTTTTCCTTTTCCTTCAAAGCTTTGGCCTTCATCTTCTTCTTCTTGCTCTCTTCGCTCTTTGTCACAGTCCAAAAATATCAAGGGAATAAAATAGGAATATAGTTAGTAGATTAGTTCAAAATTTCAAAAAATTTAGGATTAAATGTAGGAATAAAAGACATTTAGAGTCTTTTATAGCCTAAAGGCTCATCCAACTGGAATGACTCAGGAGTTTCCGGATCGGATTCATGAACTTCTGGATCGGATTCTCTCAGTGTCTGGAACGGACCTTCACAGTGAACAAAACGGATCTTGGACGGATCGGTTACAATCCGGATCGGACCCGAATGATTTTCGGATGGACGGCACCTACTGGTCTACGCCGTCGACCTACGGAAACTAGCGTAACGTTCCGGGAACGTTGCAACTTTCAGTTGGAGTCTAGGAACGGCGGATATCAATTGGTATAAATACCCCTCCGCCTCACCTCATTTCCCACTTCCACTTTGCAAAGTTTTGTGTGCTATGTATAGTTGCTAAAGCGCGTTGTATAGTGAATGAAAGAGTGGTGAGAGTAAAGATTGTTTCCGGGTATAGTTTAAGGTCGATGCTGACTGCACCAACGGATAGAGAGTTGGACGGAGAGATGGCTAGTTCCTCCAATCTGAAAAAGATGGCAATGACTGCCAAAATCATCACGTTGATCATTCCTTCTAATTCACAGCATCAGAAGGAATTAGAGGATGATCTCGTGTTTTTAGGGTGCGAGGGTCTGATCGAGCGCCTTTGGAGTGTGAAGAGTGAGGAGATGATTCAGGAACTCCTCACGGGAGTTCCGAATCAATACCAGTTGACAATGAGAGGGAGGCCAACCACTTGGTTCGCAGAGGTGTGGGCGGAAGTTTACAGTTTTGAGAAAACTAGATTAGGGATGGCCACCCGGAATGATAAGTTTGGCACCGAGAAGTTCCGGAATCCGCCTCATCCGAAGGACGGATTCTCCGTTACGGATTGCGAGAACGACCGGCACAAGAGGATGCTGGAATTCTTGATTCCCATCCTCTATCCAAAAAAGCCTACACGGGTGACCGTTATGATGGCGAACACCATTTTTGGGTGCTTCAAGAAGCGGATTGTCAACTGGAGCTTGGTCATCTCCCAGACAGTTTCTAAACTAGCCGACCATGCTCAGAGAGCAAAGTACAATACAATTAGTACGTACTTGTTCCATCTGTACCACTAGAAGGATGTACTGAACGCCGTCGAACAGCTCGTGTATGAGACCGGACTTCAGATCTTGAAGTACGATCTCACGGCAGAATTGGAGAAAGACCAAGAAGGGACAGATGAAGATCCGATGGAGGAGGAACACTGGGAGCAAAAGCCTGCAAGCATTCCAGATAAGAAACCGAAACGGCTGAAGGTGACCACCCCGGATAAGAGGGGAGTTCCGGCGAAGGATCGAGTCGGACCATCCCAAGAGAGGCCAAAGAAGGTGGACCACTCAATGTCATCACCAGGCACACAATCCTGGCGTTCACGGACTTCCGGAATCTCGAAGGGTTGCTCCAACAAATCTTCGTGAAGTTGGGCGGAATCAAACCGGAAGCAATATTGGAGGATCTGGACCACCTCTTGACTCAGGAAGTGTTGCGGAAGAAGGATGAGGAGATCCGAAAGTGGGAGCAAGAATTCCGGGTCCATGAGGAATGGATTCGGAAAAAAGAAGAACAGATCCACGCAGTCGAAGCGAATTGGAAGAAGGTCGAGGCGGAACGGGATGGACTCCAAAACCAAATACAGTGGTTGGAGAGCAACCTTAGCATCGCCAACGGAAATGTCAGTGAGGCCACCACGCTGGTCCACATCCTGTAGGGACTAGTGGCTCAACCGGCGGATGCGGTTTTAAGAGCTCAACTCTTTACCGCCCGCTTGGTCAGGGAGGGGCACATCATGGGAACTAAGCTCCTCACCATTCTGGTGGACTACTAGGCCAAGATGGAGGTGTTGAAGGAGATGAAGACCTTGGTAGGGTCCCTAAATCCGGAAATGAGCGAAGGCCTTTCGAATTTGCTCAATGTGCAGGTTTACACCGGATTGAGTTCCAACGCACAGGCACGGATGTCAATGGATAGGAGGCTGTTGGGAGACACGTCGATGATGAAGAACATCGCTGATCTCGGACCGGATCCAAATGCAGCCGGTCTGTCAGCAACGTAGGCCGATCCGCCCACAGCAAAAGCAACGCCCTAGATCGATCTAGAGATGTGGATGAAGGCACTCTAGAATCCGGCCAAGGAGCATCTGGAACGGTTCGCTCATATGATGGAAACTGTTACGGTCCCTCACAACACCCTGGTCATCCACAACTTAGACGATTCCGACAAAGAAAAGGAGCAGGCCCCAATCATCCGCAAGGAAGGTGGAGAGCAGAGCGGATTCAAGGGAGGAATCAAGGAGTCAGAAGAAACCAAGGCTGACTCAGGCGAGACATCGGAGGAGGAGGAGAGCGGGACTTCGCCCGCTCCGCCCAGACCGGTGATTAAGAGGCAAACCCAATCCGCCACAAAGAACACCCCACTCGCCAAGACAGCAGCTCGGAGGCTCTCAGTACCATCCGCGGCCACTTTGTCGAAGAGGGTGCACAAGTAGAGTAGTGTAGTTAGATTTTTACTTTTTGGACGGATGTTTCTGGAACAGATTTCCCGCATGTGGGTCCCGATCTAGAACTTTAGGAACAATTGACCAGGACCTTTCCGGATATTCTGGTTGGGCTCTGATTGATAGTTTGGATTTTCTTCTACCTTATTGGCATTCCATTTTCTGTTTTTAGGCTTTGGCTTTTGTTTTGATTTGGGTTTTAAGGGGACGGCAAGTTAGTTGGCCTGGCATTCCCTCCTAGCACATATTCAATTGTACATTCATTTTTTTCTCTAATCTAAGCCGTCAGGTGGACATTCCAGCTTTGACTTTGCGTTTAGTCTCTCTTGGTGTGTTTGCTTGGAGTGTTGAGAGGTGGAAAGGACGAGTGAGGAGGAATCCGGATGCTTAGACAACTGAGGTTTGAATTGAGTGACTAGCTTACTAGAATTCGGGTCTGAAATCGTGAGTTTGTGTGGGGAGCCTTTAAACTACCGGAATGGCAATTCGGTGTGAGCCCAGGAGTGGCGTGGAGGAGGTTCCAGAACCACATGGGTGGATCTGTATGGAGTTAAGCAGCCGCCAGAGGAAAGTTTCCGTCCACCAAAAGATCTGCCAACCATTAAGCCGATCCATGGAACTAGAAAAGTACATCCTTTTGGAACATAGGTGTCTTTGGATCTATCGTTGTAGTGAGGGTAAGTGAACGTAGTCTTGAGTGACCTGCTAACCGGATCGGCAAAGATCCATCCGGAAAGTTGTGAGGATCCAAATCTACCCTACTGCAATATCAGATATATTTGAGTGTCTTTGTGTGTTTTGTTTATTCTGTTTGAGAGGAGAGAGTGTCTATCGTTGTAGTAAGGGTAAGTAAACATAGTCATGAGTGACCTGCTAATTAGATCGGCAAAGATCCATCTGGAAAGTTGTGAGGATCCAGATCTACCCTACTGCAATATCAGATATATTTGAGTGTCTTTGTGTGTTTTGTTTATTCTGTTTGAGAGGAGAGAGTGTGAGGTTTATGAGTGGTAAGTCCCTACCCTTCTAAAGATCAAGAGAGGACCCCTGTGGCAACCTAGAATTCATCTAAGTAGGTTCTTAAGCAAAATACGGGAAAGAGGGATCTATTCAATCCCCATTTTTTTTGTTGTTTTCTTAGTTTGACGCACAATTAGGACCAAGACCGGAAACCGGAAAACTACAGACCGAAAACCGGAAACTACGCTAAGGAACAGCGTAAGAAAACCCGGATTCAGCCCACCTAGCGACCGAGACCGGATAGGCAATGAGTGGCTACCGAGCCTAGAGATTGTCGGGAACTCTCCCACGTGACTAGACTAGTTTAAACCTAACGGTCAGTAATTAATGCTGGGGGGAAAGTATAGGACCAGGAGAGCAGGGCCAGGTCCTGCCACTTTCTTGCACGCAATTCGAGAAAGGGTCTTCCGGCAGGAGAGAGAGTATTCGGTCTACAGACAGAGAGAAGGGATAGGGAAGCTGTCAATCCGGTCTAGCGCATAGTTGAGCGATTAGTACTATGCTAGTTGAGAGGTTCTTGAGCGCGGGAGGTTCAGTCAAGTTGGACCGCGCCTAGATTTTGTAGGCGTGAAGTGAGCGATGGCAGGAGAGGTGTAGGAAGGGCTAATTCTAGCCTTCCGGAATGTCAATCCGGTTGTACCAACTGATGCACAAGACAAGCGGGAGTTGGAGGAAGACCTCAGGCAGATGGGCTGCGAGGGGTTTATGGCTCATCCCTGGAACCTGAAGGATGAGGCAATGGTGGAGGAGCTGCTGGACAATTAGACCAACGAGTGGAAGGGGACGGTCTGGGCGTTGCCAAGGGAGTGGAGTGCGGCTATGTGGCGCAAGGTGTATGCCTTTGAGCAAGGAGGAGATGCGACGGGCACCCGGACAGATAAATTCCACTACGGTAAGTTCCGCAGGCCCACCAACCCAAAGGATGGCTTCACGGTAGCCGAGTGTGTGTCCGCTAGACATAAGAGGCTGCTGCGGTTCATGATGGCCATCTTGAACCCGAATAGGCCTAGTAGGATTACGGTCACCGTAGCAAATACCATTTTTGGTGCGCTGTCGGAAGACCGAAAGATAGATTGGGGGTTAGTCATGAGGGACCGGATGGACCGAATGGTGAAGGGAATTGGGAAGTCTAAACCCTCTCCCATTTCACCATTCCTGTTTCATTTGTATCATTCGTTAGACCTCTTGAGAGAAAAAGAGAGGGAAGCTTACGAGGTAGGGGTAGCAATGATAGAATACAAAATTGCGAACCCGGAAGCTGAGAACGACCAGGATGAGGAGGACTCCGAGGAGGAGAGTCAAGAGGAGCAGCAAGAGGGCACACAGGAGGGAAAGGAAGACCCAGAGGTAGGAGGAGAGAATCCGCCTCTAGAAACCCCCGTGGTAGTAAGAGAAGCCCAGAGATTAGATTTGGTCTGGGAACAAGACCCCTTGCTAAGGATCTTGCGAGACCTAGATGACTTTAGAAGACACCACCTAGAAGAGAAGGGGTTGTTGCAGGGCATAAGCCGAGCCCTAGGCTCTATCCCACCCTCCAAGATCATGGAGGTGTTGGGAGAATTGATTCAGGAGGCACATGAGAGCGGGGACAGAGAGGAAGTGCTCCGGCTGACAAACCAAGTCTCAGCCCTGAGGAGGGATCTCCATCACGCCCAGGAGGAGTTGGACGAAGAGAGACGCCTCTCCACGAAGGCCCGGAACACTCTCGGAGAAATCCGGGAGTTCATCACACATCCAGGCGAGGTCGTTAACAAGGCCATGCTGTTCGACAAGAAGGTGTTGGAGGCAGGCAAGATGGTAGGTCCCCAGATGCTCACAGCTCTGGTGGCCTACAACAAGAAGATGGAGGTAGCGCTGGAGAAGTGGCGAGCAGTGGTCACGGAGGTCCAGGCTAGCTCTGTACCGGTCTCAAGACCGGAAGAGCAGAAGATGGAGGAGGAGCAGCCGAGGGAGCAACCACCACCAGCGGCAGTTGAGGTAGAGGCCGGCACGTCCGAACCGGCAAAGGCAGAGGAGATCAGGTCTGAAGCCATGGCGAAGGAACTTGTCCCATAGACCCGGGTTGAAGAGCCCAGGGTTTTTGAACCTGAGAAGACCAGGGAGCCGGAACCTGAGCCGATCGTGTTGTAGGAGATTATCCGGGGAACGACACCGCCAAGGGAGAAGACCAAGTTCATCAACTTGCTGGACGATTCTCCAAGCAAGTCATCACCCACGGTCATCACACAACCGAAGACCGGAGGGGAAGCAAAGGCAACGGTGCAGGTCCGCTCCATATTGAAGACCGGATCTGGATCCGGGTCACCAAGCAAAGGACCAGCCCGGATTGCCGAGAGAGTGGGAGAGCAGACCCCATAGAGCAAGACAGTGCACCATCCGCCCATCACCGGATTCAAGAAGAGGACCACGGAGACACCCACGGTGAAGCGGAAGGCCCTGGTTGAAGAAGAAGAGGAGTCAGAAGAAGAAGATGAGGACTCGGAGGGGGAGACCGACTCCGGTGATGAGTCGGACTAGTACTCGGATGCAAACCAAGCACTGGCGGAGACCAAGAAGACCAAGGCCAAGGCGCGGGGTAAGACCAAGCCGAAACCCAAACCTGTCAAGATGTACCAGTCCCCGAAGAAACAGCCAACTCGGAAGGGTGCATCGCCGGTCAAACGAGCGAGAAAATAGGGGAGTATTAACGCCAGATAGATAGAAAGGCGGCTAAGGCAGGATATATTTAGGTTAGGAATTTTTGAACTTAGACCGGATCCAGATATGTAGGATCTGGGATCCTATTTTGTTGGTATTTTTGTAGTTTTGTGGAAGTCAACCCGACCAAGTGGTAGAGGAATGTTACGTGGCATTCTTGGCGGCTGGTGTTGATTCCATTTGCGCTTTTAGGTTTCCTTGTAGTTTAGTATTTAAACCCGGTTTGTAATTGAATCCGGGCGCGCATTATGTTATCTTACTTTCACAAGTTTTTGTGTTGCAAATACAAGTCAGAGCCTTTCTGATTCACTCTGGAGTGGACTATGTGCATGGGACCTTGTCTAAGTCTTATGGTGATGGTTAGGATTGCAACCTTGTGTGGATAAGTGTGTGCCCGGATGTTCAATTTATCCAGTCTCTGGACTTAAAGTGAATTCGGTTTTGATAGGGAATTTGTGCAAGATCTCACAGTGTTTTCTAGAACAGGTCTAGGGAGTACTCGATAGGGATAGACACTTGTAGAGTCTAGGTTTGAGATCGGGAAGTACCCGGCCAAATGCCAACTGAATGGTGATCCGATCTCTGTAGAAGAAAGAAGGACTAGTGAGGAAATTCAACTCTCTTGCATAAGCTACCACCCTTGTTCTACCAGGACTTAGACTAACTGGGTAATCTGTCGTTGTAGTCTTTGTTAGGATTAGACAGGAGTGCTTGCGTGACCTGCTGGGCAGGATTAGTCCCGGTCCAGTTGTGAGGTATTCCGATCTGGTTGTAGTAATAGTTTCTTTTTCCTTGCAAGTGGAACTTCTGACACTTTAAAACTTGAAGGGTAGGAGTAAGCTTCCTTCCTAAACGCCCAAACAAGCAGATCCCTCTTGTTATCAAGGTAAAACTTACATTTGGTTACTAATCTAGGGACTGGAACAACTCCTAGTGTCCGGTCTTTAGCCCCATATCTAGTAAGGATAAGTATGAAGGCGATACATATATTGGTATAAACAGATGTACAAGTCTTGAAATACAAAGGATTGATCTGGTAATCAGGCCTAAGGCAATCTTAGGAACCTTTGAGACCCGGACCGGATTGGTCTTTTGCTTGGGTTTTGTTGTGGTAACCACTAACGTGTTCCGGTCTTTCGTCAACTTTCGACCAAATCCTTTGGGAACGATACACGAGTCACTTTAAGGCTAATTTAGTACATTCGAACGCCTTAGAGAAGGAATTGTGCTTTCCTGTGCTACGACAACCCTCTAAGGATAAAACAGGGGCATCTAAAACCGATAATTGAGTGACTGAATCGGAATCTAGATTGAGACAAATCTAGAGAAAGGTATAATTCGGATCCGGAAAGAGACTCCTGAAAGAGTTGAGAGACGGATCCGGATAGAGGTGTGATCCAGAACGGAAGGAAGGGATCCAGAAAGTAACGAATCCCAAATGGAATCCGGATACAAAGTTGTGTTCTATAAGAAAGTAATAACTTGGGGGTTTTTGGAGTGAGAAACCTATAAACCAGAAATCGCAATTAATAGTAACATCTGGAGTCTCTTGGGACGATATTCCATGTCATGTTATCACGTTTGGGTGTGATAAAGGTGCTTTCTGCTAAACTGTGCGTACAACACTCTTCTTCTTTGCCTCCTCTAATCTTGCCCCCTTCCTCTGGTCGAAGACATCGTATTTCTTCATGGCTTTCTCTCTGGCCTCTTCATCCAGCTGCTTGAATTCATCAACCTTAGGTGCTGCAGAGGCTGCTACATTAAGCATATTAAAAAGAGCCTCCTCCTTAGATGGAAAGGTCTCAAAGTTGCATTCGAGGTACCATGGACAAGCTTGCAAATGCAAACTTGTTCAATTCTTGAGCTGTGTAGGAGAGAACATGCAGTCGGCTGACCCTCGATCCAACCATGTCAGCAATAATGGCGGCATATCCACCTTTGCTATGGCCCTCTTGAGATACAACTCGAATTTGAAATACCTATAGGTAGACATTCCAAATCCAATAATGATGTCAACCATGTGGTCAAAAAAACAAGTGCATTCAATAGGTGTAGATGATCCACAACACCAAACTCTGTAACTAGTAGGCTTGCATACTAATAAAGACTAAGATCTCCAACAAGGATCAAAGTGTCAAGGAAGCTACTGGTTTGCAATGAATTAAAAAAATCACCTATAGATAAGCCTTCTCATTACAAGTATACTCCCTCTGTAATCTTTGAAGGAGTCCGATTTCTTGAAGGCATCGGCTCCCTTGAAGATACCTATATAAGCATGATCCCAAAGTTTCATACGCCACTCCTTCAAATACTCAACCAAAGTCTGCGGCTTAGTAGGGATCCCCATATTGATTGGAATACTATCTGAGCTTAGAATAGACTTGAGCAACTCGTTTGAAGAATTCTACAATTGCATATATGTAGGTATACCATAAGGATATTATATCAATCTAGAAGTGGCAAAGTTTAAAAATATATGACATGGTTGAACATGACATTGTATGCAAAAGGAATTCACAAATGCCAAATTGAATAATTTTACATACCCAAGCATACCAACAAGCCTTTGTAAGAAAGAGTTGCAATTTTTCCTCATTCACAGGACGAGGAGGAAATTTTCGAGCCTCCCTTGACGGTCCCAATGCATTGATCTACTTCAGCCATCTGACCTTGAACTTGGGACTAACATTGGCTGTGGCGATTAGTTGAAGCTTCTCAAGTGTGAGCTCAGGTGCAAGAAAAAGGCTCCAATGCCTCTCAATCTAAGTGGCAAAAGCAACTTAGAAATTAGAAATTACACAATTCCATTGAACCATCCAAGGAGGAAAAAGAACATGATGATAAAACTCACTTCAAGCAACCAATCCGATCCAAGGGCAGGGTTTGCCACAACTACAATTTTTGACAATTTCTTGTAGAGCTTCTTGGTGGAATCCTTAATTGAGGCACGCATTGCATCTACAACTCCCTCCTTCTTCACCTTCTCCTCCGGAGTATCTTCATAGTATTTCCGCACTACTACGTCTGCAGCATTTGCAATATCTTGCTGCCCACTGAAAAAAACCATGTGAGAGGAAGACTCAAATTTAAAGAGACTAAAAATTCACATGATGAAGATAAAAGATGCATCCAAGATAAAGGAAAATCATTTGGATACCTTAAAAATGAATGACATGAAGACCTCAAGAGTCATCTTGTACCAAGCCTTTCGTATAGACAGTTGGCAAGCGTTCACGTCCTTTGGACTCAAAAGCTCCCTGAATTTGTCAAGGTCCATGACACCATACTTTTGCACCCTTTAGAGTGTGTGCACCAAGTTCGTCTCGACGTGCGAGTTTTCCGTATTCCTTCAACAATGGTAGACAAGAAATTATGTCAAATACTTATAAAAGCAATATTAAACTAAGCAATTTGAATGAAGGAAAATGCAAAATTCACTTGTTAATATTGTGCATTGCCTGCATAGCCACTCCGATTCTCTGCCTCGTGTCCAATACAATAGAATCCACACATATGTGCCAATCCCTCTCAAGTGAATGAAGCTGATTTATGTGGTTTATCCAAGCTATTCGTTTGTGGTTTCTGTCACAGATGAAAAACTTGGAGTCCGCTAAATGAGCCAGGGCGGAGTTGCTCTTGAGCTGTAAGGTGAATTTGTCATTCACATCATTCCAAATGGGCCCCCAAGCCTCCTTCTCGGCAATGGAAAAATCCAAGGTACTATCTTCCTCATCTGCAATAGAAACATAGAAAATCCGCACTCCATCTTCGTATCCGTTGACAAATTTGTTCTCTAAAAGTGTTAGATCACATGTAAGTGTAGGGCGGACCATGGGCATGGGAACCAACCTACACAAGGGAATTTTCATGCAAGAGTGCTCAGAAGGTAACATCTTCAAAGTAACTTGAAATGAGAGAAATGGTGTCCACCTTGTTTGAGTGCTTGATATCATTAAACCATACTCAAGTCTCACAACCATCTCCTTTGGCTCATCCTCCATGTCCATTTTAGACACAACCTCCAAGCCTTGCCCCACATCCCTCATTCCAGATTCGGTGGATTTTGGAGGCGTCTCCAATGGATGAGATTCCTCATTATTCTGCATCACGCCATCACATGAAGTTTGATAACGTTGGTGCATTGATGAAATTGCATAAAAGGTACCAATATGTCATTCATTGGATGTGATGAACATAGAACGGACGCAATAATACTTCTACAAGATGTACTGAGTTCATTTCCGATGTTATAAATTGATGTCATTGAAAAAAGACTTGGATAAATAAAGAGGACTATGATTTCTAGAATCACTATAAATATGTCCACGACAAGAATACAAAATGGTCACAACTCTAAGAATGAATGTCAACTACTTGTTCCCATCAAGAAAGCACATCTTATAAATACCCTTGAAGAGGGTTTAATGTATCACATTACAGACATGGTCTCTTGTGACTATCATTCTAGTCCTATGGTGACCTGTCTTCATTCTTCAAGGTCACGAAGCAAACCATTGAGACTTACGCTTAGCCAAGGACGTGGAATGTTCGGTGAAACAAGAGGAAGCAAGTTCAACGGAGCGGACGTTGCAACTACATCCTAGATGGATGCCTCGACTATAGGTAGTGCAATCTCCACCTTAGCAGTAGGGAGCACATTAGCCAACGCAAGACAATTTGAGGAGATCTAAAAATCAAAAATAAATCTCATTAGAACAAGCCAGTCTACAACTTGACCCAATGTGCGTATGCATGACCCGTCCACCCACTTCCACCATCTCGGTGGTGAGATGGAACTAGATATCGATTAACTTTTGCATGACAAACTCAACCGTTATCTCCTTTATGCATGGAGACATAATCAAACTCAAATACATAAATGTAGATTCAAACAAATTGTGAATTCATCTGCATCATAATGGAACACTTTGATTTGCAAATCCTAAACCCTCACTAGCATTGATCCCAACAAATTGGAAATCCAAATGAAACTAAACTTTAAAATTGCAAAATCAAATCGAAGAATTTATCCTACCGTCATAAGCCTGATTATGCATACCCCCCACCAATGAAATATCGTCTCGATATTGAGACCACCCTAGATTCAATCCTACTTATGCATGACCCAACCATCAAAGACACCCTTCTCATTACCAAGATGAAACCTGCTCCCAAAATGCTTTTTCATGACACGATGAACTCGTTCCCTCTTATGTTATCGGAATAAGATTGAACCTACAATAATGATTGATGAGGCTAATACAATCCTTCTGGCCCTAGCATGATGATTAGGTTCATTTCAGAATTGCGAATCCAAATTACTTCTGAGCCCAAGAATCAGGTAACCATGTCTCCCCACGCATCCCCAAATCACTTCTCTCCATATTCCACGACCGTATCACACACATAAGCCAGGCCCATTTTGAAGCATACAGATGGGACTAAACTCTAATTTACGAACTTTGAACCAGGAACATAGACTCCAAAATTACACCATGTAACTATGATCCAACGTAGAATCAATTTTGCATATCCATAACCTGCTTTTTCTCTACCTTGTCTCGATACCGAGACCATCCAAGCTTCAAGTCTCCGTATGCATAACCCACCCAGACAAACCTTGGTCTCGGTACCAAGACGTACCTTGCCGAGAGCCAGTATATGCATGACATGCGTGCGGAAACTCTGTACCTCGTAGGCTCGAAGCATGATCAGACTCTCTTATAAAAGTACTAAGCACACCTCATCAATTAACGTACTAATTGAGATAAATTTGAAATCTCAATTTAGATTCGAATCACACTCCATCCCACCCATTAGGTGACTCAACTTCCCCACATCCATGAAGCTCTGAACTCAAAATTGGAAATCCGTATTGCATAGTCACACAAACCTCTCGATCAAGCGCCATCATGAAAACCTTTAAAAGTAATTAATAAGAACAAAACAAGCATACTCTCATTATAATCGACAACATAGAGACCCATGGCATTTGTATAGGCCATCCTAAGTATACAAAACCCCTCGAATCCCATCCTCATCTTGGTACCGAGAGCACTCCGGAACCAGTATCTGGTATGTATACACCCTATCCTGCAATGCTAGTCTCAGTACCGAGACGTGTACAGTGGCTTGACCACTTATGCATGATTGAAAAATACAGTTTTCCTGCCATGTAAAACTAACAGAAGAATGGAGTCTCATATCGTGGATTCAGACCCATCTCAACCCGCCACATCAAATGCAATCTAGACTATAATCCACATTCAGAATCGCAAAACACCCTATACCACCCATCAAGTCACTCAAGTTTTCCAAAATCCACACATGCCTAACGTCAAGATTCAGAACCCATATGACCTGCAGCTCTGCTTAGTCCTCGCACCATGACTATTAAAACCTTTGAATTGAGAATTCTGATAACACCTTGCCTCAGAACCACAAAATACGGAATATGACTAAACCAAACATTTGTTTTGGATTGTAAAGCCAAGTAAAAGCTTCCAATTCATTACATGTCTACACCCACGTGGACATAACCCTGACACACCTCTCCCTCGTCTCGGTATCGAGACCACACAAGAAGACTGACTCTGTATGTATAACCTAGCCTCATTTGGCCTTGGTCTTGGTACAGAGACCAATCTCGAAGAAATAACAACTTATACATAACTTGCATTCCCATATCGTGAACCATTTGGCTCGGACACATGATTAGACTCTGGTATGCAAGAACCGATGAAACAACAACACCAACAATCCTCATTGAGACAAGTTTTAGGATTGAATTGGAAACCAAGTTATACTCCATCTCACCCTTCAGATGATAAGGCACTTGGCATGAACACAAGACTAAACTAGAGATTTTAAACTTGTTATGTATCGGACGTTTGACCTCCCCATTTAGTGATTTTGATCCAAGATTTAATTTAATTGTTTTTCCCTGAATGCTAATCTCAAACCTCATGTCCAAAGTCTGTGGCCCAAAGCTCACAAGAGCAAGACTATCCAGTATGCATAACTCGAATCAATCCATATCCAGTCTCAATACTGGACCAATCTCCCAACCGAATTGCGTATGCATGAGAAGTCCTGTTGTGACCTCGGTCTTGGTGCCGAGATGAATCCAAAGTCTTGACCACTTATACATGGCCCCCACCCTGCCGAATCAACAACCATCCAACACTAAAAGAACATCAAATTCTAGAATGCAAAAAACGAACCCTATACCAATACCAATCCACCAACTTTGAGTCATGTCAAAAGCTTGAGTTTTGAACCACTTCACATCCAATTGCAACCATCAGGTGATGAGGATTCCCGAGATTTAAAAACTGAACTCGAGACTTAATAACTTTTATGCATTGGATCACTATGCATCTTCTTTCTCGGCATTGCGATAGGACTAATTTCAATTTCCTTTTCCATATAACTAAGCATGACCCGCATGTCGAGGCCATTGGGCCCAAAGCCAGCCGATGAACCGGTCCTGAGCATGTATAACCTCCACCCTAACGGACGTGGTCTCAATACCAAGAACATCGCATGAACCAGAAGGGTCATACATAACACGTCCACCTTCAACCTAGGTCTCGATACCGAGACGTATCCAGTAACCAGACACTAATACATGAACTAACCACTCGAACTTGCAAGATTGCGGCACCAGAACATGAGCAGACTCTGATCTAGGAGAGTACATTCTACTACACATCGAGGACCTCACTAACGCACTCATCCCGCCAAGACTGAATATGGAAGTTTGATTTGTATGATACGGAACCTCAACGAAGTAGTGACCTTGGCACTCCCGACACTCAGGGCAGACTGATTACAGAAGTGCAAATCCTATGAACATGGGAACCCCGACACCATTCCGATCGAAAGCAATCGACATATTTTGACATGAGTACATGACTGATCATTGAATCACAATACGTTATACACCTACTGCAGCCATCTATCCACTCTTGCTTCTAAAACTGGCTAGAGACTGAACTCAGAATTGGAAGATCGATCGAGACTTTAATATAATTACAAGGTCTTCCAATCTCCTCCAACTTGAATGTTCATTGAATTCGGAATTGCAATCCATAACGAGCATCTAGTCTGCCTACCCAAAGAGGCATGTACAGAAGTCTAAAATATTATCTGAGAATATTTTTACGTTGTGACAATGCTGAACTTAGAGCTACAAATTTGTTTCAATTCCTCGAGAGACCAAAGCGATCTCGGACTCCAGCCAATCAAGACTGGATTGAAGATTGAGGTTCAAATCCAAAATACAAAACACACAAAGCCATCGTACCCTGAACCATAATCCCTGTTTTCTTTTATCGTAATTCGATTTCGGAACTTATGTATACATTAGTATACAAATTTGACTAGCGTAGGCTAACAGGGCTACCCACATCCCTCACTGAGTATGCATAACTCACTCTACCCCTAACTATTGTGGCATCCCAAGAAGATTGAAATGTCTACTTAATCTCCTTATCCTAATCCGTGATGACCAAGACAAGCCTACGCTGTCTCCATTGACGTCTAGAATGTACTGCCACATCTTCTTTCTTCACTCTTGTTACACCTCTCAAAATGCCAGTTGGTTCGAATCTAATTCCGCAACTGCGATTACATTTCCCATTCTAAATGAAATCCAAAAAAATAATTGAGACGGAAAATGAAAAAGAGAGCTTGAAATCCAAGTACCTCAGCAGACTTGCTTGAAGTTGCGCTTGGTTGGGACACGACTTTTTTGAATGGTGTGATCGGGGCACCCTTCGATCCGCCACCAGCCCCCTTTGATCCGCCAAATGATGGACTTTAGTCGCGCTTCGACCAAAGGTTGTGATCCATCGCCGCGCAATTTGTGACACCAAAACCTCAAGTCTCATTAATTGTAAATGCCCGCGAGTCCTGCATGTACCATCAGAAAACCACTTCCTCGCAAGTGAACTGAAATAAATTCGCAGTTAGTCCCGATGAACTCCTGTCAATAGGGTTAGGGTTTGTGGTGGAGCATCCTCGTCAAACTCGATTTTGATTTTTCCCTACCTTTTGGTTCATCCCCCGAGGCTATGGTTTGGGTTTTGTGAACCCGAGGTTCGGGTCCTCCGAACCCATGGGTCAGAGCCACAAACCTTTGTTCAAGTACCTTTAATGCATAGAAGTGATTTACAGGATTGAGCACCCTCTAAGGGTTGTTGGCTATTTTTATGTGTTTCATATGCTCAAATTATTTTTCTCTTGAAGAGGAATTGCTTAGGAATCTATTTCAAGTGGTTAAATTCTTTTTGGAGCATTGATGAATTACTTATGAATTTTCAAAGAATTCTTGGATAGGATCTTTATAGGATTATTTTTAATGTAGGTGTATTTTTAATGGTGAATTTGATTTGTCCAAATATTTTAAAATTAATGGAGTATGTTTAACCCTTTAAGGTCTGCGCATCCAAAAAGTGGATGTGCCTTAGTCAACTCCAATTGTATCTTTCAAAATAACTATTTTTGGAATTTGATTCAAGCTAAGAAAATGAAGCTTAACGAGTTTTGTTTCTATTCCATTTGCAATTTTTGAAAAATGTCAAAAATTGTAAGAGTTATTGAAATAGAAAGTTCAATGTGTTATAATTCAAATAACATAGTTTCTTGTGCTTTTCATTTCTATATATCTATTTGCAAATATATTTTAAAATTCAATTATAAAATTATATTTCTCATTCTATCCTTCATTTTTGGTAAAAATTATATATTATTCTAATATATTTTCTAATTGATATAATTATATTTATTCTTTTAACTTTAATAAATCACAATAATTTTATTCTTTCATCAAATTTATTGAAAAAAAAGAATAAATAGAAAATAAAATTTTCTACTACTAAAAATTACCAAAATTTTATACACAAATTAAATAAAAGGATAAATTTGGTTTAATAGTTAAATTTGACTTAAAGGTCTTTGTTGTGGTTGTTTTGGGTACTTGTGCCCCATTGCTACTTGTGCCTCTTGAAAAAAATTCAAATATTTTAAATAATTTTTGCTGTTTTTACTTCTTTATGTTCAATTTTTGCAACAAGAATGATAACAATTACAATTTCTAACAAATGAAATTGAGATTTTGCATAGTGAAATACAACTCATAGTTTCAAGACAGTAATAAAAAAAAAAAATTGTTGGTTGAACACAATTTAAATGGCTTAATTCAGCTTAGATATGATGGTTGCCCATTTCACAATGGATCAAGACGTTTAGGGGTTCATATTTAAGCATGAGTATTTCTTCCACTGACTTTGTAAATATGAAAAATAGTGAAGTATAGGAGTCTTGGATGCCTATTGATTGAGACATCCAAATATTATGATTGATGTGGATTAGGCCCAGCGTTCACAAAACTAGCTAAATTTCGCTCCATTGCTACTAAAAATTTGCAGTAGCTAAATCTCTATAGGAAAAAATCCTTGATAAAATTAAATTTTAGCTAGGATTTCAACAACCTATAGAATTTGATAACCAATTTGTTACATCCTCTACATTGGAATTAGCATCTTTGTAGTTAGTTATGGTTTATTAATACAACTCATTATCCTTTATAACTTGCAAAATCCTTTCTTTTCTAAATTTTTTAATGCCACTTCCTCTCAAGATAGCCAAAATTGATGCTTCTTTATCTTGAAGGTAGCAAATTGCACTAAATCCCCTAAACTAGGAAGCATATTGCAATAAATTCTATGAACTAGTTCTGGGATCACTGATTAGGCTATACCACTGGTATCTCTATTTAGGTCAATAAATACTACTAGCGACCGTCATTTTCCTATGGATTCAATTTCAATATCTGGAGTATCTTTAGTACTTTTTTAGTGCATAGTAGAATTAAATGAGCGCTATACTTTTGAAATGCATTATTCCTGAATGTGCCAGACGTAGAGTACAATGTCCTCAGTCAGTAAATGATAGTAATTTTTGAATTGTGTCTCATTATTTTTTGAATTTTTTGAACAAGTTACATGCGCTATGTTGACGATCATGAGTTCATTGTGGAATGCAGGGGTGTGTGTTTGATGCTGCTTAACATGTATATCATACACTCATTACCTTGTCAATATTTTTAGTTCATTTTTAGGTGATGAATAGTTGTAGGCTATGAGATGATATACTGCATTTTGGTTCTTTTCATGTAGAGTGGATTGCTGGTTTGCTTATAATTTTATTCAATGGCAATTGTAAGGGTAGTTGGAGATCGGGTACCAATTACATTTCCAATTTCCGACTTTAAATATGCTATAGTGAGTTTGTTTAGATTGAGTGCTCATTTTTTTTATTGTAGAGAGTTTGTTAGACATTGACGAAGAAGTTGCTGATAATATTACTGGTGATGTAACGCATACGGTGGGCTAGGAGCCCATAGTCTCAGGCACTGTTAGGCAATGGCATTTGCATCCAGGGAGGTATTTAGTGTATGGTTTACCTCAATGCAGTGGGGGTGCATCCATTGCAAAAGGTACCACTAGAGTATCTAGCACTAGTAGTTTGCAAACAGTATTGTTGAATGTTGTGAAAACAGAGCCTAGTGTAGAGGTCATTCACATTGATAGTGATGACTCGGATGGTTCATCTCCTCCACACAAGCTTCTCAAGGCAACAACATCTAGTGTAGATGAAGGTCCTATCCCTTCAGTTTCACATTCTTCGGCCCTAAAGAAACTGTCGTCATCTTCTACCGGATTGTCTATTCTTCCATGTTTATAGAAGTTGTACAACACGAAAGGCTCTAGAAGCCCATTTAAAAAGCTTGATTGGAATACGATAAGAATTTTGGTTGTCCAATTTGTCCCTCCTAAGTTTAATGGTGACGTGATATTTGAGTTACCTACAATCGGAGATCAATCTTTAGGTCATTGTCAGGCTAAGTTTCTAATTGGAATGGAGAGACGCTACAACGGTCACATCTGGTCCAATTTTCATACAACGAACAAAAAAATGTAGATGGCCTGACTTTTTGTTTGTCATCTTGTGTGGGCCATCTTCGTTGCGAGAACCCAACTTGTAACTATCGCACGCATGAGCACTGCGTTGCTCTTATTAACGAGACTGAATGGGATGGTTGTTCACCAGTTCCTTTTCAGCTTCATGGTATTCCTCCATCTTGTTTGACCTTATCGTGCAAGGTGTGCTCCACTATTCCTTCATGTATGAGTACTTGTCCTGCCAAAGTATATTATGTAGTTGGATCAAAGGACATGGCTCGTACTTGTGTTCATTTTGGTATTTACAATCACCCAGTGAAAGATGGAGACTGCCGTAACTCCAAAGACAGAACTCGGGCGCTAATATTTGATCAAGTTGAGAGGAATCCAATTGGTACAAATTCAGCCATTGTTTTAGAGGCCAACAAGGAGTTCCTTGGAGGGATGCTTCTTTGACCTGAAGGAACTTTGCCTACCCAATTCGGAATACATGAACTGATGCCGGTATTAGAGAAGTGCAAGTTCATGAGTTCCTCCAGTATTCGAAACAAAGTCACAGCCTTCAAGTACTTTCGTCGTTTTGGTGTGATGGATAGCATCACGAAGCTTTGTGGTTGCAGCAATTGGGCTTTTGTTCAAGAGAACAAATCCCCTGGACAGGGATCCGATTCCAACAAAGTGTTTGTGTTCAAAATGTCGGAAGTGGATCTTGCTAGTGGAGTGGACTTGGTAACGCGTATGCAACCAAGGGGGGATCTAGAGGACGCTTGGATTATGTTTGATCATGTAAGGCGGATAAAGCTCTAAACGACAATTGCATGTCATGTTTATGATACAAGCTACTGTCGTGTCATGACAATTGCGGTGTGCAATATGCAGTCTAAAGATGTTATAGCCCAGTGCGACTTCTAGAAAAACTTGAACGTGGTGATGGGGAGACATGGAATTCCCTTGCCATATTTTAAGGGCTTTATGGTTGATTTAGCACAAGCAAATTGGAATGCCGTGAGGATTGTTTATGGAAGTGGTGATGCAGCCAATGCCATGCCTAATCGGAAGAGGACATGTTTATTTCACTGGACTCAATTAATGGAGAAGCAGGGAATGCTACAAAGGGAGCAGGGAGCGGGGAGCAGGGATTAGTGAGCGGGGACGAAGAATAATGAAAGAAAAATTGAAAAAATAGTTAGAATTCTTAAGAAAATTGCAAAGAAGAAGACAAAAAAGTGGATGAATTTTTGTAAGTAGTTAGATGAAATGACACAAAAGTGGATGAAAAAAGTGGATGAAAAACGTAGATGACAAAAGTGGATGACAAAAGTGGATCATTCATGAAAGCACAATTCAGTGAATAGTGTGGCTGAATGCATTGCTAAAGACATGAGAAACTTGGGTGAAAGTTGAAGAAGAGAGATTAAAGAACAAGATGAAATGAGCAATTGGGTTCATAAGCAAACAGCTCCTAAATTGAATTCATTGTCAACACTAGGTACACGAAACCTTGTTCATATTTATTCTTTCTTTATGATTTGAAGTAGCAAAGCTAAGCACTACAATTTAATTATTTCAAGTGGATTAGGTTTTAGTTCAAGAGAAGACAAAAAGGTGAGGTTTAGGGTACATGTCATACCTTTTATATTACCAAACTCAAATGTTTTTGCTGAGCACAATGTATACATGTGTTACACATTTATCCAAAAAGGTTCTCCAAGTGTAGGGTCAAAAAATCTTTATTGAAGTCAAAACTGAACAACAACCTAATTTCACTTCAATTTCAGAATCCTACTTTCCTCACAAATAATTGAGTATGCCACTCAAGAATATTTGCTTCACTTCGTTGAAGCTTAGAGTGGCACAATGCATGAAGAGATGTGTTCTAGGCTGTAGGTTGCAAATAACAGTGAAAATGAAATACAAGTGCTTACAATTCGCCCATGTTCCATGTTTACCCAAGCACCTAAGCTTCATTTCCTTGAAATTTGGACAAGTGCAGTCCGGAAATGACGAAATCGTCATCAAGTACTTTTCTGCCTTTGGCTCCAAACCAGATGCCAATGAAACTATACACCCAAATCCTGGATGAAGAACCATTGTCACTTTATCAATTCGCGCAACCAATGTCAAAGTAGAAGCACAATTGTTTTGGTACTTAACTGTAGGAGATTTCGGGTTTCGACGCACTACCTTCCCAGCACGAGCATTTGGATGTTCATCTGCTGAAGAAGGAATAGGATACGCCTCCAACAATTCTGCACTCATTGTTCCACCGAACAATCGCCGTGGTGAAATGAGTTGATGCTGTGGAAGTTGAAAACCCGCGTTCTCAAGGGCTAAAATCTCAGATAGCAAAAGCTTCGTTCCCATTTTGACGGGCCAAACATCAGGAATTGCTGGTGGGATCGAAACCCATTTCCTTCGCGTCCCCTTCACACATCGCTCAATGTTGTCATTGCAGAAAAAAAACTGTATTTTATCACTAGTATTCTTCCTATAATTCACCATCATACTTGTGTATGTTGGAGCTGCAGTGGCGACATTATTTTGAATTATCTGAGCAATACATTTCTGCTTTGTAATAGCCTGGAGGGCAGGGTTGCTTCCGTCGCGTCACGTCCGTGCGTCAGGATGTCCGTCCGCTGACATGACGGGGAGCCGAGCGTTCGTCAGGATGAAATTCACGACAAAATCCGCGACAGAGGATGAAAAATCGTCGACAGGGCCGTTGACGAGGCCGTCCACCGTCGACCGGACCGTCCAGGATAGAATCGAACCGATTAGGGCTAGCCGGCTGTAAACTTCAGAGCCTTGTAACTTTTGCAAAAAGTTTTCAAATTGGGCAAATGAGATGTTTTTCGGCATCTACAGTTTCTGTAGATGCCGAAAAACATCTCATTTGCCCAATTTGAAGACTTTTTGCAAAAGTTACAAGGCTCTGAAGTTTGCAGCCGGCCAGCCCTAATCGGTCGACGACCTCCTCGACGGCCCTGTTAACGGTCGACGGCCTCATGGACGGCCCTGTCGACAGTGGACGGCCTCCTCGACGGCCCTGTCGACGGTCGACGACCTCCTCGACGGCCCTGTCGACGGTCGACGACCTCCTCGACGGCCCTGTTAACGGTCGACGGCCTCGTGGACGGCCCTGTCGACGGTGGACGGCCTCCTCGACGGCCCTGTCGATGGTGGACGGCCTTGTCGACGGTCGACGGACTTCATCCAGGCCGTCGACGACGCCGTCAGCATTCGGGACGGCCTCTGATGCGTCCTGACTCGTCACGACTGACGCGTCATGACATCCGGACGGGAAAAGCCCACGTCACGTCGGGATAGACAACCCTGCTGGAGGGCAAAGCATGCTTTTGCTGATGTTTTTGGTAAACGAGCTATGTGCCATTTTGACTCATCACAAGTAGTCTCTTGAATTCCGGATACATGACTCGGACCAGCGGTAGTCCTTGCTCCCAAACCGCCTTCGGTTTTCGTATAGTCTTCATCTTCGTCCTACATTGTGAGCGGCACACCCTCTAATATTGGATTCAGAGAGTGTACAGTTGAATTGGCTCTCCTAGATTTAGTTTGAATACGCGGATGTGAGAAGTTCACCTTGTTAGGTCTATATGAATCGTGTTCGCAGCCTAGAGCCATGTCAGCTTTTCTTTTTTGCGATCCAAAGACCTCTTCACCTTCAAGATGGGGCTCTCGATTGATGAATTCTTCTACATCTGAAATGTTGGCAATGGCTTCAGTTAGCGGTTTTGGATTCCCAGTTCGCTCCGTCGATCGCTGTGCAACTCTAAACTCTTCCTTCCCCGGTCCCGTTCCGCCCAGGTTCCCTTTGAGGTATTGGTAATATCTTACCATTTGAACAAAAGCTCTAACAAAGTCGTCCATCGTAGCAACATACAGATCCCTACCTCTATTTCCAGATTGTTGTAGCCATTTATTGTATACAGTCTCGGCTAAGTTGCAAGAAGGCATTTCTGCCCTCTCGTTCAAAGATAGATCCTGCAATGTCTAAGAACACACTAAGACACCGAATAAAGAATCCGTCAAAGCGGTTCAGAAGCATGTCAATGAGTTTTGGCAGTAGCCCTCCAAAGCATAGGGTCATTTGACTTCTAAGTAGAACCCATCCTAGGTAGGCGCAAATGCGAGAAGGGCTCGCTAGTAGACTACAAGGAATTGCATTTCAAAAACAAATTTCAATGCGTCAACCGGTAGCACAGAGTGCGATTGTTTGCAAGCCCTCTCCCCCAGGAGGGGTCTCTTGGTCCTGAGAGAGTGCAATCAGGGTAGAAGGTATGTAAAACATTTCGCAAATCCGAGGAAATAAAAATTCACTACCTGGTAAGCGAAGTGGAAGATTACAAAAATGTCTCAAATGGCAAATTGCAATAAGGAGGGAAAGGAAACGATAACATACCAATTGTTCATATCCACCCCATTGTTTGTAGCGGAAATGCCAGAAGGCCAGCCTCAACTCTAGCCACCGTAGTCCAAGTTCTGACGTGGCTCCTGATGATAGCCACCATGCTTTGATGGCAAGATATCGGGTTTCAGACTCCTCAAGAGAAGTGGCACTCTTATATTGTTTGCATAATATTCGGTGTTGATCTTGTAGGTCGCCACGAATGTCGGCTTTCGTATGCTTCTCCATGGACTGAGTCCAGTGGAAGAGACAAGTCCGCTCCTTGTCTTTCATTGGTTCCGAGCTCTCTCCTGATCCGTAGACGATTCTAACTACATTCCAATTCGCTTGAGCACTGTCCGCCATGAAGCCCTTGAACTGCGGATCATGAACACCGTTCCTGTGAAGAACAGAATTTAAATTCCTCCAAAATAAAACTTGAGCTGCATAGTCTTCTGATTGCATATCACAGCACGCAACGGTCATTACACGGCAATAGGTGGAGTCATAGACATGGCAAGCCATGGTGGTCCAGCCTACAACACGTTTCACATGGTCGAACATGATCCACGCGTCTTCGAGGTCATTGCCTAATTGCATACGCTTCACCAAGTCCACCCCACTACCCGGACCTAACTCAGACATCTTGAACACAAAAACCTTGTCCACATCAGTTCCTTGACCGGGAAACTTGCTCTCCTGAACGAATGCCCAAATACTAGCGCCTCTTAACTTTGTTATGCTATCGATGACTCCAAATCTCCTGAGATACTTGAATGATGCTACCTCATTTCGGATACTTGGAGAGCTCAAATACTTGCACTTATCTAGTACGGGAACAAGTTCATCGAACTCGAGCGTTTTTGCCTGTTCGCCTTCCGCCTACAGGATCAGGCCGCCGAGTAGATTCTTTGTAGCCTCCAAAACAATAGACGAATTCGTGACGAAGGGGGTTTGCTCCAGTTGCTCTGAAATTAGCGATCGAGATTTCTCTTGCATGTCGCGCAGTTCACCATCCTTCACTGGGTGTTCATGCTTTCCAAGATGAACAAACGCTCGGGACATCTTATCTCCACCAAAGACGTAATACACTCGAACATTGCAGCGCGCAATACAACTAGGAGGCTCCTTGCAGACCTTGTAGAGAAGTGTCGACCCTGGTGGAAGTTTTTCCCAAACTGTAAGAGGAGAAGGTGACACGCCTTCCCATTCCATCTCATTCACGCTTTGCAGTCGGTGAACACGGCCAAGGAATTCGCAGCTATTGTTTGTGCAACGAAGATGACCAACGCAGACTGATGTTCGAAACAGCAGGCCCATGCGGTTCACAATATTCGTTGTAGCAACTTTAGTCCACATGTGTCCGTCATGCCACCTATCCATTCCATACATTTGCTTCGATTGGGATGAACCCTCCAAGCTCTCCACGGAAGGCAACTCAAAAATAACATCACCATTGAAATTGGACGGCAAAACCGGGAGCCTACGAATCACGATTACATTATAATCAATTCTAGATAGTACGTTCCTACGGCCTTTCAAGAAACTCAATCCTCTCAAGTTATCGATCACAGACGTAGCGTACCCAATCCTTTAGAGGGAATCTCCCAACACCAATGCTGGCAAACCTTCTCAATTGGAAGGGTAGACACGGAAGAAGGGAATGGTACCGTAGATGGAAGGGTAGGTGACTGGCCTTCCAAATCGGAGCTCAAGAAATTGAGTTCAATGGACCCTGGTTCTTGCTTCGGGCGCAGCAAGGGAGGTGTTTGGAAGGAGGAAGAGGAAGACCTATTCAAAGAGGAAGCATTTTTGGACCCGCACTCCAAAGAATCTTTTACGCCATAAGCTCTATACCTTCCCAGTTTCAAGTGCCAACAAATATTCTCCCCTGAGGACGACGGAAGGTGCCCCACGCTATGAGTAAGAACACCAGAGTCTTCAACCACAAAATCCTCATCCACATGAATTGAGTCCGGTTTAAATTTAAACCTCAGACCTAGTCTAGTTGTGGACATAGAAGCTAAACCATCTTCCCCGACAGGGAAATACACTGGTACGCCATCATCTGCTGGCCTCACGACCACCATATTGGAGAAGTTGTCCATGACATAATCTACGGCGGTCGACTCCAAGCAAATGACCGTCCAATCCAATCCAATCGATACTCAGACAAGTCAAAATTCAATCTAAAACCTCTGAAGCAAAGTGCGTGAACTGACGACTGTAACACGTCAAGAAATAACAAAGAGAAAGAACTTTCATAAACGAAAAGAATCCATACAACGACTAGCCTGATAGGAACAGACAATTCGAATAATTTGAATGTTTTCAACCAACCAAGCTTAAAATGAGGGTTATCATCAAATAGACTGCCGCAGCCAAGAAGGCAAAGGACAGTATCCATTTATGAGGGTCTGTCATCAACACTAATGAAGAAACAAAAAGCCGCCAAAAATTCTGAATAAGTACCATCTAGGCATCTGGAACATTCAATGTGCAGATCTGACAAAAGAATTAAATCAGGATATTACTAATCATTACCTTCCAGAGAAAGCAGTCATAAGAAAATCAAAACTGGATCATCCCCGTAAGCACGTCAGACCTAATCCCATCCTAGCTTGGTCCCCCAATATCCAGAAGAAAAAACAAATGAATAATGCACAACCATGAAATAGTCTGTGGAAATAATTTTACAAATGAGGAGCCAACATGAACATTTTCATTGCTCGGCCCCTATCCAAGAAAGTCAAAAGTAATACCGAGACTTAATTTAAACCTGATCCCACTATTTAAAACGATTAATAAATCATTACATGTAAAAAGACCCGGGTAGGTTCCCCACTAGCTCGGCCCTACCATGTAATATTGGAGGTGTAGTCGATACAAAATGCCCCCAGTCTGGGCCATAATCACCCCCTGCTCTTTTAATTCCTTTTAAAATGTGGTGTCTCGAAAATCAAATATGAATTCAAAACTTGAAAAAGAGAAATATAAAAAAAAAATTACACAATTAAACAATTCCTCCCGAGTTAGTGGTCCCGGGGGCCGCATTCCCTACCCTGACCTCTAAAAAGCACCTGCGATCCGGGACCAGGCCTCAAGATCCCAACGCCGAACCTAGGCCCCTGAAACCTCAGTCAACCGTGAAGGCGACCTAAAGTCGAAACACGCCAGTGGGGTGGTGGACTCATAGTGCGAGAGAGAGTCAGTCAATGCGCTGCCTCTTCATCAATTGGATTGTACGTCGCGTTTGGGTATTCTCTAGGGGATTGACAATGGAGCGGAAGCTGAGGTCGCGGCGAGCTCCGAGTGACAATGCGGGTGGGGAAACCCAAGCACGGAAGCCATCAAAGAAAACGAAGAAGGTCCGCCTCTTCCATTCCTTTGCATGTTTTGTTGAGAATGCTTAGAATCCAACGTGTGAGTTCCGTCGAGGTAGGATGCATACACAGCCAAGTAGCAACCATAGCCCGAGATGCATTTGAGATTTAGTCGACCCAAATGTTTGTCGATGCCGCGGAGGGGCCGCCCACTGCTCTCTTGAGTGAGTCTAGAATGTCGAGTGCGCAATGTGCGAGTTGTATCGGGTTTGGATGTAGAGATTTCTACCCTCCTCGCGGTTCAAGGATTGCCAGAGTCCCCTTGGGGCTCGGGGTCATGTGCCAATATGAACTAGAATTACATTCATATCGACACAAGTGTGTGTTGATGCCGCGGTAGTTGTCTCTGGGGTGGTCGCTTAGGCCAAACCACCCTCAATTTTGAAAAATTCCTTTTCAGGGGTTTGGAATGTCAAGTGCACAATGTGCGAGTTGTATCGAGTTTGGATGCAGAGATGTCCAACGCCCTCGCGGTTTAGGGATCAGGGAGTCCCATTCGGGGTCCGGGTCATGCGCTAGTACGAACTAGAATCACACTCATATCGACACAAGTGTGTGTCGATGCCGCGGTGGTGGGAGGCTAGGATGGTGGCCTTGGCCGATCCCCCCCCCATTGTTTTTTGTTTTTTTTCAGGGGTTGCAAATGTCAGGTGCGCAATGTGCGAGTTGTATCGAGCTTAGATGCATAGACTGCCCACCTCCCTCAGGGGTCTCGGCACCGAGAGGTCCCTTCGAGGTTAGGGTCAAGCGCCAGTACGAACTAGAATCACATTCATATCGACACAAGTGTGTGTCGATGCCGTGGCTTAGGGTTGTTGGGGTGGTGGCCTTAGCCAAATCACCCCCTTTTTTTTTAAATTCTTTTTCAGGGGTCTGGATGTCGAGTGCGCAATGTGCGAGTTGTATCAAGCTTAGATACATAAACTGTCCCTCTCCTCGGGGGGTCTCGGCATCAAGAGGGTCCCTAGTGAGGCCGGGGTCATGCTCCAGTACGAACTAGAATCACATTCATATCAACACAACTGTGTGTCGATCTTGCGGCGTGGGGTGGCTGGGGTGGTGGCCTTGGTCGACAACCACCCATTTTTTTAATTTTCTTTCTCAGGGGTTCCAAATGTCGGGTGCGCAATGTGCGACTTGTATCGAGCTTAGATGCATAGACTGCCCCTTCTTCGGGAGGTCTCGTCACGGAGAGGGTTTCCTTCGGGGTCGGGGCCATGCGCCAGTACGAACTAGAATCACATTCATATCGACACAAGTGTGTGTCGATGCCGCGGCTTGGGGTGGCTAGGGTGGTGGCCTTGGTCGACAACCACCCATTTATTTAATTTTCTTTCTCAGGGGTTCCAAATGTCAGGTGCGCAATGTGCGAGTTGTATCGAGCTTAGATGTATAGATTGCCCCCCTCCTCGGGGGGTCTCGTCACCGAGAGGGTCCCCTTCGGGGTTGGGGCCATGCGCCAGTACGAACTAGAATCACATTCATATCGACACAAGTGTGTGTCGATGCCACGGTGGTTGTCTCTAGGGTGGTCGCTTAGGCCAAACCACCCCCAATTTTGAAAAATTCCTTTTCAGGGGTTTCGAGTGTCAAGTGCGCAATGTGCGAGTTGTATCGAGTTTGGATGCAGAGATGTCCAACGCCCTTGCGGTTTAGGGATTGGGGAGTCTCCTTTAGGGTCGGGGTCATGCGCTAGTACGAACTAGAATCACATTCATATCGTCACAAGTGTGTGTCGATGCCGTGGCTTAGGGTTGTTGGGGTGGTGGCCTTGGCCGAATCACCCCCTTTTTTTTTAATTCTTTTTTAGGGGTCTGGATGTCGAGTGCGCAATGTGCGAGTTATATCGAGCTTAGATGCATAGACTGCCCCTCTCCTCGGGGGGTCTCAGCACCGAGAGGGTCCCCTTCGGGGTCGGGGTCATGCGCCAGTACGAACTAGAATCACATTCATATCGACACAAGTGTGTGTCGATGCCGCGGCTTGGGGTAGCAGGGGTGGTGGCCTTGGCCAAACCCCCCCTTTTGTTTTGTTTTCTTTCTCTGGGGTTCCAAATGTCGGGTGCGCAATGTGCGATTTGTATCGAGCTTAGATGCATAGAGTGCCCCCTCCTCGGGGGGTCTCGGCATCGAGAGGGTTTCCTTTAGGGTCGGGGTCATGTGCCAGTACGAACTAGAATTACATTCATATCAATACAAGTGTGTATCGATGCCGCGGCTTGGGGTGGCTGGGGTGGTGGCCGTGGCCGATCCCCCCCTTTTTTTCCAATTTGTTTGGATTTGGATGCTGTGTATTATCTTCTTTTATATTCTGTTTTTACTTATCATGTCTTTAGTGGGACATTTTACAATTAGGTTTTTGGTGGAGGGTCAGTGGCGGAAGGGGAGTCTCAGGGTGATGGAGCCGGTACTTCCAATATTGCAAATTTCTTGTAGGACACACAGCAAGACGATTCATTGGAATCTCAGGAGGCTATGGATGTTGATGACGTTCGACTTGAGGATAATCCGAATCTTCAAAATCCACGGGCGAGGGTAAATTTGGACAACCTGATTTTGGAATTGGATTCGCATTTAGGCACTGGTCATCGTGAGGGACTTCTGTCTCCCATGTGGTCGAACCTCACCTTTGTAGGGTCTGATGATGTAGCCTTGGATATGGCCACCATTGATGTGGACTCCATTTCTTGTAGCTGTATGCAAGATGGCGGCATCTGCTCTAATGGAGATGATGACACACTTATATTTTGCTGTGGCGAGTTCAGAACTTTGCCTTTGGTTTGCGTCTGTTTAGTTGAAGGCCTATAGTTATGAGAGCTTTATGAACCTTGTTGACTGGATATATTTTACTGATTTCATGAATTGCTCTCATTTACATGGTTATCAATTTTTAAAAGAAAGGTCTCATACAGTCCTATTGCGTTTTATTTTCAGTCCTCTAGTGAGGATGATGATGACGATGACGATGAGGAGGGTGATGACACAGACACCTCATCGAAATCCGTTGCATCATGGAATCCGAAGTCGAATGTCATTACGAGGCTGGCACCGCTTGAGGAGACCGTGACAGACTTGACGAAGGAGAAGGTGGTGCAAGTGCCGGCGGTGGAGGTGGACCACCACATTCTGGGTGTTGCGGATGATGCTCTAGAGGACGACATTCGGCAGTCCCCAAAAGTTGACACCTTCTCCATTATCTCTAGCCTGCGACTTACGACATCTGATCACTCACGACTTCGGATTCCATTGTGCAGGATGGTGCCTATGCCCATGGTCAGGCCTACTTTGGAGTGTGACCTCACGATGTTGGACAAAAAGTTCAGTAGAGGCTACGAGGAGGGGGCCCGGGTTTTCTACGTATCTGTTGTAGACAAAGCGGGAGACACTGGGATCTTCACAAATGAGGATAAAGCCGGATGGGGGCCCATTTGGAATTCAGTGAATGACAAGTTCAATGAGGAGTTGAAGGCCAATCCCCACCTTCATCAATTGGTTGACTACAAGTTTTTTGTCTGTGATGGAAATCACAGATGCATTGCTTGGATGAATCACATTAATCGTCTCCATTCATCCGAAGTGGATTGGCATGTGTGCATGGACTCCATTGTTCTTAACACAAGAGGACACATTGGTATAGCCATGCAAGCCATGCATGACATAAATAGGTATGCATACCTTCAAATTACTTAGTTCAATTCATTTCACTCTTATGTATGGAATTGGCCCTCCACTCTATAATGTGTTCTAATACTACATCCACTGCATTGCTTGTACAGTCAGACAGAGAGCTCGTATATCAAAACGAACCTTGTTCACACGTTCTACAAGGTTCAGAAGTACGGTCTCATGGAGGTCGAAAAGTTCAATGAGTTGCTGACTGAAGAGGAGGTCAAGACATGCAAACAGAGCACACGGAAGACATGGTATAAAATGCCTTTGGAAGTCTTTACTTCCTTTATTTTCAAGGTAGGGGTCCTACCTTGAATCATTATTCCAGATTATAGTCTATAGTCTTTCATCTCTATGATCTCACTATCTTTCTATGGTGATGACCCTCATTGCTTGTCTCACTCTATGGACATGCAACAAGAAATATCAGCGAATGCGGATGTTGCTTTGCGCAAATATGAAGAGGACACGCCAATCGAGAAGAAGTCTGCTACTGCACGGGCTCTTGCGATGCGAGCATCCATTAAGGAGTCCACGGACAAGCTATACAAGAAGCTCTCCAAGATTACTGTTGTTGCTTCCCCGCACCTTGGCCCAGAGTGGCTGAATGAGGTAATGAAAAATTCAACCATTTATGAATGCTTCTATTTTTTTTTTGGCAATGGAATTCTTATGAATTGATTCCATACCTATTGCAGATTGAACGACATTGGACGCTCTTCTCTGTCCCAGAGTTTACATTAGAGAAGCTCCAAATGATAGCAACAACGAATGTGTCAAGTGCACACAAGTTAAAGTGGTTGAGGTGGCTCAACTCCTCTAGTTCGTCTAGAGAAGCTCGACGAGTACCTCCACGTCCCGTTAATGAGGAGAGGCTACTGATTTTTCTTGCCAAGGCAGCATGGTATACAGGGGTAAGTAATGCATGTAAATCACTTGATCACTCTTTGGTTGTCATTTAGTTTCTTCAAATTTATTTCCACTGCTTCTCTATAGTGATTAATGTAATGATGTTCTTTAAACTCACTTTGTGATGATGTATTTAGCTCGAGGATGGGGTCCTCGAGATGTACGAGGGGATGATGCAAACTGATAACATTCCCATAGACATGACTGTGGTGGGGGGACCAGCTAAGCTAGTTGATTACTTGGAAGGGTGGAGAATGAAGTTGTGGGATGTTGGTTATAGTGGGGTGTTCAAGGGCTCAGATGCCTTTAAGAAGTCAGACTCCTTTCCCAATTATTGTGGATCTGTGCTGGCCACACTAGTAGAAAATGATGTCCAGGTCAACAAAAAAAAACCAAGTTTTTGTTGAATTGGATACTGTATCGACCGTTTTTACAAATTTATGTTGATTTGGACACTGTATTATCCAAATCAACAAAAAATTTGTTGATTTGGATAGTATAGTGTCCAAATCAACAAAAGAAATTGTTGATTTGGATAGTATGGTGTTCAAATCAACAAAAAAATTAACAAATGTTTGTTGCAATTGACTTAAATTTTTCTTAAGTAAATTTTTATTTATTTAGGCAATAATTAAATAATCATAGTTTGAAATCTTTGTATCATGAACTTTTTAAATAAAACTAATCCCTCACAATTCAATGTTTTGTTAATTCAGCAGACTTTGGAGGCAATTTAAGCATGGTAAAATATCTTTTTTGGAAAAACTTCATGCTAAGAAAAGTTGTAAAATCAAGCAAAATTTCACCTCCAAAAATTATTTCATGATTTTATGTCTTCAATAAAAAGTTATGAACAGAATTCGGAGAGAGTGTTTGAAAATCTCAAAAAAATTGTTCCTTGCTACCACTATGAATTTTGTCCATGAATTTTTATTGAAGTTTCAAAATTACAAATGGGTTTTAAGAGATTTAATTTAATTTAATTTCTCAAATTTTTATAAAATTTCTTTTTACCAAAAAATATGTTTTACTATGTTGAAATCGCCTCCAAAGTTTACTAAAATTTAGAGACACTGATTTCAAAATATTTAAATTTAAGGAATAGCTAATTTGTCCAATATTTCTAAACAATTGTACTATACTTTGTATATTTAAGGAAGATTTTATTATTACTATGTCAAAATGTGTTTAATTAAACAAAGTTTCTATAATCTTACATTTTATAAAACTTATTGATTTAAAACTTCACTTTGACTTCTTCGTAGTTCATTTTTCTATAACCTAATAGGATGTTTTTGTGGACTTGAGAAAACATTGTCCAATTTAAGAAAAAAAAAAACTTTTTTGGTTAATTCTGAGCAATTAGAGTTTTCAAATTAGAATTTGTCTTAAATTAGAGATATGTTTAAATCAATATGGTTTGAGTTTTTTATAAAATGAAAAGTTTTAATTGAATTAACCATTCACAACTCGGATTTTGTAAGTTCAGCTGACTTCAGAGCTCATTTAGGCATAGTAAATCAATTTTTTTATAAAAACTTTGAACTAATGAAAGTTGGAGGTCAAAGTTAAGTTTCACCTCCAAAAATCCGTTTGTCATTTGGAGCTTTTAATAGAAAGTTATGGCCAAAATTCAGAGACAGTGTTTTGAAAAAAAAAATTGACATTTTTTAACACTGTCTCTGAATTTTGGCCATAACTTTCTATTAAAAGATCCAAATGACAAACGGATTTTTGGAGGTGAAACTTAACTCCGACCTCCAACTTTCATTAGTTCAAAGTTTTTATAAAAAAATTGATTTACTATGCCTAAATGAGCTCTGAAGTCAGCTGAACTTACAAAAATTGAACATTGGCGGGTTTAAAAAGATTTATATACTAAATAACTTTAAGAATGTTCATGAGTACTTGGAGGTGGCTTGGTGGTTTGAGCCCTTCCCTCCCAACCGTGAGGTGGGGGGTTCAAACCCCCATGCCAACTCCCCATTGAGGTGGCGGTCAATGTTGACCGCCATGTGGACATTGACCTAGGTGTAGACTTGCATGGATGATACGTGTCATTTTGGTGCCACATGGATTGCCACGTGTCAAATGTTGATTGGTTCTTTAAATTTAAATTTTTTTCAAATTATTTTACAACATAACCAAATCAACAAAAAATTTAACAAAAAATTCAACAAGTTTTTGCTACATACTGTCCAAGTCAACTGCACTAAATCAACATAAAAGTGTTAGACCAAATCAACACTTTTTTGCTAATTTTTTGTTGATTTGGACACAGATTTTCTAGTAGTGCCATCAGACGGGTCATATTCAGGTTTGTTTTTCATTGAATTTTTCCTAGTAACTCCTTCTATGAGGTATTAGTTCTTTGAGGCTCAAAAGATATGTGGAGTATTGAGCACTTACATTCTATTTGCAGGTACTTTATATTTGAACTCTATCCCAAGAAGGCCATTGCAAAAGAGGATTTGCCTTTGTTCCTTATGACCTGGCAACTCCAGTCATCCGCTGACTGCATGTTCACTCCCAACCAAGTGAAGATGTAGACTAGCGCACATCTCCTGGCATGCCCTTGGTATCTAGAGTGCAACATTGGAGTCACTCCTTTTGACGAACAGGCCCTCTTTCAGTCTTTGAAGGAGAAATCATCTAGTGAGCTCGAATTTGATGAGTTGACTCTGATGCTCGAGAACGGGCTATTCGAAGGCGTGAGGCTTCCGATAAAAGGAAGATAGAGAGATTGGAGGAAGCAAAGAAGAAGGCCGATGAGAACCAGAAGCAGAAGCTTTTGGCGCAAGCGGAGAAGGACAAGGACAAGGACAAGAAGAAGGGGACCAAGAGGAAGGCGGAAACTCCAGTGCAGGAGCCTGCCACTAGCACCGCCAACATGCCCGATGGCTCCTCAGGCTTCTCTCTTACACAGGAGAGGTTGGTTCACGGACTGACGCCGACATTGAAGAATCTGGATCCTGTACGTGACATCGACGAGTGCATCTTGAACTTGTCCGTGGCCATTTTGCTTGGAAACACAGTGGCCTGTAACGACGTTCTCTCGTTCTTAGGCATGGTACAAATTCTACCTTGAACCATTCATTCATACTCTAGGAAATCACATTTTTGTATGAAAGTCAATACAATATCTTGTTTTCATTATATTTTCTTACACGTGACAATTGATGTCTATGTTGCAGTATTCATCAAACAAGGATCGGTCATTTTTGGGTGTCAACAGTGACAAGGCAGCTGTGGATTTGATATTTGTGGACGTACCAGAGGGACTTCACGTTCCCACTATATCCACCTCACATGGAGCCATTCCAACGTGGAACGAATTCAACATGCAATTTCTCGTACCTATCTTTGACTTTGCTGACAACTATTTACACGACAATAGAGCTATGATTGTCATATATCCGGCTCCTTCTAAGCAACACAGGAGCCACATCCTTGGCTGTTGCCAGACATACAAATTTTGGATTCTTCTTACTTGGATGGGGATGAATCATCTCCATCTAACATTGCCCATAGATCCCTCCAAGACGGTAAGAATGATTCCAACATTCTTAACTTACAGTCATTGGCAATCGTCTTTTTCTATTCCCAATTATTAACCTTTTTGAAATCACTCACGCGTGCAGCCTATGTGCTTTGCGATATCATTAGTGGTCCGTGAGAGTGGACCGAAGAAGGATATAGACTTTCCATTTCAGTTCGTTCCCTCTCATGAAGCGGTAGGGGTGAATGTTGCACGAGATGATATCTTGCAGAATTTTTGTAACAAGGACGATGTGTCCATGAATGGAGACACTCCGTGGCGTGGCCCTCGTGAGAAGGCACTTCAGTTCGTGTAGATGCTCGTTGAGGCTTGCTCTCAGCTAGGGGACGTTGTTGTTGATTTTACAGCATCTACTGGTAAGATACTCTTCCTGTATTGGAGACCTATGACCCAATCATTCAAAAATGTCTTCACCCTAAAGCCTCAAACTAATTCATATTTCTTACTTTCACAGGTGCATGCATTCAGGCATGTCCCGCAACCCGCCGTCACATTCTAGCCTTCGAAGATGATAAGTCCATCTTTGACGCTCTTATTGCACCAGCAATGCGTGTGGGAGGATCTCGTCAGCCAAAACCACCACGGGTAGCACCCACAACAGACCTTGAGGATGAGGACATCCCGGTTCAACAGATCGTGAAGACATCTCGATTCAGTAAGTAAGTTTTAATTTTAACTATTTTTTATCACATTACTTATGAGGCATTGAACTTCCCAAATTGACTATCTAATTCGATGAATTTGACAGGCTTACTCAAGAAGTGACAAGGGTCCCCTTCTTTGCAAACCCAGGATTCTTTCCAAGTCCACCAAAACCATTCCACTTGTCGCAATACAAGGTAAGTAAATTCCCCATTATACTCACAAAAATCACTGTAGAGTATAACTAAGTGACTCTAAAGATTGAACCCACGAGATTCTGTGAAGTATCTGGCCTTGTTAAGCGATTAAGATAGGTCATCTCCAAAAACTCTATAATCCGGTTCTAGATCTAGAACCGGAAACCCCAAAATAGCTCGAGGACAACAACCTGCTAGCCTATAAAAACTGAGATTCCAACAATCTGGCCCGGAACGGATCCGCTCCCTGACTATTCCGGTTTCCCGGAACTTATCCGCTCTTGATAAACTGCAACAGATCCGTATCTTAACGGATTCCGCTCCTGATTTCCTCTCTGGACCAATCCGTTTCGGATGATCCGTATGCACCCGTTCCTTAATCCGGTTTAGCTTTGCCTCTGTTTTACCATCAGAGGGGTCGCCGCTTGATTTGTGAATGGTAGGCCCACCGCTCCTTCCGTGACTTATAGTGGCTGAAGACCCACTTTCTACCCATTAACTCTAAGGTTACTTCAGATCCGGTTTGATCTCTCACAGCAGTACAGATAGAAATCCGGACTGTAGGTCATACAGAGATCCCCCGTACGATCTTTTCATACTACAACGACTTTGGAATTACTTCCCGTTCTTGTGGAGTCGGGTGGTTACAACTTACAAGTATATCCGTCCGTTCCAATGTCAACCAAAACTCTTCCGTTTGCCACAAAGACAGTGAGACCTCACAAGAGATCGGACACTCAACTGGATTTCCCACCCAGGAGCTCTAGCACGACTAAGGAATCCCTCCCTCTCGTCTAGCCTAACAACGGCTTTCTCACCCGGAATCTTAAGTCCTAGAAGCGCTGAGGCACTAGAAATACACTCCCAACTCTTCTCTACCCGTTCTCATACACTCAGACACGGAAAATAAACACCAAAGGGAGAATGTCGCCTGCAAAACCACCTGCGCCTTCCTAACTCCGCGTCACACCGCCCTGTCAAACTTGGGAGATACACGCGCAAAGCAAGAGAGAATAAAATACACAAGGAAATGCAAAAGAAAGACTCCCAATCCACCGCGAGGGGACAGACTTAAATAATGGGCAAAAAGCAAAAAGCTCCATACAAGTCCGCCGCGATTAACGCTCGGCGGATCCGTTCCTACCTACTCCTGAACCGGAACGGATTCCAACCCGCTCCAAGTTCCTAATCCGGACCGGATTACTTCCTGATCCGTTCCTAAGTAAAAACTAAAAATACAAGAAAACCTAACACCTAGTTATCTGCCTCCGCTACCCTAGAACCTATAGTTGGGCTTTCCGCCCTTCCGATCTACTCGAAAACCTCAGTGAGGTTCCGATTCCGATCTCCGTCCATAGCAACCGGAGCTCTAGTAACCGGGCTCGCAGGAGACTCCAACAATTGGATTGCCGCCTCCCGGTTACCCGTCGACGCCCGTTCCGACTTCTTGGACTACGGCGTCCTGTCCTTCCCTGGCCTCTGAGGCAACCCTTCGGAAATATCCGGAAGAGACAGATCGGAGAGTTTAATCGAAATTTCCGTTAGTCTCCAATTGCAGTCTTCCATCCGTTCGACTACCTCCCGAACCTTCACTAGAGTTGTCTCCACCTTCTCGGAGAAGTCGGACAGGATCCGGACTATCGGACTTCCGGATAGTTTCTTCTCCTTATGCACCTCCTCGTCAAATAGTTGAGCCTGGATGGCAGCCGATCTGGGTTCCCCGAATATTGCCTTCACGTGCTCCGCTAGTTTGACGGTCTCCGCCGCCATCTCCTTGGTAGCGGCCTCGTTGTTCCTGAGAACAAGGAGTTCCGCCTTCAAACCGTCAACTTCCTCTTGAAGTTTCCAGTTTTCCGCCTCTTACTTGGTGAGATCCGAGGGTGAGGCGATGCAGTTCCCTACCATGATCGGAAGAGTATGATCCGGTTGGCCATTGACCATACCCGCGATAGACTCCAGGGTGATCCGTTTGACCTCCCAATCCGCTCGGATGTTGCACAAAATGACTGTCAACTTCTCGAACGGATCATTGGAATCCGTTTCTTCTACTGCCGGTTCGGATGGTCCCGCTCTGTCCTCCGTGGCCGGATTCTGTCGGACCGGAGGAGATCCCCTTGTGTTTGGTGGTGTGGTCTTCTGCCGCTTCACGAGCGGAACTTCCGGTTCCTCACCCTTGTCCTCGTCTTCTGTGTCGGATTCGGAGTAGGCCTCCTCATCATCCGTCTCGGATTCTCCGTACGTCAGGACTATCTCCTGAGCGTGCCATGTCGTCTCCTCCGTATCCGTGAGGAGCTGCAAGTGGTGGTAGAGGTGGAAGACATAGGGAGAGATCGGAGTCGCCCTACTCTTTCCGATGTTGTTCAACAACCAGGCGATCAAGTCCACCACAATCCAGCCCCAATCCACCTTCCGTTCCCCGCTCAGGGCGCCAAAGATCGTGCTGGCTAGGCCAACCGTCACCCGGGTCGGCTTTTCCGGATGCAGGACCGGAAGAAGAAACATCAACAGGCGCTTATACCTGTCGTCAACGCAATCCATCACCCGGAATCCGTCCTTCGGGTGAGGGGTGTCGTGGAACTTGTTTTGGAGGAAGTCTACCTTCCTCCTGGCCGGTCCATGCCCCTGGTGCTTGGACCCGTACACAGCCCTCCAGTGTGCTTCCGTCCATTTGTGCGCCATTCTCCGCGCCGTGTTGTTGAACTGATTCGACAACTTCCCCAACAACTCCTTCACCATCCTCTCCTCTCTGAACCTCCAGGGTATCTCTGCAAACCCTAGGCACCCCATTGCGGTCAAGTCCAACATCAAGTTGCCTTTCTCCGGCTTCGTGGAAGGGATGATCGAAACTACTTTTTTGAGTTTTACTCCTGCGGGCGGGGGTGTAGTCGACTCGTTCCTCTTCCGGCGTAGCTGCGGCATGGCAACTATCCGGAAACCCACACTACCTCACTTCCCTCCTAGCCGCACGTCCCGTTCCTCACAAACACTCACAACACAGACAGCCCGTAATAAACACCTGCAAGAACACACAACAACACCTCCCGCGCACACCAGTGCACCAGCGCACCGTCTGAAACCCGCGCACACTGACAACCGCCCGCTTTGACAACCACCAGACACTAACACTGACAACTGCGCCACAAAAAGTTGTGCCACAAAACGCGCGCGGAAAACTAACTCACAGAAAGGCGAAAAACGTTGAGAGTTAAAAAAAACACAACGAAGCGCCTGAGAGCAAATGGGCCAATTGGAAATGTCAGACCTTATATAGTCTCCAAAGATGGATCCGGTCTTCCGTTCCTGATCTTCCGTTCCCGTTCCCATCTGATCGATACCAAGTCCGGAAAGAACCCATTCCGCTCTAGAACTGAATCCGAATAGAATCTACTCCTCTCTGTAGGGGTCCGGAATCCTTTCCATTCCGGTTTTCCATTGTCATGGACCGGACTTGTTCCGCTACCAGTCACTACGGCATTATCCGATATCTTTGCAGGATCTTACCCGTTCCATGAGAAATTCTGGTTCCTAAGTTCCTGACTTTCGCTCCCAAAACTTGCTAAACGGAAAAAATCAAAAATATGCCTTGCCACACCACTTACTTGTCTACGCTGAGGCCATCTCTAGGGATTTCTGTGACCTCAACCCTAAGACATCCACTAGGGCTCGGGCGGTGGATCCAGGAGTTTTAGAGTTTGTAGATGAACAGGCCATAGAGTTGGACTCTATCACATCAGATAATGAGGGCAGTTCCACATCAGCTCATTCAACCTAGTGAATGTCGGCATGTACATGGTTAGTGACATGTTTCAGTTTATCATGTCATTGCCAAGGATATTATTACAATACGTTTCCATTCTATGTCTCTATTTCTTGCAATTCACGCATCATAGCTCGGTCATATGTGAGCACTGCACACTATGCATCCAGACAGAATGCCAACTAAAATGGGGTGGATGGTCGGAGCCCCTCACTCGAGCCGCCACCTAATGCGCCATCGACACACACTTAAGTCGATATGAATTTGATTCTCGTTCGTACTAGCGCATGACCCTGACCCCGGACGGGTACCCTCGATGCCGAGTCCCTTGAGGGCGGGGGGCAGTCTATGCATTCAAGCTCGATACAACTCGGACATTGTGCACTTGCATCCAGACCCCTGAAAAAGAAATTTAAAAAAAATGAGGGTGGATCAGCTATGGCCACCAATCCAACCACCCTAAACCGCGGCATCGACACAAGTGTGTGTCGAAATGAATGTGATTCTAGTTCGGCCTAGCGCATGACCCCGACCCCAAAGGGGACCCTCTCAGTGCCGAGACCTCTTGAGGAAGGGGTAGTCTATGCATCTAAGCTCGATACAGCTCGCACATTGCGCACTCGACATTCCAGTCCTCTGAATAAGAATTTAAAAAAAAGGGGGTGGTTCGGCCAAAGCCACAACCACCGCGGCATCGACACAAGTGTGTGTCGAAATGAATGTGATTCTAGTTCGGCCTAGCGCATGACCCCGACCCTGAAGGGGACCCTCTCAGTGCCGAGACCTCTTGAGGAAGGGGTAGTCTATGCATCTAAGCTCGATACAGCTCGCACATTGCGCACTCGACATTCCAGTCCTCTGAATAAGAATTTAAAAAAAAGGGGGTGGTTCGGCCAAAGCCACAACCATCGCGGCATCGACACAAGTGTGTGTCGAAATGAATGTGATTCTAGTTCGGCCTAGCGCATGACCCCGACCCTGAAGGGGACCCTCTCGGTATCGAGACTCTCCAAGGAGGGGGGCAATCTATGCATCTAAGCTCGATACAACTCGCACATTGCGCACTCGACATTCGAAACCCCTGAGAAAGAAAAAAAAAAGGGGGTGGATTGGCCTTAGCCACCACCCCAGCCTCCCTAAACCGCGGCATCGACATAAGTGTGTGTCAAAATGAATGTGATTCTAGTTCGGATTGGCGCATTACCCCAACCCCAAAGGGGACCCTCTTGGTGCCGAGACCCCCCGAGGAAGGGAGCAGTCTATGCATCTAAGCTTGATACAACTTGCACATTGCGCTCTCGACATTCCAGACCCCTGAAAAAGAATTTAAAAAAATGGGAGTGGTTCGGCCTTAGCCACCACCCCAGCCACAACCACCGCGGCATCGACACACACTTGTGTCGATATGAATGTGATTCGCGTTCATACTGGCGGTGGACCCGGACGCCCCGAAAGGGACCCCTCGGTGCCGAGACTCTCCGAGGAGGGGGGCAGTCTTTGCATCCATGATTGATACAATTCGCACATTGCGCACTCCGCATCCAGACCCCTGAAAAAGAAATTTAAAAAAAATTGGAGATGCTTTGGCAAAAGCCACTACCCGAGACACAACCACTACGGCATCAACTCACACTTCTGTCGATATGAATGTGAATCACGTTCAGACTGGTGCTTGACCCGGACGCCCGAAGGGGACCCTCTTTCCTTGGAAAAGGCAATCAATTCATTTTGCGACACACATCCTCGCGCCATTGACACCACGTTTCATTTTAAATGAATGGGGTGAGGGAGTGCGCCTCTTACTCTCGCGCATCCATGTGTGGCATTCATATCTCATAGGTTACGATATACGATCAACAATTAGAAACATTGGTGCTTGGCCTTGGCCTCCCCAAGCACTTTCCATGCACCGAGCAGCCTTAGGGGGGAATCCTATACATTGAGGGACTAACACATTAACACCATGTAAACCCATGATCCATTCCCACACCTGAAAAATGGGGTGCAAGGAGGGCCCTCTAACCCTGATGCTCCTACTGTGGCTTTCATTTCAGACTGCTATCGATATAGGATAAAATCTTGGATATAGTAGCGCAGGACCCTTGTTGGCACTGACGTCCAGGAAGGTGGTTTTTGCCATGTAGTGCAAATTGTCACATCATACCCATTTCAATCCTAAGACCAAGAGAATAAGTGCGTGAAAGGGAGGGCCTTCGACCCTCAACCCCATCTACGACATTTGTGTTGTATTGTAATCAATTGAATATCCAAATTTGGAATTAGAGACGCCCAAAACCAACCCATACACACTGAGAGGGTTAGAGCTCATGCATCACAGAACCCGCACTGGGGCATCGACACACACTAATTTTAAAACCAGAGCATAGGAATGGCATGGGAGAAAGGACCCTAAACCTCTCACAAGACCTGCAACATTCCTTGCATCCTGATATTAATTTAAGAATCCAATTCTAGAGTCACTGCCACAAATTTCAGGCCACTCAATTCATAGTTGGACAAACGTCATCATTGGGCTACCACTTAGAATGAATCCACATTCTATGATGTCTAGCATCCACTTGCAATTTTTTTTTAATGGATTCTTAGGCATTCTGTGGCTTCTACAGCTTATAATGATGACTCTAGCGTGCAAGAGGTTATTGGGGATGTACGTGCTCATGTATTGAGAAGTCCACGTAATTATGCTGACAATTACTCAGTGGGTTGAGTCTAACATTATAGTTAGGGCTTCGACTTATATGGAGTCTTCTCTAGTGAGAGGTGCATGGCTATGGAAGTAGAACATGTTTGGACTCTTCAAAGTTTAGGGTTTCCCTTTGGATCTAGGGAATGGAGGTTCAAGCTGGCCCACATTTGCGAACCTTCTGCTTTCAACCACTTTGATGGAAATTGATGAAACTTCTTACTCACTCCACAGTGTGACTTATTCTTTAGACAGTAGACTTCTTTAGCACAATGTTACACGCCAACTCTAAATTTCATGTTTTGTAGGCAATTTCGATATGTTCTAGTGGAGCTTGGGGACGACTAGCTCGTGTCCCTTCCCATATGCAATGTTTAGCTTAGTTAGCAAGTACACCCCAATACTACTAGAACATTAAATGAGCTGTATGCAAAGTGGAAGTCCTACTTTATTTAAAATGTATCTTAAATAATGACGTCCCGAAATGACGAACAGTTGTTCATTACTATGCTCGCACTTTCAGAACAAGTAATATTAACCATATTGATTTGGCTACCCTAAACGCCCTTCTCTATACCCTAAGGTTTAATCAAGCATATGTAAGCGGTAAAGGACAACAAAGCTGTCGGTGGTTGTATTTAAAATGAACTGCAAATAAAATTTATCCTTCGCAAAGTTGGGACTCAAATTTCATAACATGCCCCAATGTAGTGTGCAAAAAGTACACTAAATGAAAAAGTGTTTTTTTGCATGATTGGAATTAGAGGAATCCACAAATTGAAAATAAGGCCCCTACATTCCCGGCCTTCTAAGACTTCTACGTACTTCCACGGTTATAGGATCTTCAACATCTATATAGAAATATTTGTAAGGTATCAAAAATACAAAGTTCAGTACGACTATGTCACAAGATAAATTTTTAAGCCTGAAGGAGGCCCTTACAAATTCACATGCAAAGCTATTTATTGGAGGCTAGAGTTGATAGCCTGAGTACAAAATATGTGTCACTACCTTATGTGAATCTCATTGTAAAAAATTCACTTCTAGTACAAAGGACTTGAATGACCAAAAGTACCTATTGTTCTAGTGTCCAATAAGAGGCATTTCATAGTGCAAACATCATGAGCATGTATTAACAATGATCTTATTTTTTTTTAAAGTCTCAAATAGTATTAAAAACATATGAGCCATTCATCTTCTAATTGCACCAATTTTGTCCTTCTCCAATTCAATGAATCCCTCAATGTCCTTAATATTTGAATTACAAGAAATACCTAATGCCTCATTATTTACCATAGTAAACAACATGTACCTTCCTAAACATCATGATGTCAATATGGATGGAAGTACGGGATAAAAATTGTCCTTTTCAAAGAGGCCTCATCCCGCAATGTAAAAAATTTCCTTATGATATAATTGGAGCTTATTTTCATCCTATCCTTTGTGTACAGTCATTCGTAGAGTGAAAATCTTCTTTCATCTGCTTTCATGAATGATCCACTTTTTTCATCCACTTTTGTCATCTACGTTTTTCATCCACTTTTTTCATCTACTTTTGTGTCATTTCATCTAACTTCTTACAAAAATTCATTCACTTTTTTGTCTTCTTTTTTGCAATTTTCTTAAGAATTCTAACTATTTTTTCAATTTTTCTTTCATTATTCTTTGTCCTCGCTCACTAATCCCTGCTCCCCGCTCACCACTCCCTTCCTAGCAACGTTGAGCATTTTGGCACTTTCGGTACAAGTAGTGGGGAGCATTCATGGACACGGTTAGATTCTTGAACACTTTATGCCTATATTTTTTTTTTATGAACTAGAATTTTTTTTCATGCATTTCTAGTTTTAGTTGGCCTCCAAAATCATCCTTTTTTATGAATATTTTTTGCTTCAATTCCAAGGAGTACGTAATGTAATATATATTTGACCCTAAAGGTTGAAGGACATGAACTTTCATACTCTTTTTTTTGAAGAGTCTTAACTAGTCATGTGTGTTACAAGGATTGTCGGACAATGAACTCGTGCAAGTTCGTACTTGCAACCGAGCTAAGATGGTTCATAACAAATGGATGCAGCAATCTAGAAAACAAGGTTCTGATTTGTATGTGGCCATTGTAGATGACTATGTTCAAGCATTTATGCAGACGGTTAGATATTATCAATTCTTGAAAGGTGAGAGGCTAGGAACTGGCCTTGGAAAAGAAAAATTATCGCTTTGTGTAGCACAAAGGTATGCCCAATGAACCAGTAATCCAAAAGGATTGAACGATGCGATGGCATCTGTACCAGGTGTTGGAGAATATTGTACGCGTAAACCTCATCTTGAAGGTGAAGAAATTTTTGGATTTGAGAAACGACAACCCAATCTTTAATTTGGATCAGAGTATGATTCACAGCGGTTTGATAAGACTTGTGAATTTTTCTAGACCACGGGTATCAACAAGGTCCTGAACAAGGTCCACCCCCGCACCTACTCCAGTTATTTGTTTGGATACAATCTCGGAAGAAGCGTGCCCTGTTGCAAATGGAAACAATACAGACTTGTAGAAGTCTGCTAATTCAATGTCACCTGCTCCAATAGTGGAGCCCTTTCAAGTGAGAAGCGTTCAAGAAATTGTTTATGATGAGTCTCTATGGCATATTGCCCGCTTGAGTAAGACATCTTTGAAAGCTTGTTTTGCGTTGCAAGCCATTACCCGAAAGAAGTGTGTCGCGAAGATAGTGCAAGGTAACAGAGGAACAACTGCACCTACTTACACTAGCAACATAGACAATTATAGGAAGAATAGAATTGAAAGAATGCAATTCTTCTTCTGCAACAACGACATTTTGCAATATGTGAAAGGTTCGCGACAAAAATGGATTCTCTCTAGACTGGAAGTGCCAAAGATTTGGCCTGTGAAAGTTGGAACTAGTCTTTTGCCAAAAGAGATTCAAGATCTTCAACATGCAGGTTTTTGTCTTCTATAGCGACTTGAAATCTCCCCTCATAGGCTCTTTGGAAACGATGATTCACCAACTGATCTTTTAGAAGTTGAAGTGCTAGAGTCTGCAATAGAGCATCCAAGTACGCGATCAGGCAAGAAGATTCAAAGAAATCCTAAAGGACCTACAACAAAACAAGCTAACAATTGTGCATCAGCTCTAACATTGAAGGCAATGGTTCGTCAAGTAACTATAGTCCCGCATCCAGGCTTTGGATGCATTGTCACGCTTGACTCAAGTACAGCGCCTTCTATCGAACAATACATGATAACTATAAGTACATGAAATCTCTTGTACAATGCAAAGCCAAATTATAAAATGAATAACACATGTGACAAAGTTGTGGGATACATAAAATTTTGTTATAATTTTTTTCAAAAAATGAATTTTGCATTTGCATTTGCAAAGACATAGTAAGAAAAACTTTGTTCCTAATTTTCAAAATCTAAATACCTAAAAAGAAAACAATAGGGAAAAAAATGGGGTATATAATTAGTAAATGCCAATGATACCTTAAAAGGAAACAAGAGGCAAAAAATGGGGGAATATAATTAGTTAATGCCAAAGATTCCTTAGAAGGAAACAAGAGGGGGAAAAATGGTGAATATAATTAATAAATGCCAATGACAACTTTGAAGGAAACAAGAAAAAAAATGGGGAATGCAATTAATAAATGCCAATGACACCTTTGAAGGAAATAAGAAAAAAAATGGGAAATATAATTTAGAAATGCCAAAGATTCCTTAGAAGGAAATAAGAAAAAAAATGGGGAACATAATTAATGAATGCCAAAGACACCTTTGAATAAAATAAGAAAAAAATGGAGAATATAATTCTTAAATGCCAAAGATTCCTTAGAAGGAAACAAGAGGGAAAAAATGGGGAATATAATTAATAAATGCCAAAGATACCTTAAAAGGAAACAATAGGGAAAAAATGGAGATTGAATACAAATTCATCAATAGAATAAAAATATCGAACATATTTTTGAAATTTATGATAGATGCCAAATGGCAAAAATGGGGGATGTCAATTGACTAAATTTGCACTTTGTAGGCTTACTTTTAGGTTCACTTTGATAAATCCGAGGCACCTTCTAGAAGCTAGGAAATTCTTCAAAATTTCTATATAATTCCCCGAATTGTGTAACCTACACCTCATTCTTTATATTGTAATGTAGTAGCTTTCTACAAAGTAAAGACGAGTAGTCATTATTTATGACATAGTTGTTCATCCTAATCTTATACATTATGAATATAGATTAGCAACAAGTTTGTAAATATTGCAAGCAACCCTTCCCTTGCAACAATCACATTGTAGTGTTAGATCTATAGTTGTAGATTTATATTAACAACCTGAAATCCACGGTGAAAGAGCATGTTGCAGTTCTTGGTACCACAGTCATAGGTTGACCCTAAACCTCAATTCCACAGTGGAAGGATATGTTGTTGTTCTTGGACCCACAGTCATAGGTTGACGTTGAGTACTTCAATTCCATAGTGGCAAGATATGATGTTGTTCTTAGTACCACGGTCATAGGTTGATGCCCTAATCCTCAATTTCACAATGGAAGGATATGTTGTGGTTTTGGTAACACCCCGCCACAGTCATAGATTGATGTCCACAGTTTAAGTTTGCAATCAGACCTCATGTCTAAGGTCTTGTATCCACGATAAAAGGAGTGATACCATGGTCATAGGTTGCAAACCAAAGTGTCCTTTTGATGTACTCTTATGCATTGTGAACCTGCAGAACCCCCAATTCACTAAACTTGTATTTGTCATTGATGGAGTTCACTTTATTTTTTGGACACAAACAGGAAACTCATCTATTTGTAGATCTATGATTGAGGAATTATTCTCATGATGCACATCCAAAGAGCTTAAATAGACCTTCAAAAAAATTTTAAATGGGTTGTCGGCATAGGAAATTATGAGTCTTGTAATACTTTTCATCTGTGACACATCTTTTTCATCCATATCCATCCATCTGAAATCAAATTTCATCCATAATTTTCATCCATATCCATCCATCTGAAATCAAATTTCATTCATAATTTTCATCCATATCCATCCATCTGAAATCAAATTTCATCCATGTTTGTCATCCATTTTTGGAATAACTTTCATCCATTTTTTTCATCAATTTTCTTATACATTGTCATCTAATTTTTTAACTACTTTCATCCATTAAATTCATCCATTTCAATCTATTTCAGTCTATTTTAGTCATCTATTTCTCTACTCACTTTTTTTTTAATTTTTCATTTACTTTTAACCATTTTTTCATGCCTTTTCATCCATATTTTCATTTAATTTCATGCATTTTTTTCAAAAATAATATTGCTTTCATTCATTTTTCTTTCAATCTTTTCGCTCCCCACTTGCTAATCCCCGCTCTATGCTCCATGCTCCCACTCTACGCTCGTATACTAGCTTTGTTGAACCAGAAACCAGAACCCGGATAGTGATCCAAAAAGTATTTTTAGAGACATTCAACACTATCAAAACTGGATCCGGAATCAATTTGAAAATGTTCCGGACTAAGGGATCCAGAATCTGGAAATGGATTTGGAATGGAATATTTGAACCTAGGCGGCAATCAAGACTACTCTAGTGAAGGCTTCTGCAAAGACACCAGGGAGTCAAAGTGGAAGCAATTCGAAGATGGCGTATCGAAGGAGGTAGCTTGAAGGTTGTCTCCACTTAGTTAGGATTTTATTTTTAGAATTTGAATCTGGTTTTCTGAGTGTGGATCCGGATTTCGGATTTCTAAGAGATTCGGATTCTTAGGGACAGTTGACTGTGAACTTTCCAGATATCTTAGGGTGTTCACTTGTTGGTTGCCCTAATTTCTATAGTGTCTTTTTGGCTTTTGGATGTTGACTTTGGTTTTGATTTTGGTTCTTAAGGGCGGACAAGTTAGTTGCCCTCTCATTCCATCCTAGCGCGTATTCAATTGTATTTCATTCCCTTCTTTAATCTAAGCCACTAGGTGGACATTTTGGTTTCGACATTGTGTCCGAATTGTGTTGGTTTTTTTGCTTGGAGTGTTGAGAGGTGAGAGGGATGGATGAGGAGGAATTCAGATACTTAGGCAACTAAGACTGAAGTGAGTGGTTTCCTCCTTAGAACTTTGATCTAAATTGTGAGTTTGTGTGCGGTGCCTTTAATTTGTTGGAACGGTGATGTAGTGGAAGCCCAAGAGTGGCGTGGAGGAGGTTCCAGAACCACAGGGTGGGTACGTGCGGAGTTAAGCGGTTGCCAAAGGTAAGTTTCCATCCATTGGAAGGTCTGCCAACCATATACATGATTTGCGGAACTAGGGAAGTATGCCCTTTTGGGACGAGTTGTCTTTGAATCAACTGTTGTAGTAAGGGAGAGTGAACGTAGTCCCGAGTGACCTACTGCTCGGATTGGACATCCGAAAAGTTGTGAGGATCTGGATCTTCCTTTGTTGCAATACTTGGATTACTTGGGTGTTTTGTTTGTTTTGTTTGTTTTGTTTGAAAAGAAAGAAAGTACGATTTATGAGTGGTAAGTCCCTACCCCTCTAAAGATCAAGAGAGGACCCCCTGAGGGTAAAACAGGGTTATTAAAAACCAGTAATTGGAGGAACGGAACTGGAATCCAGATAGAAACGGATCCAAAAAGAGGTGTAATCCGGAAACATGATCCGGAAAGGAAAGTGTGTTCCGAAAGAAAGTAGTAATTTGGGTGGTTTTTAGGGAAAAATTCAAGAAACCAAAAAACATAGCTTGTAGTAACATCTAGAATCATCTAGGACAATATTCCATATCATTTTATCACATTTTGGGGTTATAAAGGTGCTTTTGGCTAGACTGCGCGTACAATACATATATTAGTATGTAAAATCCTTAGTAGGTGGGTCAAAACTTCTCACATAATAAAAGCAATAAGAATTTCAAGAAGGAGAAACTCTACATAAGAAATACAATATAATTTGACTATGAAGCACCACAAAAAATCCAATTGTATCTAACGTCGACATCTAAAAAACCTTACTTATATTCAATTGAGGATTAAGAGGTGTTTGTATGCCCATTAGGACCCTCAATCTTTACATCACATTCACAATCAATGATTTGAAGACATAAGAATTTTATAAGTCAAAATTTAAACTCGTTTGAGACATATAGCTAGAAAGACACTTTAAATTTTTTTTCAAAGATGTGGAATATATTGGAAGAAGACTCTACGCACTATAGAAGCTGAACCTTCATGAGCCATGAAGGACTCCTCCTTTTTGAAATAGTTCTATACTTTGAAGTAAGGCATGAAGCCATGATCTCAAATCTTGTGCCTCTACCCTTCAATGTACTCTAACAAGTACTCTGGCTACTCTAGAATATTCTAATTCACAGTGATGTTGTCTTCTTTGACCACCAAATCCAAGTACTCAATGGCCACATCCTTAATCTAAAAAATATGCTACACTATGAAAATTCACAATTTGTGATGTTCAAATATTCATTTAAAATTTTTTAAGACAAAATCAAATACCAAGGTGAAAAAAAAAGTATATGGATATAAAAATTGCTTCATTTACCCCTATGTACCAAATGCATTTGGGAAGAGATTGTAGTAGTAGATTCTCAAAGATGGACTTGGATGGAAATTTCTTCACTTTGCAAGATGGAATAGAAGAATTCTACCACTTGAAGATTTTAATCTTGTGTGTAGCTGTCATGCTGCATGTGGCCAACAATTGCAGCTTCTCCAACGCCATTTTTGGCACCTCATTTATACTTCAATGCCTCTCCACCTACACCAAATCAACAATAGTACATCCAAATTTTGAAAAAATTATATTAGAAATTGAAAGAGGTTGTAGTCATGCAATTACTTAAAACTGAAATCACTCATTTAGGAATCTTGGCCCATTCGAAGGTTGAGCAACGGCCGAAAGTCTTCCCATTTTCACCATTAAAGTCTTGGTTTTCTCCTTTGTGCCAACCCTCATGGCGTAAGCGGCCTCTATTGGCCTCCTATTGCTTTCTAGTGTGGCATCATTATATTTCTCACTGTAGTATTTGTAGCTTGAGAAATCTCTTGCTGCACAATCAAATTCATTTGTCATTAAAGGAAAAAGTACCTATAAAAAATAACTTAAGCACTTCAATATGTAAGATGTAGAGAATTTTTTTTCAAATTAAGCTTCCTATATACAACATGAGGACAAGGAACAATGCCAATAAAATAAATTCTTCTCCACATTATGCATTTCTTCATTCAATAAAGGAAGACCCATTATTTAGCAAGAATTGTACAAACAAATAATTATTTGGATCAAGTAGTGCATTTAATTCTTGACTACAATAGAAAAGACTATGAAGCCAAATTATTGTAAACAAATGTAATTTATCCAAAAAATAAACGAAGTAAAAACCTCTACAAGTATGTAGTACAATTTTTTGGAAACCTTGTTGTCAAGACACCTTTCCTTCTCCACGAGTCTGAGCAGATCAAAGTATCTTTCAATTGGGAGCAGTCCATATTTTTGCACTTGGTACAAGGTATGCGCCAAGTTTGTCTTTACATGTGAGTTCTCAATTGATCTGCAAGGCATTCAATATTTAGAAACTCAATGAAAGCTAGAATTTGTTCTAAAAAATAAAGGCCCAAAATGCTAAAACATTCCACATAAAATAAAATAAAATAAAAATAAAAACTTACTTGTTGATGTCATGCATCACTTGCATGACAAGCTCAGTGCAGCCTCTTGTGTCTAATAGAATGTAATCCACGACACAAGGCGACTTTGGAAGCAATGTATAACACTTGTCAATTAGATTCATTCATACAATTCTGCGATGATTGCCATTGCATATGAAGAACTTCAAGTTCTTAAAAAACTTAAGTTTAGGTCTGGTTTCAAGAGAGCGTGTAACACTTTGTTTTTCTCTTTTCAAATTAAATCCCATTTACTCATCTTGCCTTCTATGAACTCTGAACTTTGCCCTTCTTCATTTATAATAGATACATAAAACACGGCCGCTCCATCACGGTATCTACCAGCAAACTCTTCCTGGAGTTTTGTAATATCACAAGATAGAATAGGCCTAACCATGGGCATGGCCACAAGTCTGCAGAGAAGAATGTGTAGCCGAAAAAGCTCTTCCAACTCCATGTGCAAACTAGAGAGAACATCAACCAAATCTCTTTTTTGAATACACCTAAGTTCATCCTCCATTACACTTTTCTCCTCCTCATCCTCTGCAACATCTACCTCCATAGACTCCTCCCTTCCTTCTTCATCATATTCTTCATCTTTTTCTTCTTCCTCTTCAATGTCAGGTTGCCTAGTATCACCTGTATCCAGTGTCTCCAAAATAGTCTCTTCTTGAGTTTCCCTTATAGGCGAGACATCCATCTGCATTCATAATTTTCGATGGAAAAAAATTAGAAGTCCAAATCAGAAAGAAGTGAGACACATCGATAAAATTTTCACTCAAATGACAATAAAAAATGCTTTACTAAGAAAATTAAATTTGCCTTTGCATAATAGTAATCAAGTGAATTTAAAAAACATAATGTGCTTCTAATGATATCAGTGTCATCATCCTTAGAATCCAAAATTATGATGATGACCTTATATGTATAAACCTTTCTAGTACGCTAGTTCTCATACAATTCGACAAATGAAGGACTAGAGCTAGCATTTGAGAGCTCCACAATAGAGGAATACTCTGTCTCAGAGCTCTCAGAAGAGAACCATGGGCTAGGGTCCCTATTCCAACTAATCCTATTCTCCTTCAAAATCATTTGCAACGTGCTCTGCAACATGATCTATAATATTTGCAAAAACTCACCAAGGTTCTCTCATCATCGCTAGAGTCACTCGAAATTGGCACGCCGGGTTGAGGCCACTTCTTTTTCTTGGATGGACCTCCAATCTCCAATGTTGGAAAAGTTTGGTCAATTGGAGGTTGATTTTCAATGGAGGACACCTTCAAGTGCTTCCTTCTGCACTAGAATTCTAGGCAAAAGAAAAAAATTAACAAAATAAATATGAATAAATATTTCACAAGCACAAATGAATGGAAATAAAGAAAAGTTTTAAAAGGCCATTTTCAAGAAGTCACTTAAATTAAAAAACAAAGTCCTCACAAAGAATTGATTCACTCTTCTAGGCTTAATTAATAACACCCCTTACAATAAATATTTCAATTTTAAGAGGTACATCCTAGACATTTGCTAGATCCTTACAAATGCGTAGGAAGAACCTTATTCCTATTTCAAAACTAAGCCTCAAATTCCAATCCACATAAAAATTTTCTAACATACCCTTTAAATTACCTACATAAAAGAAAACTAAAAAAAACATGAAAAATCTTATAAAATCCCTAGTCAAATATATCAATTAATCTTTACTTTATCTTTTAAAACTTTGCGCTAAAAATATTGAAACACCAAGACACTTCCAAACCATCTCACAAACAAAGAAACTATGGTACTTGACTAGAAAGATAATTATTCATCAGTATGATTGCAGCTCACTTGCATTACTGACATCTTCAAGGTTTAGGGCTATTTTTGACAATATATTTAAAGAAAATTTAACAAAGGAAAACCTTACAAATTGATGAAGTACTTTGAGAAGAGAAGTATAGCTTGAAAACTAAAAAGCCAAATTAAAAAATGAAGCATATTTGTTGCTAGCTTATAATTCCACAAATATAAAATCAAAGATATTCAAGAAAGGAAACCTGCTCGGAGATTGACTGCAAAGCAACTCATGTTCCAACAGTAGGATTTGAAACTTGAAAAACAGAAAACATCAATAGTATGAAATATGAAAGATCATGATAAATTAATTGGTGAACATATTTCTGGAGTATTAGCAGGTATTCAAGAAACTATTGTTGGATCTAATAGCTATTTTTGGCATAACCGCTATTACTTGAGTAAAATGATTATCAATCAACTTTTAAAAAAAACCATATTCAAAGAGATGTTGGAAAATGGACACAAAAGACCTTTGATTACTTTCACATACATTCTCTAATTTGCTACAGAAACATCATGACACCATCATTGTAAACATTTTATAAAAACTCTGAATCCATGCTATAGATTGTTCCAATGTCTGGGATGAAGAGTAATCTTCAAAAATTTGCAAGAAGAGTACTTCGGAAAAAAAAAGGCAATAATCTAAACTGATTGATGGATATGAATTAGAGGTAGCCTAGGTTGCCTCGGGAAACCCCATTGGATCCAACAGTACTTCCTAGAGTAGCTTGGGCTACTCCAAATTCTGACCCATTGATCAAAAAATTGACACATATGTGTTTCAAAATAGAGATTTTCAAAAAAAATTACTCACATCCCTTTGGAGTGGCTAAACATCCTCCTAGACACCATATTTGCAGTGATTAGCCATAACTAAACACATTTATTAGCTCTTTATGAACTTCGACTCGAACCTTGACAAACCGGTAGTTTGAAAAAAGATAATGTGAATTCTTGATTTCTCAAGTACTGCATTGCAATCCCTTGGCAAAGTAGAATTTTGAATAGTAATTGATTGAAGACCAAATTCCTCAGGTAGTAGTAGGCATGCAACAAATGCTCGTTGAATCTGACGGACATTCCCTAGTTGCCTGCTGCTACCTCCAAATTCCATACTACCACTAGTAGAAAACCTTGTTAGCCTAAACAGAATTGTAACGCAAAAATGTGTTAGATCAAATGATTTGGAAAAATGTAAGATGTTGAGTCAATTCTGTTGACATTTGTGTCACGAACGCGTAGAATTTGATGTGTTGAACGTGCTTCAAAATGCATTTCAAACATTGTTCGTTGTATTGTGCCAAACATAGCTCTTTTTTCCACGTAGACATCAACGTGTTAATTATTAAAAATTCTATGCCAGGTGGAATTCTACAATCCTTTATTGGACATGAGCATTTTACACGGACTGCTTGACATGTGTATTCATCATTTTATGGAAGTTTCTTTCTTATAGACCTCTCTTGTAGACACATTATGAAGTTGGCATGTTCGGCATGACATGTTTGTCACATAAATTAATAGGGTTCACTGTTTTAACATAATACGGACATGTTACTACCAATGTCAGTCGACGCGGTCAACATTCCAATCAGGAGAATCCAATATTCTCTCTTGTTCTGATCTATAGTATTCCATGTTTAGTAGCGCAAGTACAAAAGTGTCTACGTGCTCACTCATATTGAAGATAACAGAAGAACGTTTTCAGGAACGCAATACGAAGCACCTTTGTGCTTTGTAATGACAGTCTCATTGTTGCCTTCAACGCAAATAACACTAAAGGCACATGCATTCACGTATTACTGTCATCAAAGCATCTAAGTAGAGCACTTCATCATTATTATGCATAAGACTCTTATATGTCCAAAAAAAATGTGCACACTTCTTATTATTGGCTTACCATAAAATGAATGTACACATGTTTAACAACAACTGTTTATATACTTATTTCTGAACCTATATAAGTACATATGCCCCTCCCGTAAATGCAGAAGCTCTTGTTTTCGCACCCCCCGGCCAATAGCCAAGAACATTCTTGTGTGCTGTTGCTATATCTTGTTTGAATAGTAATTACGCTTCCATTGTCTTCCTGCATATTTAACATATGCAACCATTGAGCTCAATTCTAGCGTGCACACTCTCAGCATCCTCTACATCATGTCACACTTGACACAAAGGACTTCACAACTGCTTCATAACATGCCTTGCTTGAATTACTTTGTCTTCCTCCTTTCATTTTCCGGATTTCTACTAAAGACATATGTTCAACAATTCTCCACCACATTCTTCTGTGCCAACTTGGAAGGGACTGCAAACATGCAACCAAGCACTTCATATATGTATTCTTCATGAAACAAATGTACCTACTACTTCTGTAATTGTGCTCTTTGTCATTTTAAATCTGTAGGGAATAATTTACACTGTGGTCAGACAAATTCATAAACAGAAATCTCCTTTCCCAAAACATGGTAATTTCATGTAAAGCAACTCATGACTTCATTACCACCATTGCAAACGTTACTTGAAATGCTCACATGGTACACCTTCCAGTGTTTACTCCAAAATCTACTTTACAAAAAACATGTCTATAGAAATACCGCTCAGTCACACAATGCTTTGCCTCATGGACAATATTTTTTTGTCTCTCATTTAGGGTACTATTATAACGTATCTTATTGCCTTCCTTTTCGATGCTTTTATTCCCTACGTTCTTGGCTAGCACTTCTTCCAAATGCAAATATACATGTGTGAATGTCAAAGAATTATCGATTCAATGTAGCAACCTATTCCATCCATAACATTTCCTTATCAAATTTATGTGAACATCACCAGCATCCCCACGTAGGCATGTACTCACAAGAATCTATCAATTGTAGTCATTATAATCACTGTACATCCTTTACATTCAAAGACTTTCCAAAAATTCATGTAAGAAAAGGACATACCATGTGCTCTTTTGCTAGTCCATTACCAAAAACAATTTGAATGGACTCTAATCATTTCTTACAATAAGAAAGCAGGTTTTCACTTCCAAACCACAAAATAAATTTGAATACTCTGATGTTTCTTTTGGCTTCGATCATACACACTTTTCTCCTTTACATCTCCTCATCAATTTCCCTCACTTCTCGTCTCTTCACATCTGGACATGTCTTCATGCATTAGTAGGGCAAAAACCATTCAACAACAAATAACTAGTGCTCCACCCCAAAACTACTAATCTACTAATGCAATTGTCAATACAAGAAATTACTTATACACATTCCCGACAACTTATTATATTGAACAATTCCTAAAAATTGCCAAGCAATAAAGAACTCACTTAAAAGGACCAAAGTCAATGATTGTGTCCCATGCCGACTCTACATTATGCCACCAAACATTCCCCACTTGCACATGATACATAGACGACAAGAATTTTGCCCCAACTGCATCCACTTATACAAACTCAAACAGTAGTCAACTTCTTTCTTATCTTTTCACTTTCTAGATATTACATTTTTGAAAAAAAAAATTTGTACCACATACAAAAAAAAGGAATTCATCAAACTCCTCATTACAACATTGCCTAAAGTTCAACATGCTCATAGACTTTGATACTCACCATGTGCTCAATCCATTTGTTGCTTATTAAATACATGGCAGTACAAAAATCAACTGAGGTCAAGTTCTTCCTACGCTTTTATATTCATTTATACTAAGAAATACAACAAACAAGATCAACATTCACACTCGTAGGTTTAGGACACCCTCATTCAAGAACCAGGGTTGCTAGCAGGCGAGCAGGGGAGCAGGAGCCTATGAGCCTATGAGCCTATGAGCGGGAAATTAATTTTGAAAAAAATTTGAGTTGACCACCTATGATCGTGGATTTTAGGGTAACAATAATTAGAGTTTAGTACCTATGATCGTGGACTTTAAACGTTTAGGTGACGAAGAAGATATGATGTCAATTTCAAAGATGTGACTACAGAAGTCACTTTTTGTTTTCTTCTTCATTTTCTCTTTGCATACACCTATGATCATGGACATTGTATACACAAGAGTAGGGATATAAAATCTAATTGTGAGAACCAAAGCACTTAGGTTTATATTGTCGATTAGCTGTAATTTAGAATATTAAATCTTTTTTATATAGAGATAAATTAAGGAATGTGAAGGCAAAATGAAAACAGCAAAGAACATCTTATAAATACCCAAACCTTGAAATCACAGAAGGCATCAATTTGAAATATTCTAATTTGATGCAACTCATTCACTAAATAAGTCAATCTAGGTGTTGTTGAAAGAAGATTGATTTTGAGATGTATAATGAAGAGAAAGAATTGGATGGTCAATACGTAAGGGTTTGTCGGATCCGACGGAATTGTACGTGTTGCCTTCTTGCCTCAAAATTTATTTATTTATTATTTTTGGTGTAGGTTTTGGGAAAACTAGCAAGAGCCATTGCCTTAGATGTTTTCAAAACAAAAATCAAATAAATAGAAAGAGAAATTTGAGACTTCCATAAGTAGCCATAAAACACACAAATCCAATCCAAATCCAATCCAAATAATACACAATAGTAAGATTCAAGAGATTAGTCAATCTCAAGAATCTAAGTGGCTATAGACTCAGTCACTGAATCTGACCCTGTAGAGGACTTTGAGGACTCCCGTCCCTCATATGCAGAAGCATCTGTAAACTATAAGACATTGTGGGCGTAAGTGTCTTTGCGTCATTTTGATTTGGAACAACCAAAATTTGCAAAGGCACTTGCCATCTGCTCAGCATACGGTGGTAGCTCGAAAGGCTTCTCCGGACTAACGACAAGCCTTTGATTTTGTTCCATGACCTCTCTCAAGATCAATCCACAACCTCTGCAAAAATTGAAGACATTATATTAGTCTTTGCAAATGTGATATGAAGAAAAATAATAAAGAATGAAAGAAGTTTCCACTTACTTACTGGATTTTCCCTTGCGAACGAACTTGCGAGGCACAATAGGCGCGTCTTGCACATCCACTGTCAAGCCTACTGTTCTCTCGGGGGTTGGAGCCACTGCCATTGAGGGTGATGACTTCTTCATGGGCTTCAAAATGGCATTGAAAACATCTTTGTCCCCCTCAAAAGCTAGAATGTTGCGGCCAGTTCCTCTACAAGCCAAAATGCAAGCACCTAGGGCATTCATGCAATGAAAATGTGTTAGAGAGATGACAAAATTGTTACAATGATATAGAAGTGTGAAATATTAAAATTGAAGACAAACCTGTGGATGCCGTGCAGTCCACAATGACATCGCCTTCATTGCTTGTGGCTTCAAGGAGGAGGGTGAAGAACCTTGGATCTTTTTCACGTGGGCCTCTCCATGGCTTCTTTCCATTCATGGAGATGTCATCTGCATGCATGTAATTCATTAGCATGTCATCATTCTCAACATCCACCCCAGCCTTCTTCATCATCTCAGTACGCTTGAAAGCAAATTTGGATTCACCTTTTGCTTTGAGGTCCTTGACAAGGAGAGTGACTCCAAACTTTTGTGTCTGCAACATATATGACACAAGAACATTAGAGATCAATGAATAGAATTTTAAAAGAAAATAGGTTACAAAATTGAAGCATCTGTACTGAAATTACCGTCTTTGTGGTGTCCGTTGGCGAGGTGAGATGCATGCGGTTCATGCCTAGCCAGTCCTTCTTCTTGAAGTCAAATGCTTCGCAAACTCCTGCTAGATCTTCCCTAGATGCAATGCTGAAGGAGTGAAACACAATGATGCATCCATCATCGTGCAGATGCTCTAATGCAAAGGTGCATGCGGATTGCAAAGCATTAGCTTCTAAATCCGCATTCTAATTTGGCACCTCCTTCGACGTAAGAGAAATGCATGGTACAGGCAAGTTCTCTGGACAGTCAATAAAGATGACATCAACACCAGCCCTTGCATTTGCCACACCTTCAAACATGCGAGTTTTGCCCACTGCCATCTGCAAAAGCACATTTCAATAGAATTTCAATATATTAGAATTGCATACTTCTCTACCCTTCAAAGCAAATTCTTAATATTTAGTACAACATTAGGAATTTTAGGGTCATTTAAATAAAAGTCTGAGCTGAAAAAGAAATTACATTTGTCAAAATGTTCAACAATTTCTAGAGAAAACCAAACCATATGAAAGTAGGTAATGTTGAGTAGGGAAAAACAGAATAAAATAGTGGTTTAGGTGATTCCGTCGGATCTGACGGAATTGTAAATTCTGCCTTGTTGTCTTACTAATTTTTTCAAATACAAAAATTCTTAAATACAAAAGGTAATTGTGGACCATATAGAAATTTGCCTTCAATGTTTCATTATAGCAACTTTGGTACATAGCATTCATATCATTGACAACAAGTAAAATAAATTTTAGCAAAGATGTTTGAATAGATCACCTTAACCAAGTACTTCAAGACCTCGTCGTAGGCACCCTGTCTTTTGTCCTCCATATCCATGGCGATGTCCTCAATGCAAATATTAAGGATTAAATCCTCAGTCTCTGGCACATCATCGTCGGAGAGGACCATGGCTTGAGTGACTCGTGAAATGACATCTTCAGTGAGCTGTGAGATGGTGACTTTCCTTGGTACTCCGCCTTGTGTTTGATCCACAGTGGAGGAAGCTAAGACTTGCCCTTTCTCTTCCACTTTCTTCTTTCCCTTGGCCTTAGTCTTCTCTTTTTTCTCCTTCTCGGCTTCTTTCTCCGCCTTCTCGGCCTCTTTCTCCGCCTTCTTTGCTGATTTCTCCGCCTGCTTTTTCTCCTTGGCCTCCACGATGAGTTGATTCTTCACTTCTTTCTTTCGGTCCAGTGCATCCCTCTTGTTGATGGCCCTCTTCTTGGCATCATCATCCATGTCGATGAACTCGTCAACATCCTCCAAATCTACTACCCCCTTGCCCTCCAATGATGCCCTGAGCTGAACCTCCGAATTATGGGTGAACTCCAGTGTGCAATCCAAGTACCAACCCGCGCTAGAGAGATGAGCAGTAGTGTAGGTGCGCAATTGATGTGGGCTGAACATGCATGAAGTCGAGTTGTGGTCGAGGAAGCGTGGAAGGAATTGAGGGAGGTCCAGTTTTGCAATGGCCCCCTTTGCTTCAAGCTCTAACTTGAAGTACCTGTAATTCAATCATAATGAGTTATATGGAGAACTGTTCAATCTCAAAATGAAAGAGTAGGAGCAAAATATATCATGGAAGTTGTAAAGTGCAGTCCTTTGAATGGAGGAAAAGTAGCCAAGACAATACGAATTCAAGATTTATAATGAAGTAGAAGATGCTATAGAATTTCTATAATTAAAAAGTATACAATGATGCCACAAAATTCCAAGTAGTAAAGAAAATGACATACCGATAAAGGACTCTACGCACCACAGCGTTAGAGCCTTCGTGAGATGAAAAAGTTTGGCCCCTCTTGAAGTACTTCGAGCCTTTGAAGTAATTCATGAAGCCATGTTCCCAAATCTTCTGCCTCCATCCTTCAATGTACTCTGGTAGCCGCTCTGGTTCTGGTTTTACGTTGTAGTCGATGGAAAGGTTGTCTTCCTTTACAATTTTGTCGAAGAACTCCACTGCAGCATCTTCTATCTGAAAAATGGGATATAGTGAAAAAGCTTAGTGGTATTAACAAATATTTTAATGAAAACAACTACCACATGTTTTGTTATTCAATGAAAGGAATTAGATATTGAATACTTACCCCAACGTACCAAGTGCACTTCACCAGAAATTGAGGAAGTAAGAGTTCGGAGACAGGTTTTGGTGGCAACTTCCTTGATTCACGTGAAAGAGTAGAAGAGTTCCACCATTGAAGTATCTTTGTCTTGTGCTTTGCAGTCATCTTGTAGGTGGCGACCAGCTGGAGCTTCTCCAAAGTCATTTCAGGCACCTCGTAGTTGCCCCAATGCTTTTCCACCTACAAGAAGATTTCAGTTAGTTTTTCAAAACGGATTTGAACTTTCTTTTGAAGAATTTAAGTGAAAATGGAGACTAATTACTGAATTGTACTTCTTTAAGGAAGTCCACTCCGTTTGCTGGGTTGGCCACCGCTAGCAATTTGAACATCTTGACCATGGCTGCCTTAGTTCGTTCCCTTGCTCCCAACCTCATTGCTTCTGCTGCTTATAGTGGTACACTTCTAGTCTCTTGTGTGGCCTCCATGTACCTTCTTACAGCTGCATCTATAGCTTGTGAAATTTCTTGCTACACAATAAAACCCAGATAGATGCGAAGTCAATATGGACATTGATGTTTTTTAAAAATAAAAATATATTTATCAAAAACAAGTTGAAAGACCTTACCCGGAAGATGAAAGATGTGAAGACCTCGGGTTGAATTGAGTACCACTTTTTAGTGACCTTGTGCTCAAGGCACCTCTTCCTCTCTGCAGGCCTAAGTAGAGCTGCAAACTTTGCTATGGGTAGCATTCCGTACTTCTGAATTTGGTACAAGGTGTGTACCAAGTTCGTCTTCACGTGGGAGTCTTCTACAGACCTAAAAACCATTCAATTCAACATAAGTCGAAGATCTAAACTACCTCCAAGAAAGTACAACATTCAAATTGAATATTTTTTTGAAAAATAAAAACAATAAGAAAGAAAGAACTTACTTGTTTACGTCATGCATGACTTGCATGACAAGTTCATTCCGACCTTTCGTGTCTAACATGATAGAATCGACACTGCAGTGCTCTTCCGAGTGCTTAGAGATGTAGTTCATCCACGCAATTCGTCTATGATTCCCATCGCAAATGAAGACCTTCAAGTTCTTCAAGAACTGAAGCTCTGGCTTGGACTCGAACTTCTGTTTGAAGACTTCATTCTTCTCCTTCCAAATGGGGTCCCAACTATCCATCTCCTCTTGGATGAACTCTTCAGTGTTCCCATCTTCGTTTGTAGTTGACACATAGAATACCGCAGCACCATCTCGGTACCCTCCACCTGCAAATTCTTGCTCTAGCTGCAGGATATCAGATGCCAATGCGGGTCTGACCATTGGCATTGCCACAAGCTTGCACAATGGTATGTGCATTCGAAATACCTCCTCGGGCTTCATCCGAAGTTGTGCCAAAAGCTTCACAACATCACTTTTTTGAATGTGCCGGAGTTCTTCCTCTAACATCACCTTCTCCTCCTCACGGTCTTGAATGACAATGTCCATTTCTTCTCCTTCCTCTCCTTCTCCTTCTCCTTCTCCTTCTCCTTCTCCTTGCTCAATCTCTGGTTGTCTCTGGTTTTGAGAGGAAGGCGTTTCAAAAATTGTTTCCACTTCCACGGTTTTGGCTGGGGAAATGTCCATCTAGAAGAACAATTCCAAGTTCAATTAATGGAATGTTCATAGAAAACAAAGGCAATATAAATTGCAATGAAACTGTTGGAACAACAACAACAATGGTTTACTTCAAGTGGAAAAAAGTACTTGCAACTGGATTGTCAAATACATGTACAAAAATGATGTAGTTTGAATAAAGATAAAGCCTGGCCTGGTATATAGTGTTTTTGAGGACAAAACTCGACCTAGTCTATGATTTGAACATCCTCATCCTCATCCTCATCAGAGTTGAGGATGATGATTTCATCTGACTGAAACAGGTCCATATTTGACACCTCACTCTCCCCTGTGTACAAATCAAAAAACTCTACACTGCTGGAGTTGGAGGGCTCATAATCAGAGGGATACTCCTCCTCCTCACTGAAAGATGAGAACCACGGGCCATTGCTCCTAGTCCCAGTAAGCACACTCATTTGAAACGCGTCAACGGCATACTCCGCAGCATAGGGTTGCTTCCGTCGCGTCACGTCCGTCCGTCAGGATGTCCGTCCGCTGACGTGACGGGGAGCCGAGCGTCCGTCAGGATGAAATTCACGACAGAATCCGCGACAGAGGATGAAAAATCGTGACAGCGGTCGTGGACGCCCTCACGGACGACCTCCGTGGACGGCCTGGAAGGACGTGCTCGGTGGACAGTTCCGATGGACGGTCCTGGCTGACTGGACGGCTTGGATGGACACTATGGGTTCTGCGGACGGTTTTAGGGGACGGCCCCGCTCGCGGGGTATGGACGGCCCCGATGGATAGGACGTCCAGTGGACGGCCTGGACGGACGCCTCCAGATCGACGGTCTGGGTACGGTCTACGCTTGGGAAGGACGGCTTGGATTGAGAGGAAGGTTGGACGGCCTGGGTTCGATGGACGGCCTGGCCGTGCCGTCGACGGTCAGGATGGACGGCCTGGGCTCCGTGGACTGGAACTCTTTATTTGTAAGACTTAAAAGTCTGAGTTCATATTCGTAATCAAAATTTTCTCATTAGTCTATGAGGTTTAACCATCTCTCAAAAAATAATTTCCCATGGTTTTGTATTTTAGGCCTTCCATAGTCTAAATATAATATATATTCTGTATTTAAAAAAAAGGTTTTGGTGGTTTGAATCAAAAAAAAGGAAATGGTTTGAATGAAAATAACGTTAATGGTTTGGAATTGTGAATAAAAAAAAATGTAAAACTAGTTTTGAAAAAAAATGTGTTAATTGTTCGAATAAAAAAATTATGGAAATGGTTTGAATAAAAAAAACGTTAATGGTTTGAAATGTTGAATGAAAAAAAAATATAGAAAGGGTTTGGAAAAAAATGTGTTAATGGCTCGACCAAAAAAATTTGGAAATGGGTTGGGAAAAAAATGTGATTAGGGTTTGACTAAAAGAAATATGGAAATGGGTTGAAATGTTGGAAAAACAAATTTAGAAATGGTTTGGAGAAAAAATGTGTTAATTGTTTGACTAGAATAAATATGGAAATGGTTTAGGGTAAAAAAATGGCCAAGTTTTGAGTAAAGAAAAACGGTAATGGTATAGGGTGTTAGAAAGAAAAATATAGAAATGGTTTGGAAAAAAGATGGGTTAATGGTTCAACTAAAAAAAAATATGGAAATGGTTTGAATCAAAGAAAAAGAAAAAGGAAATGCTTTGAATTAAAAAAAAGTTAATAATTTGAAATGTTGAATACAAAAAAATATAGAAATGGTTTGGAAAAAAAATGTGTTCATGTTTCGACTAAAAAATATATGAAAATGCTTCGAATAAAAAAAATATATGGAAATGGGTTGAATAAAAAAAAAGGCAATGGTTTGAAAGGTTGGAAAAAAACTTATAGAAAGGGTCGTGAAAAAAAATGTGTTAATGGTTTGACTAAAAAAAATATGGAAATAAGTTGGAAAGAAAATGTGTTCAGGGTTTGATTAAAAATAATATGGAAATGGTTTGAAATGTTGAATAAAAAACATTTAGAAATGGTTTGGAAAAAAAATGTTAATGCCTTAATGGTTAAGGCTCAAATTGGAAATAGTTTGAATCAATAAAATGGGAATGCTTTGAATAAAAAAGAACGTTGATGGTTTGAAATGTGGACGACAAAAAAATATAGAAATGGTTTAAAAAAATGTGTTCATGGTTCGACTAATAAAAATATGGAAATGGGTTCAATCTAAAATATGGAAAGGGTTTGAATCTAACAAATGGAAATGGGTTAGGGTAAAAAAATGGTTATGGTTTGACATGTGGAAAAAAAAATTGTGGAAAAATGCGGTGGGAAAAACTTGGGTTAATGGTTTGATTAAAAAAATTCGAAATGGTGGGAATCAAAAACAAAAGCATATATACTTGTGGCATATGTAAAAAATAGAATTTTGGAAATTTTTAAAAGTGAACTTACAAAATCTACTTTAAGTGAAAGTATGGCATTGGATTTAAATGAACTTGTTGCACATACATTTCAAGCAAACGTATTGAGTATTCTTTTCATTTGTTCATGGTTAAGTTTTCAGTTTAAGTGTTTAACAAACAATACAGTTGTACGAGAAAAATGAAAATGCTTCATTGCCCAAAAAATGTATTTTTGCAACATGAGCAACAAACGCTCGTAAATGGTCGTCATAGCCAAATACTATTTACAATACTAATATACTATACATCCGTCTAATGGCCTAACTCATCACCAGAAGGTATTCAACCTTGTTCTGGTTCTACAATGCCTCTGCCTATACTATTTCTCAAAAAATCTTGCAATCCTTCTCTAGATTGCAAACTGTTCAACGTAGCCACTACGGTCCGATCATATCGATCGTGCAAGTAGGAAGAAATGGTTGACAACATTTGCACCTCATTGAACGTAGTGTCTTCGATGAACCTCATTTGTGCCTCATGATCCATGTCTTGGAGTATTCCGATAGGATTTCCACTAGAGTCAAAAACCACATTCTCTGGATGTGGTTGGCGCACGAACTCTTGTCGGTCCAAGTCCCAATGGCCACCAGCAAGTTGGCCAAAAAATACTCGCCGCCCTGGATCGCCCGCACTAATCAGCTTCTTGCACACCTCCGTAATCTCCGCATCATCGTTCCACGGAATGTCTTGCACGCTGCGCACGGCGAGGTGTCTACTGTCATGGCCCCACTTCCACATCCATATCATGTCATTACCCCAACTCCCTCTATTCTCATCGCCAGGCAAGTTCTCTTCGTTCAACTCGAAGTGTGGGGGCATGTAATCCTCCAACCCAAATTGGACGTACAACCGCCGGTGCAAAGGAGCCTTGCATTGTGCGCACCGCTTTCTTGTGACCATGTGCGGAATGAGACATCCGGGGTGGTACATATGTCCACACGTTCCAAGGCAAAATCCACCCTCGGGTCCAAACGGTTCCATGCAAATCGTACACGTCGTTCCATCCTTCACAAACTCGGGAACTATGGGCCACAATAAGGGGGCATTGCCTTCTCTATCCACGGGCCTGTATCGATATCTCGCGGTGTTGAATTGGAAGTCTAGATGCGGATGCCCGTCCCAATCAATGCTTGCATTATCGTGATTTTGGGGCAATGTAACTGGAAACATATCCTCCAGTCGGGCCCACGATGTCAAGCCAAAATAACGTTGGCTACCATCTCTAAATTCTGTAGCTATTCTCCTGACTTCACGCTGCAGTTGTGCGACCTCGTTCATAGCCAAAGTGCATGCCAATCTCATGTTGCTCATGGCAAGCAACTTTTGCTCCCTCGTAGTTGACGTTTGTTGCAACAATCTATCCTTCATGGCATTTACAAATGCCAACTCGTCCTGTAGTCCCTCCAAAGCCGCTGATACAGTCTCCATGTTGGCCTTGGCCTCATTGCACTCGCCCTCTGCACGCTCCGCTCGTGCCACAAGGGCATCGTATGCCACGCGCTCAACGCTTATGAACTCTTGGCCCAATGCATCTGTTGATTGGGTTGCCGCATTTGAACTCTCACCACGAAAATGTGGTGTTGGGAATATACCATGAGGCCGCACCCGGCGCACCGTCAATGGGTCAGCTGGCTCAATTAGACCATATGTGGCCCGCTCCACGACCTCATCCAATGGTGGAGTGCCATCCGTGCTTTGGCGACGTTCACGTTCAAGCAAGTCAATGTTACTTGCTAGTAACTTAGCATTCGTTTCCTCCAAAGCCTTCACTTGTGCGTTGTGGGCTTGTACCTCCATCTCGTGCCTTCGCTCAGCTTTTGCACCATCCTCACGCAGCTTAATCACCAATGCACGTAATGCCTCTAATTCCCCATTTGCTCCAAATACTTCATTAATTGTCATGGACGGGGGAATTGGGTGAATGGCGAGTGGCATAGGCTCGCTTGGACCGGCAATGGGCGCCTCCAATTCGGGAGCCACCGGATTTTGTTCGTTGGCGCCTTGAGGTGCATTGTCGACCTCCATGGGGTCCGCGGCCGCCGCTTCGTCCCCTTGTACCCCAGCCACTCCTTCGCCTTCCAATTGCACTTCAGGATTTGGTGGAATTCTACGGCTTTTAGTAGGGAAACGGCCGCCCCGTTGTTTAGCCGGATACGTGTTCCAATCCACGTCCTTGCCCAAAAAAACCTCCGCATACGCCATTTGACACAATGCGAGGGTCCCATCCTTCTTCGAGAGGGTCCCCCAAAGTGCCAATGCCACCTCGGTCAACCGCTTCTTGAACGTTGGGTGTACGCAATACTTGATCAATGCAACGCCAGATCGCACTTGCGTCTCATTTCTCTCCCGTGGAAAATGGCGGTTGATGTGGGCCCAGTCCACGTATCTCTGACATGTGGTGCGGGTCCATGGCTCAAGCGCCTGTTCCCACCCGTGCCCGGCCAAAACTTCTCCAGTGTTGAAAGTCGCCCAGTCTACAGTGCTCCTGTTCCCACGACGCCTCCTGTGTGGGGGTTCACCTTCATGGGTTACCATCTCCTGGTTTTCTACCACTGGGGGGTGATTTCCAGCAATTACCACCTCCTGGTTCTCTGCCATGGGGGGGTTCTCTACATGTAGTACCATCTCTCCATGGTTTAAGGCCATAGTACCTGCACACAATGCCACAACACGGTATGTATGTACAGATGACTATGCTCTGCCTCCTGTTGCGTGAGGGCAACTGGAATGTGGCAAAGCAATAGCCAAATGCTTGACTTCCTCCCGAATTGCAATGCAAAGCTTTTTTCAAGCTAGGACAGAGCAACTCAAGAGAGAAAGCAAGGTTAATTGTGGCTGAATTTGGGATTTATACTCCCCATTACCAAGCCTCGTTAGGAGTGTTAATTTGTGTCTAATCACATCGCCATGCACCACCTGGAGCCGTTGATGCGGACGGCCATCGACGGCTGGGGCGTCCAGGGAGCGTCGACGGAGGTTCGGGAGGCCGTCGACAGCTTCGGGATGACGTCACAGAGGCCGTCCACAGGTCCGGCGCCGTCAACGAGTTCGAAAACACTCATGAGTTCGAAAATCCATAATTACTCCGCCGAATTGCAAATTCGATGGCCAAAAATGGCTCTTCGTGACGGCCTGCCCGTGGTCTTGGACGGCCACTGTTCCACTGTGGACAGCCTGCTCGGACAGGTCGACGCTCCGGCCCGCAGCCAAATTCGTTGCGGACGGCCTGCCCAGGTCCTGGACGGGCCCGTGTTGCTGGACGGTTTTCTGGACGCCCTCCGTCCCCGTGACGGCCTGCCCAGGGCCTCGACGGCCAGGGAGGACTGACCCCTCTATTGCCCCTCCGGAGGGTAAATGTAAAAAATTCCCCCCTAATTTGTGCCGATTAAATTTTAGATTTCAACACGTCCCCTAGCTAAATCGAGGTCTCTGATTCCAAATAAGAATTCAGAATTTGCAAAAAAGAATTTGTGTGAAAAATAAAAGAAATTCCAGGGTTTTCTACAAGGGTAAAAAAGGGGCAATAGAGGGGTCAGTCCTCCCTGGCCGTCCTCGACAGGCCCGTCTTCCTGGACGGTTTTAGGGACGCCCTCCGTCCTCGTGACGGCCTGCCCTGGTCCTGGACGGGCCCGTCTTCCTGGATGGTTTTCTGGACGCTCTCCGTCCCCGTGACGGCCTGCCCAGGTCCTGGACGGGCCCAATAGGTGGGCCCAATATATACTGAATTTCAATTAGGCAAGTGGAATCCAATTAGACAGCCAAGATCCAATTACGCAATTGGTATTCATTTAGGCAGTTGAGATGCAATAAGCTATAAGACAGCAGAATTTTAATGTGGGTGAACTGGTGAAGATTGCCAATGCAGTACCTGTATACTGTAATTTTTATTGGAGCTCAGTGAGTTAACATTCACAGCTTGCATTTCTTTTTAAAAAAATTTGGGATTCATTCATGGTTGTGACAAGTGTGTGACTCATTCAGATCTTGTATTTCTTTTTAAATTTTTTTGGGATTCATGATTGTGACAAGTGTGTTAGCCATGTATGCATGGTAGGAGGCAAAGATTGCACTTATTTAAATTAAGAGTTGATTTGCCTTTTTCGTGTATGTCTTTAGATGAAAATATTTTTAGTTTATTTTTTAGTCAAGGAGAAATAGATGAGGAATCTAATACAAGTTGTTTCATATTTTTTGGAAGAAAAATTGAATTAATTATTAATTTTCAAACACAATTTGTCATAGGACCCTATTTGTGATCAGTAAGCCTTGAAAATCTATACATGCACAGTTTCTAAAAGAATCTGGTTTGGTGAATAAACTAGTAATGCAACATGTAAAAAATGGTTTGAAATGGTTTCTAAATGTGTCCCTTTCAAAATCTGAAATGAATTCTTCAATTAATCATTATTTCAAAACAATTTCACATTTGAAAGAAGGTAGTTTAACAACCATTTTTTATTTTGAATAAAATTAGTAGACACCTATAAGTACACTTAGTTACGATTGAATCCATTGTAACTCTAAAACCATCCATTCATATAGTAAAAATCAAATCTTAGCATGCTTCAATATAATCCACAATTAGTTTCCTCACAATGAGCTTTCCAATTCAGATTTCAGACCCTCCTATAGTCCTATTAAGCAGATAAAAAAGCCTGCATAGTTTATTAACCTCCGTGTGAGCTTCCTACCATAATAGTTGATTTGAGAGCAAGAGGTCCTTGAACTTCTTCATTTTAAATGTTAGAATGGATTTGCAGACTTACTGATACTTGTGTTTTTAAACACAATCGGCTTATTAAATTCCCTAAGTTTTCCTTATTATATAAATGAATGTGAATATGCTCTTGTGCCTTTAAATTGGTTTTAAATATTGCATTAATTAGGATTGTATACTATAGTTTAATTTCTCTATTGTGTGCTTTGTTTTCTTATAAATGGTGAAATATAAATAGTTGTAGCTTTGATTTTTGATTTTCAAACTCTTTAGTGGCATATAGATAGCATATGCTGTGCGTTTCACCATGTTCTTAGTTCATCAAAATCCTTGAAGCTCACATGTTTCCTTGTATACAATGTTTTTGATCTTCTCAATATTTTGTAATTATGAAATGTAGAAAAAAAATAGGGTGTTCAAAAATAGTCCTTCAAAGAATTTACAAAAGAAAATAGGGTACTCTAAAATACACTCCGGTAGCTTTATTCTACTAATAGGGAGGGAAAAAAACATGAGAAGGACATAAATACCCCCCCATTAAATACCCCATTATCGCACGTGGTTACCAAAAGATAAAGGGGGTGAACCCCCAAGTCTATTATTCAAACCATTCCCATTTTTTTTATTCAAACCTTTCCCATTTTTTTAATTCAAACCATTCCCATTTTTTTAATTCAAACCATTTCCACATTTTTTTCCAAACCGAATCATTTCCATATTTTTTTAGTCGATCCATTAACCCATTTTTTGGTCCAAATCCCTTCTATATATTTTTGCCCAACACCCGAAACCATTAACGTTTTGCTTTATTCACACCACTTCCATTTTGGGGATTCAAACCTTTTCCCTATTTTTTTTAATTGAACCATTAACACATTTTTTTCCAACCCATTTCCACATTTTTTTTATTCGAACAGGGCTCGACAATTTCTTTCCAAACCCTTTCTATATTTTTTTGGGGTAACTTTTTTAACCCTTTGACGTGTATTTTTGGTTCAAACCATTAACACACTTGCGGAATTCTAACTCTTTCTTCTAGGGTTTATCATACACTTCGGCAAAGAGAGGATTAGAGCGGTTTAGGGTTCCGCAGAAGAGTCTGAATTCTGAAAATTGGTTGGTGCCCACTAACGGAGTCTTGCTTGCCAGTGCCCCCGTCCTAAACTCCTAATTAGTGCTCGCCATTCACTTATACTTTCATAACTCATAGTTTCATAACTCATAAGTAGAGTACATGACTACATGACCAGAATATTATGCAATATAGTAACATACTAATATGTACATGTAGTACTAATCTAATTTCCTAAAAAATACATGCCTAGTCGGATGGCTCCCGAATTTAAAATTGAGAAGTTTAAATCCCTACATATCCGTAGGGCAACTTCTAAAATTTAGGGTCCATCACTTCAGCCATTCTCGATATGAGATGAAGCACTGGAAGGCAATGTAAAATTTTAGCCGTGTACATTACACACTACCCACCAACAAGTTTAGGATCATCCAATTCTGCCATTGAAACAAATTTTGCATAATATAATCAAGCATACCAAATGTGGATTTCACATAAGTCAAATTCAGTATTTGGTGAATTGTTTCATTCAAAACTCATGGTTTAGCATGATAATTGATTATAAAACATTGGTGATGAATCAGCATTAATTTGCAAAGAGGAGATATGTAGGAAACATCCATATGCACATCTTTCATACCAAAAAACATCCTAGATTCCTAGTAAGTTACAACAATATAATTGGGTTGAAGAATTCAATTAGGCATTTTATGTGACCCCATTTTGTAAAATAGATGTATGTACGCTTGAATTAGATTTAGGCAAAGTCATTGTACGGAAATGATTTAAGTTCCTCAAGGAGTTATAGTGTGACCATCAAATAGCAAATGCTAATTAAGCCGGATTAAATTATTAAAATTAGCTCCTATTTCCTAAATTTACGGGGGAGAATGAAATTAGATGGAAAGGGAGGAAGTAGAGCTTTTTGACGACACAACTGAGAACGGATACGCATCAACCGAAGAGGTATGTGTTTAGACTAGAACCAATAAGTTTAATCATTTCATGTTATTTCTTTTAATTACTTCAAAATTTGCAAAATTAGATTGACGCTAGGAAAAGAAAGATCAATTACCGAATACAAATTATAATGCACTTCTTAAGTTATTAAATTACTAAACTAGACATTTTACCCTCATTTACGCAAAAGTAAAAAGGAACTTAAACCCTAAACCCTAAACCCTAAATCCTAAAACCTTCGGTTGGGCAAGGGCTTTAGGCTGGGTTTTTGACCTTCTCAAAATTTAGTGTCAGCCCTTAGATGGGTGGTTTCTGGCTTGTTACCTTATTACCTTGTAGAGGAATTTCAGTTGCACGAGGCTTGCCATTAAGTCTTCGCTGGCATCTTCACCGCCCTGTGCTTCCCCAACGATCCCCTTAATGGTTCAGAATTCCCGGGACGCCCTGTGGGGTCGCGTGGACGGCCTCGTTCCACGACGGACCCCCGAATTCCCAGGACAGCTTGTGCGTCCTGTCGACGGTCTCGCAGTTCCTCGACGGTTTCCTGGACGGCTTCGAAATTCCCGGGACGGATGGGTGCGTCCTGTCGACGGCCTCATTGTCCTCGACATTCCCCTCGACGGCTTCCCAATTCTGAGGACGGCGAGCGCGTCCCCTCGACGGTCTCGCAATTCCTCGACGGTCCCCACGACGGCTTCGAAATTCCCGGGACGGATGGGTGCGTCCCGTCGACGGCCTCATCGTCCTCGACATTCCCCTCGACGGCTTCAGCGCGTCCCCTCGACGGTCTCGGAGTTCCCGACACCCCTCGACGGCTTTCGAGTTCCTTGGACGGATCGGCCGTCCATGCGACGGCTCGCCAACGACTATATAAGGTGGGCCAGGTCCCCCACTCTGCACGAGTCTCTCCTGCTCTGACGGTGCTCTCTTGCCCTGGATTGGTTGCAGTCCTTGCTTGGGAGCGCGGGTGCTTGCGAGGAGGCTCGGCTGAGGAAGGGGGGATAGTTTTCACATTTGTGAGTACTGAACTCTAATTCCTTGGTTTTACCATCGCATATTTTTTTTCAGAATGGACGGGCGAGGTGCGTCGAAGCGCAAGGTTGATGAGTGGTTTTCAGGCATCGGAGATCCTGTTGGTGAGCAGTCTCCAGAATCCATTGACTGCGTATCAGAGGCAGTATTGGCCGGAGAAGGGGTCGGTGGTGCGGCTGGAGGAGAATCTTCGGGGGCCAAGAAAAAAAAGAGCAGGCGGAGGCACAAGGCTACGAATACAGACGACTGGCCAAGGAAGGCTGCGACCAGGAAAGTGTAGGAAGTGGCATTGGATTTTTTGGAGCAATATACGATTGCTCAATTGAATACGACCTACGTCTCGCGTGGATTGCAAGGGGTGGAGACAATTAAAAAAAAATTCACCCACATGTTTTGGACAACAATGGGCGAGGATGAGTGGCTTGAAGATCGCACAAAGGAACACTTCCGTCGTTGGCTTGACGAACAAGTGCAAACTTGTGTTTTCAACATCGCCCAAGTCGCCGCATCGGTAAAGGGCTTCAAACGAGATGTAGCGCCGAAGCAACAAGCATTGCATTTGTTGCACAAAAAGGTGTATTGGTGGCATGACGCAATGCGAGCGCTGTCTTCCAGCAATATCCGCTCTGCCCCATGGTTTCAGCAGAGCCAAAGCTTGTCCCTAGGCCAAGCAGGTGCGGGAGGAGTGGTATTTCTTGAACGAGGAGTGGTGGTGGTTCCATTGTTAGGCCACAACAAACAAGGGGGGCACGGGAGGGTGCGTAAAGTGAGCCTCCAAAATTCAAGGCACATTCCCCCCATGATGGAATTGGCGGGCAAGACAGCCCTATATGTGGATCAATTGAAGAAGTCGCGGGAGAAGTTGTCCATCGAGGCTTTGGTTTGTCCATGTTATCATCCAGGGGTCATAAAATTTTTTGCTATAAATGACATGACCATGGAGTGTTATTCTCAATGGTGGAATGGAGGAACATTGGGAGCCATGTTCGCATTGGACCAAAAAAACCGAGATTATGCTGAGATCGGGGAGCTTGCCTACCATGCAACTCCACAGACGATGCAAGAAGCCAAAAGACTCTTGGCTTATCGTAGAAACCGCACCGAGCTTGCATGGGCGTTAATTTGCATCGTGGATGCGGTGCAACAATCTTCGGTGCTCCACAACGACATCACGCCAGAAAACATCATGTTGCATTTTCCGAATGATGATGGGCGAACAATGTGGATTGGGCTATGTGATTGGGGAATGGCTAGTCGTATCAATGAAGAAACCCATTCTTTGTACCAGTTTCAATGTGCAAGCCAAATGCGGGCTACACGTCAGAAACGTTGGTGGGTGGCCCCTGAATTGATGTATGTTCCTGGAGAGGCGGGCACTTCGGTATCCCCCACTCGTGCAGATGGGGCACCGTGTGTTAGTATACATACAGATGGATATGCTGTTGGGAAGCTTGCGGAGAAGATATGGAAGAAAGACCGCGAAAATACGGAAATGCTTCCCGACCATACAGCGTTTGGTACATTTCAAGCCACTTTGGGCGAATTGTGCAAAGAGGACCCACTACAACGACGCACGGTAACGTACGCCGTGGGACGAATTAGTGGCGCCCCCTTATTTTGGACTCCACCCGTGGATTGCTACCGCGAGGCCCGCAAGGAGCAAGCACTTCTACAAGAACAAGCAAGGAATGAAGATTAGAGAATAGTATTTTAGTGGCAATGTAATCGTAGACGTACCTTAGTACTTGCTTTTACCACAGTATAGTCCACGAACTTTGCGTCACTGAATTTTGTACTAACTCCTTTTTGAAATAAATATATGTAAATATTTTTGTTCCATTCGAGTATGATTCCGGTGAGTGGATTTGTGAGTAGTTCTGTCCCTTCGTAAATTTTGGACTGAATGCCATGTTAACCCCTAAAGGACCACGGCCGTTTTTCAACCCAAAACCACTCAAAATTGCCATTTTTGTTCCATTCATCCATGAAAAACAAAAAAACTAAATTTTTAGAATCTAACCATAGGATCTTGAACTTTACTTAACTAAGATGATGTGGTGAAAATTTCATGAAGTTTGACCGTATAGATAGGAAGATATGAGCATTCAAAGTTGGAAAACAAAGTTTTCTTAAACACTAGTTTGCAACTTCAAATGACTTTGTCCTCCATTTATGTAATCTTTTTGCACTACAGACCTTGAATTAAAATTTTTTTATTGAGAAATTGAGCTAAGAGCTTAGGAAAAAAAATTCACAAAATAAAGACTTTTTGTCATTCTTTAAAAAATTGTCAAGTAGATGTAGGTCCAAGATTGAAAGAAAAACTAAATTGCAAATATCTCATAGATGGAATTGAAACACAATAATCCCAATGGTGAGATTGTTCTAGAAAACAAAATCAACCTTGTCCAACAATTTTTTTTTTAAAATTGTGGAAATTGCATTCACAAATGAATCCTAGAAGTTATTTTTTCAAGAAGATGCTTAGATTGCCCGAAAAACAAGATTGTTCATAACTTTCACATTACTAATCCAAATGGAATGAATCAAAGCTTTACTTGTAGACAAAAATATAATCTATAAGAAAAAAAAATTATTTTTTTAATTTTGAAGTTTCTGTAGATTTTTTTTCTGCCCGGCAACATAAAAATAATGTTTATGATGGCATAACTTTTGCTCCCGGTCACCAATTGAAAAAAAATGAATATTTCCACGGAGCTAATCAGTTTTTTTATCTTATGTGAAAATTTCAATAAAATTCATTAAAAATTGAAGTCACAAGTACTTGCCCTAATTCTTAAAGTTCCCCGAGGGGACTCTTGGTCCTTTAGGGGTTAATTCAGTACTTTCAATCATTTTCTCCATATTCCAGATTACATTTGTTTTCTTGTACATGGCAAAATTCATAATGATCTCAAAATATCCAAGCATGTAGGTAACCAGCTTCGAAGAATGAATCCAAATTTAAGAGTATAGAACACATGGCAAACGACAAAGCAAATATTTCCATTTCTTGGGACAAATATCCATAAATGGATCCGTTGTTGCGTTGTAGAATTTGTGACATGTGAAGATAAAAAATTTCTACCCATACGCCCTACATGAGCACAGGAAGCATGTGTAGTATTTATAATTAATGCCGAATTTCACATGCAAGGTATTCAGCCTTACACAATATTACATAAGATGACATGGAGACATTTTTTTCCCTAGATGCTCTCAACGTCTTGCACGTGTACGATTAGGAGCCATGCTCCTTGCAGCAGCCTCTCGCGTGGTTGCTTGATTGTCTTGAGGTGCAGGTGGAGGACCTCTACGAGTCCCTCTATAATCACTATCTCCCGGAACTTCACCATCTTCACCTATACTAGGACCCATGGATTCATCATCATGATTGGACGTTGCCCTACCGACTTCGCTTGGTGAGTTGTCAGGGCTGTCTGAGCCTTCACCTACTATAGAAGCCAATCTGCGGATTGTTCGCCTTCCTACTCCATCTCCAGCGGTATCCACACTGGGCCCCGTCGGTCCAGGGAGAAGACCTTCGCGGAGAAATGGTATACTCGCCGCTTCTTCCCTTCTTAGCCTTCTACGTGTTCTTCTACTCACTCGTTCATTGGTAGGGCTTTCTTCACGTGGCCGCGGGCGTCGATTAGTAGTGCGTGTAGGCGGTGCAACGGGTTGTTCTGAGGATGGAGGTGCATTCCTTCGCTCGGTCATATTTAGAGTTGGGAAGAGACCGGCCAATCGTGTACCGACTGATGGAGTTTCTTGGTTGGGGCGGACTCTAGAAGATGAAGGCCGTGCTGAAATTTGGACGGGTGGATCATCCAAGCTAGGCGCTTGTGGTCGCACGCCGATCGTGTCTCGAAGCAATGTGCGAAAGTCTATCTCGACACCAATGGGGGATCTGTGGCTACGAGTGTTCCGCGCCACTCGGGGATCTGTGGCAACGATCTCATCTTCGCCTTGTCTTTCTACCACAACAACATGTTCATGTCTCCGGGTACGCATTTCTTCTTCAATCGGCCCTATAACCGGCAAAGGTGGGGCTTCAACCCCTTTGTTTTGATTTCCACCACTTGACCCCGCAATCGATGTACGTGGCATCCATGACGGACTGCCATCATTTCCCCCGTTGTCATTTCCATCCTCATCTCCCCCGTGGTCATTTCCATCATTATCCGCGCCATCAAAGTCAAATACGAACTCGTCAATTAGGGGACCCCTTTCTTGCCTTTCACCCAAAGGCCGAAATGGTGGATCATCATCGCCATTGGAATTGTCGTCTGAGTCATCGTTGTTAGCGTCTGACATAACTGAACCACGATCCAAGCCATCTGATTCGGTTGTCATGGAATCTTCGGACAACATGTTCTCAGTGTACCATCGTGCTGCATCTGCCGCACCCCTTTCCCTGAGAGTCCTCGAATTGGTATAAATGTAAACCAATTCCTTCGCGCGCTCAGATGTCAATCTGTTGCGAGACTTGCTGTGGACAAATGAATACATGCTCCAATTGCGTTCGCATGATGATGCGGAACATACTTGTGCGAGGATCCTTCTTGCAATAGGTGCAAGCGTATGAGCAGCGGCTCCGAGAAGATCCCACCATTCATGCGGCTCCAAATTCAAAGTATTCACATCGGGAAGTCCAGCGAACATGCCTCGGCGGTCTCGAAAGGATTGGTACTCAAACAAAGCGGCTGCATATCCCAACCCTCCAACTGCCAATTTGCGTAGTACTCTAAGAATGGCCTCCTTTGCCTCGTTATCGTCTATTAGTATAATTTCATCAAGGAGGAATGGATTGAGCAGGGCAGCTGCGTAGTGCAAATCAGTCTTCATCAAATCCCATCGTTCGTAAAACGCCTATTCAGCACGGTCCGCATAATTTGCCTCCAATGAAAATGGTCGATTCCTCAAAGCCAAAACATGCTTTTCTAGCTTCTTCATCACGATCCATGCTTTGCCCATGACCGGATGTTTTCCATCAAACTCTCGAAGAGCCACCAACACAGGCTCTACCATATGCACAAAGTTGAGACACCTTCTCCAGAACTCGTCCTTTCGAACCCTACGTCGAACCTTTTCTGCCTTATTGTGTATTGCAGCGTTCGAGGACCTCACATATTCGTTCCACTGCGGATCATGGATTGTAGATTCCACGGCTTCCTTGACCTCGGCCAAACGCTCGATCATGAGGAACATGGTCGCAAAACGTGTCTCAATGGGATTCTTCAACATGAGGTTAGGAGAATGTCGTCGGAAAATGGCGAGTGGCATGTGATGCGTGCGAATGAATTTCACGATTGATTTTGCTTTCTTCACCATTTTGACCACCCAAAGTTGCTTGCCCCAATCTTCAAGTAGAAGGTCAAGTGCATGCGCGGAACAACCTTGGAAATATAGGTGAGGGAATTCGCGAGTAATTTGAGTACCAACCAAACGCATGTTTGGCGCATTGTCCATACAAACTTGCACCACATTCTGTCCCCCCACTGCGTCAATGTAATCGATCATGCGATTAGCCACATAAACAGCGTCTTTGCTTTCGCCTGTAGTGTCCACCGATCCCAAAAATACTTCTCCACTCGTGCACGACAACATTACATTGATCAATGGCCGATGGCTGACATTGTCCCATCCGTCAGAACATATAGTGACACCGTACTTGTGGATAGGCCCCTTTGTCTTCTCCGCTACCAGTGCAGCCACTTCCTCCTTTGTTAATGTCATGAGCTTCGTACGTATGGCATTGTAAGGTGGAGGTTTGTAAAGAACTCTGGACTCGGAGGTTGATTTCACGGCATCCACAAAAGCGGGGTGTCTCACCACATTGAATGGGATATTTGCTTCGTAGAAAAACTTTGCCCACTTCTTGTCTAGTACTTGCTTTTTGGATGTGTCCATCCCTTCTTGTACGGATAATTGCCTCAGCGGTCGACTATGGGTCGAAGAAGGGACAGGCGCCTCTAATGATCGAACTTGAGAATTTTGGCCCAAAGTATTTCCTCCCCCTCCACTAATTGAGATTGAAGCATTGGGTAATTCTTGATCACGTACCACCCTCGTTGGATTCGATGACAGTGATGTCACTTCCACATCATGTTCCTCTTCGTCTTCGGAGACCGTAGGAACATTCCCCCCACAATTGAAAAACATAGCCTTCACTGCTGCACTGGCCTTGTTGCACATTCTCACTCCGGGGAGGGTGTCATTTCGTCTATAACCCAAGTGGAAAAGCAAGCGATCCTTGCGGTAACTAATCTTCGTTTTGCAGAACTTGCATTCCACTTTCCCATCCTCTTGTAGCCTGTACCAGGGTTCCCATTGTGTCCTCCCCCCTCCCATTGCTCCCACTGGTTCTTCACTTGAAACTGCACAAACAAAACAGGTTAGTATTCAGTTTGGATGTGATGTGGAAATAACACTTACTGCTTTCACAGCAAGTGTTCCTCCCACACACTCTTCTTGGACTTCACTCTAGTGCAATGGCTGTGTGCCAACCAGGTCATAAGAGCAGAGATCAGCAAGGAAAAGTGACCTTCAAATACACGGCTTGTGCTATATACTGTGAAGGCCTGGCAGCAGTCGTCCAGTCGACGGCCTGTCCGTTGGCGCACTGTGGACAGCCGCGGACGGGACGTCGTGGCCGTCCCCGCAGACGCTCTGGCCGTCCAGCGGACGTCCCGCTGTCCAGACGACGGCCTGGCCGTCCCCGCAGCGTGGACGGACTCTGGACGCCGTGACCGTCCGCTGAACGGAAAACTGTCGAGGCGACGGCCTGGCCGTCCCGTCGAAGTGCACAAGCTGCGGACGCTCTGGCCGTCCCCGCTGCGTGGACGGACTCTGGACGCCGTGACCGTCCGCTGAACAGAAAACTGTCGAGGCGACGGCCTGGCCGTCCCGTCGAAGTGCACAAGCCGCGGACGCTCTGGCCGTCCCCGCTGCGTGGACGGACTCTGGACGCCGTGACCGTCCGCTGAACGGAAAACTGTCGAGGCGACGGCCTGGCCGTCCCGTCGAAGTGCACAAGCCGCGGACGCTCTGGCCGTCCCCGCTGCGTGGACGGACTCTGGACGCCGTGACCGTCCGCTGAACAGAAAACTGTTGAGGCGACGGCCTGGCCGTCGCGCCTAAACCCTAAAGCCGCGGACGCTCTGTCCGTCCACGCGACGGCCAGTCGTCGAGGCGGCCGACAGGCCGTCTGCGCGTTGTCGACGGACTTCATCCGCGCTGTCGACGACGCCGTCAGCATTCGGGACGGCCTCTGACGCGTCCTGCCGCGTCACGACTGCCGCGTCATGACATCCCGACGGGAAAAGCCCACGTCACGTCAGGATAGACAACCCTGCCGCAGCATCCATGACGTCATCAAAACTCACCAAATTTTGGTTTGCATCACTTTGGTCAAGTGAAATGGACACCCCTGGCTGAGGCCACATCTGGGGCTTGGATGGTCCACCAACGTCCACATCTGGGACAGTCTGCTTCACAGGACTCTCTTCCTCCATAGATAAAACCTTCTGACGCTTGCCCCTTCCCTGGCCACCCTGGACACAAAAGATTAAACTTAGCATTCATTTGCAAAAAAATGATTCAATAAAATATAAACAGTGCATTTAGCTAGTTTCAAATTAGATTTTAATTAAATATTTCTATCATTTAAATCATGTCTTTAGGGTCACTTTGTGAAAGTCAATAGCAAATCAAGACATTACTTCAAGATATTTCAACACTATGATTGTAAGTGTACCTCTTGCTTCAATTCTTCACTTTCCTTACCAACACTTTTATCTACAACAGAAGTCTGAACAAATAAAAATATATGTAAGTAACTAAACGAAATTAAAGAAAAAAGTGAAAAAAAAGATTTGAGTGACGTCCATGGGTACCACGAGGCTCACTGAAAAACCAAGTCGGATCCGACTTGGTTCTTCGGTGAGCCCCGTGCTACCCACGGACGTCACTCATTTTTTTCAGCTGCCTGCAAATAAAGCTCCAAGGTACGCTCACAAAACCAGACACTTTGAAAAAATCGGGACACCCCAGCCGGCGACACTACGACGTGGGAACTCCAGGGTGCGGTTTTAGAATGCAACACTCTACAAATCTGAACCGACACTTAGAAAAAAAGAGTGACGCCCGTGGGTACCACGAGGCTCACTGAAAAACCAAGTCGGATCCGACTTGGTTTTTCGGTGAGCCCCATGCTACCCACGGGCGTCACTCTTTTTTTTCAGCTGCCTGCAACGAAGCTCCAGGCACTAGAAGAAAAGCTTGAAATTTTGTGTTTGTTTCAACACAACTCACTTGACACGTTGTGTTGAAACAAACGCAAAATTTCAGGCTATTCTTCTAGTGAGGGTGCGCTCACCCAACCCGACACTTAGAAAAAAACAGGACTACCCCAGCCGGCGTGAGCACGGTGCCACCACGATGCGGAAACTCCAGGGTGCGCTAAGAACGCGACATGCTACTAAGCTGAACCCGACAATTAGAAAAAAATCGGGTCTACCCCAGCCCACGCGAGTACGGACTCAGCACGACGCGAGAACTCCAGGGTGCGCTCACGCCGCGACACTCTACCAAGCTGAACCCGAGACTTTGAAAAAATCGAGACACCCCAACCCCCGCGAGCACTGAGTCACCACGACGCGGGAACTCCAGGGTGCGCTCTTGCCGCGACACTCTACAAATCTGAACCGACACTTAGAAAAAAAGAGTGGCGCCCGTGGGTAGCACGAGGCTCACTGAAAAACCAAGTCGGATCCGACTTGGTTTTTCGGTGAGCCCCGTGCTACCCACGGGCGTCACTCTTTTTTTTCAGCTGCCTGCAACGAAGCTCCAGGGTGCGCTCACCCAACCCGACGCTTAGAAAAAAACAGGACTACCCCAGCCGGCGCGAGCACGACGCGGGAACTCCAGGGTGCGCTAAGAACACGACACGCTACCAAGCTGAACCCGACACTTAGAAAAAAAGAGTGACGCCCGTTGGTACCACGAGGCTCACTAAAAAACCAAGTCGGATCCGACTTGGTTTTTCGGTGAGCCTCGTGGTACCCACGGGCGTCACTCTTTTTTTTCAGCTGCCTACAACGAAGCTCCAGGGTGTGCTCTTCCAAACCCGACACTTAGAAAAAAACGGGACTACCTTAGCCGGCGCGAGCACGGTGCCACCATGGCGCAGGAACTCCAGGGTGCGCTCCCGCCGCGACACGCTACCAAGCTGAGCCCAACACTTAGAAAAAATCGGGTCTACATCAGCCCACGCGAGCACGGACTCGCTACGACGCGGGAATTCCAGGGTACGCTCACGCTGCGACACTCTACCAAGCTAAACCCAACACTTAGAAAAAATCGGGTCTACCCCAGCCCCCGCGAGCACTGAGTCACCACGACGCGGGAACTCCAGGGTGCGCTCACGCCGCAACACTCTAACAATCTGAACCCGATACTTAGAAAAAAGAGTGACGCCTATCGCAGTCCGGAAATATCAGGTAAGTAAAGTAGGAAGATAGTATATAGAATAAGCTCAATTTTTCAAAATTTTAGGGTTAGATATGGCGAAAAGAAGATAATTAGGGTCTTCTTCCTTTGGATCCGTTTGAACCGGATTGACCAAGGTGAATTTCCGGTCTATGAGCATAAGTTTCCGGATCCGGATTCCTCAATATCCGGAACGGAACTTCCCGGAAGACGGAACTTGGAGAGACGGATCCGGTATACCTAGAGACGGATCCGAGGTAGTTCCGGATGGTCGGCACCTACGGGTCTATGCCGCCGACCTACGGAAACTAGCGTAACGGCCGGGGAACGTCGCGCCGTTCCGAGAGGAACTGGGAACGCAGGGTACCGACTGGTATATAAACCCTTCCTCTCCACTTCATTTTTCCTTTTCGATTTGGCAAATCGAGGTACGGCTTGTGTGCAGGTTTTGGAGCGCGTATAGAGAGAGAAAGAGTGGTGAGCAGTAGAGATCGGTTCCGGGTTTAGTTCAGGGTCGGTGCCGACCGCACCGACAAGTTCCGACTCGGGTGGAGAGATGGCGAGTTCCTCCAATCCGAAGCGAGCGGTAGTGACGGCCAAGGCAATTTCACCAGTCATCCCTTCCGATCCGCAGCATCGGAAGGAGTTAGAAGATGATCTAGTCTTCCTAGGGTGTCATGGGTTGATCCGGCGCCCTTGGAGTGTGAAGAGTGACGAGATAGTACAAGAAATCCTCTCGGGAGTTCCGAATCAGTACGAACTCACAGTGAGGGGTAGACCGAGTGCCTGGACGCCGGATATCTGGGCGAATGTATACGGTTTTGATAAAACCGGATTAGGTCTAGCTCCCCGGACGGACAAGTTTGGTGTTAACAAGTTCCGGAATCCGCCCCACCCTAAGGACGGATACTCAGTTTCGGATTGCACCAACGACCGGCATAGACGGATGTTGGAATTCTTGATTCCCATCCTCTATCCGGAAAAGCCTACCCGTGTCACCGTAACGATAGCAAACACCATCTTCGGGTGTTTTGAGAAGCGGATAGTCAACTGGGGTATAGTCCTCCAGTGGGTAGTTAACCGGCTAGCCGAGCATGTGGGACGGGAGAAGACCAGCACTATCAGCGGCTATCTCTTCCACCTGTACCACCACAATGATGTGCTAAGTGGCCCGGAACTCCTCCGCTATGAGACAGGAGAGCAGATCCTCAAGTACGGCTTGACGGATGAGTTGGAGAAGGAGCCGGAGGACCCCGAGGACGAGCGGATGGACGAGGACCCGGAAGAGCAGAAGCCGGTGAGCCAGCCGGAACGAAAGCCGGAACGGAAGAAGTCCACAACGCCGGATAAGAGAGGACACCCAGACCTGGATCCACCCGGATCAACCCTGGGGAAGAAGAAGCGGAACCACTTCGACACCATCATCCGTCACGCCATGATGGCGCACGCAGACAACAACCAATATGAGGCGATACTCGAGCAGATTGTCATGAAGCTGGGCGCGGTGAAGATCGAAGACATTCCGGAAATCCTCGACCGTCTTCCGACTCAAGAGGTGTTGCGGAAGAAAGACGAAGAGATCTGGCAGTGGGAGGACATGGCCCGGAACCAGACGGACCGGACCCGACAGGCGGAAGATCTGGCCCGGATAGCTGAAGAGGGACGACGGAAGGCGGAAGAGGAGCGGAATGGGCTCCAGAGCACGGTAACGTACCTGGAGAGTGATCTCAGTGTCGCCAACGGGAAGATCGTGGAGGCCACCTCCTTGGTTCGGAACCTGCAGGAGTTGGTGGCCCAGCCGGCGGATACGGTGATCAGGGCGAAACTGTTTTCCGCCCGGCTGATGACGGAAGGGCACGTCACCGGATCGAAAGTCATCACCATCTTGGTGGATTACCAGGCCAAGATGGAAGGGGTGCTGAAGGAGATGAGGGCCTTAATTGGGGCTCTCAATCCGGAGTTGGGGGAAGGACTGTCGAACTTGCTCAACCAGCAGGTGTTTACGGACTTCAGCCCCGGTGCGCAAGGACGGATGTCGACGGATCGAAAACTACTCGGAAACTCGCCGGTCGTGAAGAACCTCGACGAGCTCGGATCGGATCCGAATGCGGCCGGACCGTCCAACACACCTACGGATCCGCAAGAGAAGAGGGCATCACCACGGCTCGACCTGGAGATCCGGATGAAGGCCCTGGCGAATCCGGCCAGGGAGAATCCGGAGAAGTTCGCCCACATGAACGAGCCAGACAGGGTTCCGGGTAAGGATCCGCGCAGCAAGACAGTCATCTTGGATGACTCGGACAGGGAAGATAATCCGCCCTTCACCATCCGTGATGAAGTTAGGGGGCAGGGCGGATTTCAGGGAGTAGAGCATTCAGAAAGCTCCGAGGCGGATTCGGAGGAGACTTCAACGGAAGACAGCGGAACGCCACCGGTTCCGATTCAGAAGAGGCAGACCCGATCCACCACCAAGAAGGCCCCCCCTCCCAAGGCAGCAACGCGAAGAAGTTCAGTTCCGCCCGTGGGCGCGACATCGAAGCGGGCACGTAAGTAGGATAAGGTTTGAGTTGTTAGGTAGGCTTTTGAGATTTTGGGACGGAAGTTTCCTGGACGGATTTCCCAGATGTGGGCCCCGATCCGGAACTTTAGGGACAACTGGCTGGACCTTTCCGGATAATCCGGTTGGGCTCTGATTGGTTGTTGCGGATTTTCTTTGGCCTTGTTGGCATTCCGTTTCTGTTTTTAGGCTTTGACTTTCATTGTGTTTTTGGGCTTTTAAGGGGCAGGCAAGTTAGTTGGCCTGTCATTCCTTCCTAGTGCATATTCCATTGTATTTCATTCCCTTCTTTAATCTGAGCCGGCGGATGGACATTCTAGCTCTGACTTGCGTTTGAGTCTCTTCTTGGTGTGTTCATTGAAGTGTTGAGAGGCAAGAGGGAAGGGTGAGGAGGAATCCGGATTTTGAGGCACTTGAAATCCGAACTGAGTGACCAACTTCCGAGGGTTAGGATCTTGAATCGTGAGTTTGAGCGTGGAGCCTTTAATTCACTGGAACGGTGATCCGGTGTGAGTCCAAGAGTGACGAGGAGGAGGTTCCAGAACCGCAGGGGCGGATTCGTGCGGAGTTCAGCAGCCGCCATAGGAAAGTTCTGTCCATCGGAAGGTCTGCCAACCACTGAGTCGATCCGAAGAACTAGGAAAATACGTCCTTTCGGGTCTAGGGGTTTTCGAAATTGTCGTTGTAGTAAGGGCAAGTGAAGTAGTCCTGAGTGACCTGCTAACCGGATTGGCCTAGAGCTATCCGGGAAGTTGTGAGGATCCGAATCCGGTCCTAATACAACATCGGATATATTTTGGTATTTTCATGTATTTTTGTTTGAGAGAAGAGAGCGTGAGGAGTACGAGTGGTAAGTCCCTACCCCTCTAAAGATCAAGAGAGGACTCCCTGAAGGTAAAACAGGGGTATCAAAAACCAATTATTGAGTGACGGAACCAGATTCCGGATTGAGACGGATCCGGGTGAAGGAGAAATCCGGATCCGAGAAAGGAATCCGGTAATAGTTGAGGGACGGATTTGGAAAGAAAAGACGGATCCTGAGAAGCAGTCTGGAAGATAAGTTGGTATTCCGGATTAAGAGTAGTAACTTGGGGTGTTTTGATCCGAGAAACCTAGAAACCGGAAAACGCAACTATTAGTAACGTCTGGAATCTCCTGGGACGATATTCCGTGTCATGTTATCACGTTTGGGTGTGATAAAGGTGCTTTCTGCTAGACTGCGCGTACGACAACGCCTGTGGGTAGCACGAGGCTCACTGAAAAACCAAGTCGGATCTGACTTGGTTTTTCGGTGAGCCCCGTGCTACCCACGGGCGTCACTCTTCTTTTTCAGCTGCCTGCGACGAAGCTCCAGGGTGCGCTCACCCAAACCCGACACTTAGAAAAAAACGGGACTACCTTAGCCGGCGCGAGCACGGTGCCACCACGACACGGGAACTCTAGGGTGCGCTCCCGCCGCGACACGCTCCCAAGCTGAGCCCAACACTTAGAAAAAATCGGGTCTACCCCAGCCCACGCGAGCACGGACTCGCCACAACGCGGGAACTCCAGGGTGCGCTCATGCCGCGACACTCTACCAATCTGAACCCGATACTTAGAAAAAAAGAGTGACGCCCGTGGGTAGCACGAGGCTCACTGAAAAACCAAGTCGGATCCGACTTGGTTTTTCGGTGAGCCCCGTGCTACCCACGGGCATCACTCTTCTTTTTCAGCTGCCTGCGACGAAGCTCCAGGGTGCACTCACCCAAACTCGACACTTAGAAAAAAACGGGACTACCTTAGCCGGCGCGAGCACGGTGCCACCACGACGCGGGAACTCCAGGGTGCGCTCCCGCCGCGACACGCTCCCAAGCTGAGTCCAACACTTAGAAAAAATCGGGTCTACCCCAGCCCACGCGAGCACGGACTCGCCACGACGCAAGAACTCCAGGGTGCGCTCACGCCGCGACACGCTCTCGAGCTGAACCCAACACTTAGAAAAAATCGGGTCTACCCCAGCCCACGTGAGCACGGACTCGCCACAACGCGGGAACTCCAAGGTGCGCTCACGCCGCGACACTCTACCAATGCAAGCTGAACCCAACACTTAGAAAAAATCTAGCCCACGCGAGCACGAACTTGCCACGACGCGGGAACTCCAGGGTGCGCTCACGCCGCGACATGCTCCCGAGCTGAACCCAACACTTAGAAAAAATCGGGTCTACCCGAGCCCACGCGAGCACGGACTCGCCACAACGCGGGAACTCCAGGGTGCGCTTACGCCGCGACACTCTACCGGGTTGACACATGGAGGGAGGAAGGGACGAGAGTCTCATGGATTCAGATCACCCTAAGATCTTTCAAAGCAGCTAAACTTGCGCACTTGTGCACTAGGCTGAGGTCCCCAAGCGCCGTGCAAAGGCTGAACTGAACACCCGCCGTGTACAAGGCAAGGCTAAACACCCGCGGTGCATAGGAATGCGCATCGCGCGCACCTTGAGGACGGGTGCACATCACACGACCAATTGGAGCTCAAGAAAACAAGATATGGTCAGGAGATCTTACCTCTTGCTGCACCTTCGGCCCATCTGCATTCTCTCCAACTCACGCCCGGCTCCTCGTAGTGCACGCCATCTGTTGCAAGACTGAATGAGACCTCTGCGAGGACTAATTGTGGAACTTGTTGCGACAGCCGATTTTGTTAGAAAAAGCACTTTGGAGCGGTGGCTTGGTGCGTAGTGGTGCGCAATCCTCAACCGCCACCATTCCAGCGCTATCTTAATCAAAAAGTACCTTTCAAAGTCCTAATTGCCGGATTCTCGTGGTTGCAGGGTGGGAATGAGCTGGGATGCGCTACAAAGGTGGCGGCGCACACAGGTGTCTCTTCCCCCAGCCGGCGCTGAGCTACAGTTTCGGCACTAGTTGACTTCTGAGATTCTACTGAAGTCACGCGATTGGGTGGCCCAGGATTCTTCCCGGATACTTTCAAATTTTTGTGAGTGTGTTCAATCGGTAGGTGAGCGTATTTAGGCTCTTCAGAATTTCAGAAACTAGGGAGGAAATTCTTCCAACATTCCTTGAGGAATTTTAATCATACACAGCATTTTCTATTTCAGTATGCTTGATTTTGGGTAAAAGACTTCCTCTTCTGGATTTGAAATCTGAAATCTAATTTTGAATGAGTTAGGAATGCATACAAACCAATCACCTTTGAACTAATCCGGCTTTTTCATGTATTCCCTACGCTTAAAATATTTTTAGTATATTTTTCACTGAAAGAGAAATGAATGAGGAATCCAACACAAGTTGTTTCATATTTTTTTAATCATTATTGAGTTAGTTATGAATTTTCAAACACAAACACGACTAGAATTCCTATACACAATTATAGGCACTTGTGAATGCATCTATGCAAATTTTTAAAGATTTGAAGTCTAATCCAAAGAAATGGCACTACTCTTTTTATAAAGTCTTTGAAACGGTTTCTGGAAAAGTATCTTACTTCATGTAAAGTGAATAATTGAATTTCTCATTATTTCAAATTTTATCATTATTCATAATTACTTGTAGCATGAGTGGTATTTGACCTATAATAATTTTGAAGTAAATTATTAGACACCTAGACACTTAGTTAGGAACAAATGACCCATTATTCTTCAACCATACATTCAAGAATAGAAAACAAATCACATAAAGCTCCATCACAGGAGAGAATAAACTTTTCCAAAATGTTTATGTCTTTTTTAGAGCCCCTCTTGCGTGGTTGCAAAAGCCAGTGTAAGATCTTAAATCCAGAACCCTACACTAATATTGAAATCTCTCAATTTCTACGGTAGGTTCCAATGAATATAGACAAATCTCTAAGCTCTTTTAAAATAGTACTCAAAGAATTTCTTTAATTTCTACAATCGAATGTCTAAACTTCTCTTCCGACTGTAAGCCTCAATCAGAGCTCAATGATCATATGGATTACAATTTCTATCTCAATCCTCTCTGTCATTTCTACTCTAAGAAATGTCCTGACAATGTTCTCATAGTTGGCATTCAAACTTGATGCAAAAGAATGGCTCTTCTGTTTCTACTTACTACTACTGCATCACCTTCAATAGCTCTTATTAACCAAATTGGAAATGACAACTATGTTGGCAACCTAAGACCTGCTGTTCATTGAATTGATTCAATGCTTGCAACTCTAACAACCAGGAATGCAAAAGATTGGAAAGATGTGTGCAATTGACTTACACTAGTCGTTTCCGGTGACCTTCTGCCCTCGTCCTCGGCATGCGCCTCCTCCAGGTATTCTTGGATTGGATCAACATTTTGGACCTCAGCACTTGTCATATAGTCGCGTCCCTCTCCCTCGATAGAATGAGACCTCTGCGACTCACTCGATTGACCACGACCTCGCTTTGACACAGTCTTCTTCGCACGAGTCATCTTGGCTCTCCTCAAGCTTTTCTAGAAGAATAGAAGAAAGAAGAGTGTTTCCTATGACTCTTACTTCGCTCTGAAAGGCTAAAAAGTGCACTTGATTGTTCTAAACTCATGAGCATGCAGAACAAGTAGTTACTCCAGCTCTATACAGAAATGAACGCTCTCCTCCAAAGGTGACAATGAAATGAGTTCTTGTGTTCCAAGAATCCCTTGTATAACCCTCTACGTTACGTCTCCTTTGTACTTCATGTGTGTCATATGACATATCAATTCTGGCGCCGGCATTTCTCAAAATTTGAAAATTGCACTACCCGAGGCAATTTGATGAGATAGCGCTGGCAATTCTTGATATTTGAAATTTACACTGCTCGAGGCAACTTGACGGGACAACGTCGGCAATTCTTGAAATTTGAAATTGGCACTGCCCGAGGCAACTTCATGCGACTGCGCCGTCAATGTCAGTAGAATTACAGATTTGGATATTGAATGAGATGTTTTGGAGACTTGAAGCCGTTTCAATCGAGTTGCCAGGGTAATAATCATTCTGCCAACCACCACGAATGCAATGCCAGAATAGCTAAGTTCCCTAGACTTCAGTACAAATAAGATAATTCTATAATTGAAAACCTAATTTGTACATGGAAAATTAACGGCGCTACATTCAACTACACTAAGTAATGATTGTAGTACAAACCTTGTATTCACTAATTGTAATGTAATATTTACATTTGAAACTATTGTTACTTTATTGCTTCTGTACCCTTAATCCATGAACCCTAAACCCATATTGTCCTACCTGCCATCATATTCAAATAATCAATGCACCCTTGAGAACCCTATATAAATCCATATGTCTATTTTTCACTCTCTCAAGCCATTTCTTCCTTCATTTCTATCTTATAGTGTATTGTGAGCGACATGGCAAGCATTCGCGTAGATGGTCATCAGGTTCCGTTAGTCTTTCCTTTAGACCTAGAAGGTCGTGCTACTGTATTCAGCCACTTGCTTCATGTTCGATTCAAGTTTCTAGAGTCATCTATCTATGTTGAAGAAGAGCTCTATTCTGAGTCTGGTGAATTACGTCAGTCAATCCCGCTTTCAAAATGTCTCTCTGATGAAGGGCATTGCTGGTATCTAGGTCTTGGGAACTATAGGGCTTACGGTCTCCCTTGGTCCATGATAGCTTCGTCCACTGAGATAGCAAGTCGCCAGTCTGATAATTCTACAGTGAACAGATCTTCTGGACCTGAGAGTGCTAATCCTACTACTCCTGTAGGATGCTTCCCTACATTAGTACGAAATGAATTGCCTACTAAAGCAAAGGTAGAGTTGTTAGGGACTATTGTTGAACTATCTAGTGAGTCTGAAGGCGAGTTTCCTTCCTTGACTCTTGACATGGAACCTTCCTTCGTCAAGAAAGAGTCCAATGACATCAGTCTTACGTACTCTATACAGAACACCTCCACTAGTACTTCTGAGCAACGTACCTTTTCACAACAAGTTTGTCATCCAAGTGTGGCTAGTATAACCAGTATAATGAAGTGCTTGAAGGGACTTTCTGGTCTTCACCGTTCAAGAAATGAACTCTCAACATTAGATATGAATGCTGTGAAGCACCACCAAGTGGAGTTTCTACCACCTACTTACAACGGAGATGCCATCTTTGAACTACCGCCGTGTCGAGCCTCTTCTTCTTCATCTACAGCTAAGAACTTGGAAAGAATGGACAAGCGGTACGATGGACATTGTTGGTGCAAGCTAGTGACAACAAACATCCACAACTCGGACAATTTGAAGTTTCGTAAGTCATTCTGTGTTGGCCATCTGATTTGTGGAAACCCTAGCTGCGAGTACTTGTTTAGGACTTCTAGGAAAAATGAAACAGAATGGATAGGTTCTACAATACTTCCTTTTGCAGTAGGAGTCGTTCCACCAAAAGATTGCAAACTAGTTTGTAAAGTTTGCAAAACAATACCTACATGCCTGAGCACCTGTGATGCTAGAATTTACTACTGCTACAGTGATAACGCAAATATAACTAGGGCTGCTATTCACCTAGGAAACCACACTCACCCAGTAGCAAAAGGCATGTATAGAGATTCTACAAAAGAAATTACCGAACTCATAGCAGAACAAGTTGCCAAAACTCCGTCAGCTACAAATTCCACCATAGCTTTATTTGCTAGCAAAGACTTCCTTACGAACCACCTTTTTCACCACGGAGAAGGAGAGAAGAAGATATTGAAGGGAGAAGAAATGGAAGAGGTCATGGATCGCTTTCAGTTGCTAAGTAGTCCTAGTATATGAAATATTATCTCCTCTTTCCAATCAAACAACCAAGGAGGGGTCATTGACAACATCATGACCATGAAGAAGGAATCAAAGTTCGAGTTCATACACGACAGTGTCTTCCCAGGCCAAGGCAAAGAGAAGGTTTATGTATTCAAAATGCTTACTGAAGGGCCTGGAAGTGGAGTGGACTTGGTAAGGCGCATGCAACCTGAAGGTAATCTACAAAATGCGTGGATGATGTTCGACCACGTGAAGCGCGTGAAGGACTGGACCACCATGGCATGCCACGTGTACAACTCTCAGTACAAGAAGGTCATGACCATTGCAGTGTGTGATATACAATCAGAAGATACAGAGATTCAAGTACAGTTCTGGAGGTCATTGAATGCTGTAATGGAGAAACACGGAGTGGCTGAGCCAAATTTTAAAGGATTCATGGCAGATAGTGCAATGGCCAATTGGAATGCAATTCGCATTGTCTATGGTAGTGGTTCAGCAGAGGACATTATGAAGAATCGTGAGAGAACATGCCTACTGCATTGTAGTAATTCTCTTCAGAAGCACACTCAGAAACACATCAAGCAAGGACTACAACATCAACACATTGCACTGTATAAGCAATACAAAGAATCCAAAACTTTGGATGAAGCGGAGGTGCACTATCTTGCAATTCGGTCATGGTGGTTATCATCTGGAGCTACAACGGAAGACTCACTTCATCACTTCGAGCATTGGTTGGCATTTTGGCATTTTCGTTATTTACAGTGGGGAGGCTTCATGACAATGGTATGTGAATCTTATTTTGGTTTAAAATTTATATTTTGTATTCTTATTTAATTAGACAATTGTTTGCTTCAATTATATAGAAGAGATGATTCTTTTTACTTTTAATGTCTTTATAATCAGAAATTTGAATACAAATAATTTCAATTTTTCTTGTAAGATAATTTAGAGTAGAGAATTAGAAGATTTATTAAAGGAAGTAGTGTAGGGAATCAATGATGTACTTGTTGCTTGCAACAGCTATAAGTGTATTTTTTATAAATCTTACAATAAGGCATTCATGGAAGTACTAATTGCTTGAAGTTTCAATCATTTAGTGTTTTTACTGTACTGTAAAGTGATATCATATATAGAATCCGTCGGATCCGACGGATTCCCAACCCTAGTTAATTTTACAAGGTTCAAAATTGGTTGCCATTAAAGTACTAGTTGCTGGTACTATATTTCCAATTTTTTTCCTCAAGTGAAATATTCAGTTTCTGCAATTTATATAATACTATTTGTTTCTTCTTTGTAACCCTGAATCCTAAACTCCTAAACCATACTGAAATTCTTAGAAGTATAGAAAGGAGTTTCAAATATAATTTGTATAATAATAGTGTGAATTGTATTTTGATTCATGTCTACGTGTTGTTGGAATTTTAGGGTCTTACTTTAGAGGAGATGGCAGACATGCTTTTTTGTAATCTGTCGGAAACGATCCATAATAAGTGGCTGCAAATGTCCGGGAAAAAAGGAAACAATTTATTCGACGCCACTTGTGATGATAGTATTCGGGCTTGGATGCAAATGACAAACTACCGAGCATACTTTAGAGGACATGCATGTGGGTCAGGACCATCAAAGGGAGAATTGAGGTTGAGGGCGGCTAGGCGCAATGGGTGTCCAAAAAAAATTGCTGAGGCATTGAATACATTGCCAGAAGCACATGGTGTGGGAACTCGAGTACCTCATCTAGAAGGAGAAGAAATTTTTGGGAGCACCAAGAGGAGGCTTGATGTACCTATTGGTGATGCTGGGGATTCACATAGACCAGACAAAGTCAACTTTTCGTAACCCCGGGTCCGAACTAGGTCTACAAAGGTTGTAGAAGATTCAAGGGAAGGCATTGGAAATCGCAATGAAGTCAATACCTCCAATTATGTGACGGTAGCATTTGAAACGGATTGTGACACATCCAAGTGGCACATTGCAAGGATCAGCCAGAAATCAAATGCAAGATGCTGGGCTCAACAACGGACATCAAACATCAAGTGTACCTCAAGGATTGCCAAGGGTGGAAAAGGAACCCCTGCTCCTACTTATCGCACAAGGAAAGAAGAGTATGGAACTAAGCGCCCAGTGCTCGTGGATTTTTGGTTTTGTTGGGATGACATTGAACGATGCGTGAAAGATACAAAGAGGAAGTGGGTCATTGATAGGCCAGAGCTGCCTGAAATTTGGCCTATTCTAACGGGGACCAATTTGAATCGTGAAGAAACCTTACTGTTACAACATGCCGACTTCCGGCTTCAAGAATTGCCTACATTGTCACCACGTGAACTTTTTGCCATGTCTAAGATTTTTGAGCCTATCTTCTTCACCCAACCATGTCCACCAAATGCAGATGTGCACCCTACAGTGAAGAACAACCGAACTATCAAAAGACTTGCAAATCCTCCAACCGTAGAGCAACGCAACAAATGGGAAAGTACTTCAAATATTAGAGGGGAAATTCTAGGAGTGACCCTTGTACCTCTTCCTGGACTTGGTGCAATAGTGGTGCTGCAGACTGGAGTGGAGCCCAACTTAAACGTATATCGAGTTACTATGGGTACATTCCCTACATGCACATGCCTTGACTTTGTCAATATGATAGTATCTGCTGTGGGAGGCCGAGCACAATACATGAATTGTAAGCACTTGTATTATTTGTATAGGTACTTCTACAAGATGGATATCCATGATGACAAATTCATTCATGCACCTAGTTATAGCTTTAATGAGTTGAAGCTATTCCTAGTTCGAGCAGGAATCATCATTATTTCAAGGTAGATATGATTAGTTATTTGGAGTGTAGTACATTGATGTTGTATTTTTCTCCATGTGCTGCAAATGAAATAAAGAAGTGATGCAGTCCAATCATGAACATTGACTTTCTTTGCAATACATATATATGCAAACTTTCTTTTTCTATCCAGTTTTTAAAGTTTCCCATTTTCATTTTATTAACTCCAAAAAAGTCCTAACCCCTAGAACAAGGCACACTTACTTTTGTATTTGAAGTATTTGGCCTGTTTTTAATCTCCCTTCCAGATTCTAAATCCCAAAACTCAAATGTATAGATGACATTATCAAAGGTCCCAAAATATGAGATTTCATGAAAATCCACGGTTATAGGAGACATGGTCATAGGTAGCAAAATTTACTATAAAGAGTAATTTTTTGCTGATTTTTGGAAAAAAAATTGATTGAAAAAAAATTATAGTCCAAATTTCTAAAAAAAAGGCTACTTCATGCTCACCGCTCACAAGTTTCCCGCTCGCAGCTCACAGGCTCACCGCTCCACGCTCGAACGCTAGCGTCGTTGCATCAAGAACCTAACTCTATTCACAGACAAATTTTGTAGATTGCTTTAAGTTTCTATATCACTACAATTTTGTGAATTGTAAGAACTTCTCAGTTTTTGAGTATCAGAGAAATTATTATTGCAATGGATTGAATTTTTATTGAATTTTTTTTAATCATTTATTGGATGGAATCATGGAAGCTTATCAGTGAGGAGTAGAGGGTGATCTATATGCCTTGTTTAATGATGTTTTAGTTAACAAAGCCCTACACTCAAATTTATTTGAATTCAATTAGTTCTTACAAGTAAATGTAATAGCTTTGGATATTATAAAATAGTAATGAAATGCTATAATTTTGATGGATATCAAGTTCGGGTCTTCAATAAACTTTGTGGTATGGCCTTTGCATTTTCAAATACTGATCAAATGTTTTTGAATTTTGAGGTATTTTATTTGTTAAATTTCAAATAGTGATGGTAGGTATTCTTTGTACTATTGACATAGGTTCCTAAGCATAGTTTTAAATTACAAAAGAAAAGTAGAATATCTCTCAAGAAGATGATGGAATTATTCCTTTCTTGTTGTAAACTATTTAACTCTTGTCTTATTATTGTTACAATCAATTATAATTTGTAGGATAAATTATCATCCCTAAGCATATTCACCTCAAATATAAAAAATAGCAAAAAAAATTGTATGAATTCTAAAGTAGAATCTCATTGTAGCTCAATATTAGGATAGCGCCCACGGCTTAATAAAATGGAGGTCAACAGGAATTGAACCCAGATCTCCAATTACACTACTATCAGTCTCTTGCTCGACCTCTTGCAATACTGTCGTAGCACAAGAAAGTCAAGTTGCTTCTCTAAGACCGGAAATGGCCCTAAAGTGACTCGTTTATCGTTCCTACTGAGATTTGGTTGCCAGATGACTAATATCCGGAAATCAAAATAAGGATTACCACAAAACCCCAAGCACACTTACCTAAACTTACCTTATCATACTCTAAAACTCTACAGACCTCTGTTATTTACAAACTTACAGAATCCAAACCGGAACGGAGAGTGGGTAGCAAGTCCAGTACTCCTACATCCTAAAATACTTTCCGGTTTTTCCCAGTAACCAATGTCCGGAATCGAGTTTAACCTTTGAACAAAGAGGGATCTACGTATTGTGATTAAGGAAGGAAGCTTACAACCTACCCTCTGCGTTTTAGAGTGTCAAGAGTGCCACTTAAATAAAGAAAATGACAAAACAACATCAATCCTATTCAACCTAGTTTCCCTCACAACTAAACCGGATAGCTATCTGGCCTAGCAGGTCACGCAAGGAAATTCAGTCAAAATCTAACTTAAACTACAATGACGGCCTACTAGGTTAGTCTAAACTCTAGGCAGAATCCGGGACGGACGGATTGAGAAGTCGTCACCTTCCCTACACATTTCCGGTTACCAAAGAACCTGTCTACCGCTTGAATTGGAGTTGTCCGGAATCATCCACGACTATAGCTCCAAGTAATTGGGACTATCTTCAGATAACGGGAAAATCGGAACCGATCGCACTGAGGGATCAGGAATCCACCATCACACACAGATTGCACTTACTCTCCCAAGAATCCTAAAAAACCCAATATCCGGGCACACTCTCTCCCTACCTATTCCTGCAATTCTACAGAACATACACCAGCAGGGTCACCCACTGGAATACACGCAGCCACCTTAATGTGAACCAGAAAAGCTGACTTGAATTGCACAATGCTAGGAAAACAAGGTATGAAAATGCACACTAACAAACTGAAAACTAACACCTAAATACTTTACAACCCAAGGGAAACTACAACCCAAGGGAAATCCAAGCCAACCACAAGGGAATGACACGGGTCATTCACCTTATCCAACTCTCAGTTCACTTCCACTAACAGCCAGCATTGTCCGTAAAAAGTGGATCTCAGATCTGAAAAATCCGGATCCAGTGGAGTCAAGCTTACCTACTCACCTAAAAGCAACTTGAAAAGTGTTTTCTACCAAAACTTAGGTTTTCAGCCGCCTACCTACTGTAATACCTAACCCTAAACCTATTTCCTTAGCGGCTTCCCTGGAGTCTCTTCCTTCTTGGCGGCGCCCTTCCTTGGTGGCTGTTTCCGGGCAGAACCGGAAATGTTCTTGCGCTTCCTCGCCTGGGTGGATTTGGCCTTCAATTGGGCCTTGACCTTCCTTATCATGGCCAACTTAGCATCTGGATCAGAATCCGGTTCTAATTCCTCGCCTCCAAATCCAGAGGTGGACTCTTCATCCTCGTCCTCTGATTCTTCTTCTTCCTCTTCCTTGACCGGAATCGACTTCTTCTTCTTCTGAGAGTCGGTCACCTTGCTCTTAACTTGGGTGGGAATGGATGAAACTGCTGGATCCTTGCTCTGTGGAGTTCCCACACTCACTTCCCGATGCTGTGACTGACTTTTAGTTAATGAGTCTGGTGTAGACTCATTCTCAGTTCCTAATTCAAGGACAACCTTTACCTTGGGAGGTGTGATCATAACCACATCCTCCGAAGGATTTCCGGTTTTCCCTTTCACTAAAGGAGTTGTCTGCTTGTCCTTTGGCAGTGGTGGCTTAGAAGGAGTAGCCACTGTTGCTTTTCTCGGTTCCGGTTTAGATTCCGGTTGGAGGGGTGGACTGACCTCTCCCATGACTTCCCTCATCTGCACCAACAACTTCTCCATCTTCACGTTAAAGGAAACTAGGACGTTGATAACCTTATCCCCTAGCTTTCCTACATTTTCTAAGACCTTCTCATCAAAGAGTTTGGTCTTGTTCAAGACTTCTGTTGGAACGCTGATAAACTCTCTAATCCGGTCAAGAGTCTCTACTGACTAAGCTGAGATCTTCCGGTTACGCTCACTTTCCTGCTTCTGCTCACTCAGCTTTGTCTTAAGGGAGAGCAGTTCATCCATTAACTCCTGATACTTAACCTTTTCGGCCTTCCCCTTAGCGTCTTGTATCAAATTCTGGATCTGCTCTATACACTCAGTCCCGGGAACATCTCCCAACATCTTGCACACCTTTTTCAAGGTTCCTCTCTCTCGCTCATATTCCCCACGTACTTTAGTGAGTTCCCCAATGATTAACCCTAAAGGGTCACTTTTCCAGACATGGTCCTTCTCTTTCCCTTTTTCTACCTTGACCTCTGTCCTTTTTTTCTTTTCCGATTTCGATTTCCCTGGTGAATCTGAAAGCTCAGTCTTTCTCTCAGCTTCCTCCATCTCATCATCTAAGTCAGACTTCATTCCATGGGCTAGTTTCACTTCTTTAACCGTATACTCTTGCCTCTCTGATGCCCTCATGTAGTCTTGAGAATGATAGAGATGGTAGAGGAAAGGAAAGATACTGGAGGGTTTAGTCTTTCCTACTCATTTGCACAACTTCCCAACATACTCCCTGAAGACTATTCCCCAGTCGACTTTCCGGTCACCGCTCAGTGCTCCAAAAATGGTATTCCCTAAGGTGAGAGTCATCCGGGTTCCCCTATCCGGACTAAGAATTGGAACCAGAAACTCCAACACCCTTCTCTCCCTTGCATTCTTGCAGTCACTCATGGTGTACCCATCCTTAGAGTGAGGTGCAGACCGGAACTTACCCACCACGAACTTGTCAGTCCGTGAAGCAGAGCCCTCACCATCCTTGGCAAAACCGTAAACTTCCCGCCAGACTCTAGCCGTCCACTTGTCCGGAAGCACCCTCAATGTCTTCCTCCACTCGTTTGACTGTAGGTGCAGTACCTCCCGCACCATGACATCGTCCTTGAAGTTCCAAGGCCGCTCGATCAATCCGGCGCAACCCATCTGAATGAGGTCCTCCAACAGGTCACCTCTCTCCTCTGCGTCTTTCGGAATAACCGGAACAATGTTCCTCAGCGACAGCTTGGTGGCGGTCTCCTCCTCAGCCACACTTCCAAACATGGCTGAAACTCTGAATCACTCGATTATACTCTCCAGAAAACCCACACCACTATCTTTCACACAACTCGACTAACTCGCCCAATAACTGAAACACAAACGAAAACCGGAACGCCGGAAACCTCCTCCAACAGCACCAATGCGCACACACAGCCTCCCCAGCTTGGAGCTCACCAAGAAAACATAATAATGAGGTCTAAAACCCTAAGTGACCAACCTTAAAGCCTCCTCTCGGATTTCTCTCCTAATCTCAACCGTTGGGTAACGGAGTTCCCGTTTGATCTGGCCGTTGAATCCTACCGTTCCTGATTTCCCGTGAATCTGACCGTTGGATGGCACTTTTCCTAAATTCCCGGTACGAACTTTACTGGCTCCCTGTGGGCCCTAGTCTGTTTCCGATAGACTAGTTATAGTTTCCGTTAGCTTTGGCTTCTGGATTTGATCTGATTTTGGACTTTCCTAATCCAGAGAGGTATTCCGGTTTTGGTTCCGGCAAAAAGACAATCCCTCTGTTAGCACTATTATCTCCTTACTGTTTTCCGAACTTTCGGTTTTCCTTACTATACTATAACTCTGGATATAGACTAGAAAATCTAAAATAAATATGACAAATCGAAAAAATAAAACCTATTTAATACTAAATAGACTAAAGATGGATTTTAGGGTTGTGACAAATACCCTAACTCAATAGGGTGACTACCAAACAAAGAGATTCACATATTAATAGGTGTGTAATAATATTCACTGGGTACAAGTTTGTATTAATCATTTTAGCTTTAAAACGATATACCAAATTATGATTTGAGTTGATGTGTTATTCTACTTTAAACTATCATTTTAATGGAAATTATAGTTTCTGACTAATGAAATGAGATTCAATCGACCTTAGTTTCATACAACTACATATGATTTTTTGGGCATATAAATGGATAATATTATTTTGGGAGGTCCTTAATCTCCCAAATTAATGAATATGATGTTAAGTGTAAGTTGTGCATATGTGAGGGATGTAGAAGAATGAGTTGTATGCATACGTGATTAGGGCTTAAGTGCAGCACTTAGATAAATGAGATATGTTTACAAAATAACACTTGTACCTTCAACATTGCAACATTTGAATAAATGAGATATGTTCATAAAACAACATTTATACCTTCAACATTTGCACTTCAAAAGGCCCTATATTACATTGAGTAGAGTATAGCTATCTACCAGTTCTAGATATTTGAGAAATTTGAGAAAAACACACAAAACAACAACCTTTAGAAACTAAAACCCAAAACAAAAGCACACTTCAACAATAAATAACTCTTAAAAGGCTACATGTTGCAGTTCAAAAATGTCCAAAACATAGAATTAGAATGTAGATGGCTAGAATAGTTCAATTTTTCAAAATTTTATAGTTTAGATGTAGGAATAGAAGATAATTAGAGTCTCTTATTGTTTAAAGAGTTTAAGGACCGGAAATTCCGTAACAGCATTCCGTCTTCCGGAAAGGATTCGGATGGCAGGTACCTAGGAGTCTAGAGTAATGGTTTGATTTTTGTTCAAGATTGGAAACTTCCTGTACTAACGGGTATTTAAACCTCCTTGCCCTTTTCCTTCCCTCACTTGTGCTTTCAGCCATTTTGTTCTCTATGGTGATTTTGGAGCGTGCGTATAGTTGAGTAAAAGAGTGGTGAATTAACGATCGGGTCAAGACTTAGTTTGTGGTCGGTGGTGACCGTATTAATAGTGGTAGGATTTGTAGTGATGGAGCGTTCCAAAAATCTTTGAAAGGCTACCGTTACTACTAAGATGATCTTTTTGGTCATCCTTCCGATTTGCAACACCAGAAGGAGTTGGAGGCAAATTTAACGTTTTTAGGATGTGAGGGATAGATTTGTCACCCTTAGGCATTGGAGAATGACGAGATGATTCAAGAACTCATCACGGGAGCTTCGAATCAGTATGAGTTGACGGTAAAGGGTAGGCTGATAATCTGGACCCCAAATCAATGGGCAGCCGTCTACAGGTTTGTAAGAACTAAATTAGGGTTAGCCTTTCGGAATGAGAAGTTCTCTAACGGAAAGTTCTAGAATCCATCACACTCAAAGAAAGGCTACGCGATCGCAAATTGCGTGAACGAATGGCAGAGGAGGATGCTGGAATTTCTAATTCTCATCTTCTACTCGAAAAAGCCTACCCGGGTCATGAACTCAATAGTAAACACCATTTTCAGGTGTTTTGAGAAAAGGGTCGTAAACTGGACGATCGTAATCGCCTAGCTAGTTTCTAAACTAGCAGATCACGTTCAGAGGGCCAAATATGGCTCCATTAGTGCATACGTGTTCCATTTGTACCAGCAGTTGGAGATCTTGAACAATTAAGAGTTGGTTGCGTACAAAACCGAAATCGAGATCCTAAGGTATGACCTCACTTCTAAAGTTGAGTCAGACCAACCAAAAGTCAAGAACCAGAACTAATGGGAGATGATGACCACGAGCTAAGAGAAATCATTCCAAAATGCAAGACGGAGAGACAGAAGATTACGACTCCAGATGCAAGAGGAATACCAATTGAGGGCCAGCCAAACTTGTAGGAAGAGGAGGAGTCAGGAGATCACTTCGACATCGCAACTTGGCACCTCCTACTCAACTTTGATGAAAAACAAGCACTCGTGCGGCTGATCGTGGTGGCCTGTGACAAACTAAGAGGGGTTGAGCCAAATGACCTGCTGAAAGTCTTGGACCAACTACCAAACTCGGAAGTACTTTGAGAGAAGGAGGAGCAAGTCCAGAAGAAGGAAGAAGAATTTTAGACCTGAGAGGAGTAGTTTGGGAAGGCGGAGGAGGATTTTTGAAAGGTGGAGGTGGAATGGGATGATCTCCAATAACGAGTTCACTAGACGGAGAGTGAGCTGGCCGTTGCAAGGGAGAGGGTAGTTGAAGCCACCGTGATGATTCAAAACTTCAAGGATCTTTTGGAACAACTGACTGAGACAATGGTAAAGTCTCAACTTTTCTCTTTCCGTTTGATTCAAGAGGGGACCGTAATGGGAATGAAGCTGCTCACCATCTTGGTGGAATATTAGGCCAAGATGGAGGTGGTTATAAAGGAGATGAGGGGTGTGGTGGCAAGTCTGAATCTGGAATGCTTGGTTAGACTTGCCAACCTCATGCACGTCCTTCTCTTCCCCGACTTGAGTCCAACACAACAAGCAAGGCTATCAACACTCAATGGAGCATGAAAGACTCCATAGGTGAGAAGGAGGCTGTTCGACCCTATGATAGAGCGTACCAGAATCGGACCGCCCACAGTACCACTAGTTTCGAAAGCCTGTACCTTAATTTTGACCCAGAGCGAGCTCGAGAAACTGATCAAAGCAGTGCAAAATCCGACGAGAGAGCACCCAAAGGACGTCAAGCACATGATTGATCTAGCACCAACATCCCACAATACTCCAGTGGTGGTGGACGTTGTGGATGATTTGGATAAGGAAGAGGAGCTTCTAGACAAGGTAGAAGAGCAAGAAGAAGAGGTCAAGGAGACTGAAGAGTCAAAGGAGTTGGAGGTAGTGACAACCAAAACTGGAAACGAGACGAAAAGCGGAGGTCCAGCTGTTTTGCCCCAAGATGATTGCACGAAAGACTTGTATTATTTGTTGCGTTTTGCAATAGTACTCCTGACTTTTTTTGGAGTACTATTAAATTAGAAAATTAATTTTAAATTTAAAAAAAAATACAACTTATGTAAAGACCTTTAAGATAAAGGAACCCATAGAAAGAATTATATAGGAAAATTTTCTAAGTAGAAGAACTTGAAAAGTACCAAACCTCAAGAAAATACATACCTTCATGTTTTAATTAGGAAAAAATAGTAAGAATAAGTAAATACAAAAAATAAAAAGTGTCCATTTGCAACAACTTTATAGAGATGGTCTTTCAACAAAAAATTCACCAAAATAATATTTTATATGTTTCAAAATTCAAGCAAAAGGAAGCTCACTTGTAGACTTTTACACCACATAAAATCAACTATTTTCAAAAATCCTTTTGTATAAAGCTAGAAGTCTACTAGAAGACCATCTCATCCAAATTTCATTTCAAAATCATTAAAAAAAGGTACTCCTTAGTACTAAAAACCTCTAAATTGTCATATGTGACATTCAATCACTAGTACTATTTTTATATTAAAATATTTTTTAAAAATTATGAAAAAATTATGTAATGTGTATAATAGTTATGAGTACCTTTTCTAGAAATCTTGAGTCATTTGGAGCGAAAATGAAAAAGTTATGGGCAAAAAACAGATCAGCATGAGACGTGTGACGGAAAATAGTAGAAGTCTTTCATGCAATTGCCCCCCAGTCAGTTCTGAAACGGACGACCCAATCGACCACAAAGTCAATTCCACCCGCCAAGTCTGCAATTTTTAGGCTCTCAACTCCGTTAGTGGCCACTAGTTCGAAGAAGTAGAATAGGGTAGTTAGGGTTTGAATTTTTGTGATGGCAGTTTTGAAACGGGTCTTCCCGCTTGTAAGCCTTGAATTCAGATTTCCAAGAACAATTGTCCAAGGTCTTTCCGTATTTCTTTGTTAGCCTCTAATTGGTTGCCTTGATTTTCCCTTGTTGTTTTTGGCTTTTTGTTTTGGCTTTTTAGGCGTTGATTTAGGTTTAGGTTTTTGGTTTTTGAGGCTGGTAAGTTAGTTGTCCTGTCATTCCATCCTAGCACTTATTCAATTGTATTTCATTCCTTTCCTTACTCTGAGCCACCAAGTGGACATTCAAGCTTTGACTTTGCATTTGGATTGGATTGGTTTATTGCTTGGTGTATTGAGATGTGAGAAGGACGGGTGAGGAGGAATCCTGATGTTTAGGCAACTAGGACTAAATTGAGAGACTGCCTCTTTAGAACTTTGGATGTGAATTGTGAGTTTGTGTGGGGTGCCTTTAATTTGCTCGAACGGTAATCCGGTGGAAGCCCAGGAGTGGCGTGGAGGAGGTTCCGGAATCCCAGTGTGATTCCATGTGGAATTAAGCAGCCGCTAGAGGAAAGTTTCCATCCATTGAAAGGTCTGCCAATTACATACTCGATCTACAGAACTAGGGAAGTATTTTCTTTTGGAACTAGTGTCACAACCCTAAAACCCATCTTTAATCTAGATAGTATAAAATAGCTTTTATTTTTTCAATTTGTCATATTTATTTTTTATTTTCCTAGTCTATATCCAGAGTTATAGTATAGTGAGGAAAACCAGAATGTTGGGAAACAGTAAGGAGATAATAGTCTTAAGAGAGGGATTGTCATTTTACCGGAACCGGAACCGGAATACCCATCTGGATTAGGAAAGTCAGAAACTAGGTCAGAGCCTAACACCAGGGGTACCCAGAACTATACTAAATCTATCAGGAACAAGCTAGGGCACACATCAAGTCAGTAGGGGTCGTACCGGGAATTTAGGGAAAGTACCACCCAACGGTTAGTTTCATGGGAAGCTAGGGACCACAGAATCTAAACGGTCAGATTGATGGGAACTCCGTTCCCAGCGGCTGAGAGCGGGGGAGAGGGAAAACCCCAGTGGAGGCTTTTTAGTCTGTCACTTTGAGTTTCAAACCTCATTGTTGTGTTTCTTTGGTGAGCTCTGAGCTTGGGAGGTTGTGTATGCGCGCTTTTGCTGCTGCTAGTAGTTTCCTGCTTTCCGATTTTCTCAACAGTTGGAGTATCCGGGTGAGAGTTGGGCTATGTGTGTGAGCTTTGTGTGTTGATTTTCTGGAGAGTGTGAGTGAGCTTCACAAGTGGAAGCCATGTTTGGGAGCGAGGTTGAAGAGGAGGTCGCCACCAAGGTGTCTCTGAGGAACGTGGTTCTAGTTATTCCGGAGGATGCGGAGGAGCGAGGGGACCTGTTGGAGGACCTCAGCTAGATGGGCTGTGCTGGCTTGATTGAGCAACCTTGGAGCTTCAAGGACGACGTGATGGTGCAGGAGTTGCTGCATCCTCAATCGAATGAGTGGAGGACCTTGAAGGCGCTTCCGGACAAGTGGACGGTTGGAGTTTGGCGGGAAGTTTATGGTTTCCCCAAGGATGGAGAAGGAGGTGCCTCATGGACTGACAAGTTCGTGGTTGGTAAGTTCCGCGCGACCCCTCACTCCAAGGATGGGTACACCGTGAGTGATTGCAAAAATGCAAGAAAGAAGAGGGTATTAGAGTTTCTGGTTCCCATTCTTAGTCCGGATAGGGGAACCCGAATGACTCTCACCCTGGGCAACACAATCTTTGGAGTGCTCAACGGTGACTGGAAAGTAGATTGGGGGATAGTCATGAGGGATTATGTCGGGAAGTTGTGCAAAGGAGTAGGAAAGACTAAACCCTCTAGTATCTCTCCTTTCCTCTACCATCTCTATCATTCTCAAGATTGCATGAGGGAATCAAAGAGGCAAGAGTATGCAGTGAAAGAGGTAAAGTTAGCCCATGGAATGAAGTCAGACTCAGATGATGAGATGGAGGAAGTTGAGGGAAAGACTGAGCCTTCCGGTTTGGCAGGGAAACCGGAACCGAAAAAGCAAGAGAGGACAGAGGTCAAGGTAGAGAAAGGGAAAGAGAAGGCCCCTGTCTGGAACAGTGACCCTTTAGGATCAATCATTGGGGAACTCACGAAAGTCCATGAGGATTATGAGCGAGAGAGAGGAACCTTAAAGAAAGTGTGCAAGATGTTGGGAGATATTCCCAGGACTGAGTGTGTAGAGTAGATTCGGAACTTGATAGAAGACGCTGAGGGGAAAGCCGAAAAGGTTAAATATCAGGAGTTGATGAATGAGCTGCTCTCCCTTAAGAAAGAACTGAGTGAGCAGAAGTAGGAAAGTGAGCGTAATCGGAAGGTCTCAACTTAGTCGACAGAGACCCTTGACCGGATTAAAGAATTTATCCGCGTTCCGACAGAGGTCTTGAAGAAGGCCCAACTCTTTGATGAGAAGGTCTTGGAAGGGGTAGGGAAACTAGGAGATAAGGTTATCAATGTCCTAGTTTCCTTCAACATGAAGATGGAGAAGTTGTTGGTGCAGATGAGGGAAGTCATGGGAGAGGTCAGTCCACCCCTCCAACCGGAATCTAAACCGGAAGTGGGGAAAGCACCAGAGGCTACTCCTTCTAAGCCACCCTTGCCAAAGGGAAACTAGAAACTCTTGTGGTAAAGGAGAAAACCGGAGAACCTTCAGAGGATGTGGTTATGACCACACCTCCCAAGGCAAGCATTGTGCTTGAATCCGGAACAGAGACTACACCGGGTTCTTTGACCAGGAGTCAGTCACAACATCGGGAAGGGAGTGTGGGAACTCCACAGAGCAAGAATCCTGTA